>JAUMHF010000001.1:19207-30995 GCA_032359275.1 Microctenopoma steveboyesi
TGTAAAGTGCCCTGAAATGACTTTCGTTGTGATTTGGCGCTATACAAATAAAGATGAATTGAATTGAATTGAATTGTTGTGAATTGGCGATATATATATAAAACTCAACTGAAAATGTGTTCAGATGAACCATCTTAGTGTCTTTTGTGAGTTCAAGGGTTAACGAAAGAGATAGACAGTACAGAGGGAAACTGCACAAAACAAAAATGTAGGGTTACCCTATATGTAAAAACAAGGCCTAGTCAACCCATAGAAACAGCCACAGAGTTTATGCATGCAACATAAATTAACAACAGACAATATAAAGCGCACGTGCAATGACAATCAACCACAGTGTGACGCAGAACTTTACACTGTTGTTCCTGGACAGTGAACTGGACGAGGAAGTTCTAATTCTGAGTATTTAAGACCGAAGCAGTCTCAGTCCCAGTCCCGTGCTGCAGAGGGCAGCAGTGGACCAGAATAAGGCGCAGCGGAACCAATGTGTCAGCGTGATGTTTTCATCCGGAGGATTTTAAAGTTCGTGCAGCGTATGAACGCTCTACCCGTTTGTGTTGTTGACTGATCATTGAGCCTTAATTTGGTCCGTTACTGATCGGTTCGTGATGCAGTGCGACTGGTCTCTGCTGGGTCCACTGCAGTGGATCCGTTTCATCAACAAACAAGTGATGGTGAAGGCGGGAAAAGACGAGGAGCTGCGCGGATGGGTGCTGACCGTGGACCCGGTGTCCGCCAGGTGAGTCAGATAACTGTGAGAAACGGCTCCTCGAAACGTAAATGTTAGGTTTTGGTCAAAGTAAAGCTTCACTAACAAACATCATCAGCGCGTTTTTATAGCAAACTGCTGACCTCACCTGGTCATTACGTAGGTGTGTTCACGTGTGTACAGTTCTACATAGTGCAGGGAAACATCAAAGACTGTGTGATGATCAGTGATCGATCAGAGCTGAACAATCAAAGTTACCTGCATGGTGAGAAAGGTGTGAGAGGATTGTTTCTGCTTTAAATGAAACGGACGTCCTGAGACCTGCGGCATTAATGTTACTGTTTCCTGTTGTAATAATGCTAAGTTTGGTTTTTAATAAAATTAAGTGCGTCAGTCAGTGTGTGGCACAGAACAAAGCTGAAAAGTTTCCTGTTTTGACCGGGAAACTACCACTGGCGGTCGTCAATATTTAAATGATCTATACATTATACAGACCCTAAGTAAATGGTAAAGTTCTGCATTTATAAAGCCCTTTCCTACCTGGAGTGGTACTCAAAGCGCTTTGCACTGCTTCTCATTCTCACGCACACACTAATGGCAGAGCTGCTGTGCAGCTGACCTGACACACCGGGGGCAACTTAGGGTTTAGTGTCTTGCCCAAGGACATTTCGACATGAGTGTGGGGAATCGAACCACCAATCTTTCAACTGGCAGGCGACTGCTATACATCCTGAGCCACAGCCGCCCCCAGCAATACATGAGTACTGTGTATAATCTGCATTCAAATGTAGTTTAAAATGTTTTCTCTGCACTATACCTGGTGCAGGTGCACCGGAACCACCTCCACTACAAAGTATGGGATATACTTAAAACCTGCCCACAAGACCGAGGTTACAGCTCCAGACTAGGAAATTCAACCGGTAGCCCCTGTCACAAAAATATTTTAATATGTCATTTCATGGGACAACACTGAAGATGTGACCCTTAGGACAGACTCTTCCTCGCAGTTGCTCCTGCTGAGTATCTGTACGCATTACTGTGGATGGATATGTGGTTTGACCTAGTCTTTGTTTTCTCATCCCTCCTCTAGTCTGGTCCTGGTGGACTTTGGGGAGGAAGGGGGGGCTTTGGTGCAGGTGGTGATGGGTCACGCTGTGAATGAGGTCCAGGTCCTGCAGGAGGCTGACAAGGAAACAACCGACCGCCTGCGAAGCTCATTCCTTCCACCTGGGACCTGCAGTCTAGACCCTGGCGAGCTGAGGAGGAGAAGAGGGGACATCCGGAGCTGGCTGGAGAAGAACCGGATCCCTGTGTTGGAGGAGGGGGATGAGCTGAGAGTGGCAGGTGTCCTGACCGTCAGAGCCCCCTATAGACCTGAAGACTGCTGCAGCTCGAACCAGATCATCCTGGATCGTATCCAGAGATTGATCCAGAGTCAACTAGATCATCCTGGACCACATCCTGAAACTGGACCATGCCCTTCAAGTTCTGTTTTGCCCAATCAGAACACAGCAGCAGATTGTTCGTGATGTCATCGTTGTGAAAATATGAGCCCTTCAAAGTAAAAGTTTTTGTGTTAGTTTGAATGTTCCAGATTCAGATTCTTGATCATTAACTGTTATTTGTTAAACATTAAAACACAGATCGTGATCAAGTTACAAACTTTATCTTTTGTCCGAGAACAAAAACTCTTAATGAAAATGGACGAAAACTGAAAATTAAGTCTTTCATTATTTAAAAATAAAAGTTCTCATTCATGCTGTTTGTGTAGACCCAATCAATCCAGTCTGTGCAGCTTCCCGTTTTTATCTCATTGTTACACTAGTCAAAAAACTAAAGTTTTAGAGTTTTAGAGTTAATGGGGCTAATGGGATAGCTCAGTGGGTAGAGCAAGCATCTTCCAACCCAAGGGTTTGATTCTCAGTCCCCATGAAGCTGGATGTCGAGGTGTCCCTGGACAAGAAACTCATACCCCGTAATAGTGCTGACACAGGTCTAGCAGCTGTTCAAACAATAGGGTAATCAAAGTATTATTAATGAAATGAACAGCTGCAAAAATAAGACAACGCCCAAAACAGGTATGTTATAACAGGTGGAGGACAAACATTTTTCCATTCTCATCTTTTTTTTGGCAGCTGTTATTTGACTAGTGCCATTTTCACTGCTGGTAGCATGAGGCGATAGGGATTAGGGATTAGGCCTGGTAGCTCAATAGGTTAAGCTTCAGACTGGGATGCAGAAGGTTGCTGGTTCAAATACCCCGTTTGACTCTTAGTTCATCCCCTACCAGGTGTGTCCCTGAGCCAGACAAACAGTGCTAGCTCCCTGTAAGTCGCTTTGGATAAAAGTGTCTGCCAAGCAAAGTAAAGTAAAGATACCTGGACCCTACAGAAGCTGGTTGGTACACCAATACGTGCCACTGCAAGAAGATTTCCTGTGTCTCCCAGCATCTTCTGCAGATATTCCAGAAGACAGGCATCTTCTCCTTTGTGCAAAGAAGAACAGGATGAGTACTATAACGTGACAAACAGACTTCATGAATGTGGCCAGTGATGCCCTGGTCAGGATCTCGGAGGAAAGGATCCCAGGACACCATCAGTCATCTCATAAGGATAATGCCCCAACATTGTCAGTTTTACATACAAGCTTGTAGATGCCACACAAACTACAGGCTGAGATAATGACTTTAAATAAAGACTTCTGAAGGTTGATAATGTTTATTCTAATCAGTTGATGTAGCATCCTTTAGTTCCTAACAGATTACCCATTTCATCAGTATGAATATCCAGCATATGTTTTTAAAGGTTTAATGCTCTAATTTTTTACAGTGCGTTTACTGTCACTTTAATAGCATGTTTGCACTGTTATTATCATTTATTATCTAGCTACTTGTGTATACTGTGTGTGTTTATGTTGCACCAAATCACCGCATCAAGTTCATAGTCATAGAGCTGCGCCCTATGACAATGGCAATAAAAGTTTTCTGATTCTGTTTATGTGTCTTGGCTTCTCTAAAGGTGCAACAGGACAAAAGTACTACTCAAAATTCTTTCACTACTTGAAATGTACTACTCGATTTATATCGCGACTATCACATAAATTTTAACATTTAATGACAGCATGCACTTCGCCTCGACTTCTCTTCCCTCTCAGACAGCTCGCTTAATTTGCATTTACAAAATAATTTTGGATTTTAATTAAATAGATGTTTACATATGTTAAATAGTTTTCTTGTTTAATGATTAACCACACACCAGTTAAAGTTATATTGTGGGTTGTGGCTCAGAAAGGTTGACCACTACCCGAGAACTTATTGTTTGTAGATGGCATGTTAACTACGAAGGTACAATTTTCCAGGTCAAATAAGATTTTTTTTGGTTGAAATAGTTAGCTATGTTAAACTTTGTTTAAAATAAAGCATTTTCTATATAATCGTTTTAAATTTATTCTATTATTTTATAAAGTCAATGTTTTGGTGTTTGAACACTGTTTCGGGGGACAAGTATCAAACACAAATATATCAAAACAAATATATTTCTACTTTCCAACCGGTCGAGGACTGAATTGACTGTATGTAACATGCAACATTTAATTTGTTCTTTTGGCATTTCTTATAGTGTAATATCTCTTCACTCAACTTTTCTACTGTCAAGAGCAACTGAGACCTCATAATTTACAAGTATTTCTGATTCTGATTGTCTATTGCACTAGCCCTAGAGTCTTGTGTTACTGTAAACATACCTTAAATAAAAGAAAATTATCATGGCTTGGATTTGAACAAAATGTATCATCTAAATCTGTGCTGAACAAAGATCTAGTGTTAACATAACATGGACACAAGAAGCTACATGATCCAGATGATAGGCTTGTTTAAATTGAACTGCGCCTCGCCCAGAAAAGAGACAAAGCAGGCAGCTGCAGCAGCGTGAGTCTGAAAGCCACTATGAAGTAGATTAAAGAATAAAGGAAATGGTACCTCAGGCCAAGAGTGAAGGATGTCTAAACAGTTCCATGTGGTGGAAAACAAATAGGCCTGAAGCCCTAAAGCAGACCTGCAGAACCTTATATGGAAATAAAAACACTGAGGCTGTTTTCATCATGGTCCAGCTCAGTGGTAGAAACTTGTTTATTCCCTTGTTTTTTTTTAAGAGTCACTGCATTTGTTTACATTGTAATTAACAAACGGGTCCAACAGAACCACAACAGTACCTCTTTGGTTCTGGCCCAGTACCTGAAGGCTCCTGACACACCTTAGATCCAGAGTCCACTTCAGTCTGAGGACCACATTAGCCACAATCTATCCAACATGAGGTCCAGTCAGTTGTGATCATTTCTCCACAATCAGTTGTTTTTTTCCAAAATAAGAGCACATGATCTGTATTTTATTTTTTTTAGTCTGGATCAGATGGAAATGTTATGATTGGTCAATCGTGTGATTTTTAAATCCTCGTTCGGATCCAATCAACTGTAGTGTTACCTCGACTAGTCCCGCCTCCACCACAGGTACAACCAGCTGCACCACCCCACTCCAGGAATTCCAGACTGTTGAATCAAAGAGCAGGAGGTGTGTCCAGAAGGGGGGCGTGGCCCACAGACTCCCTCTTGTAGGTCTTAGGGGGAAGTTTGGGGACACCATGTCGGGGAGGTACAGGGGGGCCATCTAGGGGGAGAAGTGGAAGAGGTGGGGAGGGGAGGGGCATCTTTCTGGTAGTAGGAGTGGTGCTGGGGATGACAGGGACTTGAGGAGCTGGTGGTGAGGAGGAGGTAGGGGCAGAGCTGATGGGAAGGGGAGAGGTGATATTGGAGGGGAAGAAAGCCTGAGGCAGCAGGTCACAGCGGGGGCGACCCTGAGGAGGTGGCAGGAGGTGCAGAGGAGAGCTGAGGGGCTCCCGAGGAGGCAGGGAGGGGGGGCTGTCAGGGGGAGACGATGATGACAATGACGATGAGTAGCGAGGGGGGAGCAGCTTACAGGTAGGTTGACGAGGGGGCACTGCAGGGGGGCTGTCCAACTTTGACATCATCTGAGGGGGAAGGGAGGGTGGAGAGATACAATCAGGAGCTGACACATCACAAATAAATATGAACAGAGACCAGGATCTGGACCAGAACCTGTCAACTCTTTGGACCCATTAACCTGTTTTTAACCAACTGGAACTTGGTGCTGGTGTTGGATGAACTTGGGATAAAAGACATTACATTAACTTAAACGTCCACTTGGTGGAAATGGGGTATTTCTGTCCAATCTCTGGACCCGTTTCTTTCTTGTCTGCTGTCCTACGTTCTACTCTGTTCCTCAGCTCATGGATATTTAAGGAATTTACTGAAGACAAATTTGTCTGACAGACACAATATCAGGAGTTTAAAGATATAAAAAACAGAGTGAAGCAGCAACCTTTCACCCAGACAGCTAATTACATACACCAGCTGGTGAGCTACCTTGGAGGGGGAGGACTCAGCAGGAGCTGACTCTGGTCGCCTGCGAGGAGGAACAGGAGGGGGAACAGGAACATCCTCTAAACCCCGACTGAAACTCACCATGGAGGACACTGAGGATGACCCTGGAGGACAGGACGCAGAGACCACAGTTAGACCACAACATACTCCAGCTTATCTCTGTTAGGACAACCCCCCATGTCAGAACCAAACCCAAACTGCCCACTGAAATGGTGACGACTAGACAAGTTGTTCAACTAACCCTGGTACAAATGTCATACTGAACCTCACAAAGAAGTCCACACACACACAGTCTGGTTCACTGCAGATTAACACACCGATGACAAATAAGCTGCGTTCAGAAACACCAACTGTATGAAAGAGTGTCATTTATTAGGTTTCCTGGTGCAGTTGGATCAGTCAGGATACTCAGAGGTTCCTAATATTCTGACAAGCTCATGTTTAGAAACGCAGCACCACCCTCTGCTGAATTTACATATCCATGACCAGACGGCACTGGTTATCCTTGTAACGCTGTTATCCATCCTGCCTGTGGCTGCCTGAGGTAAGTGAGCATTACCATGGAGACAGTCACTATGGAAACATTGTGTCAGGATGCAGTTTCGGCGTGAAGTCGGGATGGATCAATCGGTTCTGTCTGATCACTGATCAGACCTGATTCTAAATCAGGTTTCTGACAGAAACACATGACTGCATCTCTTGAGTGGCAGACATAGGTGAGTCAGACAGGTGAGGTGGAGCACATGTACGGAGAGTCAGGAGGGTCATACTAACGTGGACCATGAGGCAGAGAGACCACAGCAAAGATACTGTCGCAGGCTGTGGAGCGAAGAGGAGAAACACTGTGAGAGGCGGGGGAGGAGGATTGAGAGGAGGAGCAATATGAGAGGGAGAGGAGAGAGAGGAGGAAGCATGAGAGCGGGGGGTGGGGGGTGGGATCTGTGATCTCATTTGACCAACATGTCAAGGAACGGACTTATAGAGCAGGTCTTACTGGAGTGGAAGGGGCTGCTGGGGCCCTGTGGTGAGTCGAACACACTGCCTACATCAGTGGAGCTGGAGGCGGCAGAAGCAGGGGGTGGAGTTAGAGGAGTGCGGGGGGAGTTGGGGGCGGAGACGGCAACCCCTTCGGTCTCGCTGTCTGGGATGCGACTGTAGCTGATTTTTCTGGGCTCATTCTGCAACGGCGTCGGATGTCGCATGGTACAGGGCCTTGCTGAGGTGGGACGGATCCCTGGAGACTTTAATGGACAGGTGTACTTCTTCGCCTGAAACAAAGGGGTGGAGGTGTCTTTGAGACTACAAGAGGAAAGAAATCTGCAGACAACAAACCTCGATTTACCATAAGATTTTTAAACAGGTTGTAAAACTAGATCACAGGGACTCAGACACCCATCTCACTTTGTCCCTACATCCTGTTGCACCAATGTCCTCCTTCACTATATCTGTGGTCTTCCTCTTCTCCTGCCTGCAGCTCCACACTCTGCATACTTTGTCCAATATATTGACTGTCCCTCCTCTGTCCCTCTCTCCTGCCGAACACCTTACCACTGTCCTCATACAGGTCCTGCACCATCCTCACACACTTCTGTGCCACTCCGACTTCATCATGCAGTACCGCTGTTCCTGTCTTGGTACCCTATCATCTCCTTCTGACCTTCTCTGCATGAAGTCGTACTGCTTCTCACTGACCGTTATCTCTCTACTTAACCTAGCTTAAACAACTCTTTCCTACAGCTTCATGGTTTGGCTCATCAATTTTTCCATCTGTAGTTACCACAGTTCTGCATATCAACCTTGTTCTTTAAAATCTGTACCAGTACACTTCTTCTCCATTCCACAGACATCCTCTCACTCTCCGAGATTGTGTTAAACAAGACACGGCTCGCAGGTTTGGTTTTAAAACTTATTACTTCTGGCCCATAATGGACTGGCAGTAAAAACTGGTCCTGGCATCTTGGCCCAGACCACTCCACTGCATACACTGTATGTATGCATACTACACATATGCTAGAAACGAGGATGAGGGAATTCAGTTCCATGCGATGGAATATAATCCAGCTAGCCAGGTCTTTGTAGCCAGTGTGGAGCCACTGGAGGCTCCAACCGGTCGAGGCAGATGACCGCCTACCCTGAGCAACCCACAGGTGACCACCAATTAACAATGCTAGGACTCCAGAGGTTTATAAACCTTCTGCTCAGTCAAGTTTTATAAGTCCTCTGGAATGGAGGGTTAAACATAATCAAGGAACTGAACAAGTCCTGTTGCTAAGAAAAATCTTTTTGAGATAACCATGACCTGGATAACTGAGAATCTTCATAGAAAAGTCTAGTTATCATGACTCAACTTTCAGAGTACTGGTAGGAGGTTGCTCTGTGACAGATGACCACGCAATCATCAACTCCATAGAGAGAACAAGAGACAAGGGCAGACAAACGTTTTTTATTTGTTCACGCTTGTGAGGCTTAGATTTTGTTACAATGCCATTTGAAAACAATTAGTGACCACCAGCCTCCAGGACTCTTCACATGATCAACTCTAGCCCTTATTAAAAAGGTTTGGATACCCCTGAGTTAAACAATCTGGTCCCTTAGACCTAGACATTTCCATACCTCCTCAGGTTTATGTGAACAAAGTGTAGACATGCGGTAATGTTCTTTTTAGATAGCAGCTTTGACATCAACACCATAGTTTAGTGTTTTCTTGAACAACTCCTGGACTTTATTTGGGAGTTCTCTGTGAAATGTCACTATCTCCCCTTAAAATAGATAGTTTAAGAACTGATCATATTTTAGATCCAGTTTATGCAGAAATACAGAACATTCTAGGAGGTTCACAGACTTCAGGTTCAACATCCTTGATGTTGTTGAACTGTGACAAACTACAAAGTTGTTACCATGGAAATGCAGCTATGATGGCAATACTTACAAATCGAGGTAGCGATCGGGCGTTTCGAGGTTCGATCACCAGAGATTTGTTAAACAGATGATCTGCAAAGTCTTTCTCTGACATATCCTCCATTGGATTCAGATTCTCAAAGAACTTCTGCACCACAAAAATTCAGAGAACAAGGTGTGAGCTGCTGCACCTGGAAGGTGGAGATAAATTGAGCTAAGTGTCAGACTGACCCTGATGTCGTTCTCCACCCTGAGACAGTACGGCTGGTTCTGGTACTGCTGGATCTCTCCGGTGATCTCGGCCACTTTCCTTCTTTTACTGAAGTTGATTAGATCTTTGCCATGTCTGCGCAGGAAGTCGGGGTTTCCCTCTTCTGTCTTCAGGATGTTGGTTAGGTAGATACCTGTTCAACACGTGACATGTTTATCCCTCTATGAACTGACTGGATTTACCATCATGTTTAACACCTTTATTGAAAGTGGATCATACCAAAGAAGGGAACACAGGGGGGGTTGATAGAACGCAGTTTAGCTAAATACTTTTTGTAATGATCTTCACTCAGCTCGTGAGCTTCCTCCAGGATTTTTCTCTGTCGACTTGGAATTTGCTAAAAAACAAAATATTTACAAATATTATTATTACTACTATTAAAATTATTTACAAAATAAAAAAAGGAGACTTTTGCAAAAATAATTTACTTCCAGTTTTATTTATCTAATTCCAGTGAACAATAACTTTGTTCCAAAAGCTGGGATGAAGAAGAAAAAAACTAATTCTGTTACTATTATTACTATTTCACAATTAACACGGTGAAAATCTTTCTAATTTTCTGCAGTAAATAAGTTGAAGGGAATAACTGTTTGTCAAAACAACACTGTGTTGTTACCTCAAAGGTGTGGTCCAGTCTGTAAACCGGTGATGAGTTCATGGCACTAACAACCTCCAGAACTCCGTTAAAGTTGTTCAAGTCCTGGAAAACCTGCAAGATCTCAATAATCCGCGAAACAACTGCAACTCGCTCCTCCAGGTTCTCCGTTTCTACAATACACCTGCAGAGCCAAAACACACTTCAGTGTTACCTGCTATACAGATAACTAAACCGCCACCTCAACTGAATGTCTGAGGTGGGTGAAGCTGAGGGTGGAGTCACACAGGAGGTCTAGAATAAGTGAATGAGGTGAAACAGGATCTGTGATGTCTGTAAAAGTAGTGACAATATGAAGTGGTTGGAGGTATGCCGTCCTTAGTAATGTGGCGAAGGTGACGAGTGTAAGTCAAGGTAAATTCAGGTGACATCATTTTTGTTAAATTAATTCATTTCTTATTGTCTTATTGTTACAGTGAAGCCTTACTTTTCAAACCACAAGGTGAGGTTGGTGGTGTGTCGGATCATCCTCAGCAGGTTGGGGGAGTGAATCTCTTTGTCTTCTTTGGTCCAGACACTGCCGACCAGTTCCGACGGCTGCACCGCCCTACAGGAGGTCATACAGGTGTGAAATGAGGAATGTGCTGCTTTCCAATTTTCCATCTTGTTCTTTCGGTCACTACCCAGAGCTCGTGGCCATAGGTGACGGCAGGAACGTAGATCGACTGGTAAATCTAATGCCTCGCCTTTTGGACCGGTGCAGAGCCCACATTACTGCGGATGCTGCACAGATCCGTCTGTCGACCTCCCGCTCCATTGGCCCCTTACTCATGAACAAGACCCCGAGATAATTAAAACGTTTCAAAAAAGTTTGATAAAGCCATGATTGAAACCACACAAAAAAGCTGTTTTAGTGGACTCTTCAAAGACAGAAAGTGTTATGCCACATACAGAGTCTCTGTATAGTAAGACAAGGAGGTGATGTACAGATGCTGAAAAAAATTTAACACACAGTGGATATCTCTCTCATCATCTTGCTGCATCTACGCTGAAATAACAGACTTCATATTTGATATTATTCTTCACAGCAGCAGCAGCAGCAGCAGCATTAGCAGTAGTACATGTGTTTTACATGAAATCTTATTTCATGTAAAATTTCATAAAATAAAATTGTGTTCCCTATTTATTGTGTTCCTCTTCTTTCTTTATATTTCTTTACATTTCAGAGGTCGCTGTCAGTCGTACAAGCATTTCACTGCATATTGTACTGTGTATGATTGTGCAAGTGACAAATAAAATCTGAATTCGTTCAGATCGTGTCAGCTGTTGTTACAGATACTGTAATACATTGATATGTAATATCGTCACAATGTCTAGACGAAACCTGGTGTTACCTGTAAAAGTCAGACTCGAGCAGTGTGAGCTGGCGGGCAATCTCTATGGGGTGCAGCGTCATTAGGTCGAACGGCTCAGAGTTTCCTGGTTTACAGATGTGCCACTCGACTGGAGGGGGAGAGTTCTGGAAGGTGATGCTGTGGCTGGGCATGCTCACCTGCACCTGCTTCTTCCTCTGGATAATTTTAGTGATCGACTCCACCCACTTCCTCATTGCCTTACCTGAAACACAACATCCATGTGTTATTCTTTGCCACACTGAAATACCGTGCAAGACACCTTGTCAATGCTCCAGGTGTTGTGTTGTACATTCAGACAGACACATACCTCTGACTGAGGCGATGAACTCCTCCAGTTGTCTTAGCAAGTGAGGTTCTCTCTCAAAATCATAGAAGTGATGCTCCACCCAGTGGCGACACACATTCAATACTCTGCCGAGAGGGGGGGGGGGGGGGGGGTAAGTTAAAAA
>JAUMHF010000001.1:48732-59129 GCA_032359275.1 Microctenopoma steveboyesi
TCTTCTTTCTTTATATTTCTTTACATTTCAGAGGTCGCTGTCAGTCATACAAGCATTTCACTGCATATTGTACTGTGTATGATGACAAAATCTGAATCTGAATCACCTCATACATGGAACAATCTACAATCTGAGCTTCAAAATCAAGCCCTTGTTTCAGTTTAAAGCCATGGTGAAGTCACTACAATCTGCTATGTCTGTATGCAAGTGTTTTATGTGAGTGAATGTGTACATGAAGTGTGTTTAATGTGGCTAAGTTTGCTGCGTTCTTGGCCAGGTCACCCTTGTAAAAGTGTTCTATGAACTTAATGGTACTAACCTGTTTAAATAAAAGTTATAATAAGAATAATAATACTGTGTTGTGTTGTGTCTATGCACTTCACTACTGCTGCGGGTCACACAGCATCGCTCACTTCTTACGTTTCCCTATTCTTTTTTTATGAATATGCATAGTGATAAATACATTATGATGATTTCTACAGATGACCACAACAAAGTAAAGAATAAATTCAGCTCCACTGTGAATGACGCACAAGAGGCCATAACTGATCAATCAGAGTGAAGCTAGTGTCAGAATTCGTGCGTGAGTAACTTCAGTATTGAAAACTCTGTAGGAAGTGATGCACTTGTGTACAAACACAAATCTATTTTACACACCCATAAGCAGTTTAATAAAGAGCACACGTCTTTTGTACCAGCTCAAATCTTTTACAGACACACAAACATGTTCCTTAGATGTACATGTCATATTTACGGACAGACAAACATTGTTTTACAAATCTTTTCTCCAAGTACAAACCAAAACTATGAGTACAAATTCATTGCAAGCATGCAAACAGCTCATGATGGCAATGTTGCTCTGGGATTGGGACTGGGTTTTGTGGAAGTGGGAGTCACCCAGTGCAGTTCAACTGTACCTTAAGCAGTGGATGGATCTTGTCGACAGGTAGAGCCAGTGGGTTTCTCCTCTTCCTCTTCTCTATGGCAGCCTGAGCATCAGCTATTGCCCACTTATCGATTGGGTGAGGAAAACTCTTCTGGACTCGCTCCTGCGGGGGAGAGGGGAGAAGGGGTGACAATGGAAGACAGACTCAAAAGGTTTAAATATATAGTTAATATCTGGAGTGTTCTTGATTAAATCTATGACCTGTCACCTCCTTAATAGATATTTCTGCTCACTGTGCTGCTCACTTAGAGGAAATTCTCCTTGTAAGTTGCTTTGGATAAAAGCATCTGCCAAGTAATGTAAAGTAAAGGAATTGCGTTTCCACAGGGCAGAGATGTGGGGGAGGTATATATCACAAAGAAGGAACCTGCACTACCAGTGAATCTACAGACTCATGTTTGGACTCTCCGTGGATCCTGTCCTGTCAAGTCCTAAGGTTTAGTTTCAAACCAGGTCTAAGACCCCAACTTAGATTCTGACAACTGTGAAATACAGAGAAAAGTGGATGTCACACAGCAACCACAGAAATGGCCGGTTCAGTGTCAGACAGGTAGGGTCCACCTGATTGTTAATTTACTGCAGGTTTTTGTCTCGGTGCGATCATCACATTTAGCATGTCACCACACAGGAACACAGCACATGGGGGTGGGGTGGGGATTACCATAGAGCACCTCATTATGTCGCTGCAGCCACCATCAGCTAGGAAGGAGAAACAAACCGACCAATCACACGTCAGCCTCACAGTGATGTCATCAGGTGTAATCATCAAAGAACTGTTCAACAGTTTAAATAACATCTGAACTGAAACTAAACAAATCAGATTCAAACCAAGGACAGTGAGGACAGTAGAACAGGTGGCAGAGCATCGCAGCACAGACACGCCTCTACTTAAAGTGGCATACTACATACTGCCTTCATCACCACTGTTGATTTACAAATCACCTTTTTCCTCTGTAAAGTACGGGGTCCCACAAAGGAATTCTTTGGGCTAAGTTCATTCTCCTCATTCGTTTTACTGATATGCTGCTGACACACAGCTGTTCCTGGTTGGTGAAATGGACTCTTTAAGAACATATTCAGCAACTGTAGTTTGATATGTCAAAAATATGCCTGAATATTCCAGACACTGATTATTTTGCACAGCTTCATTTTAATTCACTGCTCCATGCTGATAAACGCGAAGCACATAAAAAGGAGAGTTCTACTGGTACACATTGTTCTTACAGCTCATCAATGTTCTTCCAGCATGACTCTGATTAACTGACATCATGCGGCTGCTACATTTGGTTTCTTGCTGTGTACGGGTCAACTATGTTAAGGATCAGGTCTAATTGGCCTCAGGCCTGTTCTAGTTTGGTCCAGCTGTTCTCTGGTACCCTTTAGATTAAGCTGTCATTCATGTCTGCACATCACAAACTTCTGGACCACAGATAATATCACACTGGATTCAAATTGACTTTTGCTGCAGTGACACATGGGAATTCTCCTGCTTTTAAGCAGTTACACTTTTCTGTGTAATAACAATAACAATACTTTTTTGATGCCCTTGGGTAAATTGTTTTTTGACAGCTGTTAGACCTGTGTCTGTGCTACTACAGGGTTTCTGTGTCTTGTCCAGGGAAACCTCGACATGTAGCTTCATGGGGACTGAGAATCGATCGACCAACCACTGGGTTGGAAGACGACTGCTTCAGTCACTCGGACTGTGCATCGCACACGAACCAGTCAATCTGTGAATCAGTGATGATTCTGTGTGTTCGAGAGTCACCTCCACATCCTGCACGGTGCGTGGCTGTGCCTGACACAACATGCTGAGCAGAAGCAGGATGAGCTCCTCAATGTACTGCAGCGCCTCCTGCTGGGACACCAGGTTAGGGTGCACCTGGTTTAGTACCTGCAACACACACATTAGAAACACAGAGTTTACACATATTTACACAACTGCAGGTGGAGCGACCACCTGCTGCAGATTATAACCCAGATTTCAGAACATGCAGCAACAGGACCAGGTTCCAAATCTGGTCAGTTTGATGATGCTATGCCCTGATTCTGTGCTGCTTCCAGGTGGAGGGGCAGCAGATGCAGCCTCCACCTGCAATTAATATACACTTAAATGTTTTTCCACTTTTATCAAATTGATTTTTTTAATTAAAAGAATCAGTGTTGGTCATGAAAAAAAAATCATTACATCACAGCGTTAGAGGTTTATTTTTAACACAGCTGGAATAAGGTGAAGGATGAGGGCGATCATCAAACGTGTACACGTGAGACCTGCACAGCATCCAGACAGGGAGCGAGAATATCTGTGCTGCGTTCACTCGCAACCACAACTGAGAACATCACAAGCTGCTTTGTCAGCAGATTTCAGCTGCACACAAAGCTAAAGTTACACACAACTAACAGGAGGACATTTGTGATGTTATTTTGAGAGAAAGTATGTTTGTTGCTGATTTGTTGTTAAAGAAACTGTGTGTAACACAAACTGTCATTCAATTCAATTAAACTTTACTTATATAGCGCCAATTTACAACATAAGTCATCTCAAGGCACTTTACTGTGTGAGGTAATACTGTCTGCAGTATTACTGTGTGTACTTGTACCTTCTCCAGGGAGGGGACCAGCAGGCCGCGCGTGTACCCGTGTGTCTGCAGTATTACTGTGTGTACTTGTACCTTCTCCAGGGAGGGGACCAGCAGGCCGCGCGTGTACCCGTGTGTCTGCAGTATTACTGTGTGTACTTGTACCTTCTCCAGGGAGGGGACCAGCAGGCCTCTCCACTTCGTAACGTTGTCCTCGCTGAAGAAGTCGTACTGCAGCTGGGTCGGCTGCATGGCTGCTGCGGGTTGTGCGGGCAGCGGAACCGATACCACGGTTCCGGTTTACATGAACGCCCTTTGGGTCTGTCCGGGTCCAGCGGGGACGGGCCGTTCCTCCGGTGCAACCGCCGTCACTGCGACCATCCTCGGCCGCTACAAGGAGAGGTAACTGCGGCCAGACGCTCCACAGCTGCCGGTGAGCTCCGCTGCTAGAGGCTAACTGAGGGGGTAGTTCCGTTTACCGGGCCGACCGCACGGTGGCCGATGACCGTTCCATAACGACGGTACCGGAACAACGTGACCTGGAGCTGCCGCCGCTGTTAGCCCGTTAGCATGTAGCCTGTGCGCTAACGTTAGCTCCGGACCACAGCTGCTGTTTAGCTCTCGGTCAGCGGACACACGGCGAGGGTTACGCGGTTTAACGGAGTCAATCAGTGGCCTGGCGGTGCTCTGCACTTCACGACAAACATTTTCCCGGACGCCAAGTCTCCGGCCTGACCGCTCCGGCGCTTTCTACCTGTTCCTTTGGTTCAGTCCACTATATCCTCTGGAAGAACGTCTCCGGCCCCGGCATCCGGACAGGTGGACAGTCACCGAGCTAACGGCGGTTCGTGATGAGCGGCTGTCGGTTGTTGTTTCTCCGGTAGGCTGTGGAAAGCCTGGGCATGCGCAATTGGCTGGACATGACGCGAGTGGGCGTGGCCCTGAGTGGGCGTGACTTCAGAAGACGGCGCGTGGCAATGTGACGTCAGTTGCTCCCGACGGAGCGTGGCGGTATTGAAATAATAAAAGAGGAGGAAATATATATTCTCGGAGTGAGAAGCGGAGGAATAAACAAACATGACATCAGCTGGAACATGGTCGGTTGCTGTCTAGAGGACGGAAGTCTTCTGTCTTCATTCACTCTTCGTCATTCACCTTTTCTGTCTCCACTTTATAAAACTCGGTGTTCACCATGACGATTCTGTGTAAACTCCTCCACGTATCACTAGACTAGACCGTTTCAAGCATTTTGAAGATGTTTACGTTCATCTCGGGTAAAGATTGGTTCTGTGCAGCAGATAAAAACACAAAAAGGACGTGACTGTAAATGTAGTAAATGTCAGACACACAGAGAACAGTGGTGATGTACATGTTGTTTATTTACAGCTGAACATCTGGACGCCAACAGAAGCTTTGAGAGTCCAGCAGGGGGCAGCAGGGGGTTTCAGGAGGTGCCACACAATCCAGGATGTGAGTACTGAGGGCACCAGAAGGAGTCTGTGGGTATATCAGGTTTAATAGAGTAGCAGGCTTAAAGGTATGATGCTGCACATAATACAGGGGGCGTAGGACTTTAATAGTCATCATGATCTGTAACTCATGAGTATTTGATGGGTTTGGCACAATTTCCAACAGGTTTTTGAGGGTATGCATTTGTAAATCATTACAAGGTGCAGGAAGGGTATCATAGGGTTTCTGAGGATGCTAGAGGGTTTAATACAGTTTTCAACAATGTCTGAGGATAAGGACAGAGTTTTAATTCAGTAAGAATAATAAAGCACCAAGCTGCAGTCTGAGACCAGCTGACTGGCTGTCAGCTCCAGTGTTAACAGCATAAAGGACATACAGGTTTAGGAGGGTATTAGTGAACAGCAAAGTATAAATGGGTTATGAGGGGGCTTCAGACAGTTTAGTACCTCATAGATACATGTGAAGAGAAGCAGCTGATGACCTGCTCGTCATGAATCCAGACAAACCCTGTAGAAACTGTCACTCCGCCATTAGCATGTGCTGGGCACATGGGCCAGGGTTATCGAAGGGTCTCTGGTCCGCTGCAGTACCTGATGTGGAGCTGAAGGCAACAGAAAGAGTTCGCTCCTAAATTCAATAAATAATAAAGCACCAAGCTGCATTCAGGTCTCCTGAAGGACCAGTCTTAGACCAGCTGACTGGTTGATCAGCTCCAGTGTTCACTTTAAGTAAAGGGACTCTATTCTGGTCCAGATGCAGGTCAAGTTCAGTTGTAACTAGTCCACATGTTGTCCAGACATACTGTACATGATGCCCCTCATTCAGCTCGATGGTTTAAGTCCAGGTCAGGGTCCGTGGCTCAGTTCGCGGTCTGATGGATTAACACAAGGTAAAATCCCCTTAACATACAGTTGCACATCTGTGAGCAGGAAAACTCTGTGACCTGCACATTGATACCCAAGATCCACTAACACCTTGTTCAGTAATCCATCATCCACACTGTGCTGAACAACTTTACACACCAGACCCAGACGATCTATCTATCTATCTATCTATATATATATCTATATATCTATATATAGATATATATATATCTATATATATATCTATATATATATCTATATCTATATATCTATATATAGATATATATATATCTATATATATATCTATATATATATATATAGATATATATATCAGCAAAAACGGTCCACTGTACATTTGAAGGGTTAACATTATTTACATCCTGAGTCCTGCTGGCTGATGTAGTTCTCTGAGAACTCAGCAGGTGAAACCAGTCTCCATCTGAAGATGACTTCATTAAATGACTGTGGTGATTTAGATGGTGAAGGTCACAGTTCAAAGAGTTTTTACAGCATCCAGTATGGACCAGTTCTGTTCAGTCAACCACTCAGCACAGTTCTTTGATTTTTACCAGAATCTTTTCAAGGTGTGAGGACTTGCAGCAGAGGTAAATCTGGATCTAAAGATGTTAATGCTTCACTTTAATTCTGAGTTTGAGTCTGTTTGGGTGTCAGAGCAGAACCTTGTTTATCAATTGTTTCTCACCCAGTTCCGGGACTCTCTGGAGGTGCAGCTGGGACTTTTTTAGTGAAGTTAGTTGTTCAGCATACAGCAGGGGCAGCAGATGAAACTCTGACACACTGTGGGAAATAAAATCCTGAAATCTGTAACACGCAACAAACAACATCGGATGCTTTATACATTCTATAGTTTCCTGTCTCCACTGTGAAATTAATCTTATCAGAGTTGTCCGCAAAGTGTAAGTGAGCAGAGTTCCCACCCTGTTAAAAGTGATTTCTCTGGACACAGCAGCAGAAAGTCTTTAGTTTGACTAAACCAAACCTTTAGTGGGATTCCCAGGACCAATTGAGATATGCACGTCTTGGACTTAGATAAAGATGATGTGGATCTACATGATTCACTCTAAGATTCAGGTGAGTTTACCAACAGAGCGGCTCGTGATCAGCTCTTGAGGTCATGAAGACCTGACCTAGATTTATTTGGGTCTGTTGCTTAGATAAAGAAGAGTTTTGGCTTTAGCTCTGAAACCTGGTTTGCACAGTCTTTTAAACCAGTTAAACAATGGATATCAACTAAAACTGATATTCCTGAACCGTCCACCCAACATACACCTCTGTAGACTGGACTGAGTCTGGTCGGTCTGTGTATGTGTGATAATACAGACAGTCACTAACATCCTGACACAGCAGCAGCATGCAGCAGTCAGCAGGGGGCGCTGTACTGCACACAAACTCTGTTTCATATTAAAAGCCCAAATCACTGAACACGTTCTACAAACAGGTCTTTGACTCCTGCAGCTTCAACTGAAGCCCGACGGCCCCCAAATTTAATAAACCTCTTTATTTGGTTCAATGCCACATGGTGACTCAGACTGAGGATTCGCGGGCTGTTTTGGATCGCAGGGCTCCAGCCTGGCTCAGGAAGGGAAAGATGGTGCCGAGGCAACCGGATGCTACAGTCAGACCCAGACTGGCCCAAGCGCAGCAAATAGACCAGCCGTAGCTGTGATCCACGTCAGCCGGCAGCCCGTAGATGAAGGGGGGGTTCCTGGACAGATCATAGGTCACGCTGGCTGCATATGTGCACAGAGAGATGGTGCAGAAGATCCCTGAGAAAAGACCAGAGACCAGGTTCACAATCCGGAGACTAAAGAGCTCATAGCAGACTGTGAGATTCTGTGATTGACCAGCACTAAAATGTTAAGAATCAGAAACATGTTCATTGTCTTATTGTTAATAAAATAATTGCCACTGTCGCCTCAGTGTTTGCTCAAGTGGGACTGTTGAGGTTCTACATTCTTCTGTATATATTTATATAATGTGTAAGGTTTTAAGCCTTACAATGGAAAGTGCCTCGGGATAACATTTGTTGTGAACTGGCGCTATATAAATAAAACTGAATTGAATAATACTGTTTTTCATAGAAACTCCTTTAACTGGGAATTAACCACTGTCCACCCAGTGCATCCATCTACGTATACTGTGTTTAGTGTGGTTAGTATTATCTGTTGCTGACTGCAGGATCAGTCACTGACAGTCCTGTAGGTCCAGGCTGTATCAGGCGAGTTACCTGCCATGAGAAAGAGCAGGCCAGACACATGCTGCGTCAGACTCTCCTCCCAGAAGAAACCGACTGAGGCCACGATGCTGCCGCACAGCAGGACGGCCGCCGCCATGCCCAGAAAGCCTGCAGTGATCCTCCGTAGGTCTGAATATTTTATTCATGACAGAACAAATGTTTAAACAGAGAAATTACAATCTTGTGCACAAAGTGAGCTAATTTCTCAGAGTAATTGGAACAGGGGCAACAAAAGGCTGAAAAAGCAAGAAAATTTACGAAGTTTCAGCTGTTTCAACATCCAGCAACTAATTAAGTTAATTGACATTATAAAAGAGATGAGAGAGAGCCGAGTCCCTCAGAAGTAAAGTCTGCAAACACATCACCACTAACAACAGTGGTAAATAAGGAAACACAGTGTTTCCACGGTAACCGCCTCCAACTCACCCCCCATGGTTACATAAAACTGTCATGGCTGTTTCCAAGGCAACGAGTTACAGCAAAGTGAGAGCAGATAAGTTGATGTATTAAAGGATCCGACTAACAACACACACTGTGATCAGTCTGTGTGTTTAACACAGTGTGTGTGTGTGTGTGTGTGTGTGTGTTATGAGGTGGACGATGTTGGATCTTAAGACTCTGACATAGATCAGATTCTACAGCATGACCGTTTATCAGTCAGCAGAATATAACCAAAGTGAACGTGGACTTCAGGGAATTAAAGGGACAATCCCCCCAAAACAAACAGGTGAGGGAGGCTGCCGTAAAGGAAAATGTCTGATGCAGTGACTGAATAGTGAACTTGATCTGTTCTAATACTTTTACCCGACAAATGTCGTGACACAAAAAGAGTCCTGTGCTGTTTAACATATGGGACAGCGCTATGATAGCTCAGTGGGTACAGCAGCCCAAAGTTCATCAGTTTGATTCTCAATCCCCCCCCAAAGCTACATGTCTCTGTGTCCTTTGACAAGACACTGAAACCCTGTAGTAGTGCTGACACAGGTCTAGCAGCTCTCCAAACAGCAATTTCCACAAAGGGATAAATAAAGTAAAAGTTATTATTAACATACATCAAATAATAAACTGAAGCTCTGAATCTATGTCTCATATCCATCGTTCAATATTAAACCATTAAATGTAAAAATATACAATAAATCCGTGTTGTTGTGTAACAAGTTACCTTTTTCATAAGGTAATGTCTGTCTTTGAGTGTGTGTGTGTACAGACTCACGCAGCAGGTGCCACTCGTCCTGCTGAATGGTCCTGGTCAGGTTCAGGGGGATGTTCCTCAGTCTGATTGGCTGGGAGAAATGATACTTTACAGCTGTGCAGCGATCAGCAATACCTGCAGTGGACAGGTGAGACAGACAGGTGCAGTTGAGATGGACAGGCACAAGTGAGAGGGACAGGTACAGGTGATTGAAACAGGTAAAAGTGAGAGGGAGGGGTACAGGTGAGACAGAGGTAGAAGTGAGCGCATGGACACATGGACACATGTTTATAACATAACTGTTGATAATTTAACACGGAGATACGTCTGCAAAGCAAAGTAAAGTAAAGATACAGAAAAATTAGTGCCGCTAACAGAAATGTGCCGCTTGTTTCCTTGAAAACGGCTGTTATGGTGGTTAAGGTGATTCCAGCATGACCTGAAGCCCAGTCCCAGAACGCACACATAGTCCTGTAGACCAGACTTACTATTTGTTGTTGTGGGGTCAGTGAATCTAATCTGATCTGGACTTAGGCCTCGGCTGACGCAATGTAATGATCTGAAGCTTAATGTTGTGTAATGTGATTTGGAGTTCACTGATCTAATGTGTGGTCAGCTCTGCTTTGACCTCTAGCTCACCACTCGGCAGCCTGCCACAGACTGCAGAGACCCGCAGTCACTACTCTGAGACCAGAAAATACAGAACACTGCACAGACCTGAAACCAATTAAAAATCAGACTGAGACCAACTGAACCAGTCTGTAACCAGTCCAAAGACCAGACAAATGTTTCAACATAAATACCACTTTTTGGAGTTTCAATTCTGCTCACGCATTTTTCTAAATTAGAATTTTCCCTGGGAACTTTCCTTTCACTACAAATTTACAAATTCTGTCACTGTAAAAGACAAATCAATGAGACATTAGTGAGTCCACAATAAAAGCAAATCTGGTTTCCACTGGAGCAGCCGTTGATCTGAATTAGACACATAGAAATTACCATGTTTTAAAAGATTTTAATTCAATTCAATTCAATTTTATTTATATAGCGCCATTTTACAACAAAAGTTATCTCAAGGCACTTTACAGTG
>JAUMHF010000001.1:75396-86452 GCA_032359275.1 Microctenopoma steveboyesi
GTGTGTGTGTGTGTGTGTGTGTGTGTGTGTGTGTGTGTGTGTGTGCGTGTGTGTGTGTGTGTGTGTGTGTGTGTGTGCAGCAGGGAGACGCTGTGGATCTGTATGGAGTTCTGTGGAGGAGGATCACTGCAGGACATCTACCACAGTGAGACATGGTTTTATTTTGAATGTGGAACGCACTGAGCTGTGCTGATTAATCGATGCCTGTGAAGATTCAACAGGTTTAAAGAGTAAGACATCCAGAACCAGAACCAGGACCAGCGTTGTAGTCAGTGTTAATGAATTTGAACCTTCCTTATTATATGGGTTTCTCAATTAAATGAGTGAAGATTCTTGTCAGTCACATGTTCTGTTGTTCAGAGCGCTCTGCTCCCTGGTTCTGATCAGCCCCACTCTGTCCTGTGGTCTAAAGCCCGAGGTGCTGGGTGACATCTCAGATTCTTAAAGAACTCATCCCTGCAGCTTTGAACATCTGAGCTCAATAACGAGGTGTCCGTCTGCCCCAACTGTCTCCGTCGCCATGACAACACCCACGCTGCCTTGATCTCTCCTCTTGTTAAGGCCTGGGTTTGTTCAGCTGTCGTTTTTCAGGTTCTCTCCCTCATTAAACCTCAGACAGAGAGAGGAGGGTGAGTGCGGGCCGCCCCCCCGCAGACAGATAATGATTTCAGCTGCTTTAAACGCGTGGAGCTTCAGTTTGACTCTTTCTGTCAGAAACAGAACCGTTCAGGGTGTAATTATTATTTGTGTGTTTCGTCCAAACTCGTTCTTTAGTGTAGGCCCAGAACACAGCACAACCTTTGACCTTTAGTCAGAGTTCACAACACAGTTATAGTGACTCAGTTCTCTCTGCAGTGTGATCTTTATATCAGACCAGGTCCAGTTCCACATGTGGTCCCGATTTTTTTGCTCACTGGAAACAGAATTTGTTAAAAATGGTAGGGAGTGATGTCATCCTCTGTGTCCTTCTTTCTTAGTCTGGAACTGAATCTGTTGTTTCCTCCTTCAGTAACTGGTCCTCTGGCCGAATCACAGATCGCGTACGTCCTACGGGAAACTCTCCAGGTAACAACCAATCAGATGGTCTGACTCAACATCTCTGTCCAGTCAGGTGATGGTAAAGTGCGCTGTGTGTCTTGCAGGGTCTGTTCTACCTGCACAGTAAAGGGAAGATGCACAGAGACATCAAGGTGAGCTCCTGCTGCTGCTGCTGCCACTGCTGCATTATAGTTTAGATATTTATTTCTCTGTATATATAAAGATGTTTGTGTGTTGTGTGTCTGCAGGGAGCCAACATCCTGCTAACTGAGAATGGATACATCAAACTGGGTGAGTCACATGTCTACCACATGTTAAAGGAAACTCTTAATGAAAACTACTGTAATCTGTAAATAACAGTAACCTGATTTGACCTCTCACCTCTGTGTGTTTGTGGCAGCGGACTTCGGTGTGTCAGCTCAGATCACCATGACCATGGCCAAAAGGAAATCCTTCATTGGCACTCCATACTGGTATGACCTCTGTGCTTACCTGAGAGGTGTCTACCTGACAACCTCCACCTCTTTGGCTGTGCTGAGTCAAAGGATGGAGCATTTTTTCTACTCTTCCTTTAAATCAGTGTTTTGAAAGGGTGTCGAGCTCTGTGATTGGCTAACTAAGCTTAGGTGTGAGTGTGTTGTTTCAGGATGGCACCTGAGGTGGCTGCAGTGGAGAAGAAGGGCGGCTACAACCAGCTGTGCGACATCTGGGCAGTTGGCATCACTGCCATTGAACTAGCAGAGCTTCAGCCACCCATGTTTGAGCTCCACCCCATGAGGTGTGTTAGTGTTACTGTGTGATTAAAGCTTGGAACTGAAAAACAGAAGGTTTTATGAGCAGCAGCGTCTGACTCTGACTAGTTTCACTTCCAGCAGCCACAGTAAAAAAAAAAGACTTTTACCACATATACTTTTGCGGAGCGGTCAGGAAGGTGCCTGGTTGTAGCCACGTAAAGTGTGTTTAGAGAATACTGCTTTATTTATTTAGATGGGCTCAGGCATAGAACATGAACAGTTCTTCTTTCTGCATTCATAGTGTGACACAAACAATTTAGTTTAATTTATATACAATATAAGTCATCTCCAGGCACTTTACAGTGTTGAAGGTTTAAGACTTTACACATTATATAACTATATACAGAGTAATGTAAAAACCCAGCAGTCCCAGTGAGCAGCACCAGGAGACAGTGGAGAGGAAAACTCCCTTTAACGGAAGAAACCTCCAGTAGAACCAGGCTCAGGGTGGGCGGCCATCTGCCTCGACCTGATCCACCTCTAACTATAAGCTTTATCAAAAAGGAAAGTTTTAAGGCTAGTCTTAAAGATAGAGGTAGGTCTGTCTCCAGAGGTTTACCTGGGAGCTGGTTCCACAGGAGAGGAGCTTGATAGCTGAAGGCTCTGCCTCCCATTCTACATTTAGAGACTCTAGGGACCACAAGTAGACCAGCACTCTGAGAGCGAAGTGCTCTGCTGGGATAATAAGGTTCTATCGGGTCTTTAAATTATGTGCAACCTTGGTGTTGGTGGGATGGTCACAAACAGAACCATAAACTCTACTGCTCATTCAGTACTGTTCTCATGTTTAAGTTTAAATTTACAATGATCCTACTTCTAAGGGTAAAATTTATGTGATTATTTAACTGGGCACCAATAACATTGAAGGAGGCATGTGATGAGCACGACAACACTGCCTCCCTCTCATGTCCTAAGAACAGTTTAGAAGAAAATGTCCACAAAGACAAATGTGGGGACTAAAGAGAGGAAGAATGTCACAGGAGTATCATCCAGAGCTCCACGTGAATAGATGTTCAGATAGATAGATAATATTCTGCATGTGTAGTGTGTATCATCAGCTGCAGTAGAAAGGCCCGCTGGGTAACAGCTGCCCACAGAAAGGAAGAACCCACAACAAGGTTTAGGGTGGAGTCAGATCAGATTACATATCTTAACTTACTCCAGCTCCTAGTTAAGATGATTATTTGTTTCTCTGTCTTTTAGAGCTCTGCTGCTGATGACCAAAAGTAACTTTCAGCCTCCCAAACTGAAAGACAAGCTGAAGTGGTGAGTATCCATCCATCCATCTGTTCGTCTGTTGTATCTATCGCAGCATAGACAGTGATGTAATATTTATGCCTCCAATCAAGTGGCTGCTGAATTATAAACATTAGCCAACCAGGTGCTGTTAATGCTAATAAAGAGATAGAAAATTCCCTTTGAATGTCAGCTGGAACTGAAGGTAGAGGAGCAGTGATGTGAGCAGCAGACTGATGGGGATTTTACACAGACTTCATCGCTTCAGTACATTGCAGCGCACTAAAACTGTAAGTGACTGCACGTCATTGCTGCAGCTGCAAAGCACTGAGCTAGTAAATCTATGCTGTGACTATAATTCACTGCTGAAACAAGAAAGCACTGTGCAGAGTGGTGCAGCAAATCACCAGTATGTATTCAATGTGTGTGTGTGTGTAGTGTGCTGAGTTTAGTGCAGTTTGTATCCAAGTAGCAGCAGCAGTTGTTCATAACAGATATTGCCTGAGGGAAGAAATTGTTCTCGTGTCTGGTTGTTCTAGCAAAAGTAGCTCTGTAGCGTTTGCCAGAGGGGAGAAGCTGGAAGAGGTCGTGTCCGGGGTGTGAGGGGTCTGTGGTGATTTCCTCTGCCCACTTCCTGACCCTTAAGGTGTACAGGTCCTGAAGAGAGGGACACAGACTGCAGAGAAGGTCATTGGTGCAGAACAGTTTCTTTCCCCAGGCAATATCTGTTATAAACAACTGACTGCTGCTGCTATATGACACAAACTGAACTAAACTCAGTACACTGCACACACACACACATACACACACACCCACACACACACATATTGTCTTGTCTTTCTGTCTTGTTACAATTTGTCTGTAATTTGTCTTTAATTTACTGTATATGTTTTCTATCTGTCTGTCCTAGAGAAGCTTCAAAAGACCAAAGCAAATTCCTTGTATGTGCAACATACCTGGCGAATAAAGCTGATTCTGATTCTTCTGATTCTGATTCTGATAACAAAGGTCATCTCAGGGCTATTATCATATTCCTAGAATCACAGGACGAGACGGAAGAGTTGCAGCAATCTACAAGTCCAGTTTATTAATCAACCCCAGATCTAAACAGGGTTATAATTCATTTGAGAGCCTCGCTATTAGTCTCTCAGTTCCAAACTGGAAAAATCAAAAACCAGTTTTATTTGTTATTGTTTACCGTCCTCCTGCCTCGTACTCTGAGTTTCTCTCTGAATTCTCAGACTTTCTATCTGATTTAGTTCTTGTGAAGAGAAGGGTTTAAACTCTATTCTAGATTTAACAGGGAGCCAATGGAGAGAAGCTAATGTAGGAGAAATCTATTATTGGGACAAACTATCAGTAGTGAGTTACAGTAGTCTAGAGGTAACAAGTGCATAGACTAGTTTCTCTGCATCACTCTGAGACAAGATGCTCCTTATCAGTCAGGGTTTTCACATGTGACACTTACAGGTTACACCTATTGTAGCTGGACCATCTGATCAACAGTTGACACTGAACTACTGTTTATGTCTATTAGTTTTATTTCGAGGATAAAAAAAAACACGTTTTCTTCATGTTCACACAAAAAGGATGTTTCCATAGTGACCTTGTTAGTATTGAGTTTGTTTGTATTTGCAGGACTGGAAACTTCCAGCAGTTTGTGAAAATATGTTTGACCAAGAACCCCAAGAAAAGACCTGCTGCAGAAAAACTGCTGCAGGTAATCAAGCTGTCCTTTGATATTGATGATGACACTGTAATTCCTGCTCAGAAAGCCTAGTAGCTCAATGGGTTAATTGTCAGAATGCGATGCACAAGTTTGCAGGTTCGAAACCCCTTCTGACTCCTAGTCCATCCCCTACCAGGTGTGTTTTTGAGCCAGACACCCAGCGCTAGCTCCCTGTAAGTCGCTTTGGATAAAAGCGTCTACCAAGCAAAGTAAAGTAAAGTACTGTGAACCGCCTGGTAGAAACGTTGTGTGTGTTTCAGGCTCATGTTTCTAAAACCACCAGGATCAAAGCTGTGGGTCTAAGGTCTAAGTCTTTTTTCTTTTCCAGCATCCATTCATCTCTCAGCCTCTCAGTCGTACTCTGGCCATTGAGCTGTTGGATAAATTCAGTAACCCGGACCAGGCGCCCTACCAGGACCACCAGGAAGACGATGAGACTGATGCAGAGGTAAAGGTGGGGTCTACAGGACTAATCCGATCTGTCAAGTCAATGTGTGTAAATGAAGAGACATTTTCAGGTACAACTGTTTATAACATGATCCAACGTCATCTTCATATTCTCCCTGTAAAGTCTCTCCAGTTCATGTCAAGTTTACAGGTATTTATGATGGGGGTGGGACAGCTAGCTCCTTGTAAGTCGCTTTGGATAAAAGCGTCTGCCAAGTAAAGTAAAGTAAAGTAAAGACAGTGCAGACGTTTCACTCTAAAGACCAGACTTTACAAACCACTGCACTGTTTCTTCATTGATTGTAGAAAGAAAAAAATGAATCAAAGCTGCAGAGGTGGTTCCTACATGTCCCATAATGCCAGAGAGATGGTTCTGAAAATAGAGATGTTCAGTGACAGTGACTTACTCAGTCCCAGCTGACTGCAGGACTCATCAAGCGTCCAAACAGAACCTTTGCACACTGACGGCGGATCAATGATATATAGTGATATGTAAATAGTCCATTCACAGAGAGAATGGAAGATGCTAAAAGATGTACCCTTAGGCACATCTTTTAGCACACACTCAGTGGGTGTGTGCCGTGACTTTAGCAGGTCCTGTGTACTTTGTTTTACTATTGTAAAGCACTTTGGGCAACCCTGGTTGTATTTAGGTACTTTATAAATAAAGGTTGATTGATTGATTGATTTAAAATAATAATTATAAATATTATTGAATAATCAGTAATAGAAATAAGGAATTGTTACAAACATGCAGCAATATATGTCATACCTCTAATCTCTGATCCTAGGAAACATGTTTCTTCTCTGTTTTAGTTTGTTTGGTTGTGTGAGAACTGTGCTCATACTGTGCTCATACTGTGCATGTGTCCAGATTTCCTGCTAAAGTCACCGCACACACCCACTGAGAAACGTATCAGTAATCTGCCTACTGAACCTGTTCTGCAGTTATAGACACATGATCCTGTGTGATGAATATGTGAGCAGCCACACATCGTCCTGCAGTGCAGCAGCCTGTCCCTTTATGTGAAATCCTTCATCTGATGAAACACTGATGAAAAATGTGTTGGAGATTCAGAGACTCTCAGCTGTAGTTTCACTCTGTTGAAATAAAGAAGAAAAAATGTTAAAAACGAGAACTGGTTCCAGGTCGGTTGGTGTATTTGACCTCGACCTGCTCTTGACCTTCTGACAGACTGAGGGACATAACTTAGAGTCTTTTAACAGTCCAGTCTACAGCTGTCAGCTTACATGTCTGTCTGCTGTTTAATATGAAGTGTCCTCTGCTGAGAGGAAAAGGACGCTGCTGAATAAGTGAGCTGTGTACAACAGGAAACAGAAAAATAGATCATATACAGTACTGTACAAGTACAAATAAGGTACTGTATACTAAAGATACTGCAGAAACACAAAGGTACTACAGAAACACACAACCTAGTGGACAGTACTGTATACTGAAAGTAGTTTCTGTAATAAAATACTGCCTAACTGGCAACAATCTAGTAGAGACAACCTGTGCTAAACTGATTTCCTTCATGAAATATCTGAAAAGCTGACACCTGTATTGTTTCATGTTTAATTCAACTTTATTTATATAGCACCTAATTACAACATAGGTCATCTCCTTGTACTTCACTGTGTTGAAGGTTTAAGACCTTACACATTATATAACTATATACAGAATAATGTAGAAAACCCAACAGACCCACTGAGCAGCACCAGGAGACCGTGGAGAGGAAAACTCCCTTTAACGGAAGAAACCTCCAGCAGAACGAGGCTCAGGGTGGGTGGCCATCTGCCTCGACCAGGTTGGTAGGACCAGTAACAACAGGTCTAAGGTTGAGGAAACCTGAGGAAAGATACAGAGAGAGAAGGAGGAGAGGGGCTCAGTGTATCAGGAAGGTCCCAGCAGACTAAACCTAACTAGCAGCATAACTAAGAGATGGTTCAGAATCACCTGATCCATCTCTAGCTTTTTGATAAGCTTTATCAAAATTAGTTTTAAGTCTAGTCTTAAAGGGGTGTCAGCCTCCAGAACTTTAACTGGGAGCAGGTTCCACAGGAGAGGAGCTTCATAACTTGAGACAATGGTGTGACACCAACAGCCGGACTTAAGACACCACAAAGAGCTGGTGGTGGATTTCAGGAGACACAAGCAGTCCTAGCTATCTGCACTATACATTAAAGGAGAGGAGGATGAGAGTGTGAAGAGCTCTAAATGTATTGGGGTTTATTTCACAGCTGACCTCTGCTGGTCATCTAACATCTCATAAGATGTGGGGAAGGCTCAACAAAGCCCCCTTCTGATTATCTTCTACTGCTCCACAGCAGGTAGAAGCTGGAGCAGGTGGTAAGAGTGGCTGAGAAAACAATCGGGACCACACTCTTTTTACTCTAATCTTAAAGGTCACATGCTTGCAGACGCTAATTCCATATATGTGTCTCTTAAATCCTGCTACACTTTACATAATTATATTACATCATCTTTTCTCCACTTCTGATCAACAATATTAATAAATACAACATAAACCACAGAAAAAAACTGTATAGTCTCATTCACTTTAATCTATGTTTCGATTTGTAGTATAATTTGTGTTGGTGCACCCTTCTGTTCGCGTACATTAAAGTTACTTATACTGTATATTGCATTGCTTCTTACTGCAGGCACCAATAATAACCGGACTGTTAGACAATTAATATAATTTCCAGAGAAATCGCATGGGAACAGGTTTGTTGCTGAAAAAAATATATTTGGCGTATTTCTGGAAAATTATTTCAAGTTGACACAGACAACAGGGTGACACAAAGTTGATGAACTCAAAAAGGTGAAAAAAAAAAGTAAAGTTGATTAAAAGGTGATAAGAAGTTGACATAAACTTGAGAAAAGCAAAAGGTTAACAAATTACACAAAATAAAAGTTTACAAGGAGAAAGATTTTAAATACGTTGACAAAGGTAGAAATGACTTTCCTTTACTGGTCAGACGCTTTTATCCAAAGCGTCTTACAAGGAAAAGACACCAGCAATTACCATTCAAATTCTAGTAAAAGCGGAGATACTACAACAAAGAACCCTGATAAGGCCTAACTCTCCAAGACAAAGAACATGCAATTAAATAAAATTAAATTAAAACACTTTGGTGTGGTTAAACATAAATAAAACACACCCTGATGGATTAGCCGTGTTGTTTAGACTGTGGAAACATCACTTGTTAGGTAATAAAGGAATCTGTGTCTGTCTCCAGGTCGTCTCTGTTCCCCAGAGGATCCCATCTGGAAACACCAGAGAAGGAAAAACATTGTCTGAGATCACCTGTGAGTTCACTATGATGAGGACGAGGATGATGATGATGATGATGATGATGATGATGATGATGATCTTGTATGTTTTCTTTTCAGTCGATCAGATGAAGTTTGATCCTCCACTCAGTAAAGAAACTGAAGCTCACCATGAAGAGGTACAAACTTAAAAATTCAGAATGTTAACACAAATCGTTTGGAGATGTCCTAAAAGGATTCATATGACCATTTCCACAGTGAGACATTCTGCATTTCTGTAGCCGCTGACAGATTGATTATTCATGATTATCAATTGTCCCTGACTTGGGTGATTCGGGATCGGTGTCTTTCAATTATTTTCTAAAGTTGTTCACACATGGAATGTCTGTGTATGTAAAATACACAATATCCACTGCAAAACTAAACATTGTAATGACTATTTTCTTGTTTGCAGCCAGGCTCTGATCGTTTCTTGGACTGTGTGGAGGAGTTGTACTACACTGCAAAATCACACCTGGTATCTACTTTTAATAAATATCTGTCCTTAAACCACTTAGTTTACAGTGGTGTTTTAATGCTAACTAACCATCAGGGCTATCAGACAGTTTGATAGTTAAAGTTAACAGACTGTTTGATAGTTAAAGCTAACAGCCTGTATGCTAGTTAAAGCTAACAGCCTGTATGCTAGTTAAAGCTAACAGTCTGTATGCAAGATAAAGCTAACAGTCTGTATGGTAGTTAAAGTTAACAGACTGTTTGATAGTTAAAGCTAACAGCCTGTATGCTAGTTAAAGCTAACAGCCTGTTTGATAGGTAAAGCTAACAGCCTGTATGGTAGTTAAAGCTAACAGCCTGTATGCTAGTTAAAGCTAACAGCCTCTTTGATGGTTAAAGCTAACAGCCTGTATGCTAGATAAAGCTAACAGTAGTGATGGGACTTCTCCACACGTCAGATCTACTTTCAGTTCTAGAAGAGGATAGAATGTTTTCATCACAATGAAACTGAATAAAACTGTTTAAAATCCTGTGCTGCAGATCATCTGTGAATCCAATAAAACTGCACTCTACTGTTTCTACTGCAGTACAAGCCAGCTAAATGTGTGTCTACCTTAGGAGCTGCAGGTAAAAGATGGAGATTCTGCAGGATCAGGGTTCATCCTTAGTGGAACCAGGTGAGTCCTTTTACAAACATCACATCTGACTTACCACAGTCCACAGGAAGGAGGGTTGGGGTTGGGGAGGAATATCACAGATTAAAATCTCTGCTTACTGCAGCCAAACCTGAGTCTCAGGACGGACACTGGCTGGTTTAGGGGACAGGAGGACGTCTCTCACTCATCCCTGCAGCTTCACATCACACAGTTTGGTCGTTTCTGTCACCAGGAGGTTTTAAATATAGCAGAGCAGTGTGTAGTGAGCTGCAGTGTGTTTCTGTCCTCCTTCAGAGTTCGTGTCGACCTCAGCTCTGTCTGAATAATTCATCATTCCTCTCAGAGGGGGGTAAGGGCGCTGGAGCCGGAGCGGGGGGGCACAGAGCAGCTGATAAAAATTTAAAGACTCTGCATCTGAGCACTTTGGAATATCTGCTAACGGTGAAGAAAATCCAGAGCCGCGTGGTTTTAAATGAACGGCTGACATTTCCATCGACTGTCCTGAGCTCAGGTCACCACCATCTTTTCTTCTTCTGCTGTCGTTTAGTGTGACTGTGTGACCTCTGACCTTTGTACACCAGAGTCACACCAGGCTTTATTTACGCTCTGAAACTTTTTCTGTTCATCCCTCTATATGGACAGCCCTGTTTCACAGGCTTACTGTGGTGTAAGGATAAAAATGGCAGGCGAGTGCTGGTCATACAGGTAATCTGTGGCAGTGTTGTTAGAAGCAGACTGTGCTGAGGCAGCGGAACAACTAATGCATCTGTGAATCCATCACTGAGCTTTTGTTGAGCCGACGCGTTTAAAACCAGAACTCTCTGCTCTCGCTCCGCTGCAACCACAGATGTGTTCAGGGTAACGTAGTTAATGGTCTTTACCATGCCAGTTTATTACTGTGCTTCATATAATTCAGTTCATCTTCATTTGTATAGAGACAAATCATGACAAAGGTCATCTCAAGGCTCTTTACACAGCAGTTAAAATATAAGTGTTTATTTACAGAACTATGGAGAAAACCAAACAGACCCACTGAGCAGCACCAGGAGACCCGCAGAAAGGTACAAAGAGAGAGAAGACAAAGCACAACTAGAGGAGAGATAAAACACAATCTTACCAACATGAAATGATGTCATGATAGTGGAGTGAGAGAGAGAGAGAGAGAGAGAGAGGAGCTCAGTGTATCAGGAAGGTCCCAGCAGACTAAACCTATAGCAGCATAACTAAGAGATGGTTCAGTCACCTGATCCACCTCTAACTATAAGCTTTATGACAGAGGGAAAATGATCTATGTTGTCTGAGCAATCTACCAATCATTTAGGGAAACTTAATGCTTGTTTGAAAGACATAAAGGCCTGGATGTCCTGTAATTTTCTACTCCTTA
>JAUMHF010000001.1:95561-120671 GCA_032359275.1 Microctenopoma steveboyesi
GACAGACGAACATCGTTTTACACACAAATCTTTTTTACAAATCTTTTTTACGGACAAACATCGGTTTACGCACAAATTTTTTTTACACACGCACAGAATCATTGTGGCGGTGATTTGATCCCATACAAACTATCGTAGTAATTTCCTCTCACCTCAACCGGTCGAGGCAGATGACCGCCCATCCTGAGCCTGGTTCTGCTGGAGTTTTTCCTCTCTTGTCTCCTGTGCTGTTCAGTGGGACTGTTGGGTTTTCTTACATCTTAAACATCTTAAATCATGATTAACAATAATATTTGTTAATTTTACTTTACTTTGCTTGGCAGACACTTTTATCCAAAGCGACCTACACGAAGCTAGCACAGTGTGTCTGGCTCAAGGACACACCCAGTAGGCGATTGACTAGGAGTCAGACAGGGTTTTGAACCTGCGACCTACCTACCAGACACAAGAACAGTTTCTTTCCTCAGGCCATAACACTCATAAATCAGATTATTACTGCTATATGGACAGAAATTGCACAGATTTCTGTCTCTGCTGCACACACACACACACACAAAACTCATTTTATTGTCAATTTATGTATGTGCTAGAAGAGCCACAAAAGACCAGAAGCAATTTCCTTCTATCTGCAACAAACATGTTGAATAAAGCTGACTGTGATTAACATTAATAAACTGGGACTTAAACCAGCTCAGTGCTGTTTCTCAATGACATGTTCCAGTGCAATAAAATCTTATGATCAGTGTCAAAAACAGCAGTAAGTATGTAAGTCTGTTGTCCCCTCTCTCTGTCCCCCCCTACAGTGAGAAACCCTTACACGGGACATAAGTATCTTGGTGGAGCCTTCCAATCAGGTGTGGTCCTGCTGGAGTGGGTCGAGCCAATGCAGAAGTTCATGCTGGTTAAGGTAAGACAAAACACAGCGTGTGGCTCTCTGAAGGGCTCACGTGAACCTGATCAGGATTCTCCTGAGCCTTCCTGGACACAGGGAAGAGTGAAACATACACAGAACACTGAAAGACAGTGTGTCATAGAAGGTCCATCAAAAACAGCACAGAAGTACAAATCAAGCTTCACACTGTGGGAACCAGATCCAGTGAAAACCAACTACTCCTCTAAACCACCTTAAATCTGCTTTTAATCTAATCCCTCTCTGCCTTCACCAGAATGTGGACTTCCAGGCCCCGTGTCCTTTGGAGGTTTTGGAGCTGCTGGTTGTCCCAGAGCAACCATACCCTCTGATCTGTGTCGGCCTCAGCAGAGGAACCAAGCCAGAACAGCCCATTACCTTTCAGACCCTTGACCCCAACTCCTCCTGCTCTGCCCCAACTGACTCAGGTACATCTCCCTCCAACACGGGTACGTTTATTACGTTCATAAGCTGTCTAAATGTGCTTCCTTCCTTCAGAATACCCTCAGAGTTGTGTGATCCACATCACTCATCTGGAGAGAGACACTGTCCTGGTCTGTCTGGACCGTAAGTTCTTTAAGTCCAGAATATTTAGTCTGTTTGATCGAACTTTGAAACCAAAGCTTCATTTGTGTTCCCTGCAGGCTGTATAAAGATCGTAAACCTTGAGGGGAAACTGAAGTCCAGCAAGAAGCTTTTATCTGAGCTCACCTTCAACTTCCAGATTGAGTCAATTGGTAAACTGACTTAACTCTGCTCTAAACCACCTTAACTTTGCTCTCTGCTCTAAACCACCTTAGATCATTACCCCGTTCGGGGATGAGATGTATAGCAGACTTATATCACTGAACCGCTGGCTGGCCAGGCATTGTAGGATTCAGATTCAGATTTTATTTGTCACGTGCACAATCATACACAGTACAATATGCAGTGAAATGCTTGTACGACTGACAGCGACCTCTGAAATAAAAAGAAAGAAGAGGAACACAATAAATAAATAACACAATAAATTAAGAAACACAAGTCAAAAACAGAAGAACAATGGAATGTCTAAGTACAAAGAATGCAGCAAGTGGAATGCGACAATATGCAGTAAAGGCACTTGGTGGGTGTAGTGTAGTGATGTAGTGCAGTCGATGGTCAACGTCGGGGGGGGGGTGCTTTGGGTGAGAGTAGTATATGGGTCAGAGTTATTGCAAGGTCTATTGGGCAGTGTCTGAGTCCGGGGTGAGTTCATCTGTGCGTGTGTGACGGTCCGAGATGTTTGCAGCTGTGCGCTAATGCAGAATATTCCTCTGTGGTCCTGTGCAGTTCGTTCCAGGTGGGCGTCTGAGGTTCGCAAGGGTCCTTCCCAGTTTTCTCCTGTCCTTCGTCCACTGAGGTCCTTTGAGGTCTTCCTGCCCTCGGTCAGCCACCTAGAAGGAAAATCAAAACGATGAGATGAGAGTATTAGTTATGGAAATTTAATGTGACCAACTCAAATCTAGGGAGCAGGGATTCAGTTTGTGGATACCTGGCCCTCTTTCTGGGGCTGCCCTGACCTGCTGAAGTGGACGGCCTTCATCCTACTGGCGCAGGCACCGCTATTTTATCTAGGAATATAGACAGGGGTTTAAAGCAGGTTTGACATTCAGCAAGTCAGAGGGGATTAGAGAGCCTGTTAGGTCTACTGATAGTGTGGTGTTGGAGTCTAGCTTAGCTAACTTGTCCAGTGAGGGAAATTCTCACAGTATAGACTGTCAGAGTACTTACTTGACCTTTGTGCTGCAAGAGCTGCCCTTCTGTCCTCAACTTGCCCTGCCCCATTGGACTGGCCGACAGTATCACCACCTTTAAAAAACATTTAAAAACTCACTTGTTCAAAAAGTGAGTCCAACACACACACACACACACACACTCATTACGTTGTCTAGCACTAAACAATTCCTAACATGTTCTTTGTCTTGACGAGTTAGATCTTATCAGGGTTCTTTGTTGTAGTATCTCCGCGTTTACAAGACCTGTATGGTAACTGCTGGTGTCTTCTCCTTGTAAGTTGCTTTGGATGAAAGTAAAGTAAATTCTTATTAATTAATGATTTGATAAGTGACCTTATTTAGTCCCACTGAAACCTGCTGCAACATATACATATTCATATTAGTCTCTCAGATCTACACTGGAAAAGTGAAAAACCAGTTCTATTTGTTTCTACTGAAACTGCTCTAAACCACCTTAACTCTGCTCTCTGTTCTAAAACTCCTTAAGTCTGCTCTAAACTGCTGGTGGACTCATTTTGTTTCCACCTCAGTGTGTTTGCAGGACAGTGTTCTGGCTTTCTGGAGACATGGGATGCAAGGGCGAGGCTTTAAATCTAATGAGGTAATTTTCCTCCAATGAGACAGCAGGAACTGCTTGCCTCACTGCTGGGTCATAATGTGTTTCTTTGACTGCAGGTCACCCAGGAGATCGTTGACACCAGCAGGATGTTCCGCCTGCTGGGCTCTGACAGGTGGGAAGGCTTTCTGTCTGGTACCATGTTTGCTCGCCTGTCCACCAGCTTACCTTTCTGTTCACCGGTGTGTCTGCAGGGTGGTGGTTCTGGAGAGCAGAGGAACAGATAACCCAACCGAACACAGTAACCTGTACATCCTCGCTGGACACGAAAACAGCTACTGAGAACAAAAAGGTGACTGGACCAAACCAGAACTAAACCCGGATCAGATTGATACCAAACCTATAAAGCCAAGCCAGCATCACACAAGTCTGAATAACCAGAACGGGTCCAGGTATCAGTCTAGTGTTGTATGACTTTTTTGAGTTTCCTTTAATGCCATATTTCTTCAGGACCAAGTGTGGTTCTCTGTGGCCCAGAATCCAGAAAAGTTGACTGACTAAAATAGTGTCTGACTGGGTCTGGGAGACTCTGGAGTGATGAAGAGCAGCAGGAAGCTAGAGGTTCTACACATTCAGGTACTTCAGGTTTAGTTACCACTGAGCAGAACCTTTTGGTTAACCCTGGCTGGGATGTCCACAGTCTGAAGACAATGACCAGAAACAGACACGAGAAGACAGAAAGATAAAGTTCAGTGTTATCTCAAAAAAGTTTTATCCAATAGCAACTGGACTTAGTAGGTTTCTTGACGACGCTCTGCCCTTCTATCCAGAGGGCTTTCTCAAGTCTTTTTTGAGATAACCATGACCTGGGTGACTGAGAACCTTCACAGATATATAAAGTTCAGTGGATCTGCTGAAGGCACAACCCACTGGTGCACAACAAACTGCAACAGGTGCCATCTGTGTGTAGTACAACCTGCCAGGTGAGGGCTCAGGCCACGCCCCCCTACAACCTCCAGACTCAAACAGACCCCCATGGAAACACTGACAGACCACAAACATAAAATTATGATTAATGATCGTACCATTAATCACCAACACACATGCACACGCACACACCTTCAGATTCAGTTTTCTGTTGAACTTTCTTTGTTTTTTTGTTTTTTTACTCTTGTTGTTTCTGTGTCACATTTTTGTTTCTGTGCTGCAGAAACAAATGCTCCTGTAGGATTTTTAGGACTGAACTAAAACCACCACGAGAACATCTGAACATGAAGCTCAGAGAAAACATTAGTTTTACCAGAAGGTATTGGTTCCTGTGGAGATGGAACCTCATCAGTCACTGATCCACTGAAACTAGAGCTGCAGAGTTTTACTATGTTCCCATGTAAATACTGTAAATAAAAACCTTTTTACTGGTTGTTGTCTTTTATATTTCAAACTGTATGTCAAGTATGTTGTTTATAGCAGTCGACCCTGTCTGCTGGTCTGATTTAAACACACACCAGACAGCAGGATGACCAGGTTCTGATTCACTCTGGAAAACATCAGATCCTAGAGACCAGACGAGAGCAGCAGTAGGAACAAAGTGCTGAATGTCATTTTGTTTTCAGTTTAATTTGAGATAAAATGCTCCACAGCAGATGATTTCATGTGAAATGTATTAAAAGTATTGTTTGTTTACTGGTGAAACTATAAATAGAAAACATCAGTCAGACATTTGGTTGTTAATCTGTCACATATTTAGACTCACAGCAATATCTGTGCAGTTATGATGATAATCTGAAATCTTTCTCTTAACAGTTCATTTGGGACTAAAAAAATCTCCGATAATTCACATTTATTTTGTATTTTGTACAATCAAACTCAGAGGAATGAATCAAAAATAATTCACGGTAAATAAAAGGTTTGTATATTAAACGGCGCTGCGGTGACTGCTGAACACACCTGATCCAAGAAATCAACAGTTCCTGCTGTGAGTGCGGGCTCTGTAGGACCGGGCCGGTCCGCCTGCGCCTGGTCTAGTGTAGAACCTGTCTGGGTCATCTCGAACTGTCCCTATCTCGCAACAGCAAGTTGCGGCTCTTATTTTGAAGGGTTCGGCGCGTGCAGTACACCGGAAGCGCTGCAGAAGAAGAAGCGGTGCGTTGCTCCAAACGCAGCTCTGGACTCACCTGGCGGGCAGGTGCGACTAGAACCCAGTAAGTCTCACAGACCTGTGGTAAACCCGCCAGTTTCTCGTTCCGAGCTAAGCTAGACCCTGTAGGGCGGAGACCCTTGCTAACGGAGCTAATTAGCACAACCGTGCTAACTGCTGCGCGATCAGCCGAACTGGACACAGTTCTGGTACTTGTGGTTTCTGGACCAGGTCCTCTCGGCTTCAGTTTGTCCAGTTATGCTCTCCTGTTTAATCCGAGCTGGACTGAAGTGGGTCAGCGGCCTGTATCTGTTTGTTGGGACGTGGTCCCGCGGTGACCTACTTTCTCAGACCTACGGGTTTAGATAAAGACCCGAACCGATATACAACACGGAAACTGAATCCGGATTTTGGACGACCGTTCAGTTCAACCGAACAATTTAAAAGCTCCATGTGTTGTACATTTATCTTTTATTTAATATTTTATTTCCTTATTTGTTCTAAAATGATATCCGGTTTATAAAATAAGAGTCTATTATTGTGAAGTCGGATTTTCAAAATAAAATAAACCAAATTGTTAATAGATAAACTTGTGATTAAACTGAGACTGTGGATCGTTTTATAGATGATCTGACTCGTCACTGGTTAAACTGAGGCTCGAGTTTTGTGTTTGTTGTTAAACCCTTTGAACTTTTTTTTTCACTGTGTCACTCAGTCTGAAACCATATCTGACTTTATAGACCACTGGTTGTTGTCAAGTTATCAGTAACCTGGACTCATTTTAGTCCAGCATCTGTGGTCTGGTCTCTTTAATAAAAAAAACTGTTTATATTTCCTGTTACAGACTTGATCACTAATCAATAATCCAGGTGGGCATCATCTCCTCCATCATGGCTCTGATCTCTCTGGAAGACCTCGACGGATTAGACGATGAGCAGCTGAACGATGACATCACTGACAACCCTGAGCCAATGGATGAGGATGACAGACTGCTAAATCACTGGCAGGCAGTGGCCAGTACCCACCAGGTGTCTGTTCCACCAGGTGAGGGTTTAGAGCCTTCACAATAAAAGCACATGGGTCAAACTGCTGTTTCCCCATGTGCTGAGGGGAGCATGGGAGCTGTGAGGTTTGGTAAAATGCTTATGTGGTATTTCTACTGAATCTGTAGAAGGTCGAAGGTCCACAGCCATGTTTTATTAATGCTCATCAGGAATCGCACATAATAGATTTAACCCTTCTGAAGTCACCACAGATGATCATCTGCCCTTACCAACTCAACCCTCTCCATTTATCAGGTCTTGGGACCTGCTCTAGGAAGAGACCAATACACAAACCACCACCTGAAGTTCTTATACCGTTAGGAATTTCTGACTGTCACCATCCCCGAGCATAAATGATCACTGAGTCATGTTTAACCAACCGTTTGATGCAGAGGACCCTCGGTAAAGAGGGTTTTTAACTTCTCCTGACATGGAGAACAAACAACAAATCAATAGTTATTTATCACAAATGACCAAACAGTCCACTGGAACCAGCCCAGTTTGACAGAATCTCGTTCCATCTGGTTCTGTGTTAATCAAACTGCTTCCTTTTTGTGTTACAGAAATGTCCGGACCCATACAGGAAATGACCCGCAACAGTCAACAGAGGGAACCGATCCCTTTCTCTCAGATCTCTCGCCACGAGAAGGTAGAGACCCTGAGTACTAGACCAGAAAAGACCTGGTCTGTACACGAGAACCTGGACGTGAGGTCAATGAGTCCTGTGTGTTGTGTTGTTTTAGTGTAAGTCAGAGGTTTACACCTGAGCTGTCATGTTTACTTTGATGCGTATTCAGGTCCAGAACTTTAGCATCAGCTCTGTGAGACTCATGAGCGGTCATGTTCTGATGGTCTCTAGGTGACTGGACTCATGTTCAGACAGAGACCGACTTATGGCCTGCAGGCAGAGGACAGGACAGGTCAGTACTGAATCCTATAAAAACGTCTCCCTCTCGCCAGCCCCATTGCCTCCTCATCTGTGAGCAGCTCCTGCAGCATGAAGTACATCCACCATTGCCAAGAGGAACGTTTTAGTCTAATGATCTTTCCTGAGACTGAAAGGGGTCTTGTAGGTCATGCTCCTGCAGAAATAATGTGATTAGTGGTCGACGGATGCTGGTCTTTAGGAACGCGTGACGATGTACAGTAAAACAAGTAGAGTCTCATGTCACCTGTTCTCCTGCTCTGTGTAGCTGGGCTTCACCCTCCTCACAGAGAAAAACACTGTACAAACCTTATCATTTATGTTCAGATTTGCTCGTCTCATGTGAGTCAGTCTCACTGGTTCAGCTGCAGACGTTTTATTCATCCAGAACGATCCACTGACCACTGCTGTAACCTCTCAAGCTGCTTCGGGGCTCCATATTCTGTTAGAGCATCAGATTTAAATGTTGAAAATGTTCTGTAGCATGTACAGATGATTTCGCTGGGGGTCCGTACCTGCTGATGGGTGAGGGTCTGTGTGATTCTCTCCACAGATGGGGGAGGTCCTGTACGAGGAGCGTGTCTACCCGGCCGGACACTGGGCCTGCGTGACCAGAGGAGAAGATTTGTATGAACAGAGCATCTCGATGGGCTTCATGAAGCTAATGCGCTTCATCTGTAAAGAGAACTCTGCAGGTGAGACTCCGCCCACCTCTTATAAACACCCTCGTAAACTCAGCTATGGCTGATGGGGCCATGTTGCCCGTGGGCAGGCAGGTACCTGGGGATGACGGTGCCGGTGATCAGCACCATCCACATGATGGAGGATGGAAACACATTTGAGAAAGATGTCGAGACTTCGTTCTTCCTGCCCGCTGAGTTCCAGGCTAACCCCCCCCATCCCTGCGACCCCGACATCGCCATCGTCCACAGAGAGCCAATCAGAGTGGTCACCAGGTGAGTAATCACATTAGTGATTAAATTAAATCTGTGCTTTCTGATTGGCTGAGTGTCACTGACTCTGCCATCTGATTGGCTGTCAGGCCATTTTTCGGGACCACCACAGAGGTCACGGTGGGCAGTCAGATCGCTCTGCTTTGGGAGATTTTAGGCGTTAGCGACGAGCTGCGGAGAGACGACTACATGGTGGCCGTGTACGAGAACCCTGGGGTCCCCCGTCGCAGGAACGAGATCTGGTTTATCAGACGCAACCTGTAGACGCCGTCCCATCATGCTCTGCAATCACAGCAGGTTTACGTTTGTTAGCTTCTCTCTGATTGGTCGGTTTCTTTGTGTAAATATGGTTTATCAGATGGTTTCCATGAATTCAGATCAGGTTAAGTCTGTATGGAAACTGTAAATAGTTATTTTCTGAAATCATTGGTTTTAGCTTCCTTCCCTTCTTTATGCTAATCTAGATCAACAGTGGACAGGAGTGGCATTAGCGACGAGGTTTTAATGAACCAAGTGTGGAAACAAGACTCAGTGGCCAGTTTATTAGTTCAAACCCGAGTCCTTCAGTAAATCCTCCTTAAATTTCAGAGGTGCTGGTTAAAGTGTGAAGACTGTTGATATGTTCTGTTAGTGGCACACAGGCTGCGACAGAGTCGTCGAACAGTCTGGACACTGATCAGTGATTTTATAATGAAGAACCGAGGGACGTGTTCAGGTTCTTCTAACATAGTTTTTCTACAGAAACTTGATTTGAGTTTGTTTTACTACTGGAACTTTAATCTGATCCAGTTTCATTAGATCATATAAAACCTAGTTTGGAACGTGAAGATCTTCATGAAGGGGAAAGTGAATCTGTCCATTTCCTTTAAAGAAAGGTCAGAGCTGGAGCTGGTTCAGTCACAGAATAAAGGACAGTTTCACAGACTTTAACAACAATCATTGCCCCTAAATTCAACTTAATTTTTATATCTGCTATTCGCAACATGTCATCTCCAGGCAGGTTTACGACCTTACACATTAGATAAATGTAAACAGAAAAATGTAGAAAACCCAACTGTCCCACAGGGCAGCACCAGGAGACAGTGGAGAGGAAAAACTCCCTTCAAGAGGAAGAAACCTCCAGCAGAACCAGGCTCAGGGTGGGCGGCCATCTGCCTCGACCAGTTGGGGTTAGTGGAAAGAGGAGAGAGAAAAGAACAACAGGTAACAGTCTCCTCCTGCTGAAGCTTCTGACACCCCACTCTACCTCTAAGAACGAGGTCCAGTTACCATGACCCATCCTGGATGACTCATCTTCAGGTAGATTTAGTTCCACAGAGAAACCACATACTAAAAAATAACCTCTGAATAATCTGGGACTAAATTGTTCTACTTCTCAGTGGGATGAGCAGTGACAGTGCTCAGTCAAAAACAAGACTTGGCACAGTCCAGGTTTAAGTCCCCCCCCCTCCCCCACAGGATGTCAAATATCCCAGCTGGACACTGAATTGAATCACTGTCAGTGAAAACTGAGCAGTGACCTCTACAGGTGAGCACACACACCTGGGATTGGACACCTCCTCTCAGATGGTTTTTCAGAGAATGGAAACGGTTTATTCCTGCAAAGTAGAAACAAATAGTTTCTCCTGGTTTTTGAGTTTTGTCAGTATTTGACATGAAACCTAAAAAACAAGACCAAACTACAAACCTGTGATTTTTGTGCCTGTTCTTTGTTCATCTGATTAGTTCTGATTGTAAAAGTGTTTTTTCCTTGTGTGTAAAATGTTAAAATAAATCTGGTGTAAAGCAGCGTTTTTCCTGGATGGGTGGGGGGGTACATCTGCTTTCTGTGCAGATGTTTTTGTGTTAAACGTTTAGGTTTCTCTCCAGCCTCTGGGTCCAGAACAACGGCTTCCTTACAATAATCTAAGAACACACTTCTACATATCAACAGATACAATTTAAACCAGCTTAGTGCTGTTAATTTAAATCCAACGTTTCAGCCTGTTTTTTCAATATAGGTTTAGGTACCTGCAAATGGTTTCTAGCAGCAACTAAAACCTCAACAGTTAAGTTTCAGATACTTTCTCAGATCTGTCACAGCATTTGTTCAGTTAAAGAATCGATCTGCAGTGAAAAATCAGACAAATAATCTAAATATTTTAAAGTGAATGAAATGGGAAACGTTTTTACTAAACGCCCTGTTGAGGATCAAACACCCGAACCAATCAGATCTTAGATCAGGTTTTGCAGGTTTCATGACAGAGGAAGTGGGCGTAAAAGTTCTGAAGGTCCAACATTTAAATCTTCTCTACAGATGAAGAAAAAGTTCATGTAGCTTATAAACAGAAAATGATACGTTTCAAATCTCAATATAAAGATTCAGACAAACTGACTCAAAACAACTTTATTTACAAAATCTGCTGCCAGCCATTTTCACTTTAACAGTCCAAGAAAAACTTAAAACGGTTAAAAAAAGAAAAAACAATAACAGGAAATCAGGGGGCGGGGCTCCACTGTGATGTCATCCAGGTAAGCTCAGATCAGGTCAGCCACTGCACAGAGAGAAAACAGAATTTGAGTTGTGGACTTGTTTGAACCCTGGAGGACTTGATCGGGTACAAACGGTTCGGTCAAACTAGAAGAACAACAACATTTCCTGTTTTGTTTAAAAACAAGCTGGTAATTGGCTGTTATAACAGCGTGCACTCCGATTGATTGGCCGGTTTGTACCGTTCATGGGCATCTCGTCGATCTGGGTCGAGTAGTACTGCTCGATGTCCCTGAGGATTCTGATGTCATCGTTCTTCACAAAGTTTATGGCCACACCTTTACGGCCATAACGCCCCGATCGACCAATCCTGGAGCAGGAGGTGAGAGGTTAAAGGTCGTCACACAACACATCTCATTCTAATAGTTTTAGGAATAAACTGAACTGGAAAATGAGAAAACTAAAAGAAGCTTCAACACAAACGGTCAGAAAACATTGTTTAAACCTGAAAAACAACATTACACCTGATGTTTTCTTTAAGACCAACATGCGAGAGTCTGGTGATGAGGGGTGTACCTGTGGATGTACAGCTCTCTGTTGTTGGGCAAGTCGTAGTTGATAATGAGAGACACCTGAGGAACGTCCAAACCTCGAGCCCAAACATCTGTCGATATCAACACGCGACTGAAAACAAAGAAACACACGTGAAAGCAAGCGTTAGAGCAGCTGGTCTGATCTTAAGATAGAGAGATAGAGACCAGTCTGAGCAGCTACCAACAGCTAACAAGCTTCTTGGACTGGTATTGGTCCGACTGCGTTACCTGGCTCCTGATCTGAACTCCTTCATTATGGACTCCCTCTCCTTCTGAGGCATGTCTCCGTGCATCGACGACACCGTAAAGTTGGCCTCTCTCATCTTCTCCGTCAGCCAGTCCACCTAAAACACACAGAGACAGAGACTACAAGGCTCTGCTGCTAAACAGGACAGGTCTCACAAAGTGTTTCTTTCTGTGCATACGTCCCACCTTCCTCTTGGTGTTGCAGAAGATGACAGCCTGTGTGATGGTCAGGGTGTCGTACAGATCACACAGAGTGTCAAACTTCCACTCCTCTCTCTCCACAGCCACAAAGAACTGTTTGATCCCCTCCAGAGTCAACTCGTCACTGAAGGACACAAACACTCAGGTCAAATGGATCCACATCATTTTTCAGAATCTTTACTGATAGTCGTTTCTCTCCACTGACCGTTTAACCAGGATGCGGATCGGGTCTGTCATAAACTTGTTGGTCATCTCCAAGATTTCATGCGGCAGCGTGGCACTGATCAGACACACCTGTGTGGCTGGAGGCAGGTAACGGTACACGTCGTAAATCTGCTCTTTAAAACCTGACAAGAAGAAGCAATGAAAACAGTGTCACAAATCTCCAAACTCCGCGGCCTCACTTAGTGTTTACAAAAACTCCAGCAGGTAAACTCAAAGCTCAGGTCACCTCCAGCTTTATGCAGGTGCAGTTGTGCCCAGATTACTCTGTTGCACATGCTCAGTCTCACCTTTGTTAAGCATCTCGTCAGCTTCATCCAGAACCAGCATCTTGATGGCTCTAGTCCTCAGACTCCTGCGACGAATCATATCTGCAAACAAACAAACATCTGCTTGTCTTCGTCTACTTCATGGGTCAGAACTCGGAACAAAGAGTCGATTCCTCACAAGAACTACATTAACTCCCACCACAGACATCTAGGACCAGGCTGGGTAAAAGCAGCTGGAGGAGTCCAACGTGAAACTTTTTAGAGTTTAAGAATAAACATGAAGAAAACACAAAGCTGCTTCTGTTTTATCGTAGAGATGAGAAGACGACGGGCTGCTGTGATCACGAATGGTTCATGATGTTTGAGAGCAGGTCAAACGTCAGAGACACACACCACAGCCACTAGTGACTTACCGAACACCCGTCCAGGTGTACCAGCCACCACGTGCTGCCCGTAGTCCAACTTCCTGATGTCCTCCCCCACGTTGGTCCCACCGATGCAGGCGTGACACTGGACATTCATGTAGTCTCCCAGAGCCAACAGCACCTAAAGGACAAAAACCAATTACGTACTGAAACAGTGAGACACTGATCCTGCTCTCACAGGTTTGACAGAGTGATGATAGGCGGAGCTACCTTCTGAATCTGTCCAGCCAGCTCCCTGGTTGGAGCGAGGATCAGAGCCTGGGTCTCCCTCACCTGCAGACAGGAAACACATAACATTAACCCAGGTCAAAGGTCACCACAGCGTGTATGTCCTCGACCATGGTCGTGAAGATGATCCCAGCAGTCAGTGGGACTGCAGCGGGGCAATGTGGCTCTGTTCTGGGTTTACTGTGACCACCTTGTTAATCTTAGTCCAAACCAGTCTGAGGGATACTGACCTGGATGTCAAGACACTGCAGCACCGACACGCAGAAGGTGGCCGTCTTTCCTGTTCCAGACTGAGACCTGAACAGACCGGAGACCAGCTGTTAAGAGGAAACCCTGATCACCGGGAACAATCACAGCTCTAAGTAAAGATCTTACTGAGCAATGACGTCTCTGCCTTTGATGATCTGTTTGATGGCTCTCTGCTGGATGGCCGACGGTTTCTCAAAACCTGGGACGGTAAAACAAGTCGAGTCAAACATGCGAGTCCAATTCTGTAGCTCTTTTCAAATACATGTGTGTTTCAGTCCTATTTAAGAGGATACTGATCCATAACCTGATCAGTGACAGTCTGATAAAAGCTGGTGGAGACGCTCTGACAACAGAAAGCTGATTAAAACATCAGTCATATTTCTAATTTACTGAGAACTATTCTTAAGATTCAACGTGTTTTTCCACTTTAACCCTTAACCTTCAAATTGATTCTGCTGCTCCTGTAAATCTAAAAATTTATGTGAATAAATCATAATAACTATTAAATTACTTTATAGCAGTTTTTAGGAAGCGGACATTTGCCCTCGATGGTAAAAGGGGATAGTAGACATTAGTGATATTTAAAAAAAATAAAAATTTGATTTCCAAACTTTGTTAGATAAATCTGTGGCATATCCATTAACACAAAAAATACAGGCAGACTAAGAGCAGAAAGTGGATATTTGGAAAAAATATAGAGAATGTGTTAGCCGCCGTTAGCAGAAGGAGCTAACAAAAAATGTAAACGAACCCCGGGAAAACCTATTCAATAGTGGGATTACAGATATTACAGCGGTAATATTGTTACATAATCGTATTCATAACTGCGTATTTAATCGAGTAACCCGTTATATTCCGTTTTATTTAAAACACTTCGGAATCTGCAGCTAGCTTTAGCATCCTGAGCTAACTCTTCCCCAAAGGCCTGGTCAATCCCCGGCCTACCATAGGCGTAGATGCCGCGGAGCAAGTCCTCCCGCAGACCCATGGTGTCAAACGTAGGGGTGACGTCCACCTCCTCGCTGGTTTCAAACTCCACCTTGGTCATGTCCTCTTCCTTCAGAAGCCTCTTCCTGACCTGTGCCCCGGCAGCAGCCATTTTCGTTTGAGAGTTTGTTTGAAACGAACCGAGAACCAGAATAACTGCGTGCGCTCTCTGCCTGGCTATCAAGTACACCGCTAACTGCTAACACGGGGGAAGAAAGAGCGCCGCACGGGTCGCGCCAATGACGTGTATAGTGCGCGACTCAGCACCTGACGTCATTGCCTTGGGTGAATTCCTGATGACAGGCAGCTGCAACAAGGGTTCAGGGTGCTGCCCAGAAACATTTTAACATGTCAAAGGTACAGTGAAAAGATTTAGTATGTAATTCTAAACGGAGTACGTTAATAACATCACTATAACACTGGTACATGCTATTATTTGTAAACGCAACATTTTTGGCCACCTGTCTAGGATGTACCCTGCCTCTCCAGTACTAACTGATACTTGCTTCGTTTTCATCTACTTTTTCTATACTATACTAATTTTTCACTTGGCTTGACAGACGCTTTTATCCAAAGGGGCTTACAGGGAGCTAGCACTGGGTGTCTGGCTCAAGGACTAGGAGTCAGACGAGGTCTTGAACCTGCGACTTTCTGCATCCCAGTCTGACGCTTAACCCATTCAGCTACCAGGCCGTACAATGAAGAAAACAAAAATAAATTATTGCAGATTTTCAACTGCTTTACTTTAGAGATGATGTACAAACGTACTTAGACATGATTAATTCCCACAAACTGACCACACTGACCCATCCCAGACCACCAGGTGCTCAGTCTGGAACAACACTGACACTTTTCTGTTGAACTTTGTCTTTTTATTGATTGTTTCAGAGTAAACAACCTGCAGCTAACAAATGATGCTGGTATATGAACCAATTAAAACACATGTCCATCCGAGGTCCTGCCCACGTCTAAGGTCAGGCGACCCAGGTTCGATTTGTGTGAGTTAGATAACGAGGAGACAGATGTGTCCGACACAAACTCTTCCACAGTCAAACATTGACGCTCAGATGTCCGAATGTCCTTAAACGCACTGATTGACCAGGGGCTGTGCTGTACATGTACTTCATGATAAATGTGGCCAGTACAATATGCCATGATAAACACTTATTTACAGTTAATAAACAGACATTGATAAGAAAACAAAGGTTAGAATTCTCAGTGGAGAAATTGTTGGACTGAACAAACATGTCTCCACTTTATAGAAAGAAACATCATTTTCCAACATCATCAACCATCACTCAACTCATTCATGAAGCCACCTGTTAAAATGTGACTTTAAACGTCTCCCTGTGACGGTAACATGGTAAAATTCTCCTTTCACATTAAAACAAATAAATCCTGATGTGCTGCAGGTGGATTCTAACAGAAAAAATCTAAAAAACCAACAACTCTAAAACAGGAGTGTGACGTAAACATGATTAATAGTTTTTGGGTAAACTGTCCCTTTAATGTTTTTGGCACAGAAACAGAAAGTAAAGCAGGTACATTCATAGAACCAATACTGCTTAACACACACACATCACGACACCTGGACATCAGTCTGATGACATCATCAGTGGAAATAAAGTCACGTTTTATTCTTTCTGTTAACGTTCACGTCATTTCATAACATCATCTTCAAGATGAAGAGTGTCGAGGCATTAAGAAACAGAACCGATGACATCCAGCTGTGTGTGTGTAAAGGTCAGCAGTGTGTGTGTGTGTGTGTGTGTGTGTGATGATGGTGGTGGTGTCCAGCTGTGCGTGTGTCTATGAGACATCAGTCGTCTTTTGATTGGTGGACATCCAGACTGACGACCTGCAGCTCCGTAAGGTTGCTGCTGCTGCCTTGCTGACTGATGACCATCTGCACACACACAAAACATCAGCGATCACTGCAGGAGATGAAAGACAGAGCAGCAGCATCCAACATCTCCTGTTCACATCAATACCGTAAAGAACTGTTTGTCATACCGAGTGGAGCTGGACAGCAGACACCGGGATCTGACCAGCAACTGGAGGAAGTGAGGCGAGGAAGACCTGTGGGACGGTGCCTGTCAAACAGAAGACGAGTATGTAGGTGATGTTCCGATTGATTAATAGGAGGCGTCAGCCTCACAACAGCGTAAACACAGCCAAACCTGGGTCTTACTGGGGTCATGGGACTGGGCGTGGCCTGTAGGGGGGAAGGTGTTGAGGACGGTGAGGCTGCCGTCGCCCAACGAAGGTGTCGATGCGGCGTACATCACCGTGTGACTACCAGGGTACACCATGTGACTCGTAACTGAGGAAGAGGAGGACGAGGAAGACGTGACAATGGAGGCAGGAAGACTAGCTGCAGGAAGAGAAATAGCAGGCGTCCGTGTTACATTCAAGGCCCGCAGGTCAACCCACGACATGCTGGTGTTGCTGGACCAGGTACTGAATTTTCCATGATCCCAACACCATGAACTAACAATAACTATCAGAAACTTTACCTGTGGAGGAGGCGGGGCTGTGCATGTCTGAGCTGCTCTGATTGGTCGAGACCTGCTGACTGCTATGCTGAACCTGGATGGTCTGCAGCTGCTGAGAGACTCCACCTGTTCAACACCCGCATAAAAGAACATTTTAAAATCAGAACTATTTCTACAACAGCCTGCAGGTAAACTGGTTCACTCATGGTTTCCTCTGTAGTCATTCACTAGCTGGGTGTAATCCTCGTTGTAAACCACGTACATGGAAACCAGTAAAGTGGATCCACTCACACACAGACTGTGGACCAGCGGGCAGCAGGAACCCGTTTACAGGTAAAATCTACCAACCATTTCCTCAGATTTTCTTTTATTCCGTATCGTCTGTTCGCCTTGTTCCTCGTGTGCAAAAAGCTGAGAAGCAACGCACACGTTTGTACAATTATCTTTGTTTTTGAAACCTGAGTCTAACCTGAACCCTGGAACGAGGAACCTGAGACTGTGAGCCCAGACAAAATATCCTCACATCCCTCTAAAGCTGAAGCTGGTCTTCGCAAAAGCAGGTACAGACACACACACACACACACACGCACACACACACACGCACGCACACGCAGGTGTGCAGGAGGCGTGGCAGCATGCTGACCTGACAGGGACACAGTGGTTGGGAGGCGGAGCAGTGTAGTTGGCTGTGTGGATGAGGCATGTAGCGTGGCAGTGGAACCCTGGGCTACGGGGCCCTGGATGGCCAGAGGTTGACCCTGCAGCTGGCTGAGGGGGATGGTGTGTGTGCCGGGAGGCAGCGAGGCACCTGTGGACATACGAAACGTGTGGAGGGGACAGGTTAGCAGCTCATAGACACAAGCAGGAGAAAGCTCCGAGTTTACACTGCAAGGACAGCGAACGTAAAGAGGAACATTAGCTTAAGAAGCAGTTTCCTGCTGCTCAGACATAGTCTCTGTTCACTTCAACCTAGTTATTCTACGAACAGTATCTGCAAAATTTCTGTGAAAAAGTATGAGATCTCCGATCGCATCCTTTCAATACTGATCAAGATGCCGATCACATGTAGCTCATATTTTACGTCATACAGAGGCCCTGAGTCCCACATACACACACTTTCCTTCACTTTACTACATCCCTGGTGGGTGTGGTGTGTTTGCAGCTGACGTTGTGCAGCAGCCGCTCCGATTTCTCATGACAACAGACAAGCAGGAATCCTTCTGTGTGAAATTCTTCATCTGCTCCAGCTTCACCTCTTAGTACCTGCACTGACCAGCTGCTCCTTAACATGCCCCCCCGTTAAACTGTTTCCCGCGACGCTACCCTCCAAATGTTATTTACTATTTAAACCAGTGTTGCGGAAACAAAGACAAAATCATATCAGAACAAAAATAAAACCAGTACGAATCGGGATACTGAATACCCTGGGTCCATAAGGCCCCACCCCCCTACCTGGCATCAAGGTGAAGCCTCCAGCAAGGACGACTTCTGGTGTCTTCAGCACTGTGCCATTGGTGGAGCACGAGGAGGGCGTGTGCCAGGAGGGGGCGTTGGTCTGCACCTGCATGGACACTGAGGACGCTGAGGAGGAGGATGAAGAAGAAGGTGTGGACTGTGTGGTGCCGGGCTGGTTGGACACGTTGAAGCCTGGTTTATTCACATCCTGCTGGAACAAACAACCAGCAAAAAAAAAGAGTCCCTGCTGAACCACCGGGCTCGTTGGTAGCTCAATGGTTTAAGCATCAGTCTGGAAAGTAGAAGGTCGCAGGTTCAAACCCCGTCTGACTCCTAATCCATCCCCTACCAGGTGTGTCCCTGAGCCAGACACCCAGCGCTAGCTCCCTGTAAGTCGCTTTAGATAAAAGCGTCTGCCAAGCAAAGTAAAGTAAAGTTTACCTGACAACACAAATCTGATCTTTGTTTGCAAGGTTCTAAACCTGCTGTGTAAAGTGCCCTGAAATTATTTTTGTTATGATTTGGCACTATTTAAATAAAGATGAATTGAATTAATGAATTGGAGTTATAAGATAGTTCAGTGCATTATTGATTTCTCTTCTTGTGAAACTTGACAGTGTTTCCACTCTTATCTGGTAAAATACTCTGATGCCGTCCGTCATTTATTCTACATGAGGAGAAAACAACAGCTGACTTTAAAACATCAGCTTGTTTGTTTTCTTTTGTTGAATTTCTTTTTCACATGTGCAAAAAAAGACAATAATAAATCAATAAATACATTTTTTGAAATATATGGTGGTGGGAATAAATCATTTTTTCCATTGTTGGATTAGCTCCTGTTTTGTTTCCCCAGCATCAAACCTGCATTCGTCTGTATGTCAAGTGGCAGAACTCCACTGCAAGTAATACAGAGATGAAACCGTCCAAAACTCAAAATAACACGAGGCTGTTTATGTAGTTTCATAGACCTGTTCTATAACAAAGAGAACCTGAAATTACTCCTCATGTGATCTGGCGCTGTGCACAAAAGCCCTACATGCTCACCTCCCCCATCCTCCACACCTGACCCTCTTACCTTGGCCACTTCTGAGCAGCTGTCAGCCTCGGACACCTGGTAGGTTAGGTCGGTCTCCTCGAAGCCTGTGGCGCTCATCCTCTGGTCCGAGGAGGGGTCAGAGCGAGGCGGTGAGTCCGGAGAGTTGAGGCAAGTCTGGATAAGAGCCTTCCCCGTCTCTGAGGTGATCATGGGCTGCAGCTTCCTGGTGGCAAAGGTGTAGACGTGACCCGTCTCACTGGCAACCAGCAGCAGCACCTGGGTACCAGTCAGCGTGGACAGCTCATACGCCTGCGGGGAAAGATAATAAAAGCCGCAGCTGGGGTTGCTACAGGACTCTTTGACTACATCCTCAGTCCAAACTGGAATGCAGCTTTTTGTTCTTAAAGATGTTCAACTTTCTCATCCTAACTTCAACCTGTTCTGTGACACGTGTCACAGGTAATATGACTGTAGGAGGCTGATCCCAGTTCTGGTAAAAAGTAATACCTGAGCAGGTAAACAGGCTGACGGTTCAGAAACTCAAACTAACGGATAACTTAGAGGAAGGTTAGTGTCTCAGAGCAGCAGACTGGATATAATTAAAGAAATTATTTTCACAGGTGACCGCGCTCTCATCTGTAATCTCTCAGTAATCCGAGGTGTCCACAGGGTGGTCCGAGGACCTTTCTCTGGAACAAACGTGTGACCCCTGCTGTTCACCTGTCAGGTGTGTTTCCCTCCAGACTCACCTTCTTCATGATCCCGGTTTTCCTCTTGCTAAACGTGGTGTACCGCCTCAGTTTGTTGTCTATGAACTCCATCTTGATCTTTACTCTTCCTCGTGTTTTCTTGCCGGGTTTGGCCCCTGGTACCCCGGGGTTGACCCCGCTGTAACCCCCGCTCAGGCCTTCAGAGCTGGGCGCTGACTGGTGCCCGACCTCCCTCTCGCTCCTCTCCCGCTTCACCCCTCTCCTGTCTCCGCCTGAACCCGCTGTGTCCTCATCATCGCCGGAGTCCGAGTCCTGGTCGGATCCGCTGTAAGCCACTTCGGTGCTGTATTCTCGGTGCTCAAATTGGCCTCCGTCGGTCCCAGAGACTGCGATGTGTCCCGAACCGGCTGCGTTCAACGGGAGGCTGCTCATCCCGGTTCCGTTGCCCGCCCGCCCGGCTCCAGTTCTTGTTCCCATTGTGGCACCGTTCCCCGCCAGCATTCCCTTTCCCGGGCCCGGAGCTTCCGGCGGCCAAAGCCTTCTGCTCTAGCGGCGTAAACACCAACACTCACCACGATGCTCGGAGCTCCCAGTCCGGGTAGAGAGAGCGACCAGGACCGCTAGCCGCACAGCTAACTGAGCTAACCAGTTAGTGGCTATGTTAGCAACAAGTACAGCGATCTGTCCATGACGAGACTCCCTAAATCACCGAGAGCTGAGGCAGAGCGGCCTGAGGACATCAGCGGGGACACCTAAACACATGCCCCCCATAAACGCGAAGAAATTAATGAAGAAATAAAGCGATACAGTAAAAAGTTGTGTTTTCCTACAGTAATCGGTCAGATCCGAGCCCCGATCACTCCGCGCCACACAAGGAAATGACGAGCAGCACCCGGCCATGTCCATCCGCTGTATAAGCTAGCGCCACTGTTCGCACTATTTTAACATCCCTTTTTTTGAAATATGGTGTTTTTTATCACGATGTTCATGTAGCATGATTTACGTCCTTACATTATATTGCACTGTTAGGTGAAACACGCAGAAGAACAAATTATCTCCATATAAAGAAGCTGGTTTCCTTTTATGGCGCAGCCGCTCCTTATATGGTCAACGTCCTGTCCCAGCATGACTACACACAGAAAACTACAAGAACTACAATTCATTGAATTCATCTTTATTTGTATAGGGCCAAATTATAACAAAAGTCATTTACACAGCGGGTTTAGGACCTTGCAAAAATAATTGTAAAAGTGTATATATAAACAAGATAATGCAGAAAACCCAACAGTCCCATTTTAGCAGCACTGAGGAGACAGTAGAAAGGAAACACTCCCTTTAAGAGGAAGAAACCTCCAGCAGAACCAGGCTCAGGGTGGACGGCCATCTGCCTCGACCGGTTGGGGTTAGTGGACAGAGAGAGAAAAGAACAGCAGGTAACAGAGATTATAACAGACACGTGGAGAGGAAAACAAGAAGAAGAGACAGTTGGACATGATACATAAGGTGCAGACAGACTGTGAGTCTATATATTCGCACATTTAACCCAAACAATCAATAATACAATTGAATTAAAATGTGTAAATACCATCTGGGAGTGAGACATTAAAGAGAAGAAACTTCATCTCAACTGCTACTGCACGTCCCAACATGTCCCCACAGGAACCACATATTCTGCTTAAACTGAATGTTGTGGCTGAATCCTTGTTCACAGTTTAGCCTTTGGTTTTCAAACTCCCGTGCAAACTTTTCCACCGCTCTGTGTCATATGGCGACACTAGGAGACGCCCTTACTCTTAAAAAACATTTAAAAACTCACTTGTTCAAAAAGTACTTCAAGTGAGTCTAACACACACACACACACACACTCATTACGTTGTCTAGCACTAAACAGTTCCTATGCATGTTTTTGTCTTGACGAGTTAGGCCTTATCAGGGTGCTTTGTTGTAGTATCTCAGTTTTTGCGAGAACTAAATGGTAACTGCTGGTGTCTTCTCCTTGTAAGTCGCTTTGGATAAAAGCGTCTGCCAAGTAAAGTAAAGTAAAGTAAAGTACAGTAACGAAGTAAATGTACTTCATTACTTGACACTGTTGTTCAGCAGCGAAGAGACGGTGAAGTAGGTGCAGACACATGTCCCCACTCAGTGGGTGTAAACTGGTTCCAGTTCAGGCCTGGACTTGTTTTACTGTGTATGAGATCAGCAAACAGGTCTGAGTCTACTGGGCACAGACTAATATTTCATTATGAAGATAATTACTATCAGAATAAAATCTGTGTTCATAATAATGTGAGTGTTATGAGCATGCTCAGATGCTTCCAGTCTAGTTTCAGGATCAGTGTGGTAAAAAGCAGTGGAAAGAGGTTGGGGAGGGGTAACTGATTTAATCTTTTGTTGCTGAACTCTTGTTTGTTTGTGGTACACATGTATGATGGTAGCACACCTTTAAATAAAACCATTCTCTTCCTGGAACCCAATGACTCACTGGGTTAGCAGTGAAACAGCATTTCAGACTCATGTACCTGTCCTCTCCTTAAACTGGGCTGGACTTACACCATAATCTTCTAAGTGAAATATCACCTAAGTGCAATTTCATAGAGCTGCTGTATTGTAATGCTGTGTACTGTACTGAAATGTTGTCATTTTCTGTTAAACTTTTTGCTGCTTATCTTGTACTGTCCACTGTCTGCCGCAACAGTTTCCTGCTGGAGCTTTAGACACGTGACTGACATTTATACATTATTAATGTGATTCCACACACACACAGCACACCAGGAGGTGCACCAGAGTAACATGGTCTCGTCTGCGGACAGCAGGACGAAGACCTGTAGAGAACAGTTCCCCTCCACGAACTACCTACAACATTAGCGAGTTGATCAGGAGGCAGAGACGTCCACAGACTCAGCAGTTCGATTTGTTGAACTTGTACCAAGCTGTTCCCAGTGTGTGTGATAAGAACCAACTGACTGAAAGTTTCTGTTCCTGACATGAACATGAATGTAATCAGTTGCCAAGAAAGTACTTGAATAAAAAGTAAAATGTAATGTTTTACTTTTGACAGCTGAAGCAAACAGAATCATCACGAGTGTCATTAATCATTCTCACTAAGAAACCTCCAACACAACCTTTCCTGTGCTGCACGTTGGAAAAACAAAACTAACAATGAGAAAATGCTGCCTAACAGGCTGAAGTTTACATCTGGTTTAAACGCAGTCAGACGAAGAAACTGTTCTTATATCTGGTGGTTCTAGCAAACGTAGCTCTGTAGCGTTATCAGAGGGGAGAAGAGGTTGTGTCCAGGGTGTGAAGGGTCTGTACTGATTTTCTCTGCCCACTTTCTGACCCTTGAGGTGTACAGGTCCGGGAGAGAGGGCAGAGGTGCACAAATGGACCCTTTTCTGGTGTTTGTTGTTAGAATGTCCAATTCCCACCAGGCAGCACCTCAGACAGAACCATGGTCTCCACAGACATGCAGCAGCAGCAGAAGACATCTGGTAGTATTTGGTTCTGCTCGCTAGTTTAAAACATTTACAACAGTAAAATACAAAAAGCACTAAAACCTTGGTTCAGCTCAGACACTCACAGTTTTACTTTCAGCTCTATTTTCCCCGCTTTTATTTTAGAAGTTTGATGTTTCTGCAGACAACAGTCTGTCAGTTGGTCTTAAGGAGTAAACTGTTAAAGCAGGGAAACTGGACTAACCTCAGTCCACGGCCCGTTAATAAGAATAGATTTATCTGCTCTAAAATGGACGTGCTGATCAAAGGTAAAACATTTTTTAGTTTCTCTTAAGAACAGCTTGTTAGGAAAATTCTCTATTCTTAAATAACTCAGCACAGCTCCAACAATTGTTTTTATTCCTTCGAACTAAAGGTTCAGTTTGTTTAGATAGTGAAAGTTTTTTCTCTCCATGAATTGAACTGAACATGTTTGATTTCTCTATATTAATGAACTTCTTACTCTCTACCAGCAGCAGAAACTTTTCAGAAATGAACAAATGACAGATCAGGTTATACTACATGACTCTGATCACCATTCAGAAAACACCAGAGCTGTGTGTGTGTGACAGGAAGTTTCTCTGTGATCAGATTTAACACTAGCAGCAGATTAGAAGCTTGTTGATGGAGAGCTGCTGCCCTCAAGGTTTATCTGTGAGCTGGACGCTCCTGAACACTGAGGACGAGATTGGCCACGATGATAAACACTGATCTACACATAAAATTTGCAGTCACCGGTCCTACCAACCTGCTGCACCTTGTTTTTATAGTGACCTGTGTTGCCTGTTCTTCTCTCTCTCCCGTGTCCACTCAACCCAACCAGTCAAGCCTGAGGCTGGTTCTCCACAGTCTCCTGGTGCTGCTCAGTGGCACTGTTGGGTTTTCTACATTCTTCTGTCTTTACTTTTATTCTGTAAAGAGCTGTCATGACTGATGCTGTGATATATCAATAACGTTAAATTGAATTATAGATCTTCGCTAATGACAGATTTCTGACTCCTGAGGTCAAAAAGCAGGATGATACATTGATCTGCAGTAAAACCAGAACCTGGAGCACTGTGGTAGAAGGAGACTCCTGGGGCTCCTCAGCAGGAAGCCTTCCTCCTGTTTAGCTGACGCACACTGTAATCTTTGGGGTCAGAGGTCACAATACAGAGGATTAGTCTGAGACTGACTCAGGATCAGTTACTAACATAGCTGATTGGTTCATCCATCCCCCTGTTATCCAAACTGTTTGTCCTGCTAAGAGTTGTGATGTTCTGATAATCCCAGCTGTCACTGGGTGAGAGGTGGGGTTCAGGTTTCCAGCCTGTCTTTATCTTTGACTTTACTGTTGAGTAATGTCAGTGTGTACTGACGGATACTTGTTGCCTATTTAAACACATGAAAATTCACAGTGTTAATCCTGAAGAAGTCCCTCAGTATAGAATAGCTGTGATCACAGGTTTTCTGCACTTTCAGTACGTTACTTATCCCACAGAGTATCAGGATCAGGACGCCCACAGATCAGATCTGAAGTAAAGGAAATTATTCGACACCTTCTAAGAAGGTGGAAAACCTGCAGACCCGTCGAGAACTTTAATCATCAGCCCCAAAATCTTTAATTTACTTTACTTTACTTTCCAAAGCGACTTACAAGGAGCAGACACCAGCAGTTACCTTTCAGTTCTCACAAAAGCTGAGATACTACAACAAAGCACCCTGATAAGGTCTAACTCGTCAAGACAAAAACATGCATAGGAATTGTTT
>JAUMHF010000001.1:120771-132801 GCA_032359275.1 Microctenopoma steveboyesi
GTTACCTGATCCACCTCTAACTATAAGCTTTATCAAAAAGGAAGGTTTTAAGGCTAATCTTAAAGCTAGCGAGGGTGCTTTTTACAATGTGTTTACCTGCAGAGAGTTCTCCAATCAGAGATGAGCTGTGTTACCTCTGACCCCCCGTCCATGCATTGTGCTGGTCTGAGGCCAGTGCTCCTGCTGCTGAACCAGGATCAGGTTCTATATTTACCTCAGATTAACTTGCTCCTTCTCACTTGCTGCACAAACAGCAGCAGCTCAGATTTTACTCCAACATGTCGTTGAGCAGCAGCTCAGCAGCCGGAAGCCCCCCTTGGAGGAACCACAGCTTCATGCTGGGGGGCAGAGACCCCCCTCTGTCTGACCAGGGAGAGACCATCATTGGAGCCTACCTGCTCCTGCTGGGTGGGTACACACACAGACTGTAGTATTACTACACAGTAGAATTCAATTCAATTCATCTTCATTTGTAAAGCGCCAAATCATAACAAAAGTCATTTCAGGGCACTTTACACAGCAGGAAGGTTTAGAAGTACTCTGTCTGGGTAACACCTGCAGAGACGCAGGTAGAGTTTCATGTTGGTTCCTTTAATCAGACCAATGCCTTTGTGTCACAGAACTGGGACAAATGTCGGTCCATGTGGAGTGCTTGGACTAAAGTCAATTTAGTAAAACATAACATGTTTAGGTGCTGCAGGTTCTTACAGCTTGTAGTAGGCTGGTCAACAGTTCCTGAAATTCTACGTTCTAAGATTGTTTTTTTACTGAACATGTCAAAGACGAGACAGCAGCCTTTCCTCCATTTTCTTTCATCATCCAGTATCAGTATGATCTGATTGGCTTTCACCCAGCTGTCACTTTCACTGCCTCAGAGTATTTACAATTTTTCTTAAAGCTCCCCTGTTCTGATCCTGGGCTCCTTCCGAACCTGCAAATAGCAGCTGGTTCAGTCTGTAAAACCCCAATGTGTGGTTGCTATGAGAAGACCTCTGCAGTGGTTCCAGTTTCATGTGAGGTGCTGACATAGTAGTAGAACAGAAAGCTCAGGGGGGGTCATAACATTAACCATGGGCTTGTTATTGGTTCTGTGAGAAAGTACAAATTTTAACCCAAATCTTACCCTGAACCCACCAGGGTAAGTCATTGGTGGACCTCTTGGAAACTAGAAGTTGATCTTCTTGGCTCTACTCCGGACTCTGTAGACTTTTTTCTGTTGCTGTTGTGATACTGTACCTGAGTGTTCTTCCTCTTTGTCTTGGTTGCAGGTTGGTTGTCCTGGTTTGGAAACAGTATCGTCCTCTTTGTGCTGTACAGACAGAGGGCCACACTGCAGCCCACAGACTACCTGACCTTCAACCTGGCCATCTCTGACGCCAGCATCTCAGTGTTTGGATACTCCAGAGGCATCATTGAGATCTTCAACATCTTCCAAGATAGTGATTACATTATCTCTTCTATTTGGACCTGTCAGGTACCAAACACCTGAAGGACTCTGGTTGGGTCATTAAAGAGGATGAATAAAGTGAGTAAAATCCCTGGTTTTCAACATGCTGTGTGCTTGTGTCTTTTCCAGGTGGACGGTTTCTTCACACTGTTGTTTGGTCTAAGCAGCATCAACACTCTCACAGTGATCAGCATCACTCGCTACATCAAAGGATGCCACCCCAGCAGAGGTCGGAGTCCAAACCTTTATGTTCACACAACTTAACGTGTGTGGGTTTTATCAATATGTCAGGTTCAGTTAGGTGCACTTTGATTTTTCTGCTGAGTGCTGAGAGTTCATGTCTGGACTAGGAGCCCTGAATGGTGGCGTGCAGTCCAGTTGTCTATTTCTTTGTGATTTGTTTTGTTTCCATCAGTTGTGTGGTTTTTGTGTCTCCGTCTCTGCTACCATGGTTACAAGTGTCTGTGCTGCAGAAGCTTTTCATTTTATCAAACCAGTAACACGTTGAGACTCTTTTCCAGAGTCAGCAGTCAGTGACTGATCTTGACTATAAATCTGAAGATGACTTCTTCTTCCACAGCTCTGCTGGAAGTGTGTATGTGCTGCTTCATTTCCACTTTGTTTTTGTGTCATATTATCTAATTCTCAGTGGATTAAATAATGCCGGGTGACAGACACAGAAGGTTAGTGAATGGGAGGAGCTTGTTTTTAACAGCTGACCCGAACCAGGTCTTTTTTTACTGATAGGCAGTTATTGTTTGTAGTTCCACACTCGAATTAAGACGCTGATTACTCCACATACAATGTCACATTACCTTGTAGTCTATATTTGTTGATGCTACTTTTTTGTTTGGTAGGAGACCAAAGACTCTTGTTGATTTAAAAAAAAATGATCAATGCTGATTGAAATAACTGAGCTGAGCTAGTTTCTATCAGATCATTATTTTGTACCCTGAGCTTTTAATATCTACTTGTTTTTCCAGCTCGTCACATCAGCAGGATCAGCGTGTCAGTGTGTCTGCTGCTGATCTGGATCACAGCTGGATTCTGGTCTGGTGCACCGCTCCTTGGCTGGGGGAGTTACACAGGCAGGAAACCAATTAAAATAATATTCTATTTTGAATCCTGCTTAATCTGAACTCTGACCCTGATCTGAAAGTTATGATTCCTCTGCAGATCGAGGGTACGGAACCTGTGAGATCGACTGGGCCAAGGCAAACTATTCAAGCATCTACAAGTCCTACATAATCTCTATCTTAATCTCCTGCTTCCTCATCCCTGTGCTCGTGATGCTCTTCTGCTACGTGTCGATCATCAACACCGTGAAGAGAGGCAACGCGCTGTCAGCAGAGGGAGACCTGACTGACCGCCAGAGGAAGCTCGAGAGAGACGTCACCATAGTGAGTTGAATGACTAAGTGTCAAGATGTGACTCTCAGATCAGCACTGTCAACACTGTGAATGTCTAAAGGATTCAAAGATAATTTAAAGTCATTCTCACATGATACATGAAAGAGCGATAAATAATAAACAAAAAAAGAGAACATGAGCAGGTGAGAATTAAACTAAATAAGCAAAGGTAGAGAAAAGGGGAAACTGGGTTTTGTAGCAAGGTGTCTCGCCCAGGGACGCATCTGGTATGGGGGGGTGGGCTGGGTGTATCAGCTGGGAATCGATCCCAGGATTCCTGCTTCCCAGCCCTCTGCTGTTGTGTTGCAGGACCAGTCCTGCAACACAACAGAGTCCTATTGGTTAAATAATCACTTTCCGTCTCTTCCAGGTTTCCATAGTGATCTGTATGGCCTTCATCCTGGCCTGGTCACCATACGCCGTGGTGTCCATGTGGTCTGCCTGCGGGTTCCACGTGCCTAACCTCACCAGCATCTTCACTCGCCTCTTTGCCAAATCCGCAAGTTTCTACAACCCCCTCATCTACTTCGGTCTCAGCTCTAAGTTCCGTAAAGACGTGGGCATCCTGCTTCCCTGTGCCCGTGATGCCAAAGACACCGTCAGGCTAAAGCGCTTTAGGCCGAAGGCTGATGCCCATGGCCGTCCCGCTGCTGGAGGTGGAGCTAGACTGAAAGTCCCTCGGATTCGATCTGAGAAGAAGCACTCATCTGGGAATCAGCCCAACCTGGTACCTGGCCCAGTGCATGGGATCGGAAGCCCACCTTGTACACCACCACCTATCAACAAGGAGGTGTTCTACATTGACATGCCGCATCCCTCTGAGACTGGCACTGAGTTTGAGTGTGAGAGACTCTGATGGATTCTCCTTAAGATCAGCTGCTGGTGGAGCCAAAAATACTAGTTAAATGGTGAATACGTGAAATGTGCCAGAGTGACTTCTAATCAGACCGAGCCAGGTAGAATGCATTTACCACAATCACACAATGCTGAAACTAGTCTACAATTATGTGTGTGTAATGTTTAGTCTATCTGAGCAGTGCAGTATAATTATAACTCACAACTATTGGACAAAAATACATCTGGAACAAATGCATTAATCAGTTAAAATGACGGTAGGCGATTGTAGAAATGTCCTAGTCAAGATTATTCCGTTACAATTGTGGGAGTGACACATTTTAAAATAAAGATCTACAAAACTATTAACAAAAACTGGATGTGTATTAGTAGATCAATGAATGTGTGAGTGGCTGCAAGAGATTTGATGCAGATGTGGAAAAGTAATGTAACAAATAGAGCAGCATTGTGGTACTTGTCTAGTGGACCTGGTCTGAACCCCTTCCCACAGGCGATACGGGCTCTCAACCAGACCACTAACTGCTGACCAGGATCAACACTCCCGACCACCTATCAGGACCAACACTCTCCCTGCACACCAAACCCCACTACACCACCTACCTGTACACCTACTTTTCATAACCTTTCATAACTGCACTCACTCGAGTCATTCAGGAACAGGTATGGTAAGACCCAACTTTTCAAGAAGAAGAAACATACTAGGAATTGGTTAGTGCTAGACTATGTATGTGACAAATAAAATTGGAATGTGGACATTTTTGTGAATGTGTGTGTGTGTGTGTGTGTGTGCGTGAGAAACTCATTTGAAATACTTCAAATACTTTTCAGGTGTGTTTTAAAGGTGGTGATAGTCTCGACTAGTTGAATGGAGCAGGACGTGCAGGAGTGTATTAGAGGGTGCACTTCTATTTACAGCCCTGTAGGCAAGCATCAAAAATGTAAACATGAAATGTATTTCAGTAGGTTGATGTTGAGGTGGGCTATTGCATTTTGGACAATCTGGAGGGTTTGATGGTGACTGCAGAAGCTCCAGCCAGAAAAGATTTACAGTAGTTGAGTGTACAAATGACCATTGTCTGGACGAGGAGCTGTGTAGCCTGTTGTGAGAGAAAAGGCCTATTTTTTTATGTTATAGACGGTGGACCTGCAGGACCTAGAGATTGCTGCAACATGATTTTTCAGACTCAGTCCAAACCTCAAGGCTTTTTGCAGAATCTGTAGGTGTTAGCAATAGCGAGCCAATTTAAATTGAGAGTTTTAGCTGAGGGGAGTGGTTGCCTGGAAAGATCAGAGTTTCAGTTTTGGATAAGGTGAATTAGAGGTGTCACTCAGACGTTCATGCTGATATGTTGAAGAAACAGGCTGAAATTTTAGCTAAAATAATGGTATCCTCTGGTGGGAAAGACAGATAGAGCCGAGTGTCATCAGCATAAGAGTGGAAGGAAAAGCCACGGGATTGGATGACGTGACCAAGTGAGTAAGTGAGAACAGAAGGGGGTCAAGGACATAGCCTTGTGGAACCCCTGTGTTTACCTCCACAGCTCTAGGAACTCTATCAGTAGCCCTCCTTTCTGCCCCCTCAACCTTCTTTTTTTGATGGCTGCATATCGATGTAACCGATCAATGTCACCCTGCGGCTGATGCTATGTAAAATCACAAAAACAATATTTTTTTTGTTTTTTCAATTTATTTCCCAAGTCTCCCAGCACATTCAAGTTTGTTTGAATTCAACATGACTGTCATGACAACACCTAAGAAGAGTTTTGTGTAGCTGTATCATGTTTTGAAATAATGTTATGTACTAATAGAAAGCCTGATTCACTGATTTGAAGTTAGTCATGATAACATTTAAATTTGAAGAAAAAAAGTACAACATCCACATACTAACAGCTTGCAATTGATAAATCACATCTACTGTTTGTACTTTCTCAGTTGCAAATGTCAGTGAAGCTGAAGCTCAGAAAAGATGGTAATGCAGCAGTAGAATTGTTTTTCAATCCAGTTCGTATTTTTATAGCTCCAAATCACACCAGAAGTCATCTCAGGGCATTTTAGATTGTAAGGTTTAGTACCTTACACAAAAAAACAGTATATATAGGGTTAGGGTTAGCGGCCTGGTAGCTCAATGGGTTAGTTGTCAAACCCCGTCAGACTCCTGACCCATTCCCTACCAGTTGTGTCCCGTAGCCAGACACCTAGCGCTAGCTCCTTGTAAGTTGCTTTGGATAAAAACGTCTGCTGGTCCATGGAGAGCAAAAACTTCCTCCTGGATAAAACCTCTTAACTGATTGAAGTGAGTGTGGACAGAGGAGAGAGAAAAGAACATCAAACAGCAGACAAGGCACTGGGCAGGTTGATAGGACCAGTAACTACAGCTCCAAGATCAAAGATACCACCAGATGATAGATGATAGATTGTGTGTGTGTAGAGCAGTCGTCTTCAAACCCAGGGGTGAGGGGTACATGTCAAGGTGTCCTTAGACTAGACACTGATACCCTGTAGTAGCACAGACACAGGTCTAGCAGCTGTCCAAACACCAATTTAAGTTCTCATGGTAATTGTCCAGTTTAGACTCAGACTTAACAATTTGCCCCAGTGCCCCCTATTGATGGGCTGCCACAGGCATAGCCAGTTACTAAAGACATATTTATCTGCTCTAATATGGACGTGCTGATCAATGGTGGAACATCCTTGAGTAGTCTAGTAGGCATAGGGTCTAAGAGACACGTAGAAGATTATTCAATTATTGAAATAGACTTCTGTACAGGATAGTAGCTGTCCTTAGTCTGAGGTACCACAAACAACTCTAGATAATGACTAAGTGCATCCATCCATGTCAATTGTAGAGAGAATCTGATCATTATTCGTTGCCTAAATTATTGAGGCATAATATGAGGTTCTAGCTTTACAGAGGGCTTTTTAATATGTTATTAAACTATCTTTAGAAATAACTCAAACATTGTGGTAAATCTACAGTCAGAGTTCAGACCTAAACCCAGTAGAGATCCTGTAGTATAACATGAAGAGGGATGTTCACACCAGACGTCTTGAGAAGAAGTTCTGTAGGAGCAATGGTCCAAAGTTCCTGCTGGATGTTGTTCAGGTCTAATTCACTGAGAAAGGAGGAAGAAACTTCATCTGTTTTTGAGCAGATCTCAGGTCATGATCAGTTTATGCAGAAATCCAGGAAACTGCAGACACAGTTGAGCCCATAAATAATGGAATAATGAGAAATGTTTTGGCATTTGTTCTCTGTACACTACCATGAAGACCTTTTAATGAAACACTTCAGACGAGAGCAAAGTCAAGAATTACAGCTTTAATTCAATGGGTCAACAAAAGTGTGGCAGGAATTACAAGCATTTACATCACATACATATTTTTAGGGATCACAAATAATGGAACAAACTACAGAGAAAAGTGATTTAGTTGTTAAGGCAGTCATCTACATGGGTTTGTGGTCCACTTTCCAGTTGCCCCAGTGATAGCTTAGTGGCCTGGTAGCCCAAAAGAATAAATAAATAAAATTCCAATTTTATTTGTAACATACATAGTTACACAGTGTACAACACGCAATGAAATGTGACCTCCTGCATGTAACCCATCCCCCTGGGTGGAGCAGTGGGCAGCTACAGGCCGTGCTGGGGAGCTAGTGCTAAGTGTCTTACTCAAGGACACACCTGGTATAGGGGATGGGCTGGGTGCTGAAGCTAGGAATCGAACCTGCAACCTTCCGCATCCCTGCCTCATGCCAATAAGCATCAGAGTGGACTGCAGAGGGCGACGGGTTTGAATCCCAGCCCAGACCACTATTCCCCATACCAGGCGTGTCCTTGAGCAAGACACTCAGCACACTTTGTTGCTTCCAGTTTTTTTTGGGGGGGGTAGCGTTTCCCAAGTGAAATAAAATAAAAGTAAAGCTCAGTGGGTGGAACAGTTGTTTACCAAAACAAAGCTGTCCCTCCAAAGCTATATGTCAAGGTGTCCTTGAATGAGCCACCAAATGCCTGCACTGCAGCGCTGCCAGCTTCAGCAGTTGTCCAAACAACATTTCCCCAAGAGGATCAGTAAAGTATCAATTGTTATTATTATTGCATTATGTTAAAGTGACCTTGGACAAGACCCTGAACTTGAACTGTTCACGCAATTATATATTAATCATTATTAAACTAGACCAGAGATATGTTCCCCTGAGGAAACTGTTAACATAGTGTTTGAGTCTCACATACTGTTTCACATTAGTTCAGGGGGCAAAAAAAAGGACAAATATTTTGAAATTTACACATCCGTTTCCACAGAACGTGATGTTCAATGATCACATATAAACCGGGACTAATGGGAGTGAGAGATTCTCCTTCGACACTAAACACAGAGACAATGAGGAGCCAGACCAGACTCTAAACCCAGGATACAGAGGCTCAGTGAAGGTGGTGTTGAAGGTGTGGAGGTGGATCAGTTTATCAGAGGGCACTCTGTAGAAGGACAGAGTCCCAGCAGGACAGTCCACATACACTGCTGCTCTGTTAGAGACAGAGGAGGAGGAGGAGGAGGAGGAGGGGAGGGATGTGTTTCTCTTGTTGTGACTGACATAGAAACCATCTTTAGAGCAGATCAGACTCCAGGACTGATCATTATGTCCAAATATGCAGTCATGACTGTTCCCTCTCCTCCTGATTCCTCTGTAACTCACTGATATTTCAACCCCCGCTCCACTCCACTCCACCTCCCAGTAACAGCGACCAGTGAGACCAGTGCTGCACAGCAGCTGAGGACACTCACTGAATCTGTCTGGATGATGGGGATACGGCTGCTCCTCCTCCACTCGAGACACCGTCCTGTTGCTGTCAGACAACTGCAGGTTTGGGCTCACCGTGTTTGTGTCGACTATGACATCACAGAAATCTGATGTGAGAATGAGACATGTGTTCACAGAGCTGTTGTCAGGACTCGTATCTGTCATACAGTAGCGCCTTAGTTTTTAAAAATGTGGTCCACAGCTACACCTGCAGCTGATTGTGATTTAAGTGTGATGAGATATTTTGACTAGAAATAAGACAAATACACTTTGTAAGATTTTGGTGTACCCAGAGAGAACCCACACACTTATGTTCACTACATGTAGACTGAACAGGGACTTTCAGTGAGCAGATAGCACCACTTACACTTTCTGAGACCTGGTTTCAGCCACTGCTCTCCACAGTGATCCACCCTGGAAAAAGAACCAAGTCAGAATTTCCTCGTCACTCTGATCCAACATTATGATATTAACCAGGAGAGGAGTGTGTGATGAATCAGGATGTTTCCAGCCCAGGTTGCTGCGAAGCTGCTGGGTTGAGTTCAAATTCAGGTTTTAGCACAATTGTTCAGTAAAGCTATGTTAACTGATTTGGTCTGTTAAAACATATACCAAGAATACGCAGAGATCAAGTCAGAAGATGGTGCAACCAGCAGAAACACAGAATAGAACATGTTCCTTTTAATAACATGGTTACCTGTATCAATTCAAAGTCAGTAAAGAAGATCCCACAGGACTCAGGACCAGGACCAGGTTAAATTAGCAACGACTGTGTTAAATAGCTACAGTTTTATGTTTTGACGTGAACAGAGAAAGCTGCTGCCTGCAGTATGATAGTTGGACCACAGCCCCGTGTTGATCCCAGGTAACAGAGACAGGGTTGTTGTCTGTTCATACCTCAGAGTCTGCAGTCCGCCAGAGAGCAGCTTCACTCCTGAGTCTCCTGGATGATTGTAGCTCAAGTCCAGTTCTCTCAGATGGGAGGGGTTGGAGCTCAGAGCTGAGGCCAGAGAAGCACACCCCTTCTCAGTGATCAGACAGCCCGACAGTCTGCAGACACAAACACAGACATGTCATGTCTTTGTCACAGAAACTTGTTAGTTCTGTCCTGTGTGAGATATGACATAACTGCACAGTATTTATTTAAAGACCATTGTTGGTTCAACTCCAATGTTATTAGTTCAGATATGTTTGACAAAAGCAGAAGGGTCAAATATCTAAAGTTCATCATTTACCAAACTACGTTGGTTATCTTACTACCTTCAAGACTGAATTTAAAACATTTCTCAATCTCACTTTTTATCAAAAAACAGCAGTTGTAAGAGTATTTTCATATTTATTCTCATGATGTATCGCCTTAAGGTTCAGCAGCTTAAGGTGGCAGGCGCCTTCTGAGTTTCCCAGGAACTTATTATTATTATTCTAATACCATCTTTGAGACCACTTTAAAACTATTTACCTTCCATTCCAGAAGACTTTCTCAATCCTGACTGACTGGTGTGAGTAGCAGGTTTCTAAACCTGTGGAGTCCTCAAGTGGTTGGTATTTGATAACACAGAGGAACCAGCTCATCAGGACTCAGCAGTTCACTTACACCCAAAGGATAAAGGCCACTAGTTTGAGGACAATGACTGGGTAAAACAAGGTATGAGAGAAGCAGTTTACTGCAAAATCAAATAACCCAGATGGTCTTGTAATGGTTCCCACTCTGGCTCAGGTGGTCACAGTGAAATGCGTGAAAGCCAGGAGGAAGGCAACCTACAGGTGACCACTAAGAACCAACAACTCCAAGGCTCCACAGGGTTTATAAACCTGCTGCTCCTACCAGTCAGTCAGACCTGAGAAAGCCCTCTGGGATGGAAGACAAAAGGTCATCAAGAAACGGAAACATGTCCAGTTGCTATTAAATAAAACTTCTTTTTTTGAGATGTTTGTGTTGTGAATGTTTTATTGAAGATTCTGTGATTCTGCATTATATTCTGTGGTGTGTTTGAGCTTGTTGCATGGTCATGGTGAAAGTGAACACTGGTCTTTTCTTGAAGACTTGTTACCATGGTTAAAGGACATCTGAGACAGTGCAGAATGCTCCTCCTCACGTGGTGTAGGTGGCAGAAGCACAAGAAACAGAAGACAGAGAAAAGCCAACTACCAGTGCCAATGACCAATGTTTGCTTTCTTTCACCCCCCACACACAGTGATCCAATGCTAGTGGGCCATGCTATTTTCAGGGTGGACAGGACTGTTGAGTCCAGTAAAAAACACAAGGAGGACAGTGCATTTACAACTCTGGAAAAAATGACAAGACCACTATAAAATGTTCAGTTTCTCACATTTTGCTATTAACATTTGAGTATTAACATTTTTTGTTTTATTATATAAACTACTGACAAAATAACTCTCATATTCAAAATACAAATATTGTCATTCACCATATTTATTTGCAGAAAATAAAAATGTCAAAAAACCTGAATATCCAGTGTTTTCAGACCTAAAAAAAACAAGAAAACAAGTATATACTCATTGCTTACATCGCACACGTATATTGGACTCTGTACAAAAAATTCCACTATAGTAGATATTTATCTGAAAATGCTGTCACCAAATGTAAGGTAATGACCCTGTTATCTTTGGACTACTCATAGAGGTTTTACCTCTAATCAGCTCATTCATATTAGGTCAGAAAAACATTTCCATATTAATAGGATATGTACCACAGGCCTTTAAGGTAGCTGTAGTCAAACCTAATAGTGGAACAACCTGCACTTGATCCAGGGGATTTAGACAAATCCCAATGTGTTCATGTTAATGATAATTCTTTAATGCATACAAAAGTTATTTATGGGGTCCCACAGGGTTCTGTGCTTGGACCAATTCTCTTTACCTTATACATGTCTCCGCTGGGCAATATTATAAGAAAGAAATATTATGGGAGTCCTTTTTCCCTTATCCCTGCGTACAAACATCTAATCTGCAGGAAAGAGAGCAATAGTAAAAACAGTTGTGGAATGAGTAAGCCGCAGACATGGAAGGTCCCACAGGTTGTACTGAGTATATAACTACAACCAAGATTAGGAAAATGTTACAAAAACAGATGCTGTGGTTGGAAGATGTCCCCAACCCACAACCCACAACCTGAACTACATAAAACCAAAACCAAACCCATGGCACTTCAGGAGATACAAGCCTGCCTACAGATACAGTCTGCCCTCGACACACATTGGAGAGGAGGGTGAAGAACTTTAAATTTCTTAGGGGCGACATCTTGGCTGACTTCTCCTTGTCAACAAACATCTCACCAGTGTCAGTGTCATGTCTCCTCCAGCCCTCATGTGTCCTTTGTTCCTCCCTCACCTTAACCACTCCCCTCTCTCTCTATTTTCACTCCCTCATTATTTTCAGGTGTGCCTCATTATCAATCAGTCTCCCCTCCCTATTTAAGCCTCTGCTCTTTATCCTTTCCTTTGTCAGTTCATACTCAACTCTTCATGCTGCCAGTCACTACGCTCCTTTCATGTAAGTTGGTT
>JAUMHF010000001.1:157533-175248 GCA_032359275.1 Microctenopoma steveboyesi
GGGTGTAAACATGTGTAAACAGGTGTTTCGGGTGTAAACATGTGTAAACAGGTGTTTCGGGTGTAAACAGGTGTTTCGGGTGTAAACATGTGTAAACAGGTGTTTCGGGTGTAAACATGTGTTTCGGGTGTAAACATGTGTTTCGGGTGTAAACAGGTGTAAACATGTGTTTCGGGTGTAAACAGGTGTAAACAGGTGATAGAAGTGTAACCAGATGTACCCAGGTGTAATTTTGAGGGACTACGTTTCTGATCCCGTCTCTCGCGCGATGTGAACTATGTTTGACTTCAGGCTCGGGAGGCAGGTCAGGTTCTGTCCCATGATGTGGACTCTCTGACGTCAAGACTCTCTGCCTCGGCCCCCACCAGCCTTGATTCCGCCCAATGCCTTGCCAAGGAGGTGGGGATCCTCTCCGACGTACGTGTCCTACACATGACGCACTGCGGCTGGTGAGATGAAAATACAACAGGGGCCGCCTCCCTGCAGTGCTATTTGACTCTGCTGTTTCTCTCAGGCTGTGGACAACACCCCCATCCCTCAGTGGCAGCGCAGAGACCTGCAGAGTCGACTCCGAGCCCTGCAGAGGACCAGCAATACCACTGTCAGGAAACTGGAGACCAGAGAGGTCAGCACACACCTGATGTTTAGGGTATCAGCCACGCCTCTGTCCAGACTTTTCTAATCAGTGTAGTTTGGTTTGTGGATGAGGCCACAGCGTGTTCTGTGACAGGACCCACAGGTGTGTGTCAGGAGTCACTGAGAGGAACCACTGAGCTCAGGCTCACACCTGCTGGTGACCTGACCGTTCAGCCGCGATGCAGCTCGGTGTGACAGAACTTTTTATCTCTGTGTTCACTGCTTTGTGCAGGCTGCAGTGAAAGCTCAGGCTCTGCTGGAGAAGAACGGCAGGAAGGAGCTGCTGGTGGATTCTGTGGAGACGGACTCTCTGTCGGTGCGTGACAAACCCGGTCCCGTGCTGTGAATCTGACAGCAGGTGATTGGTGATGAACTGATCTGTACTTGATGTTCGCAGGTGTTGATGAAGACGGTGAACCAGCTGAGCTCCGCCTCCCCTCACAGTTACGTGATGCTGCTTGCTCACCAGAGGAATTCTGGGAAGGTTCTGTGTGCCTGTCAGGTTTCCAAGGTAACAGGACTCACCCGTCACTGCATCACAGATCTGAATCATCCTCAGCTGGATACCATGGTGACAGCTGTCTCTTCACTGCATATGGTTACCATGGTTACTGATTGGTTGTGTTCTCCCTCATCAGGACCGGCCATCGTTCCCGGCCTCTGATTGGGCGGTGGCTGTGTGTCGTCACCTTGGGGGGAGTGCTGGGGGCTCTGCATTGGTTGCCAAGGGAACAGGAAACGGCAGTGACATCGGCGAGGCACTGAGGTGGGCAGAGGAGTTTGCTTGCCAGATGACAAAGCAGTGATGTCATATATGCTGTAAGCATCGCCCACCGCCTCGTCTGACTGGACAAGCAGCTCGGGTTTTTTATTTAAACAGATTTTATAAATCAGAACATTTCTTTGTTGTAAAAGAAATAAAACTTCACCACAACCAGATTCTGTCGTTTGGTCTTTGATTTTTCTCCCATTGGAACATTTTCATACGTTGTTGTTTCACTCAGCAGTAACGTACAGTGAAACCACTGAGACTGAGGAACCTTCAGTCTGATCCACGTTCTGCCAGCACAAAACCAACAGCACAGAACCTCAAATATGCAGCTCCGGAAAAGTTCAACAGCTAAAGCACCTGCTGCTGTCGCCCATCAGAAGCTGGATCTGAGACGTGGTCCAGAATCTCAGAACTTAATTTGAACATAATATTTTCTTGTGGTTGAAGCTTGAGTGTCTGTATGAGGATCAGTGTCGGCTGTTCGAACACCTGAAGCTGCTGATCGGACGCCGAGGACGAGTCCAGATATAGATCTCATCAGGAAAGTAACGTAACTCCTCTTCAGTAGTTTGATATTTACTGGAGTCAGTGTCACTGCTGGTAGCATGAGGAGACACCTGGACCCCACAGAGGCAGCACAGTCCAACTCCACCAGGACGTCACACTGGGACGTGATGCTGCCTGTTCAGTGTTGGTCTGGTTGGATTGGCGATGAGACGCGTTGTTAAACCCTGCTGATGCTGTGGGTCCCGAGTGCCTTCTGGTGCGGGTGTGGTAAGAGTCCTGCAGGACGACGGAAGTGATACTCACCTGACCTAAATCCAATAGAACTTAGGGCCTCTGCATGTCGATCACTTTATTCTGTCGTTCTTCACACATTCATTCTGTGTATTTGTTCTTTGTATCTGCCCTTAATTCCTCTTTGAGACCAGTGAAAGGTTGTTTACCTGCTACCGCTTCAGCTGTCCCTGCAGCCAGCACCAGAGCCTTGTCTGAGGTCACCTGCTGCCTGCGCCCTCCTCGGTGATGAGTCTCTCCCACGGTTTAATGTGTACACGCCGTTGCCCCTGTTCATGGTCCCTTATCTCTATTTCATATATGTGCTGATGATCCGTGTTGTCCCAGTCCATCATGTGACTTTCCCTTGTGCAGTGGTCTGTTACTGCTCATTTCTTTATTGTAGTTTCTGCTTCTTGTTTTGCTGCTCGTGTGTCTGCGTCTTGTTTCTTTCTCGCGCTCCTTTCTATGTTCTATTGTTCTACTTTACTTTACTTTGCCCCAGATCCAAAGCGACTTACAAGGAGCTACCGCTGGGTGTCTGGCTCAGGGACACACCTGGTAGGGGATGGACTAGGAGTCAGACGGGATTCAAACCTGCGACCTTCTGCTTCCCTGTCTGACGCCTTACCCACTGAGCCACCAGGCCGCTATCCACCACACGTATGTATGTGTTATTGCAGAGTTTGCACGGCGTTTTGTTTCATTGCAGCATGATTTGTTTTGCAGTTGGTACAATGAGTTATGTGCCAATATGTCTGTGATCAAATAAGTTTTATTCTTCATCTTTCATCTAGATTTCATTTCTATTGAACATAAATAAACCAGAACAGAACAGTGACAGCGTGGCGAGAAGCAGCTTTAATGTCAGACTGTTGTAATGTAATAAGATAAAGTGTCTGCTGAACAACAGAAGAAGCAGAAGAAATAAACGTGGCTGCAGCTGCGTCGTACAGAAGCTCTGACAGGGAGGACCTTGGGTCTTTACCACTGACCCCCCTCCACACGCTGTGGTGCCCCCTGGTGGAGTGTTACAGGAAGTGTAACGTTTCCTTCTTGTCAGAGCTGCTGCATCAAACTCTTCATGAGATATATGAGAATAAATGTTAACGTCTGTGACATAAACTGGTGATGATGATCTTCATCACCAGGTCTGACGCTGCTCTGGGAGCATCTGGGTCCTGACGGTCCTGGTTCTTCAGAGCAGGGTCACGTTGAGCCACTAAGGGAAAAACCACAGTGTGAGTTATCGCCTGTTCTACATGTGGAGACCAGTGTGTCAGAGTCTGGACTAAACTGAAACCACGTCTCTCTTCAGCTCATTGTTTCCCTGCAGACCGGATCCACGATGAGGAATGTCTCACCTGCATAAGGTTCAGCTCAATCGTTCCCGAGTTGTCTTTGTCCAGAGAGCGGAACACGTCTATGGAAACAAAACCGTTAATGTAATGAATCCTGTCCTGGATCCTGGGTCCTGTGGTTCTGATCAGGACTCACCAAACATGGTCTCCAGGCGAATCAGACAACCCACAAAGTTGTCGAAGTCGATGGTGAGATCAGTTTCGCTGTAACGAGCCACCAGGATCTGATGGAGAGGGTTGTTCAGACTGAACCCTGGAATACACAGAAACCAGAACCTGTTCAGGTGGATTACTGAGACTCTGAACCACCACAACATGAGTCCACAGAGACTCTGGAGCTCAAGTCACAGCTGTGGCACCAAAACATTTGGATTCTGCGGCACAATTAGTTCGTTAACAACAGAAACGCTGTGACAGCGAGTCCTCTGCTGTGTGAGCGTGTGTCGTGTGTTACCAGCTTCCTCCACAGCTGCCCTCATCTCTGTTGAGCTCATCGTCCCTGAATTGTCCACGTCCTTCTGACGGTAAATACTCTGTCACACAGAACCAACACGTGTCAGCAGGTGATCCAACGAGCAGCTTCACTCCTCACGTCTCTGCCGACAGAAACTCACCAGGTAGGTATCGATCTTTGTCCAGAGGATCTTGAACTCCACCAGACCCAGTTTCCCACTGCCGTCTTTCTGGAGCACTGGTTCAGAAACTCAAACTGATGGACTGTACAGCTGCTTCTGTAGAACCTCTAAACTACATGTTGCGCTCTGCTAGACTGGAGTCTGGCAGCCAGAACCACTTATATATTGTGTTTCCAGGTCGACACCAGCAGCAGCGGGGGAAGGATACATCCAGCATGTTGACCATGTTGCGGCACGTTGCGATGCTGAAGCCGCTGGTCTTGATGTCGGATCCTGTCAGAGACACACAGTTTAAACCACAGCTGGAGCTCGGACCCGTATCAGCTGCAGCGTTCTACTGTTCTGGTTCTTACGTTTTGTCACCACCTTGTTGAGGATCTTCTGCAGCTCAAAGGTGCAGATCTCACTGTCCTGAGAGACAAAGGGTTCGTATCAGTTTAGCTTAGCGGACACCACAGTGGATCAGGTTCCCCAGACGAGCCGCTCACCGTTCCTGCCAGCTGTCCAAAAAGACCCCTGAACCGCTCGTCCACGTCACTCTCCGAGATCTCCATCTGACACAGGAGGAAGGATTTATTTCACAGACATGATTCATTCTTTTAACATCAGAGCAGAGGAACTGTCCTTCTCCACGTTCACTGCTCTGCTCCAGTTTGATAAATGGATCTAACGACATTTATCTAAAATTAATTCAATGTGAACTTTAATGTGAGGTTAATGCGGCTAAATATGAGGTGACGTAACATTAGGTGAACTCTGTGAACACTACTGATGCAGAGACTCTCTCACCTTCTTCACTCTGCTCTCGATGGGATTGTCCAGTTCTCTGCAAGAACAAACACAAACAGTCAAAGACGGGATCCAGCTGAGCGGCAGTTCCTCTGACGGCCACCAGGTTGAAGCATAGACTACGACAGGTTATGTTGCAACTGTATTTAAGAAGAGATGGTGTAAGTAACAGCAGACTGACTCATACTCTGAGGCCGTGTGAGTCATTGTCCTGGTCATGTGTGTCGTTAGTAGAACATGTGGGTGGAGGGGACGTTGGAACGTGATGGACATGTCACTGGGTCTTTTATCTTCCACCAATGACCTAAACGAGGCTGTTAAATAACTGGAAGCATCTGTCAGCACAAAATATAAGAGCTAAACCCAAGGACACGGGACCAGAACCTCCCAGTCTCTGAATACAGGGGATTCTGTTGTCTGCGGGACTTCCTGGGTTTGACACAGTCAGTCTATCTAGAAAAGGTTGGAGCTAAGAGCCTGATCATTTTGAGACTGTCTGGATAGTGTGGGTGGATGTTGGCGTACTGAAAGTCGGCCTGTTTCTCGGAGAAGACTCGGACACAGAAGTCTCCGTCCTTCTGTGGTTCAAAGGTGGAGGGGACAATCAGGTACTCTCCGGGAGGCAGACAGAAGCGGCTGCAGACTTCTCTCAGGTTAATGAAGGTCTCTGAGCGAGCGGTGGAGGCGCTACGCAGGAAGAAGTTCTTGTTGAGGTGGACGTTCCTCTGACCGTGGAACTGACAGAGACACGGGGGTTAGTTTCTGAACAGACTGAGACACAGCAAATCTTTAGAAATGTGGAGACACGCTGATCTTTCTGTTCCCCACTGAAGACTGGAGACACGTCCGTACCTCATCAGGAACCTGGAACAGAGCAGACAAGACAAACTCTTTAAACCCTGCAGCTCGTGTCACGCGGCCTGTTCGAGGTGGGATTATTTCTCCACACACCCTAAACACATTTTACAACACGAAGGAAATCGTTCTGTTTCCTCTGAGAAACAGGGACAGGAAGACGGACTAAGCCACTGAGCAGGTCTTCAGAGCTACAACACCTCACGTCCTCACCTCATAGATGGCAAAGCCGATCGTGTGCATGTCCTCTCCTGTCTTCCTTAAGCGCCTGCGGTTCTTCTGGATCAGACCGACCACAAAGGTGCAGCCGACCTCCCCGTCGTCCGGGTCATCGTCCTCCTCATCAAGCTTGATCACAAACTGAGGGTTCATCCAGAACGTGTCTATGAGTCACAAAGAGTCAGAGGTAAACCGCGTCCTGCAGACGATGTGTGTCTCTAAATTTAATGAAGGGACCTTGGTCTTCGTCTGACAGGATTACTCACTGGGAAAATTCCTGCAGCCTCCTGCTGTGGATCCTCGTCTCCAGTTGCCCTCAAACTTGGACAGAGCCCACTTAGAGAGGGACTGGTCAGTCAGAGCGTCGGGCGTCAGGTTACAGATCTCCAGCCGAGAGTACTGACGCAGAAAGTCAGCGAAAGACATCCTGGAAGACAGAGCGGAGGGTTCAATTCGCCCACAGGTTCTCAGGCTGAAGTTCAGGAAGTTGTAGAAAAGGTTTTACCAGAACTCTCCGTCCTCTGAGCAGTGACTGAGACGCTTTCTGTCCCCATCGCTGACCTGACGCCACTGCATCGAGCTGCCGGAGCAGAAAAAGAGTCCTTCATTAGATCCAGCTCGTTATACTCTGACACACACGCGCACGCACACACACACAGGTAAAGACGTGTCCTCTGAGGTTCAGGGGATTTTTCTCTGCAGTCTCCGTCTTCTCTCATTTTCAACAGCATTTCTGGACTTTTACTGTGGAGGGGTGCAGACATGGGGATTTCCTCAGGAAGTGGAAATCACTCTGACTCATATCAGTGAGTCATATGTTCACATGCACTCGGCTGTGGTTAACGCCTGGAGGAAGATTCTGACTTAAACTGCAGCAGCCTGTTTTAATGTCCTCTGGGCTGAATGTGGACGATCAAACAGTCCATCAGGCTCCACCCTGCAGAGTCAGACCGCAGGGAGGAGCCGGGCCCCAAAACAAGTCAGCTCCAGGTGTTAACGTGATTTTCAGGAATCATCGGAGGTCAGTACGGAAATCCAAACCAGAGTTGGGTTTGGAGCTGCTCAAACAGCTTCCAGTACTGCAAACACTGTACTCATGCAGTACCCTTGAAGTACTCACGAGTACAAAAACACGATGACTGTCTGCGTTACCTACTTGTCACTCCAGGCCCCAGTCCACTCTACCTGACCCCAGGGGTTCCTGATCCGGATCAGCTTCTCCTTGTTCCCACGGTAGTCCACCTGCAGCCAATCACACACAGAGCAGACCAAAGTCTTACACCTGATTGGACGACCTCAGGGCATGATGGACAACACCTGCTGTCAGCTGATCTAACATCTGATTGGTTCGGGTTGGACTGACAACAGGAGTTTTCCCTCTTCCAGGCCCAGTTTGAATGTTCAGCCACCTGCTGCTGCTCCCACAGGACTTATAGGAAATGCAGACGTCACCCACTCACCTCAGCTACACCTGTCACAGAGTAGGCGTGGCCTTTCACAAGCTTCTGGGAAGTGATGGCCTCCGACTCTGCTGAGCTCGTGATCTGAGACAAAACCAGAAACTGCGTTAACTACCATTGTAGTACTTCAGCTTCATGTTACTACAACATGCAGTACGTCGACCTTTGTGCTGTAACCGACATCCAACAATATTAAAACCAGTTCACTCTGCAGACAGAATCCAACTTATGGTCCGGGAGCTGGACCACTGGTCGACTCTGGGATTCATCAGGTGCCAAGATTCTTACACTGAACCATTGTTGTCAGTGTCACATCACTGATCTGACAGGCCAGAACCAAACGTACAGTAAGGTCAAAACTGGGTCCGAGTCGCTAAGCTAAAACTCAACTGCTTGAAACCAGAGATCTGACACACTGGGTCTAACCCCCCAGCCCCCCCCGTTGCCTTACATCTATGGAGCAGCCCATCAAGGATCCTCGACTCAGAGCTTTCTCGATGACGTGGAACAGATGTGGACTGGGCTGCCTCAGCTCGTGGACTTCAGCGATTCCTCCGGTGAAATCCTCGAAGCCCTCGGTGGTGGATCCTCCAGACAGAGCCTCGTAACAACCGTTCAACCTGCAACGACACCACGCCAGCTCAGAGAACAGCGAAGGAATGTTTCATTCACATGTTGTCATATTTAGTTTGTGCAGACAGATTTAAAGTTCTGAATCGTCCTGAAAGACTCGGACTTGGCGTCTTACTTGGCGTAGGCCTTCTCCAGCAGGGCGCTCCAGAACTCCCTCCCCTCGGCCGAGTGGACGAACATCAGCTCCCCGTCTTTGACCGGCAGCCGGTCGTCAATCACCACGTCCACCCACTCCCCGAACTGCCAGAACTGCAGAAACAGAGAGACATCAGTGAGCTGTGGGTTCATTTCCGGTTCTGACAGAGCCACCAGTGGTCCGATGCCCTGTGGAGGTAGAGTGATTCTGCACTTTCTTTAGAAACATGAAGTGAATCGATTAGTACTAATCAAACACTGTTATTGGACCTTCACAGTACATCGTTCTGGAGTCTGCTTCCGCTGAGACGAGACGGTGCAGAGTAGAACCATTCAAAGAAACACCTGCCAGTGGTTCCAGGTGTTTGTGGATTTGTACCTGAAAGTGGAAGATCCCGGCGTACTCCCCTCTCCTGAAGCTCTGTCCACATGGGACAACTCGGGTCAGAACATCTTGGTTCAGGGTCAGAGAGGCGATAGCGGCGAGTAGCCAGCAGTCACCTGGATGATGACAGACAGGGGGCGGGACTTCAGTCTCCAAGTGTAAAAGCTGTTGGTGAACCAGTTACGAGTCCAAAACCAAACCAGACCAAATCAGAACCTAAACCTTAAACACATTAAATCCACCATGATGAAAACTGTACCACTGTCCGAATACTGCTGGACCTGCGTGTAGTTCTTGTGATGTAAACAGGAAGTTAGCTCAGCGTGAACTGTGTTGCTGGTTCTCACCCAGAGCTCCCTGGCAGATGTCCGTCCTTGTGGCTCCAGAGACGATGAACTCGGGGTCAGAGGTCAGCTCCTGTAGGGGTAACACAGACGCACATCAACATCTCCAGCTTCTGATCACGTTTCCACAGCGACGCTTTAAGACTCATCCAGCAGAACCTTCCTGTTGATCCGCAGCCACAGTCCCACTTCCTGTTTTCCTGAGCTACACATTGAGAAACCTTTCTGTGGTGTTTCAGGGACCCGGTCATGTCCACACCAACAAAAACCCCTGGTTCTACAGAGTCCTGCATCATTTATTCAGCTTCAGACCCTCATTATTCTGGGTGTGGCCCAGTTTAACCACAGAGGATCAGGTTCCTGTCACCTGAACAGCTGCAGGTCTCTCATGTGAGCTGGTTTTCATTCAGAGCTGGAAACCAGATCAGACTCACATCTGTTTCCTCTCACCTCAAAACCAAACTTCATTTATTAAACATGCGATTTTAGTGAACAAACAAGCAGAGAGAAGGGACGTGTGCAGCGGGTCAGGACACGACAGATCAACAGATCAACACGATCAACACGATCAACAGATCAATTCGATCAATTCGATCAATACGATCAATACGATCAATACGATCAACACGATCAACAGATCAATACGATCGATAGGTTCAGTTCTGAAGAGTTCTCTGGTTGTCTCCATGTGAGTCACTAGGGTCTGGAGCGGAGCCAGGAAGCATCAGACTAGAATAAAGACGAGTTCGGAGCAATAAACTCAACCACAACACAAATGTGAAGTTTGTTAAACGTAGTTTCTGTGAAGTTCGTTCAAAGTCTAAATCTAAATAAGAAACGTAGTTTCTGTAACGTTTGTTGAAACTTTGAAAAACGGTTTTCTAAACCGAGGAAAAATCATGTGACGTTTCAGGGTCCGCACAGAAACCGAACTGACCGTGGGTCTCTTCCAGGTCACACCCCGGGTCTTGTAGGAGGCCGGACCCAGCTCCTTGAAGCCCAGGGCGGACGGCAGCGCCTGGAACGTCTCGTCCTGGAACAGCTGCCCGGTTTCCAAGCACCGCTGCCGCAGAACCTCGAAGTCCTGGTTCAGGTACTTCACCGCCTGGCTGTTGCTGCCCACGCCCTGGTTCCTCTCCCGGCGGTGCTGCAGGGCGGCCGCGATGCCCGACATGGTGCTGGGTCTGGATCCTGGAGCCGAGAGTCCTGGAAAGTTTCGGAAAGTTGCAGGATGTCAGAAAGAGAACGTCCACTCAGCAGGGATTTCAGGGACTGAGTCAACACAGGCAAGTTCCCTTCAAAATAAAACACGAGCGCGGAAACGTTCCAGCCCTTATTTTTAAAAATAAAAATCCATGTCAAACATAAAATAAACATGATGAGCAGCGTGTGTGTGTGTGTAGCGGGGTATATATATATAATAATGATGATAATTCCGTTTCAGGGATGTGGTTGTGAACATTTACTGTTAATGAAGTATCATATTAATAATACACAACAGCACAAGAACGATGACCTTTACTTTTCCAGTCGAGGCCCTGAACCTGCGTGGTTTCTCCTCTGGGTCGTGTTCTGGTGCTGCTCAGAGGGACTGTTTTCTACATGACAGGTCATTAGGCTGCTGTTGTGATTTAATAAAGTAGAAAAACATGTTGATCCTGTGCTGGATTTAAGTCTGAAAATACTTGTGTAGTACTGGATGCAGGACCCTTAATGAGTATTTGTGGTATTAGTACCTGCATTTCTGGGAAGTATCTGAGTACTCATTTGTGGTGCTTTTTTTTATTCTGTCCACTCAGACACACAGGGGCTCTTATTGTGAAGGCTAGTGTCTGGCTTCCTGTGGAGAAGGGTGGGGTTTTTCTGTCCTGGAAACTAAACTCTGACAAACAGTTGAATTCTTTCGACCTCCGTCACTGCTCCACCCTCAGGCTGGCTCCTCATCCTCAGCTCTGGTTAAGCCCCCACCCACCCACCACCAGCAGCAACGCCCTCCTTTCTCCAACACACTGCCCCTGTACTTCTCTACAGTAAACCAGCAGAACAGTTTCTGTGCTCTGACACATTCAGGGGGAAGAACTTTACAGTCCAGAAGCTGGACCCACCCTAAGCCCACGTCCGTGTTTGCCTCTCATTCCTCTGCAGAGCATGTGCACTCACAGGCCTCTTTCTATCTGGAGTACTGTGCTGACACTTGAGGTATTTGTACTCTCTGATTATACTGTGAGTAACAGTAATCAGAGTACTTCACTACATGATCAGAATATCTTTTATGATTTCTCACTGATCAGATATGCGGAGTACTTCTACTTAAGATACTGAGGTAAAACAGTACTTTTACTTTGGAACTGTACATTGGTACTACACTTACAATAACGATGTGCTGGGCCTGGTCCTGGGTCTGAGGTACACTGGACATCAAAAATGGAGAACAGTCTAGCAGCATTTAAAGTTTAATGTGTTCGTAGTATAATAAAGTTATACACCTCCCAGGTAACCAGGTGCTAGTTATCTGATAAATGCTTGTTTCAGCCCGGGGACGGGTCCGTCTCGTCATTCGATGTCGGCACAAGTAAGAGCACGCAGGGAAAAGCTAGATCAAGCTTTCCACAACACACACCATTATATGGAGACAACACCTCGATAGCACCTGGAATACTTCTCAATCCAAAACTATAAAGAAATTAATGACAATATGAATGGTGGTTTGTTTATGAAAGAACTAAAAACATAAATGATAAATTACTATCAGAAAACCTCAGAGACACAGTTTGGCTGATGTCAGTGAACAGACTCCCGGTCAGAGCGCTGGTCCAGTGGAGCTGCTTCATAAAAATGTCCAGTGAGGTCGAGACCCTGCAGCACCTGCTCCTGGACTGGTACCGCTCCGCTCCAGACAGGTGAGAGACAAAATGAGAGGAGTGGGTTTCAACGTTCGCTTAGACATGAAACCAGAAGACTCAACCCGACTCCAGGAGGAGACTGTTCTGGCTCCTTATGTGTGTCTTAGAACAGAACATGATCTCCAGAGACTGTGTTTTTAAAGGAGGAGGAGAACTCTACACCAACAGAGCGGCAGACCTCTGCCCTGGGACTGTCTGGACTTGTAGTTGCTTGTTTCTCTGGGTGTTGTCCCAGGGGGGTTGCAGTGGGGCTCGGTGCCTCCTTTGTCCCAAAGTTCACTTGAGTGGTGAAAGGAAGTTTAATTTACTGGGATCTGATGGGAAACATCGGTGAGAGGGTCGTGGTTTGGGAAATGTTTTCTGCAGCAGGAGTTGGGTATCTGAGTCATCGTACAGGGAACTGGTCCAGTAGGTCACCATCTATGGAGAAGACAAAGATCTCACACTTCCTTCCTTCCTTCCGTGCGTTCATGCGATGTTCAAGCAGGATAATGTTACACAGCAAACAGAAAACTTTTAGAAAATCTTTGGCAACACACTTCTGGTTAAGAAACCTACTACAGCCCTCAAACTCTGGATGAGACTGTAAGAAGACTGGACCAAAACCAGAGCAGAGCAGTGTGACACAGAGAGTGATGTCCCGTGGCTGCAGATCTGCTGAAGTCATGTGATGGTTGGAACCTTTAGAAAGATTTCTAGTAGTCGAGTGTTTGTGAGTTGTTGTTTTGTCATTTTGATCTCCAGTGTAAGTGGACCACACAAAACGAGGGGGACATCTAGTGGTAAGAGGAAGATTCAAGATTCAAGATTCAAGAGGTTTTATTCGTCACGTACACAGTTATACTCGTACAACTTGCAGTGAAATGTGTCCCTGTTCTCCAACTATATGGCCGTGCAGCATAGGAGGTCAAAGCAAAACAAAAACAGTGTAAACAAGAAGAGAGAGAGGTATGTACATCAGAGGAATGTCTGTAGTGAGTGTACTTATGTAATTATATAACTTTATAGAGTCTCTTTTATTATATACATTTATTTAACAGAAGAACTACAGGACAAACGCAGATTTCTAGTTCTGGTTTTTAATGTCAGTGTTCTTTCTGTAAATGTGTTTCCACCTGGATCAGGTGAGATGTTGAGTGTACGGCACCAGCTTTCACAGTGACGACCTGCTCAGACTCCACACTTCCTGTGTTACTGTCAGAATAAAAGCCCTGATGGTGGAGGAGTAAAAGCCAGATGTTCACGCTTTGTGTTTCGTCTAGTTGGAGCTGCTTCATGTAAAAAGCTCCTCAGGGAGAGTTTGTGATGATGTGTCGAGACGTTCTGGGCGACGTAATGAAGGCTCAGAGAGACTAGAACACTCAGATCAACAGGTTATTAATTAAGTTTATTAAGAAACAACAAAACCTTTCTAAACCAGAGAACTACTGAAAACTGAACCAAACAGAACCCAAACACTGGGAACAGGAAACGCAGGGGGGGGGGGGGGGGGTTCCATGTGAACATCCAGTCAGAAACACACCTGGTTCACCTGGAAGGACGACAGCACAAAACTCACATGATAACAAACACACACATCAGTGATGACAACGCTTGTTACAAAGACCAGAACCAGAGAGTCCAGACTGTGACACAGCTAAGCAGAACACCTGTGGATCCTGATTCTGTAGACCACATCCCGCTGACAGTCCACAAGCATTTCAGATCACCATGAATTTTAAGAGCGGCAGGTTCTGGTTCCCTGTAGTCAGCAGGGTAATGTTTAGGGTTGTGATGAGCTTCTTCTATTTGTTTATTCACAGACCTGATCTGGACTCTGGACTTAAACCCAGTTGATGACCATTGTTCCTACTGAACTGCTTCAGCTCAGATACAGGAGCTCTCAGTCCTCCCTGAGGCCTAGGTTCTGAATGGACCACTCTGGAAGGTGGATGTTTTTAACCATTCAGAGGTGTGTGTTCCACAGTCTCGCGTCCAGATAAATGGGGAGGGTCAGGATTAGGATCTGCTAAAATGTTGTTGACTGTTGGTCATCTGTGGCCTCTACCTTTTCAACTCTCTGCTGTTTGACTCTTTCTTATTGTTGAACACTGAGGTTAAACAGGAGGAAAGTAGAGGTTTGCGAGAAACTTGAGAACCAGGTGACGATGATGAGGCTGGAACAAGTGGAGCAGGGAGGAAGCAATAGGCAGGTGCATCATTATAGAGCAAGACTGAGGTGGGCTGAGTTGTCCTGGGCCCAGCCAAGGCTGTCCGGCTGGGACAAAGGCTGGGACTGGGACAGGCTAAAGGCTAGCGCTACACAACAGTGAGGTCCTGGTCAAGGAGGACTTACACCACTCTCTCCGTCAGTGGGTGAAGTTTGTTCTGAGGGACTCAAACCCATCCTGAGGCGTGTACTCAGGGTCCACTATCACTGTACCCCTCTAGATTTAGCAGGGGGCAGTTATATATTATTAGATGATATATTTATAATGGTTGAGTTTTTGTTTGGTCACTGACTCTGGTTTCACTGATATATTTTAGAACTAGGTGATTTTGTTTTTTTCGTCACAATCTCGTGATCCTGTGACCACGGTTATGGAAATCACATTGCTGTCACATTTTTTCACATGTTTCTTCCTCTGATGTAGCATCAGCTTATACATTCAGTAAAACAAAAGGAAGCAGCACACAAACGTTCCCAGTATCCCAGCATGAGTCTGACCTGGTGTTGGTTTTTTTCTCCGTTAACACCCTCAGGAGGAAGCTGCCCTCACGGCCCGGTTCAAAGGTGGAGGGGATGATGATGTAGTTTGCGGGTGGCAGCTTTAGGCGCTTACACACCTCCCTCTGGGGCGAGAAGGCTTTAACCCTGGCAGCTGCCTGCTGCTTCAGCAGCACGTCTGGACCCAGGTGGATGTTACTGCGACCTTTGAACTGACCACAGAAGAAGAAGAGAGTTGGACCATGTGATTGTCACGTCCTGAAACTGGACTCGACTCTGCTGCAGGTTTTCAGAGAATCAGTCGAAGCTCCTCTACCTGACGGTGGGATGATCCATTTACCTGAAATTCTTCATCTGATTTTTAGCTGTGAAGAAGTTGATGTGTTTTACGAGTCTGTTTTAACATGTGCTGAACTCACCTCATCAGGAACCTGCAAACAAACAAGAAGAGACAAAAGTGTAAGTGACAGGAGTCAAACAGTTGCACTTCTCACGGATGTGAGAAGTGCAACTGATGAAGAAGAACAAGTCTTTCACCTTATAGACAGCAAATCCGATGGACGAGAGGTTCTGTTTGTCCTTGCGAGAGACTTTCTGCATCAGCCCGATGAGGACGGTGCAGCCGTCCACTCCGTCGTGAGGCTCGTCGTCCACGTCCTCCAGACAGATGAAGAACTGAGGGTTGGAGCAGAAGGTTTCTGCAGACAGAGAACAGCTTGTTGTGTGTCTACAGTCATGTAGCTTCATGATGTGGAGTTAAAAGAGCAGAAGAATCGTGACACGAGAACATGAGGTAAGAACATTAGTAAACTGTCGTACTGGGGTTGTTACTGCTGCCTCCGGCAGTGGAGCCGACCTTCCACTCGCCTTCAAACCGAGCATAGAACCAGCGTTTGGCCTCATCACCTATCAGCATGTCAGGTGTCAGGTGGCAGATGTAAAGGTGGGAGAACTGCTGCTGGAAGTCTTTGTAGGTCATCCTGCAGGAGAAAGTCTGATCACATCAATGAACACTGAACGTACTGAGTGAAAAAAGGTCCTCACTCACCAGAACTCTCCATCATCAGCAGAGTGATTGAGCTTCTTCTTCTCCTCCGGCTGGACTTCGCTCCATTCCTTAGAGCTGACAGAAAAACGTCAAACACTGTTTAGGGTCAATCACTAACTCTGGTCTCACAACGTACTGAAGAGTGCCCCCCCCCCCCCCCCGTTCTATTCTATGATCCCGTCGTACTATGACGGGATCATAGAGTGTTTTTCTCTATGACGACTTTGTCACAGTAAATAGTCAGTTAAATGTGGTCAGGGGTGAGTCTAGAACTTAAAACAGCCAGTGTGTACAAACTCCACCGTACAAATAATGCTGGTTGGTCTTATTCAGATGGCAAACCACCATGTCTACGCTTCACAACATAGAAGCTTGTCTAAAGTTCCTCTGGCTTCGTCTTCTGAGACTTCACCATTCGCTGGCTTCAGCTGTCCACACACCTCTCTGATTGGACCTTCCTCATTCTACTGTAACCATTCCTTGTTCTGAACTCCACCTGGCCAGAGACATGTACATCAGGGAATTCATTGTGATTCCTCTGTGGTGTTAGTTGTCTATCACAGTCCACTTTCAACAACAGACCCTCTGACGGTGAGTCAGTGGGTCCAGACACGGCTCTCTCAGCTGATCACCATGGACATCTGCTGCCCTTTTCTTCACATCGCGTCACGTCTCAAACTCTGTCTGATGGATAATTCCCTCGAGACACTGATCCCAACAGAGAGCAAGCCGAGGTGGTTACAAACCATCCTGACGGGCCACCCATTGTTAACGCTCAGGTTCCAGATCGCCTGATACCTGCTCCTCTTCTCCGGACCAGTGTCTGAACTGATGCACGTTAGCATGAACTGAAGAGCTGCACTCACTTGTCACTCCAGGCCCCGGTCCATTCTTTGTAGCCCCAGGGGTTCCTGATCCTCAGCAAGTCCACCAGAGAACCCAAGTGATGGACCTGTGGATCAGAACTTCACATATTTACCAGCTCATGTAAAAAACACAAACTAGATTTACTTGGAGAATGCCTCACCTGCTCTGCTGCAGTGATGGAGTAGGCGTGGCCTTTCACCAGCTTCTGATCAGTACTGCCCTCCTTCTCAGCATCACTAGAAGGCTGACATGGAACATGGACAAAATCACTGGAAAGATCCAACAAATCCTCCACCACCAGCACCAGAAAAATTTAACCTTTAACTATAGAAACCTCTAACAGGATCAGGGTGTCCTGTAGTACAGTCCAATCTTCTATCCCACTCTCAGCACTGGAGCCCCCCAGGGTTGTGTTATGAGCCCCCTGTACTCCCTGTAGACGTACGACTGTGTGGCCACCACCAGCTCCACTAACATTATCAAGTTTGCTGGTGGGTCTGATCTCTAACAACGAGTTGATCAGGAATCTGGAGAACTGGTGCCAAAGAAACAACCTCCTTCCAAATGTCAGTAAGACAAAGGAGCTGGTAGTGGACTTGAGCACTAAGCAGGAAAGGAACTACCAGCCCAGTCATCAACAAGAGTGATGATGTTGATGATGTTTGACGTTTGTTTGCACACTGCACACTAATAGTTACTCATGGACGTTGGTCATTGCACATTTGCCCTTTTGCACAATGCAATGGACAAATATTTCTGATTCAGATTTTCCGATTCTACATATTTTGTTCTATGCATTTATTGGTAACTAGAAATTTTTATTTTACATTTTTAAGGTCACCTGGAGATCACATTAGTACAACGTGACTTCACTCATGACCAGAAGCTGATGGAAATTTTTGAGGTCAGTGTCGGTCGTTCAAGCATTTCCCTGCATATCGTACTGCGTATGACTCAGGAGTGTATGTGACAAATAAAATTTGAATTAGAACCTTTATGGTTATGTTAGTGCTCAGCTGACCACAGTAGGCAGAGCTTGGGGCCCGTCGGAGTGTTGGAGACTGATGCTGCATTATGACCGTCTACAGTGACTGACAAGAGTTGAGTAAATGTCATACAGGTCCTTCTCAAAAAATTAGCATATTGTGATAAAGTTCATTATTTTCTGTAATGTACTGATAAACATTAG
>JAUMHF010000001.1:175348-187655 GCA_032359275.1 Microctenopoma steveboyesi
GTTGGGTTTTCTCTGTATAGTGATATATTGTGTAAGGTCTAAAACCTTACACTGTAAAGTGCCTTGAGATAACTTTTCTTGTAAAATGGCGCTATATAAATAAAATTGTATTGAATTGAATTGACTGGACCCAGGCTGCACGTCTTCTTTGTATTGGAGGCTGTGGGGACAGTAGGAGACGCCTCTGAGGTTCTGTTATCTGCTGCTGTTTGTTTTCCAGGTTGGTCACCAGCAGGTGTTTGCTGATAAAACCTCAGCTCCTGAACTCACCAACAGACATTTTCACTCAGCGTGTGACTCACGCTTTACTTATTCATTTTCACTCTTACAGCGTTTACAGTTCCTGAACCTGGGCCCGGTAACAGAACCCAGCAGGGACAGGTCAGAGAAACTCGCTGACAGAAGTCGGTTCTCGTGGCTCCGTCGACAATGAACTGAGGATCAGAACACAGCTCCTGTTTAGGTGAGACAGCTGTGATTAAAGGAAAGGTTCACAGTTTTTCCATCACACGGTCTTATCCAGGCCCATGTCGACCTGTAAATCAGTCGTGATAAAAACCTCTGATACGATAAGACCATGTTCTGCACGCATGAGCTGCAGACCTGCTTCCTGTTGGACTGAGGTGTTGTTTGTGTGATTATCTGATTTGTTTCCAGCTCAGCGAATTATCAGTGTTTGAATATGTTTGATTTCAGGTTAAAGCTCAGCTGAACCCACAGAAACAACCTGCAGTGGACTGAACACCTGTCCAGAGGAAGCAGCAGCTGTTGTTCAGTTAATGATAAACTAAACCTGAGTCAGACGTCTGCGCTTTGATTTGATCTGTAACCAGAAACTCAAGCGCAGAGTCTGTACAGACTCAGGATACAGAACACGGTCCTGTCACAGTAACTGTTGCTTTGTCCAGAACCAAACACGCCGCTCTGGACTCGCTTTTATGGGCTTCACACTAAAAACATTAGGAACCAATAACACAGTCTCACAGATGGCCATTTTCACTTGGTCGAGTATCGTCCCAGCTGTTCGTAGCCCAGAGAATAATAATAATGATGATGATGAATACGTTATTGGGATGTAGAAGGTTGTGGGTTCGAACCCCGTCTGACTCCTAATCCATCCCCTACCAGGTGTGTCTCTGAGCCAGACACCCAGTGCTAGCTCCCTGTAAGTCGCTTTGGATAAAAGCATCTGCCAAGCAAAGTAAAGTAAAGTAAAACAGGCACTGAGGTAAACCCACGTCTCTCTGTCTCCCCCTGCTGTCCATACCATACTCAAACGCCTTCAGACACAGTGTGGGATCAGTCCAGTCCAGAGCAGGTGAGCTGCAGGACCACAGCTTTCTGAGGACCACCAGAGACCCACCTCAAAGACCAGAGTTGTGTTTTATTCTGATCTGTAGTTTGTGTGTGTTCTTATTCTAATAAGTGTGAACTAGTTAGTTTGTTGATGAACAGGGTCCCGCGGCCACTAGTGGACCCAACATACTGGTTCAGATTCGCTTTGCCCTGTAGAGGGTTAGGGTTAGAAGAAACTGTTTACTGTCATGTGATCATTCCTGAGTGTTTTCATTACTATTCAATTTTGGTTAAATTAAATTCTGGGAATCTTAACGTCCTCAAATCCATCAGTGTTAAAAACGTCTCCTGCTCTTTATTAAATTTGTGTTAAATAATTAAATAAAAACTATTTCCTAACACAAACATTTAGAAACGTTGGATCTGGTTTGAATGTCTGTAAGTTTCTGTTGGATCATAAAGACATTTTTCATCCTTATTATTTTATACATTTCTTTGTTGTTGTTTACTTTGTGATCCTGTTTGAACCTGTCAGCAGGCTCCCGGACTCCACCCTGCTTTTAACTGTTGGTTTTGGATCCAGTCAGACCAGTTTCTGGTACTTTGACTCTACACACACGCGACCACCGGTTTTTGTTTTGAAACTGTCATATCACAGACCGTCTCAATAAAGGTTTCTGTCACAACAAGTGGACTTGGGTTAAGTTTCACCGTCCATCCAGAGAACTTCTGCCGAAACGAGGCCAGGGAGCTAAACAAGTCCAAACCTTTGTAGAACTGACCCGCATGACTGAGAATCTCTAAAGATAAACAGAGTCTGGTTTGGTGCGGATCAGTTCGCACAGACCCAGTTTCTAGACACGGAGTCGGATCCAGACGGAATCGGGTCTTTAAACCCCGCTTCTGGCTCAATCTGTCCCATTATCTGCTCATTTCCTGCTTTGAGCTCGGTCCCGATCCTCATCTGCAGCAGGGACCAGGCTCCTCCTCTAAGCAGGGGCGGAGGTCTGACAGAAAACTGCTGTGAGAGGAAACCAGTTGTGAAGAAGCAGCGCATCGTGTCTCCTCCTCAGCATGTCCGGGATGGCGTCTACTTTGGCCAAGAAGCGGGCTCTGGCTGCGGGTTTCGGAACCAACGCCAACGCGCATTCGTACCTGAACCAGGACTTCGAGTCTCTGCGCGCTCAGTCCCGCTCCGCCGGACGCCTCTTCTGCGACCCGACCTTCCCCGCGGAGCCGGAGTCTCTGGGCTTCAAGGAGCTGGGCCGGAACTCGCCCAAGACCCGCGGAGTCGTCTGGAAGAGGCCCGGGGTAAGAACCCGGATCCGGTCCTGGTCACGGACTGGGTCTGGTGTCGGTGGTTATTTGCCTGACAGATTACCTGGGGCAGAACATACCTGAGCGGCCCCGCCCTGCCGGAAACGGAGTGCGGCGAACCGGGTTTGTCACGAAAAAGTGTTTAGCTGCAGCAGAAACTCCAGGTACAAGTACACACAGTACTGCAAGTACTGCTAAAGCGCGTGTGCCCACAGGGCGAATACCTAAAAGACTTGTTAAAGTAGTTTAGACTCGAGTATTATTCGAGTACTTACACAGTACTGTCACATGTGGTTCTGCAGTTTTACTGAAGTACTTTTACTCTGATGCAGGATTTTGAGTATTTCTACACTGTGATACTTTTACAGAGTACTTCTCCCAATACTCACAGCAGAGATCCTAAATATCAAACAGATGACTCACTACACAGTTAGTACTTCAGGCTTGAAGTGTTTTGGGTTCGGGGGGGGGGCTGAGCACTGACAGGTAGACCAGGCAGGTGCAGGAACTGGTTCAGGAACAGGACTGTTCAGTCCACAAAGCAATGACCTGCAGCTGAGGGCTGGGATCTGAGTTCTGAGCCTGACGAGGGACACGGGTGTGGTGGGTGTGGCAGTCAGCTGCAGGTTCAAACATCAACAGCAGAGAGAGGTCAGTGAAGGCAACACAAACGATGTGGGTTCTTTGTTTTTCAGTCTGTCTTTTTTATTCCTCAGGAACTGGTCTCGAAGCCTGAGTTCATCATTGGAGGGGCCACGAGGACAGACATCTGCCAGGGAGCTCTGGGTGAGTGTTTCCCAATGGCCCCCGAACGCCTCACAGTAGCTGCTGCACACATAGGGACAGACAGGTCCCTGAACACAGCATGGTTTATTTCTCCCCTGCTCCTTCATGTTAACACACACGTCTCAGTGTGTTCAGTTATGCACAAACGATCACAAAGTCAAAGTAAAACCCAGGGCACAGAACCAACTGGTTTCTGCTGCAGGAGACGTCGGTGGAGTCTGGCACCGTGTGCAGGAAGCAGCAGAGCAGGAAGAAGCTGCCAGCTATTGTTGGAGCCTCATATACTCTGACATTAGAGAGAGCTGGGGGGGTGTAGTTAGAGTATGAGCTGTCAGCCAATCAGGACACACCCTCACACACCCGTCAGTGTTGTGGTGGGTGAGTCAGCGGCGTGCCGTGCCTGCTTTAAACCACAGCAGCCTGTTGTTGTGTAACACAAAATTTCTGTGTTTGACGTGTTCAAACAGTAACGTTGGTGCAGGAGTTTGGTCCAGAGTGAGACCTCTTACAAACCACAGGACATATCTGTGTCAGGTTATACTAAATATTTGTGGTCGAGCCTGCGGCGACTTCCTGCTCCCATGATCTGGACTCCCTGCTGCTTCATTACCCCACCAGAACTGCAGCTACAGTTTGTCAAGGATCCTGGACTTTCCAGGTCCAGGTGCACAGTAACCTTTAAATAAACCGCCTGGTACCAGTGACGTGTTTTCACTTATTTTAATTTTGAAATTCTGATCAGCGTTCTGTTGAGTTCCTGCTGAGGGACGTGGGCGTTCTGACTGGTTTGTGTCTGAACACTGGCTAAATCAGAGCTGGACTCCTGAGGGACCAGACACAGTAAATGTTGGAGCCTCACAGCAGAGAAACATTTGTTCTGGTTCATTAGTTTCTCTGTAAAGTAACTGGGGAAATGAAGTTTGAGCGCTCAGCTCATTTGTTCCAGACGCTTCAGAGGGGTTGTAATGAGCTGTGCATCCTGTGGGGGCGCTGCTGCTCTCAGTGGGACTGACTGTTACCTGCATCTCCAGGTGACTGCTGGCTGTTAGCGGCCATCGCCTCCTTGACCCAGAACGAATATGTGATGACCAGAGTCGTTCCCACCAACCAGGGCTTTGGCAGCGACTACGCCGGCATCTTCCACTTCCAGGTAACTTCACGGTAGATGAACGATGGATCGACCTTCATGTGCAAACAAACAACAAACCTGTCTCTCTGTCTCTGCAGTTCTGGCAGTTCGGGGAGTGGGTGGACGTGGTGATCGACGACCGGCTGCCGGTCAAAGACGGGAAGCTGCTGTTCGTGCACTCGGCCGAGGGGACGGAGTTCTGGAGTGCCCTGATGGAGAAGGCCTACGCCAAGTAAGATCCAGCACCTCTTGTCCTTTCACAGAGAGAGGTAAGGGGGGGTCTCAGATCTTGGATAGAGAAGACTGATCTTTTGTCTCAGTGAATAATACCACAGCCAGCTGAAAGGTTTTGGTGGACTGACGGCAGCATAGTGACCGGCTGTGGTTCAGTGTGAACCAGCTGTGCAGATGAGATGGTCACGACTGTAGACCCTCAGAATCCAGCCCTCTGGACCAGGTTCACTCTTACTGTGTGACGTGTTCTCATCTATACTGCAGAGACGAGAAGTACTGTCGAGGCAGCACCAGCGAGCCGGCTGAGTCCGAACCGGCCTTGAGTCAGAAAAGATATCTTTATTTCTGTGTGAAGGGAAACCACTCTGAACCCGACACGTCTCTCTCAGCCAACATCGTGTTCACTCAGCTGTTATCTGCTCCACAGAGTGAACGGCTGCTACGAGGCGTTGTCCGGGGGCTCTACCAGCGAAGGCTTTGAGGATTTCACTGGAGGCATTGCTGAGAGCTATGACCTTCAAAAGCCCCCACCCAACCTGTTCTACATCATCAAGAAGGCGCTGGATGCTGGAGCGCTGCTGGGCTGCTCCATCGACGTGAGCTCCACCTTCAACATGTTCATACTCTGTAGTGCTGTTTACGACTGAGGTGGTGATTGTATCTGCTGCCTCTGCGTAGATCACCAGCGCAGCAGACTCGGAGGCCATCACTCGTCAGAAGCTGGTGAAGGGCCACGCATACTCACTGACTGGTGCTATGGAGGTAACATCACGTCCTGAACAAGACACGAGAGCAAGATGAAGCTCACGTGGAGACCAGAGACATGTCTTATTGTTATTGTTTAGGTGAACTACCGGGGTCGACCAGAGAAGCTGGTGAGGATGAGGAACCCCTGGGGTCAGGTGGAGTGGACTGGAGCCTGGAGCGATGGGTAAAAACACAAGCTTCCATTTTAAAGTGTAGTATTTATTTTATGTTTGGGTTTATTTTGTACCTGTAATGTTCTATTATATTGGTATTTTGTATCCTAACTTCGTTCTCTCCCACCTACTAATTCTAACTAGAAACCCAGGATTCATTGTTGAAGTGTAGCAGCGACGCTGTGCTAAAATTAGAACCAAGAAGTAAAACAAAACATGGACCAGCTAACCAAAAAGAGAAATTATTCCACAGGTGTGAGAACCACTGCTACATCATTACCAAGCTTTATTTGAACCGTTCTGTTCTTCCAGGTCGTCTGAATGGAACTACGTTGAGGGAGACGCCCCGCATACCAACGCAGAGGACGGAGAGTTCTGGTAGGTGGATTCTCTGGAATATTTACATAATATAACACATATCCCGTTTTCATTAGACGTGTAGCGTGAGGGTAGTGACAGGGACAGAAAAGCAACTGGCCTTGACATGTTATGAAGACGGGTGGAGTTCTAGGTATTAAACCTCCGTGGGGGATTGTTGGAGTCTGTAATGTAAACGGTTGTCAGCTGTGATGATTGCTTCTCTTTCAAGCCTGCTCCCAAACAGCATTTCTGGGAAGTGATGGTGCTGATTGTTGCTGCAGAGTGAGAGCTCTTCTCTGTCCTATCTCTGCAGGATGTCCTTTAATGATTTCTGCCGTAACTACTCTCGTATTGAGGTGTGCACTCTGACCCCTGACGCCATTGAAGATGAAAACTGTCACCCCTGGAGCATCACCAAGTTCGATGGCAACTGGAGGAGAGGATCCACTGCTGGAGGCTGCAGGAACAATACCAGTAAGACTCAGCAGACTTATTGTAGTATATATAATATACTATAGCCTGGATTTACTGGACCAGCCGGTACAGTTCCCAGCTTCTCATCTGATCGTGCAGTGTTCGTCTTCCCCTGTGAAGCCCCGTTAGAGTGTGTCTGGTGTAAGTGCATCTTCCTGAAGTGAACGGAAGCTGTTTCTCCTCTGCAGACACTTTTCACATCAATCCTCAGTTTGTGATCAAACTGGATGAGGAGGACGATGAGCACCATGGTGGCGAGAAGGGCTGCAGCTTTGTGCTCGGTCTTATCCAGAAGAACCGTAGAAAGCTGCGGCAACAAGGGGAGGACATGAACACTATCGGGTTTGCCGTCTATGAGGTGAGTGCCGAAAACTCAAAGGGGTTAACGGATCAGAATCGGCCTCAAACACAATTTTCTAACAAGCGTTTTCATCTTTTTTTTCGTCTTTTCAGCTTCCACAGCAGGTGAGAACTAAACCCACAGATCCAGGACTTATGTCAGGTTTGATTACTCACCCTGCAGTTTCTAGGGGTTAATCTGAATCCAGTAAGCTCAGCCTGATTTGGACTGTGGACTTTAAAGCTTCATTATCAGGAACCAGAATCCAGGGGAGCACCTCTGTAGACTCTCTGGACACTGTCAGTGTTGCTGTTTATTAGCTAAATGTTGAAGCTCAGATGTCTGAGCTTCCGTTAATGCACCAGCAGCTTTGATTCACGGTTAACAACTTCCATGCAGCCAAGTTTGTCCAGATCAGGCCTTTAGTTGAACAACCTTGTTGAATGATTACACAGCGGCAGCTTTGAGCCTTTGGTGTAGCTGTAAACAACCTTTTTGGGTTTTTAGTCTCAATGTGGAGCACAGGGTCTCATCAGGAAACCGTCTCTAGTTGGAAAAATAAACAAAATGATCAGCAGAAAGAGCAAGACTGAACTTCTCACGGTGAAAAGAAACTGTCTGATGAACGTAAGCACAGCTTGTAACCCCTTTGAAATGTTAGGGTGACGCTCACTAGCTTCTGCTGCCTTCACCTTCCAGTTCCATGGGCAGAGGGATGTGCATCTGCCGAGGAACTTCTTCATGACCCACGCTCAGACAGCGCGGTCAGAAACTTTCATCAACCTGCGCGAGATCAGCAATCGCTTCAAATTGCCACCTGGCGAGTACCTGATCGTCCCGTCCACCTTCGACGCACACGTCGACGGAGACTTCTGCATCCGGGTGTTCTCCGAGAAGCAGCAGGAGACCCAGTAAGACCCGAAGGGAAACTGAGGGGTTTAGATGGTGGTAGGATTACAAATAGCAGAAGCTGTCCACATATTTCAGTGTTGGATCCTGGTCAGTCCACATTCTAAACAGAACCTGTCTCAAGGGGTCTTTACAGAATTATGTATGTGACTAATGTGTTTGGATAATTCTGTCTCCTGTCAGACTCTGTGAGGACCCGGTCAACGCTGAACTTGAGGATGTAAGTATCTCTGAAAACACACTGCCTGATCACAAACACAGAACCAGACCGGTGTTGGAAAAACCTGAAGAGGAGGAGCAAATATTTTGGCTCATACCAACATATTAGCAGAACTGTACTAAACTGATACTGAACAGGGTTAGGGTTAGGGGGCTTAGACTTCGGGTCTCTAGGGTTCTAGGGCTGAAGAACTCTTATTTAGTTTGTTTGGTCTGAGGTTTCTGCTGGTTTCTGGTTCCTTCTGTTTCCATTTGCTGCTTTGAAGGACAATCAGTGTTTAGTGTTACTGGTAAGGAAACGTTGAGCTTACTCGTGTTTGAGGGAGGATCTCACCTGTCACCTCACACCATAATCACTAGAACACAACTGCTGTTCTGCTCAGACAGGTCCAGAACAATCAGTGTTTAAGGAGTGTCTGCTACTGGAAAAGCAGCCACACAACATAACGCCCTGCAGGTTGTTCATTGTGTTTTACACAGTGATTAGTCTGTCACCACAGAGCAGGTTAAACACAGTGGTTCATCTGCGTCTGTTACCTCCAACCGTCCAGTCGTATCGAAGCTCAGAGGAAACCTCAGAGATGTTACAGCGAGTTGACACTTTGGTTCTGTAAAGTCTCAGACTTTCCCTGATATGTAAATGCATCCTAATAATCCGTCATCAGCCTCTAACAGTAGTGTAAAGCTGCTGTGTGATCAACCTTTTTGATGTGTGTTCAGGAGACGGTGTCTGAGTCTTCTCTGGATTCAGGATTCAGAAGTCTCTTTATGAAACTCGCCGGAAGCGTAAGTTTAACAGGGGATGAAGGAAAGCGTCCACTGTCGGCCCACAGCCTGCTGCTCTGGATCTGAACAGAATCAGTTCAAACCAATATGGCGGCTGCCAACCTGCAGGTGTCATGTTTTTCTCTCTCCCTCAGGACATGGAGATCTCTGCGTCGGAGCTGAGGACCATCATGAACAAGATTGTTGCCAAACGTGAGTTAGTCTGAAGACTTTTATTATGAACTAGACCACCTGCGGTTATTACATCCTTTTTCCTTTTCCAACAGGAACCGACATCAAAACCCACGGCTTCAGCATAGAAACCTGCATGACGATGGTCCACCTGATGGACGTATCCTTGAACTTCCAGAGTGCTGGTCTTATGTGATGAAGCTGTCTTACCTCTCTGACCACATCCGGCTGATCACAGCAGATAAACTCACAAACTCCACAAATTCGTTAATTCACTTTCCTATCATGCAGTTCAACACAGGCTTGGGTTTGATTAACACGGGGGACATGCTGCAGGTTGGGTTTGGACAGAGACAGGTGTAGTGACAAAGAGCCACATGCAGGTAAACACCTCAGCGAGTGATCTTTAACTCTGCAGCAGGACTCTGGAAACGGGAAGCTTGGGATCACAGAGTTTGCCACGCTGTGGAAGAAGGTTCAGAGATACCTGGTTAGTCAGCTGTACGCTGAAGATCCAAACACCAGCATTTACCGAATGAGTTTTACCAACATCTCGCGTCTCGTTGTCATGTGTCTACAGTCGATCTACAAGAAGAACGACCTGGATAACTCTGGCACGATGAGCAGTCCAGAGATGAGAGTCGCTCTGAAAGACGCAGGTCTGTTTTTATTTCTTCAAGTTTTACTTGATAATTTAACTATGTCCAAAAATTGAAGCATTCAGAGAGTTACCTTTAAAAATGTGGAAGCTGATTCTGTAGTTTCAGTGTCACTGATGACCCAACAGAACCTGTGTCCGTTCCCCTCTCGTTCAGATGCTTCACTCTGCTGTTACAGATAAAGTACTGTCGGTCCAGCAGAACCCGCTGAGCCATGTCACGAGTCATTTTCTCCCTGACGGGTTAAAAACGTTGTGTTGGGCTCGATCTGCTGTTTGTCTGCTCACTAACGTGTTTCTGTCTCTGCTGAAATAACGTGTTTGTGTGTTTCTCTCTTTGCTGCTGCTGCCTGGACTCTCTCCACCCCCCCACCCCTTTACTCTCAGTACACTGATGATGATGATGATGGTACGTCATACCGTGCTGGACAAACAGTGGCTTCACTGCCAGCAGCGTTAGCATTAGCAGCGTTAGCATTAGCAGCGTTAGTATTAGCAGCGTTAGAGCCAGAGTCCTGCTTGTTTTCCATCCCTGCTCTCACAGCTTCTGATTGGCTGAACACACCTGATCCAGATGACCAGCAGTGAGAAGGACAGAGGCAGGTGATCTTCACTGGTGTAAACAAACCGACCAATCAGAATTAGGAGCTGTGAGTTCTCTTTGCTACGTCTTAGTTCCCAAGACTCAGGTCTGTGTCCTAAAAATAAATGATCTGGGTTCAGGACTGATCTTGTTTGACTTAAACACACATTAAAAACTGTTCATTTATTTCACCTGGAAAATAATCTTGACTAACTTTTCACTGACGATCGTTTGATGTCAGTAGATGATGAGACACAGGATGTGACACGCGAGCCATGATGTGGGAACTAACACCTGCTGTGTTGGTACTGTTAGTATTACAACGCGAGGATGGACACGCACACCTTCACGTCATGTTCTAAGTCCGTATGTTGTAGGAGATGTGAAGCACTGATTTGATATGAAAACTTTTAACGTTTAAAGCTGTGAAAATGAGGCTGATGAAGCTGGAACCGTTTACTGTGAATTAATAATTCATTTCTCACACATTTTCATATTTGTGAAATATAAATTCATATTTTATAAAATCTGATGTCATTTTTGTGTTTAAATGAACCAAACAAAGCAGGATAATAAAATAAATGAAAAGCTCCTGGTTGTACTGGACTCAGCAGCGTCAGCAGAGTTAAGTATGAGGCTGTAGAAACTGGTTGCGCTAACTCCACCTCCGGTTCTCCTCCAGGTTTTACTCTCAACAACGCCATTCACCAGGTGGTGGTGGCTCGATACGCCGATGCGGACCTGACCATCCAGTTCGACGACTTCGTGTGCTGTCTGATGAAGCTGGAGATGATGTTCAGTGAGTCAGACGTTCAGCTAACTGTAGACAGATGAGCAGGAATCAGTGAAGTCGCCCTTTAATCCTTGCTAGTAACCGCCTCAGGTCTCACTCTGGTCCCTCTTCTTCCTCAGGGATCTTCAAGCAGCTGGATCCTCACAACAGCGGCAAAATCGAGCTGAACTTCAACCAGGTGAGACAGAAACCCGCTGACAGTGAACGTGCAGGTTCAGGTGTTGACGTGTTTCCTCTGTGTCTGTCTGCAGTGGCTGACCTTCACCATGGTCTGAGCCGGACTTCACTGATGCAGCAGCAGCTCCACCTGCTCCACCCTCCTTTGTGCTCCTCTGTTTTCTATGTGATGCTTGTGTCTTATTTTACACACTACCTGAGTGAGACTTCATGTAAAGTTAATAAAAGTGTCGACGTGCCAAGCTTCGGTTATTACACACTCACACACACAGAGACACACACACACACACACACACAGAGAGACACACGCAGACACACACACATACACAGAGACACACACACACAGAGAGACAGACACACACACAGAGAGAGACACACGCAGACACACACACAGAGAGACACACACACGCAGACACACACAGATACACTCACAGGAGGATTAAGGTGGTTGTGGGCCCCCAGGCTCCTGCAGAGAATAAATCCAGCCTTGGTTCATGTAACATTACTGTCAGAGGCGCCGCATACGGACAGACGAAGCAGGCAACTGCCTAGGGCCCCGAGGCCAAGGGGGGCCCCAGAGGACCAACAGGATTTGAACCGCATCAGAACAGCAGTAGTGAGACTATGAAAACATGTCATTGACAGCAGCACTGTCAGCAGCTCTCACAAACCCCCTTTACGGGGCCCCACCCGTCCCCCTCCCTCTCGGTGCCGGCTGACCGGAAGTAAACAAACACACAGAGTGAGCGCGAGGCAGCCTCTGCTCCGCGAAAATCTAACGAAACTATCCTTCTGGAGGCGAAAGAAGATAGAAGAGAAAGGAAGAAGAAGAGAAAAGGAGACAAGTCGGTGGTAAGTAGAAGAGTTTGTGGCTGTTTCTTTATCTCAAAGTATGTGGTTACTTAGGGAGTTTTAACCTGGTCAAACAGGCTACCTGGAGGTATAAGGCTAACTCATTAGCAAGAATAATGAAAACTGAGTAAATATTTATCACAAATTTATGTACATTTTGGTCAATTTTATTATTATTGTGTTGTTTTAATTACTCTTTTTCTATTTTATTTAATAGTTTTTGTTTATTTTAATGTTGAAATTTGCTTATTGGTGCGTTTTATTAGAAATAAAGATTTATTTAATAAAGTAAAATTAGTTTTT
>JAUMHF010000001.1:204305-217748 GCA_032359275.1 Microctenopoma steveboyesi
TTGTGAAGAGTAAATCTACAGGACCTGGAGGTCGCTGTGACATGCTCATTCAGGCTCAGCTTGTCATCTATCCAGACTGTAGACTGCGTAGGTGTTAGGTTAAGTGAGCCGATTTGGATTGAGATGTTTTGCTGAGGTGAGTTGCTGCCTGGAAAGATCAAGATCTCGGTTTTTGATAGATTTAGTTGGAGGTGTCTCTCAGACATCCAAGCCGATATGTCTGAGAGATGAGCTGAAATTCTTGTTGACACTGTGGTATCCTCTGGTGGGAAGGACAGATAGAGCTGAGTGTCGTCGGCGTAGGAGTGGTATGAAAAGGTATCTCAGAAACGTCCCTCAGATCTGTGTCCGCCTCCTAAAAACTGCTAGATTTCTATTTGTTAGAAACTACTTCAGCTCAAAACATTAATTTCTTTAAGGTCCAGTTTGAAACATGAGGCCACAGAGCTGCTGCTCGCTTCATGTGTGATTCAAAACTGAGCAGCAGTTCATGTCTGGGCCTGGTTCTGGTCAGCAGGACCATAACCGTTGGTTTGTTTCAGGTCTGCAGGCGTCCTCCAGCAGTCAGGTGAAGGTGGGCGACGTCTCCGCAGCAAAGAGACCAAACTCAGAGCAGCTCCACCCACAGACGAAGAAGAAGAAGACAACGGGTGCAGCAGCTGCAGCGGGTTTCTGGTCAGTTTGTTTTTTTGTTGGACTGAACCCGTTCACAGGTTCCACCAGAACCTGATCTGTCTGTAACCAGGTTGTTTGTCTGGGTCACAGGACGGGTCTGGACGAGCTGCCGAGCTCAGAGGACGAGGAGGAGGAGTCTCCGTCCACTTCCTCCTCAGGCTGTGGAGCTGGTGCTGCTGTTACTATGACAACAAGAAGACAGGAGAACACTCCATCTACCTCCAAGTGTGCACCTGCTGTAACTATGACGACGCAGAGAGAGGAGCAAAGCAGCAGGTACAGGTCGGCTCCAACCGAGTCCAGATCCAGTTTTTTCTACTGTTGAGAAACTACATTAAAAAAAATCATCTCTTTCAGCTCCGCGGTCCGGGGGGAACCGGCAGCGGCCCCCGCGGTCCGGGGGGAACCGGCAGCGCCCCCCGAGGTCCGGGGGGAACCGGCAGCGGCCCCCGAGGTCCGGGGGGAACCGGCAGCGGCCCCCGCGGTCCAGTCCATCAGACCCTCAGAGTCTCACTGTCCTGAGCAGCAGGTTGGGGGTTTGAATAATCTTCTGGGTGATGTTTGTGTTTCACTTTCAGTCTGGTGACACGGTAACATTTGTTTTAGCAGGGTCGCCCCCCCCTCGATCTGTCCTCGCTGTCTCTGGACCAGCTCGAGTCTCTGGGTCTGGACGTCCTGAAGCAGGAACTGGTGTCTCGAGGCCTAAAGTGTGGGGGGACGCTGCCAGAGCGCGCCGCCCGCCTCTTCTCCGTCAGAGGACTAAGTTCAGACCAGATCGACCCGGCACTGCTCGCAAAACCAGGAAAGAGCAGGAGGAAGTGAGGTCAAAGGTCAAGCAGCTGTACACCTGGTTTAAAGGGACAGTCCTCTGGTCTCACCTGTTGTTCTGTTGTCACAGTTCTTCATGGTTTTTTCTTATTTCACTGAATGAGACACAACAGTTTTAATGGATCAGAACCAGCATCTGTTTATTCCAGGGTCAGTTCTGTTTTTATTTTTTGTTTCAACTTCTTTTAATTAAAATATCTGAAACAAAAAACCACTGTTTATCATTTTTAACAAACATAAATGATCACATCTAATGTTTGAGGCTCCTGCTGCCAGAGCGGGAATTGAACCGTCCACCCCAAGCAGCAGGGAATGATGGGAAGTTGGGGTCAGAATCCGGGGTCCCAGGAGGTTGCTTGAGAAGAATCCAGCTCCTCGAAACAGACGATGACGTCTCCGGCTCTGAAAGACACGTCTTCGTCAACCGAAAGTCCACAGTCCATCCCCGTCCTCACGGTCTGAACGTCGTCTTTGTGCTGCCTCAGCGTGGACAGGGAACCTGCGGGGGACGTTGGAGAACCATCAGAGCGTTGTCAGGGGAACGAGTCTGTGTCAGCGCGACGAGTTCTGAAACCAATCGCTGGATCTGACTTAGACTCACCTTCCCAGACGGTGTCTCGTCCCCGGATCAGTCTGAACTTCAGTCTCCGGTTGAGCTGACCCTTCTGGACCCGACAGCCGGCTACAGGGACCTTCTTCTTTCCCACAGAGATGTCAAACATGGCGAGGACCGTCGCCTCACCTGGACGGGGGTGGGGGCACAGACACAGTCCAGGTTTTCATGGATCAGAAAACTACAGAGGATTCATCAGAACCTCGTTGACTCGTGGTTCTAGAACAACAGGATTTGGTTCCTCAGGACCAGCGGTACTCACCGACCACGTTCTCGGAGACGAGCAGCGGCAGTTTGCTGCTCAGCTCGTCCTTCAGCTCGTCGATCAGCTTGTAGATGATGTTGTGGAGTCGGAGCGGGATGCCTCTCTTCGACGCCAGCAGCCGCACCGAGCTGCTCGCCCCGACGTTGAACCCGTAGATGGAACCTGATCAGTAGGAAGAAAGTCATCTGTGAAACCAGAACCGGTTCTTAAGCTTCAGGTAAAAGACTCGGCTCCATCGGGCTGCTACGGTCGCAGCCTCCAGCTGTGAAGCTCGTACCTGCAAAGGCTTCGGCCATGTTGACGTCGTTCTCGGACACCTCGCCGACGCCGAAGTGAACGACCTTCAGCTCGCACTGCTGCTGTGCGTCGTAACTGTCCAGAATTCCAAGCAGCGCCTCCACCGAGCCATCCACATCCCCTGGGGTCAAAGGTTGTCAGAGAAAAGCACCTTTCTGATGACGTCACAGCAGAGCACGACATACCTTTAATGATGAGCGGCAGACTGGGCCGGTCCGTCTGCGTCCTCTCGCTCGGCCTCACGGAGAACTTGGACTTGTTGGCTCGGTACAGAGTGGACTTCCTCTGCCTCCAGCTCAGGTGCGCCAGCTCCGCCCGCTCCTTCCTGTAATCCTCCAGGTGGACTTTCTGTTTGAGCTCGATGGCGTTCTGCTCCTCCTGCAGCCTCTGCTGCTCCTCCTCGTACGTCCTCCAGTCCACCGCTTCTCGCGCTCGCTGCTGCTCCGCGGCAGGAACACGACATGTTTTATATCGATTTTGTTTTTATTTCCTGTTCTTGTCTGATAATAACCAAAAACAATTTATTAAAATGAAAATAACATTCATTAAAAAAATGTTTTTAAGTTTCTGTTGGATCAATAATCCACATTATTGATTATCAATGTTCGAGACCTAACTTCGCCTGAGACTTGTAGGTTCGGACCCACACACCGGGTTCAGGTGGTTTTGTTCTCACCTCAGACCCGACCTCCAGGATAACCTCCCCGGCCGGTGGGAGCTCTTTCCAGCCGACCACCTCCACCGCAGAGCTCGGACCGGCCTCCGTCACGTTCTGCCCCTTCTCGTCAAACAGGAACCGGACCTTGGCCCAGGTCTTTCCCGCCACCAGGACGCAGCCTCGCCTCAGCGTCCCCCGCTGAACAATCACCGTGGTAACAGGACTGGGGATAAAAACATGGTCCAACTGGGTTAAAATGGATTTATTGGACCGACAGAACCAGAGTCATATACGAGCCCGGACCCACCCTTTGCCTTTGTCAGTCCGGCTCTCGATGATGAGTCCCTCCATGGCGCCGGTTGGTTCCGCTTTAAGCTCCAACACCTCGGCCAACGTCACAGTGGCCTCGGCCAGAGCCAGGAGGTTGTCGCCCTGGAAACAACATCATGCCTTTAATCTCACCTGCTCGGGAACAAACGAGTGTTATCAGAACTCAGGGCCCAGGTCTCGGTTCCTGTACCTTGAGAGCGGAGATGTGGATCGCCTGAACGTCTCCTCCAAACTCCTCACAGACGACGTCGTGGGCGAGCAGCTCCCTTTTGACTCTCTGAGGGTCGGCCTGAGCTTTATCGCACTTGTTCACCGCCACGATGATCGGAACTGACAGGACGAAGACAGTATGAGGGTGAAACCAGTAGAACCGGTCCCAACACTGAGCAGCGGAACTGTGGGTGCAGCTCGTACCTCCAGCTCTCCTGGCGTGCTCGATGGATTCGATCGTCTGGTTCATGACGCCGTCATCGGCCGCGACCACCAGGACGACGATGTCAGTTGCGTTGGCCCCGCGGGCTCTCATGGAGGAGAAGGCGGCGTGACCCGGGGTGTCCAGGAACGTGATCCTCTCACCTGTAGGCAACTGGACTGGAAGTAAAACCTCGGCGTCAGACTTAGCTGTGATGAAGATCCGATGATTCTAGTAAATCAGAGTGAAGTGAGTGAGTCGTCACCCAGAAAGGCGCCGATGTGCTGCGTGATGCCTCCGGCCTCCGTAGACGCGATCTGGCTCTTCCTCAGGCTGTCCAGCAGGGTGGTCTTTCCGTGGTCCACGTGGCCCATGATGGTCACCACTGGGGGTCGGGGTACCAAGCTGGATGGGTCTGCTGGGGGCCTGAGGTCAAAGGTCAAATTACAAACTGTTCTGATGGAGGTGAATGAACACGAGGACCACACGTCCCTGATACCTCCGGTGGACGTCTCTGTTGGGTCTCTCTCTGCTTTCGCTCAGTTTGGCCCATTTGAACTTCATCCCTGAGCGAGTCACCACCTCCTTAATCCAGCTCTCCTCCAGAACCGAGTCTGGTTCTAGAGAGTCCACGTTCACCGAGGTGTTCAGCAGCGCTTCCACCACATGATCTGCAACACAAAGAAAAGTCCGAATAAAAACACGTCGGATTCACAGAGACTCAGTGTTTGTTTGGTTTCTCACCAAAGTCTTTGTTCATAGCGGCAGCGAGAGCCGCCGCCGTCATCCTCTGTCTGATCTCCACTTCCTGTTTGTCCTTCTGGTTCTTCTTCTGACCTTTGACCTACTCACACGTCACAATATCATTATTGTTAATGTTTGTTTCTTCTTCTTTAAATCAGGATTTTTCTTATTCATCTATGTTATTAATCAGTTAAGTTCTGCTGGATTCAATCAATTAATACGAAGGTTCTCACCTGTTTAGAGGCGTAGCGCCGGTGCTGACAGGTGAGCAGGGTGGCAGGCCCCCGAGCGGGACAGAGGAGGGGTGGAGACAGGTAAGTGCTGAGCAGGGTTGGGTCGGGCTGGACGAGGCGCCGGGCCCCCCGCATCACCGATGACATGACATTCATACCTGCAGAGGTGAGGCTCCAGGGCCCATGTTGTAAAGAACAATTAAATGTTTGTAGATTTAAATTCTGAAGATTTAACAACGATTCAAAAGTTAAAACAAATAAAAACATTTACTGGGTTCACCGAGCAGACACTGGTTCTGATGGTGACGTATACAATCATTTATTCCCTTCAATTTCTACACGAAGTTGGGTTTAAGGAAGTTCTCCCAGCGAACCATGTGGATTCTGTGATTATCAAAGTCAGATCAGAAAAATGAACACATGAAATATTTCATATTTAGTTTTTACTGTTACGATCGCCTCAGGCTGCTGCTGCTCACAGATGACAAGCAGAAAAAAGCAGAAACTGAGCTGGAACCAAGGTCCGGTAGTGAACGTAATCAAAGCCGAATGTGTGGGCAGAACCGGGCGTTTGAGTCTGACCCAGTTGCTTTTATATTTGTGCACGTGTTTTTATCACTGCACTAAAAAGCATCTTTTCTCAGTGAAGTCTGGTGCCGCGCTGCGGCTCGGTTACAAACGAACACCAGCAGTCACGCGGCTTCAGGTGCAGCGTGGTTTCGGGCTGTTTTCTCACCTGACACAGGTGTGTTTCCTCCTTTAGCTCATTCTGAACGTTTAAAACATGCTGTGTGTTGTTTGAGCTTCACCTCCGACAGGCAGCCGCCATGACAGTTCTCTGACAGGCCGACAGCGGCGGACACCGCCCCCTGCTGGTCCGGAGAGCTCCGGGACAGAACCCGGTCCACGCACAGGATAGACTCACCTGGACTTACTGGACCTGAGAGTTTCCTACCAGCTGCTGTGATCTACAGCAACACACTGTAAAGGATTCCTGCCTCCAGCAGTGAAATAAAGTATTACTTTATTAAATTATTTATTTCTCTGTTTCCTAAAACATTGTGTTTTTATTTGAAATATGAAAAAATCCTTTCACAGTGAGATGGAATAAATAAAAGTGTTTTCCTTCTTTTTCATTGAGCTCGTGTGTCTGCTGTGGGATCAGAAACATTAATTAATAACCTTAATAACTTATGACTAATAGTGACCGCGTGGTGTTTGATGTCACGACAGCAGCTCAAGTTTTTAGTTCCCACTTTTATTTCTACGACAGATACAGAAACACATCCACACTTTCATCTTCTGCTCAGTTCTAAAGAAGAAATTCCTACTTTTCTACATTAAATATCATATTAGTTTATTGAGTTGTTGCATCCTGAGGTAGATTTTTTTAAAACAAGTTCAAACTGTTCACACCTGTAACGTCCTCAGTGTTTCTACCTCAGTGAAACAAACATCATCAAACACACGACACAAAAACAAGACGACGCCTGTGTCAGAGCCCTAAGGGACACGTTTCTTAGCACCACCACTGTGAGAACAGTTGGATGTTTGGTCAGAGTCGGTGAGAAGGCACGGCACTGCTACGCCCAACGAAAGACTGGATCGACCACGTCACAGAAACATAAACCACCTGTCTGCACAGTAAAACCACTACATCACAGTAAAAGACCGAGGGGAGGGCGTCCAGCGGCACAAAGCTCAAGGGTCCGATCCCACAGGTCCGTCAGCAGCAGGGAACCAGAGTCCAGGTCGTCCGGGTGAGGGGGTGGAGGACTCGCTGGACCTCACTGACACTTCCACACAAACAGGCTGGAAGCACAGAGACAGAGTTTTATCACAGCTGATCGTTATATCATCGAGTTCTAGTAATTCATTATTTAATTTAATCAATGAACTTGTTGTGATTAGACCCGATCCTGGTTTTTGTCTGTTCAGAATCAGGACTAAATATCTGAGTCAATGAGCTTCCTGGGACCCAGGTTAGTCTCTCTCCTACCAGAACCAGCGCGCCATCAGTTTCTGACCTGCAGTCGCTGCCTCCGGCGCTGATGACGTATTTATCATCACAGGAGAAACGGATGTTTGTCACGTGAGCCGAGTGGCCGAAGTAACGCTTGTGTTTCGCCTGTGAAAGCATCAGAAACGCTGTGAGCGGAGAACCAGCCTAAGACCCGGCCACACTAGAGACTCGCTGTTTTATTGACTCACAAATTTCTCGGAGCAGGGGAAATCGAAGAGCTTGATGAGGCCGAAGTCGTCTCCAGTTACCAGGTTGCAGCCGCCGTGAGAAACACAAGCACAGTTAACATCCGCCTTGTCAGCGTTTCGAGGCCAAACGCCGAGGACCTCGTCCCCCAGGATGCTGGAAAACATGAGACCAGAGTCAGTGTCAGGGTGTCCACGGTCCTACGGTGCGTGTTCCCGTGATGGACCAGATGTTCCCAGACCCATGAGATACAGCAGCTGTTTGTGTTCACATCTGGAATATTTAGTTCGTTCATCATGATCTGCACTAGTTCAGTTCTCTGGTTCTTCAGCACTAAACCTGGAGCTCAATAAAAAGCATCAGACTGGGATGCAGAATCCCAGTCCACCCCCCACCCCCCACCGGGTGTGTCCCTGAGCGAGACACTCGGCTCCAGCTCCTTGTAAGTTGCTTTGGATAAAAGTAAAGTGAAGTAAACTAGAACACCTTTGATTAAAACGTGGATGCAGAACGAAACGTCTGTATGAAAGAAAGACGTCCAGTTGCCATGACCACACCTTCTGACACCTTCACCTGGATGAATGAGAATCTTCACAGACATTCTTTGATCAAAACCTGCTTTAAAAAGTTACAGATCCTCAACAAACGTCAGACAGCGAGTCGCACCACCAGCCTCACCTGGTCCAGGTAGCCCAGGTGATCCTCTCCACGACGGACTGCTCTGTCACAAGCTTTCCAGAGGGAACTTCATGCACCTGGCGGGTGTAGGTGCTGGTGGACACCTGGACAACATAAAGGATTTGTTCACTGATAGTAATCAAACAGAACCAGGTGACTGCCGTCGTGTCCCCCCCTGCTTTGAGTAAGGACTTAGGAACCTGGATGCGTTTGCTGTCAGCGGAGAAGTCCATCTGGATGACGAACCCGGGGATGTCCTTACAGTAACCAATCCTGTTTAGGGACGGCCCCAGCGACAGGTCATAGAAGTCCACAGCACCTTCAACTGAGCCCACTGCGAGGAACCGGTTGTCTGGACTGAACCTGAACCACAAGAGCCCCCCAAAACACACTGATTGGTTTGAGGAGCTGCAGAGGAGCTAGTGTCCTCTGGTAGAGACCAGTGTCCCACCTTATGTCCTGGATGGCCACGCTCCGGTCTCTCTTCTTGCCCCACACGGTGAGGGAGTTGACCAGCAGCACTATGAACTCTCCGTTCTCCATGCCAATGGAAACCATCTCTCCGTTGGGGCTGTAGCAGGTGCACTTGGAAGGATGACCCAAGCTCACCTTGTTCAGGAGTTTCTAGCACAGTGAACATGATCACGTCTGTGTCAGTGACTATTACAGACCCACAGAGTAAGGCTGGTCAAGAACCCCGTCAACCTTCGAACTGTACCTTATCAGCCAGGTCCCATATTCGAATGGTCCCGTCGTCACTGGCAGAAATAAAGACGTCTTTGAAAGGGTGAGTTGCCAGGCCCCAGATCCCTCCCTGAGTGTGTCCGTTAATCATGGTGTTGGAGGCAGCGTTCTTTTCTCCAACCTCTATGATCTCTCCGTCTTTGGTTCCTACCAGGATCTTACCCTGGGTCAGTTTCCAGACACAACAAACACAAACATCAATAAAGGTCCAACATTAGAATTGAACCAGAACTTCACAGTGGGTTCCTACCTTCCCCCTGCAGACGGATCGGACGTTCTCCACAGGCTGTCCGGTCTCCAGCTGAAACACTCTGCAGCGCTTCATCTCCTGATCCCACAGCTTCACAGCTCCGCCCTCTTTACTCCTGTCAACCACACCGGAAGCATCAAGGAAGTGAACAGTGATGATCCAGATCTAACCACCTGCCTCTGGGACCAGAACCAGCCTTGTTAACGAAGAGTTGTGGTGAGAATCCTCACAAATCACACCTTCATTTGTCCGGTCCGTAATCTAGGACCCGTTGTCATTAGTGACAGAAAAAGCAGCTGAGATACCACCGGTGTGGTCTGAGACGCTCGGGCTCTCTGTCAGTGCTGCAGTATTTAAATCATGATCCAATCTGATCCTGAGTCTGTGATTTACCTTCAACGCACCAACCAACACTTACAGCTCAGTTCCTGCTGATCTCTGTTACGACACCTGTAGTCTGTTAAAGACGTTACTCACGGCCGCTCCTTCCCCCCGGTGACGATGAGTCCGTCCCTCAGGGTGGTGTACATGCTGAAGACCGGTCCACTGTGAGCCTTGGCCACCACCCGCACCAGGAAGTGCTCTCTCCAGACGTACACGTCTCCGTTTATAGCACCGGTGAACGTCAGGTTGTTCTGGGTGAATAAACACGGACTTAGAACAGACACAGACCGTTTCCTTCACCGCACCGTGTGAGTGAGAGCTGCTCTTACTGCACCGAAGGCCACAGACAGCATGGTCTGCATGCGTCCGTCCTCCACCGAGCCGATCACTCCTTTCTTGTACATGAGGGAACCTCCGACCAGAGTCCAGAACTTGATGTGTTTGATTCCAACGGACACAAACTGGGTGTCAGAGTCCGGTCTGAACTCCACCACAAAGATCCGTTCAGGGTGGCCTCCTCTGCTGGTCACCTTGGTTCCTGGCAGAGAGGTCAGAGGTCAGCTCCAGTAGGTGTAGGACAGTGTAAAACAGCACACGGAGGTACCAGAACCTGTGACCTCTAACCCGTCTCACAAACTGTTTACATATGCGTAAAGCCCTCATGAGTTATCGTGTTAGTGAAGGACAGACATTCATGGGACAAACGTGAGAGTCTGCTATCGTGATACCTTCCTGCCAGCGCCACACAGTGATGGTGTGTTCTGGTTCCACTCCGACGGAGAGCAGCAACTTTCCCGTGGCACTGAAGTTAACGTAGCTGACGCCTTTCACGTGTGAACAGCGCAGGATGGACAGCGTCTGCTTGGTCATGGCGTCCCAAACATGGATGGACGGGGTGAGGCCTGTGGGAAGACTAGAACTGTAGAAACCCAACAGTTGAAGAACCAAGGAACCGAAACTTAGCGCAGGACCTACAACAGAAAACCTGATCCTTTATCAAACACTTTCCATGTTTTATTCAGGTTTCTGTGATCGAAATCTTTTGGTCTTTGTACCTTCGAAACATTTAGGGTTATTCACTGAACTGAGCCATCCACAGAACCGAGTCCACAGGACAAGGACTTAAATATAAACTAAAGGAAACGAGCAGTGGAGATGCTGAGGATGATGGGAACGATCTAAGACCAAGACGATGAGGGACCAGTGCACAGATAATACTAAATAAAATATCATTTCCACGTCAGTGAGGAGTTAGAGCCGGTTCTGATGCTGGTTCAACAGAACAAATCTGGTAAGTGACTGTGTTCTGGATTCAAAGTGAAGAAAATCTGTCTGAATTTTCCATATTAACATCTCTGGTCGTAACCAGAACCGAACCAGGACTAACGGATCAGTTTAATGAGACGTTTCTACGCTGATGACACAAACGTTTACTTCCAGTTAGAAATAAACTGTGTTCAGTCAAATATCTTTTTAACATAATTGTTGAATTCGTCGATGTGTGTTTGAGGCACTAAAACAAACCATAATGTCATTAACGACAGGTGATGGTGTCCACAGGACGTTAACACCACAGGGTCGCTGCTTTCCAACTTAAAAAGCTGCCGTCATGCACGGCAGCACTTCCAGGTCCAGGTTCTATAAGAACTCCTAGAATCACAGTCTTACCAGGAACCACACAGACACAGTTGGTGTAACATCCTCTGCTCTCAGCGTGGCTTCTTCAGGATCTCTACCGCCGTGCTCACACTAACGTAGAGAAATATGAAAACCCCTGTGGACTCCGCAGACAGACTCACATAGGAGGAGTTACAAATGAGCCTCCTACAGCAGCTTGTCAGAACCAGACATATCGGGTCAGAAGGTGACAGAGCTGCTAACGTCAGGCATCAATCACAGCATCTCTGAAACATCCAGTTCTTAGAGCGGAAAGGCAGAATGTTTTCGTCTGACTCCACGTTAATGTGACATGGACTGTGGGGGGGGGCTACAGACAGGATCCTCAGCTGATACTCACCGGACATTTCAGCTTCTACACACCGTGAGCAAACGACACCGACAGGTTAAACACAGTGTTTCACATGGACGTGACCAGAAAGGCGTGATGAGTGAGCAGACACTTACCTGGCAGGTCGGCGATGTCGCCTGGTGATGAGGTGGCAATGAGGAAGCCGAAGGAAAGAAGAAAGTGCAATGTGCAAAAAGCAGCCAGGTTCATGCATGAGAACAACACGATGTAGCGGTCTACGCGTGGCACGTGAGCTCGGTCACCTGCTGCTCTGTGACTCACCGATCTGCCCCGTGGCGATGATGTTCTGGTATTTGGGATGCTGATTGACGGTCAGACACAGGATGTCGTCGGTGTGCTCCAGGTAGAAACTCTGAGTTCCTGTCAGCACAGGAAGCAGGAAGTGTGACGACACTAACGACAACAGGTAAAGTCATCGGCTCAGTGGGGGGGAGTCACAGACCTGCAGACAGGTTCTGGATGACCACGGCGGCAGCTGTGTGGAATATGATGTCAGCGCCGTCGTTCAGGTAATGCAGGTTGTTGCGACAGTCGAAGCCTCTGTAGCCGAAGACGTGCTCCAACACGAGCTCCTGAAACGCAGACACAAAGCTGAGAGTCCGACGCCACCACGTTTAAAAAGTGCTTCACACACAGAAACAGACCCTAACAACGCGCTCGCCTTCCTGACGGGCTGGGGCAGGACTCCCAGTTGGTAGTAGTTGGTACATTGTACAACGAAATTAAGCTGCAAGTTTTCCAGTGTAACATAAGACAATACGTCTCAAAAAGGTTTGTCCAGAGCAACTGGACTTAGTTGGTTTCTTGACGACGTTTCACCCTCCATCCCAGAGGACTTCCTCAGTCTGACTGACTGGTGTGAGCAGCAGGTTTATAAACCCTGTGGAGCCTCAGGTTGGTGGTTGGAGGACACCTGTGGGTTGTGGGTTCTGGCTTTCACCTATGTTAATGTGACCACCTTTACTTTACTTTTACTTTGCTTTGCTTGGCAGACGCTTTTATCCAAAGCGACTTACAAGGAGCTAGCGCTGTGTGTCTGGCTCAGAGACACACCTGGTGGAGGATGGACTAGGAGTCAGACGGGGTTCGAACCTGCGACTTTCAGCATCCCTATCTGGCACTATCTGGCATTGAGCCACCATGCCTGAGCCATAGTCAGACTGGAGGAAGTCCTCTGGGATGAAGGTGAAACGTCGTCAAGAGAACAAAAAAGTCCAGTTGCTTAAAGCTGTGATGTAACATAGGACTAGTTTAAACACCGGCTCAGACCACCCGGCAGCGTTCAGCATGGTGACGGCTGAAGGGTAAGAACTGTTTAAGTTCACTTTGTGAGTCACTTTGGATAAACGTCTCTGAGGGCTGAAATGAAGTGAAGCACTCGTACTGACCTCCAACGCTTTCCTCTTCTTCGTCACATTGTTCTTCAGCAGTTTGTCCGGCAGCGGCGCAGCTCGACTCACAGGAGGTCTGGGGAGCAACAGATCTCACGGGTCAGATATCTGTGGGATCCTGTGGCAGCTGTCGAAGAATCCGATAGAGACGAGGGAGACCCTGAATTAGTCATGTGGGAAAATGTTAGTACCTTTCCTCCACAGGGAGCTCTTTGTGCTGCAGGTGAGGTTTGGTTCCCGACATGTTCCTGATGCTGGCAGAATAAATCTTGGTGACATAATCCACCACCTTCTCCCGGGCAACGTCGCTGTCGTACCCTGAAAACTCAACAAGACAGGACAGATCAGCCCAGGTACTAAACCATCAGATATTTACAGGAGGTTTAGGGTCCAGGACCACAGACCTGCAGACTCCGTTACTTGTGTTTATGTGACGCTACAACGGATTTGCGGAAGCTGAAACACGTCAATGCAGAGTCAGCCTGTCGGTGTGTGTTGATGCGAGCACTGAGCAGAGAGGGAGGACGAAATGACAGCAGAGAAGACGACAAACGGGTTGTTGGAGGGAAACGTTTAAACAGCTTGGAGTGAACGCTGATGTTAACTTTGACTCTGGAAAGCTTGTTCATATGGATTCTTTAGTTGATAATGCTGCAGCTTCTCTGCTCACTATACTTGATACTGTTGCCCCTCTGAAAAAGAA
>JAUMHF010000001.1:233486-245141 GCA_032359275.1 Microctenopoma steveboyesi
GTGTTCTTTATTTATTGTGTTACTTGTGTTCCTCTTCTTTCTTTTTATTTCTTTACATTTCAGAGGTTGTTGTCAGTTGTACAAGCATTTCACTGCATATTGTACTGTGAATGATTGTGCACGTGACAAATAAAATCTGAATCTGAATCTAAATGTACTTTTTTGCGATGTTTGTTATCGGACCATTCACATGTTTTCACATCGGGTACGTACCGATGTTCGAACATGTAAGAACTTTGGTTTCTTATAATAAATACACGGTTGTTACAGACGTTCTTCTCTTTTATTCCTTCTGTTACGGAGCTTTGTAAGGATAAAGTCTGGAAACTGTCTCAACCTTCATCACTTTTGAAAAGAAAAGAGGAAAAGTCGTATTTAAGAATGACTTCTTGTTTCCTAAATGTTTAGTATGATCAGCTGGCCTGTTTTATTTTGAAGCACAACATACATACTTCCGGTCTCTTTTGCGCTAAACTCCGCGAGTTTCCCGCCTCTGTGAGCGTCAGGTCAGGTGCGCTTAATGCGCAGCGACTTGGGGGACGTGCCGCAGTGCATCGTGGGAAATGTAGTCATGTTGCTGCATCTGGCGGGAATAGAGAAACGTGCTCAATTCAAAGTTAATAAAATATCGATAAAGTAAAATATGATATTTGTTTTTTTCTGATGCTTTTGTTTAATGTTTAAAGAGTTAAAAAAGTTTCAGAACATAAGTGAAACAGCTACATTTTGAATGGTTTTATTTATATTACGGTAAATATATTATCACTGCCAGGAACCTACTTTTTTTTTTAACATCTTAATATGCGAGTAAAAGTCACGTGATTTAATAAATCACTGACATATTAAGTAAATTAATCAAGGAAACACTTCAGAGAGAGGAAGATGTATTCTGTGGTAATAAATGTAAAATCCTGCGTGTTTGCTGAGACATAACATAATGGATCCAGCTTCTGGAGTTAAACTGTCTAACGCTAAAATCAGAGCAGAAAGACAACGAGCTGGTGAGTAAAGTTTAAAAGCTTTAATGACATCGCACATATTTGACAGAGAGAAAGCTTTAAAGTCTACAGGTGCAGTTCATACATGAGAAAAGCCTTTATGGTCTAACGTCGGTTTAAATATTGGACCTTCTTCATTCCTATAATGGAGTTCTGATTGTGCAGTAAGATGGCGTTAACTTCCATACGTGTTCAGTACAATAGATATACAGTGACGGAGCAACACCAGTATCAAAGAGCAGAAAATCTGAGCGCAGCGCGACGAGCAAGCAACCTTCAAGTGTTTATTATACATACTGAGCTTCAGAACCTGGATCAGACGAGTCCGAACCAAAGACAGACACAAAATAAAAAAGGTACGACTCTAGTTTCCGGTGAGTTGTTCTGGTGACGCATGCAAGTGGACGATTCTACATTATACAGCTGCTCCTCAAAGGTGACTGGCTGTTTACAAGACTAAAAGAAACGGCAGGAGACAAACAAGTAAAAACGAGAGAAATAAAAACGCACTGTTGGTCCAATTTCTCACTGGCAGAAGAAAGACGTCTGTTCAGACACTAAAAATAAAAGACTGAAAATACATGTTGCAGCAACACAGAAGAGTTTGTGGTCCCACGGGAGACAAGTGTCCAGACCCAACATCAGTTCATCGTCCAGAACCGCCTGAGGGCTCAGAACCAGAACCAGCCACCGGAACCACTGCTGAGTTCATTATCTAACATTATGTTGCTTTAAACGTCTAATATTTAGATTAGTAATAAGATTATAAATCTGCTTTAAACCATCAGTTGCTGACGATGAACAGCTGATCAGTCCACATGTCTCCGGCGCTGCTGCTGCCACACAAACAGAAATCTAACAAAGTGAAACAGTTTTCAGCTCGTCAGCAGAAAACCTCCTTATTAGCTGCTCAACACCGGGCACGAGTTTAACATCCTTCCCGTGTTTCAGCAGGAAACGCTGGAGGTTTGGTGCTGAGAAACGCAGACAGACGCTCTGAGGCAGGTTTCAGTCCCCAGCTCGTGACGTGAAGCTGAACCTGAGATCAGCTGCATCAGAGCGAGGTGTTTGCACGTCTACTGTTTCTTCTTGCTGAACAGGCTGAAGCGTTTCTCCTTGTCCTTCTCTTTGTCCTTCTCCCTCTTGCCGGGACTCGACTCGGTGGTGAGAGTGACGGTGGCCGGCAGCGTCTGAGCGCGCCCGGTGGGCGGCGTGCCCGGGTTGCTGCCCTGCACGTCAGCGTGGTCCGCAGCACTGGCGTTCAGGATGGCCTGGATCCAGGTGCTCATCTCCTCCTGCAGGGGGCGACACAGGTCAGAGACTCATCGCTAAAGTTATCAATCTAACGTTTGCTCATCGCGTGGACACAGCGAGTTAAACTCGTTTATCAGTTCCTCAGCATCTATGTCAGAAACCAGGATCCTGGTCCAGATCCTGCAGCACTAACAACCAAACTCACATTCATTAGCATTACAAAAATAAAATGTACTAATTCAGTGCTGAGGTTAAAAAGAACCAGACTCACTTCATCTTTGGCTTGAAACAGAAACTCGTTTCCATCAGTCAGTCTGAAACGAGAAGAGTCGTCAGGTGGATTCGTTTAATTCCAGCATCATGAACCTGCTCTAACACGATCATACGCTCTTTACACGTCACCTCAGCTTGAACACATGTTTCTTCTTCTTGTAGTCTGAAGCCACGTCGCAGGTGGCCTCCTTCAGGCTGACTGGCACCTCGTTGTGGTAGAGGACTCCCAGACCGGCCGCCTTGCTGTCCTTATAAAAACCCAGCTCCTGGTTGTTGATGACACAGTACACGTTGTGCCACGACCTGCAAAACCGCAGAGCAGCAGGAGGTGAGGGAAAACGGAGAGGAGTGAGACGTCTCCGAAGTTTGATAACATTGCTCTTACCTGTTGGACGCCTTCTTGTTGTGGCCCTCCCACTCATGTTTGCGGTGCAGGAGCCCCTCCAGCTGCGAGGACGAGTCCTGGTTCTTGGAGGGCAGCGTGGACGACTGGCTGGTTTTGCTCTTCCTGCCGGAGGTCGGGGACGGGGTCGGACTGGGCTCCTTGGAACTCTGCTCCACCACACCGTTCACCAGATCACCACCGTCTACGCCGTCCTGCACACGGGCGCAGTCACAAGGAGAGAGTCAGATTAAACACAGACACTACAGGCGACCGGGGACCTGGGTCCGGGGACAGGGACCGGGGACCGGGAACCTGGGTCCGGGGACCGGGCTGGTAAAAATGATCTTGGTAAGATTACAACACACACAGTTTGTTCCTAACAAACAGACACTGAGGTCACGGATGAGAGTACTGACCCGAGGAGAGTCCTGGTCTGAGGCCAGTCCGTTCTGAGTGACGCCGCTGCAGAGACAGAAACATGAAGCTGTTAGTCACAGCTAGTCCTCTCACGTCCACTAAACCCGACCTCCAACCTGTTTAGAGCGTTCACCTCTGCTGCAGAGCCTCCTCCTGCTGGACCACAGTTGGTTCTGGAGACGGCGGCTTCCTCCTCCTCTCCTCCTCCTCCTGCTGCCTCCTCACCTCCAGCAGCTCCATCTGCAAACACACACACACACACACACACACACACACACACAAGCAGGGTTCAGTGATGTGGACATGCAGCGAGGAGGAAAAAGGGGGGAGAATCAGCCTGAACCAGCAGAGGGGCGGAGGTCCCAGCTCACCGTCGTCAGCCTCTCCAGAGCCGAGAAGCGCTCCTCCCAGGTGGCGGCTGACTTCTCGAAGGCCTCGTGGCGTTTGATGAGCTTCTCCACCTCGTCCACGCTCTGACCCATCTCCCTGCTGGACAGGTACGGCTCCTGGCCCAGCAGCCAGGCCTCCGCCACCCCCGCATCCCGGGAGAACTGGTGCACCTCCAGGACTGAGGGGGAGACACGGGGGGGCATTAGTCACAAACACACACAGAACGCTGCTGATCAGGTCGAGCTGGACCTGGACCTGGTTCTGATCAGACTCCTGAGCTGTGACAAAGAAACGTCTCACTATCTGCGGTTTGTCCCTTTAAGATCTTCACGTGGTTACGGATGAGAACCAGTGAAGCGTTCCCTCGTTAAAGGCCGACTGGAGCCCGAGGACTCTTCGTCAGCACCAACTCATCACTGCAGCCCCCCCACCCCCCGTGTTTCTATTGTGTTTGTATCTGTGAAGGTTCTCAGTCATCCAGGTCATGGTTATCTCAAAAAGGTTTATCCAATAGCAACTGGACTTAGTAGTATTGTGTTTGTCCAACGTTTTCTGTCACACACATTAGCGTATATATAAACAACATAACGGTCCCACTGAGCAGCACCAGGAGACAGTGGAGAGGACATTTAAAGTTCTAACGTCAGCAATCCTAAACCAGATCCACTGAAGGATCCTGGTTCACGTCCACAGTCCAGCAGGTGCAGTTAAACCAGAGACGGGTCTGACCTTGTTTGGTGTAGAGGAACAAGGAGAGAGTCTTACCGAGCCGCAGCCACTCCCAGCGGTCCTCCCACTTATCGATCATCTCCTTCCTCTTGTCCGTCAGCTGCAGTAACTTCTCTTTAATCTGAACAAACACAGCAGCAGGCGTCAGCGTCTCTACTGTCTCCTCACTGGGACTCAGTGTGACCTGCGTCTCGTCCTCACCTCCTCTGAAGCGTAGTGCTTCCGGGCCAGCAGGGCCTTCCCCAGCTCGATGCAGGCCGTGAAGCTGTCGTTCCGGGCGTCGATCTCGGCCTTGATGCCCTGGTGGTTGTTCATCAGCAGCTCCACCGACGACACGTCTCTGAAAACGCAGACACGCTGTTATCACGTCTCGCTGCAGATGACAGCTGCTAACACGCGGCACACCGCGCTCACCTGGGTTTCTCCTGGGCCTCGATGAGCCGGATCACGTCTTCCATCCACAGCATCAGGTCTCGGACCAGGCTGAAGAACCTGAACTTGTCCCCGGTGTCGAGGAGCCGAAGGCGGCGTCCGTCGCAGGCCTCCAGCAGGCTCCTCCACGCCTCCAGCACCTCGCTCTCCCGCCGCTGGATGTCATCGGCTTTGTCCCCAGCGTATGCCGACTGGAGGCGGACGGCGTCCTCCTGCAGCTGTCGCACCTGCCAACCAGAGTCACAGGTCAGAGGACGGACTCGGATCCCTCAGCTCAGCACTGTTTGGGCCAGAGCCGGACTCACCTGTGTCCCCAGGGCCTGGATGTCGTGTTCGAAGGTGGTGTGCATCCTCTGCAGCATCTCCACCGTGTTCTGGTCTCGGCCCACCTCCTCCGGCAGTTTCTTCTGCTTGTCCACGATGCGTACCAGGATCTCCTTGGCGTCGTGGTAGAACTTGTGGAGCTCGAAGGAGGCGGCGAGGATCTGCGTCCTGGTGTCGATGAGCTCCAGCAGGTCGGCCCAGGCCTCGTTCAACCCGTCCTTCCACTCCGCCACTGTCGCCGCGTCACTGTGACCGGCGTTAATCAGCTCGTCCGCCAGGCGGTTCACGGCGTCCACGCGCTCCTGCCCGATGTTCCCGGTGTCCCGGGCGAACTCTCGGAAACGCTCCTGCAGCATCTGAACACAGACAACACAGGTGAGAGGTAGTACTACCTGTACCAACAAGAAAACTAGTGTTACTTGTAGTACCAGCAGTAAAGGTCTCAGGAGCTGAAGTACAAACTGTATCTGTGCCACTGAGAGTAGTAGTTGGTCTTAGTACCAGTTTTCTAACTGCCCTGTTTACTACTTTACTTTGCGACTTCCACGGAGCTAGCGCTGGGTGTCTGGCTCAGGGACACACCTGCTAGAGGACGGACTGGTGGGGTTTCAAACCTGCAGCATTCTGCATTCCAGTCTGACCCACACCCTGTTCTACCCTGTTCTCAGTCAGCAGTAGCAGTAGTAGTATTAGTAGTATTAGTAGTACTGGCAGCCACATACCGTGACGTGTTCGTAGTCCTGTCCCAGCTCGTGTGACCCGGCCACCACCTCGCGCTCAGCGATCCACTGCTCCAGGTCGTCCACCTCTCGGTTTAGCTGGAAGAGACGGAGCCTCTCGTCCAGTTTCCCCCGTCTCTCCTCAGACAGGTCCTTTAGGCCGGCGTACAGCTTGTCCACCTGAGACTGACGCATGCTGATACGCTCACTGACACACACACAGACAGACAGAGCCCTTTTACTGGACCGGACTGGTTCTGATGGGCCCAGCAGTGTCTCCCTGGAGGTCAGAGATCCTCCTAACACATATGAAATAACATCAGACAGCAGTAACACAGAGACACAGACACGTCCATGTACCTCTCAGGGTGTCCGTCAGCTACCAGTCCTCTGCTGGTCTTGGACAGCAGGTGGACAGTCTCAGCGTAGTCCTCCACCGCCTGCTCCACTATCTGATGTTTCTTCAGCATGGTAACGGCGCTCTGCTCGTCCTGAAACACATTCAGCTTTTAGTTCCTGAGGCCGTCGGCCTGGTTTCAGTGAAACATGTGGACAGGGACGGAGACAGACAATCCCACCTTGGCCTTCTCCTCTGACATCATGTACAGCTCCTGCTCGCTCATCCAGGCCTCGGCCTCCGCTGCGTCAAAGTAGTACTGCTGGGCTTTATGGGCCTCCTCCAGCCGGCCGTGACGGCGCTCCGTCTCCTCCATCAGCTGCCTCCACAGCTCCTGCAGGTCTGCCAGACGCTGACGGATCATGCCCCCGTTCAGGGACTCATCCTTCAGGAGGCTCTGACTGCGCTCTAGGATGTCGTCGATACGAGGCTGATGACCCTGGATCTCCTTCTGCAGCGTCTGAGGACAGAGAGTCACCATCGCTTCACTGACAGTTTGTCCTTGATCGTTAAAGCGAGCTCGACGTGTCTGCAGGTCGGTTTGCACGTGTTCACTTCGCTGCTAAATGCTGCAGCGAGGCTTTGAAGTTATCGAACAAATCATCAGACACGTCCTCTACCAGCTGATAAGGAAGTTTACCTCATGTCTGAGTTCTCTCACCTGGTTTTTCTTGATAAGCAGCTGGACGGTCTGTAGGTTGTGTCCGTGGTCGGTCGATGTGGCCACAGCCACCCTCTCCTGGACCCACAGCTGGAAAACAGAACATCAGCACATGTACAGGGGTCTGTGCAGCTTCAGATCCTAGCAGCAGTAACCCCCCAACCCTCACCCTAATCTCTACATCGGTTTCTGGATCAGTTTTACGTACAATCTCGTCCTCCACGTCTCGGTTGAACTGGTGAACTTCTCTTGAGGCCACCAGGAAGTTCCTGCGGCGTCTCAGCGGCTCCAGCAGCTCCTGGAACTTCTTCTCCACCACCTGCCTCCGCCCATCCACCTCCTCAGTGTCCTTCACCTCCTGACCAAGAGCCTTCACCTGGCTCTGCAGCTCCACCACCTCCCTCTGACGCACCTCCACCTGGTTCTCCAGCATCTAAAGAAACGGGGGGTGGTGGGGTCAGAACCACACTGACACTACTACAACTATTCTCACACAGATAGGTGGAGTATGGCGTATACCACTGCAATACTGCATGTACCAGTCTAATAGTATAGTACACTACTCCTGATACTACTTCAGCTACAACAATACTGCTACAGCACCAGCAGAGGGCGCTGTCTGTATGGTCCTCACACCACTGGTTACCGTGCCACTGTGTGCTGGTACTTAGAGTAAAAGTATAGTAGTATAATGTAAAGTATAATAGTCGTAGTTGATATAAAGTTTACTTATCAAATCTGTGAGTACTCTGTTTATAACTACACCTTCTGTAGAAGTAGTATTTTATGCTGTAGCACAGAGCATGAAATATTTTTAGAAGAATTAAAAGTACGTGTCTCATACTGCAGTAACGGTGAACTTTACTTTACTTTACTTTACATTGCTTGGCAGACGCTTTTATCCAAAGCGACTTACAAGGAGCTAGCGCTGGGTGTCTGGCTCAGGGACACACCTGGTAGGGGAGGGACTAGGAGTCAGACGGGGTTCGAACCCACAACCTTCTACATCCCAGTCTGACGCTTAACCCATTGAGCTACCAGGCTGAAGTTCTACCTGTTGTTTCTTCAGCAGGATGTTGACGGAGGTCAGGTCTTTGCCGTAGTCGTCAGACTGGATCTGGCCCTCGAGACCGCCCAGCCACTTATCGAGGTCGGTGCAGCTCTGAGTGAACAGCTCCGCCTTGTTGGCGTCGAAAAGACACTGAGCTTTGGTCTGGGTGGTGGACTCCAGCTCCGCCCACATCGTGTGGAGCGTCGCCAATTTCTCCTTCACCACTGCCTCTGTCTCCGGCTTCTCTGACACCAGCAGCGAGCCGTCCTGAAGAGGGATAGGCCAACAGGTTAAGTCACGTCCAGGTCGGTCCAGAGTCCAGTCAAGCTTTGTCGGGCCAGGTTGAGCCCTGACATGTGCTAATGCTGGTAACAAAGGATCTTACACAGACCCTGCTGCTCTGTGCTGCATGTCATTACCCAGTGAGCCAAGAAAAAGCATTTTGTCTATGCAGCACATTTCTATGTCACACAGGAACCTTCTGTACCTTCTGGATCTTGTCCAGCCACTCTTTGTTGGACTGCAGCTCAGCCATAAAGGCCTGGTGCTTCAGCCACTTGCTGTGCAGGTTCCTGGCCTCGTCGTAGGTCAAGTCCTGGGCCGTTAGCATCTTCTCATTAATCCACAGAGACAGCTGCACACAAACACGAAATGTTCAGCAGGCGTCACTGGAATCTCAGCTCAATGAAGTGGTCTGTGGTGTACGATTATTTGAGGTAAGACCAACCTCCTGGCAGTCCTGCAGGAACTTCTGCAGGTCCCTGTTGTCCTTCAGTCTCATCAGCAGCTCCACTGCTACCTCCCTGTTTTTCTTATGTCTGAAACACAGAGGACGAGTTGACACCACTGACGTCTGTTAATCCTCACTGAATGAACTTGAACTCTGTCTCCGTATCATAGGAAGAGCAAATTATTGTCTGTTTCACCTCATTACATTCATGATAATGATGGAAATGTCCAGAGCTGCTCAGCTCGTTTCTACCTGTCATCAATGGAGGCAACTCTCTCCTGGATACGCTCAGCGTTAATGTTTCCGTCTCTGGCGAGACGCCTGCCGGCCTCCACCACGCTGTTGATCTTTTCCTCATTGGCGTCCATGGTGGTCATGAAGTCCTCCTGCTTCTTGATGGCGGCCTCAGCACCCTCCAGAGTGGTGGGCATCTCGGTGTGAGCCGACACATATTCCTGCAGGGAAATGGGAAACAAAAGGAAATGTCAGGGATTCATTAGGTATGGATTCAAAGGTTCACCCTTTGGGGACCAGGAAGACATTTTGTCTTCTAGGTTGCAGAGAGTGATTAGAAAGCATTAATCACACACATCAGGTAAAAGCTCAGCAAACGTAATCTGTTTTACATAGTTTTAGATTTTACATCAAATCAGCTGAGAGGGTTCAGAGGTGTTTTTCTCTGGAGCGTGTGTTAGACCTACTGACTGACTGAGCACCTGCCTAACTAGTGACAATATGCATAGTTAGATTCCAGCTGGTGTCACCACACTTTCCCAGAAACATGGGACAGAAACAAATCCTTTGGAGTTTACCTGGTTGTTGAGGAAGGCCTCGGCCTGCTTGGTGTCCCTGAGGAACAGCTGGTAAGCGTGGGACTGGGACAGCAGGTTCTGCCGGTTCTCCCACATCTTGTGCAGCTCGTTCCAGCCGGTATCAAGTGCCTGCAGTCTCTGCCGTAGGAACATGTACTGGGCATCTGTTTGCCCTTGTGTCACCATCTCCCCCATGTCACGCATCTTCTGATAGTCCTCTTCGTAGTTCTGGATCTCATTCTTGATACCCTCATGCTGGGCCATGAGTTTCTCGGCTTCAGCCAGAGTGTTGGGCATGTCCTCAGAGGCTATGGCTGTCTGAGTTCGGGACAGCCAGGACTGAAAGTCATCCAGTTCACGAAGGAACTGCTGCAGCTTCCTGGCCTCACCCAGAGACTCCTCACGGTTCTTCAAAGTGTTCTTCATTTCCTCCCAGACGGCGGTGATCTCAGCCAGACGGCCCGTGATGGCCTTGGCCTGATCAGGGTGTTCCTCTCCAAGTTGTTGAGCCTCCCCTCGTAGGTCACTCAGCTTGTCCTCAATGGCAGCCAGGTCACGCTCCATACCGGTCAGTTTGCGCTGCAGCGCCATGACCCCAGTGAGGTCATTGCCCAGCTCCTGGGTGGACTCTATGACTTTGGTTTTCTCTTTGATCCAGGACTTGGTCTCGTTGCAGTCAAGGTGGTAGTTCTGCACACCAAGGGCGGAGTTCAGTGACTCCTTCTTCTGGTCCACCAGGTCACGGAATTGGCTCCACCTGGAGGCAGAGCACAGTATCACCTGTAGACGCAGTGACTCTGCCATCGTAATATTTGCCAAACACAGGCTGCCATTTGTACCTGTTGTTGAGCTTGTCTTGCTGGGTCTTGATGTCCTTCTCGCTCGTGTGCCCACTGTGGATCAGCTGCCGGGCGATCTGGTTGACAACGGCAACGCGAGATGCCTGGTTATTCATTTCTGGTTCCAAACTCTCAAACCTGCCAAGGACACAGTTTACATCAGTACAGGTCTTATCACAGACAGAACGGACGCTCAAGAAGCCCCTACCTGTGCTGTATGACTTCCAGGTCCTCCAGTTTCTCTGGGATCTCCATGCTGTTCAGCCACTGCTCCTTCTCATCAATCCAAACCTCACAGGCATCTGCCTCACTGAACATCTTGTAGAGAGCCAGAGCGTCCTGCAGTGCCTGTTTCCTCAGCTTCGTCAGTTCAGCTACCTCCTTGTAGCGCTCTTCAATACCTGCCAGCCTACCATTGACATCCTTTGACTCTGCCACCTCTTTGGGCAGGGAGGCAGCCTGCTCATGGAGTGAGTCGATGACCGCTCGGTAGCTGGCCACCTCTGCTGCGGCGTCTTTGTGCTTCCTGACCAGAGCCTGCGTGGAGAACTCGTCATGGCCCGTTTCTCCACTGGAGACTATGCGTAAGGCATCCAGGGTCCAAGCATCAACATCATCTGCGTCTGCTTGGAACTGGTGCAGAGCCAGAGCCTCCTCCAGCCTTTTCTTCCTTCCTGCTGCCAGCTCTTCCAGCGCTGCCCACTGAGTCTGCAGGTCAGTGATACGCTCCTGGATCTTAGTAGCACCAAAGTGGCCGGCCTGTACCATGGCTTTGCCCTCTGCAATGGTGTGCTGGAGGTGTCCGGCACGTCCGCTCATCTCATCCTCTAGGGCACGCTGCTGGCTGAGGAGGCGCACCGCTCCTGTCAGGTCTTTGCCGTGCTCCAGAGAAGACAGGATCTGCTCCTTCTCACGTATCCAGCCCTCCTCCTCAGCCATGTCCCAGAAGAACTTCCATAGGCGGCGGGACTCTTCCAAGCGGGCACGACGTTCTGCAGCTAGCTGGGTCAGCTCCTGGTAGCAGAACTCCAAATGTGCCACCCGGTCCTGGATGACCTGAGGGTCACAGGGTTTGTAGCCTGGACAAGACAAAAAACTGAATGAAGACCACAATCTAATGTTCCTGTTCCTAGACCAACAAGATTTCTCCATTTCATGAATAGATGATAGCTTCTCTCCATTGGCTTCCTGTTAAATCTAGAATAGAGTTTAAAATCCTTCTCCTCACATATAAAGTACTAAAT
>JAUMHF010000001.1:257587-281843 GCA_032359275.1 Microctenopoma steveboyesi
GAATTCCAACCACTCCATCATGTAGACGCAGTTCGACGGAGAGATCTCTCCTCCTTCGATGCAGTCGTCAAACACCTGAGGAGACAAAGAGAGTCAGGCCTCCGTCATGCCGACGCTCGCCTACAGTCCACACTCGTCTTACCGGGCAGAGTCCGCAGGGCGTCTTGACGAGGCCGGTGGGTTGGAGGATGGGGTTGACCCCGCGGTAAAGCTTCATCTGTCCGTCCACGCTGCCCACTGTCCCCTCCTTGGCGGCGATGACGGTCATCTCCACCTTCCCGTCGTAGATCAGTGTGTTCAGGATGGTCTCGATGTCATCCATGGACAGGTCCACCTGCAAACACCGGCCGGTCAAAGTGGGACCAGCAGCAGCTTGGGAACAAACTGGTTTGTTTTGGCTGGAGGCAGCTGATACGAGGACGGTGTGTGGCGGCGACTCTGAGTCCCGTGACCGACTGGCCGGGCCGGTCTCGGGCCTCAGAGCGACCGGGCGGGTCGTGACTCTGAGGCCTGTGATGCGCGAGCGTCACCTTGCTGATCCCCAGCTCACAGATGTACTTCCAGACTTCATGTGAGGTGGCGAAGGAGCTGTTCCTCTGCACCATGGGACTCTGCTTGCTGTCCCTCGCCGCCTCAGCCTGAACACACAACAGCAGCCAGAGACGTTTGTTTTTAATCTGTACATTTAGTAGATAAAGGTTTGTGTTTATGCTGCTTCTGAGCTCTCTGGGCCACCGTACAGTCCTGCCTTCAGAAGAATGTGAGGTGGAGATTATTATTCACCTTCCTAAAAATGTTTTCAATTCAATTCAATTTTATTTATATAGCACCAGTTTTAAGGTTTCATGTCTGTCATCTTTGGTTTGGAGCGCGGACAGAACTGAGGTCAGTTAACTGTCCCCTTTACGATATTCAAATATACAAATATTCCCCGAACGTGATTTAACCGCCATGACTTCAGCAAACCAAATTCTGATTTTCGTACCTTGCTCTGCAGGAACTTGAAACACTGTTGGTTGAGAACTTCGACGAACTCGGACTCAAAGTCCTGATCGCTGTACCAGGCGCCCCCCGTCACCGAGCGGTCAGGCTGCAGGTTGTACAGCATGTACACTTTCTTCTTAGACGCCTGCACACAACAAACACGTCAGGAAGAACCCGAAGCCTCCATCGCACCAGCCGCTCAAAGACGAGTGTGTTGGTGGACTCACAGCCACAGACTTCACGGCTTTGATGAGCTTCTTGCTCTCCAGGTTCTTCAGGATCTTGTTGATCTCTGTCAGAGGGAGGTTGCTCTTAAAGCGGATGTCTCTGCTCCAGATCCCTGCAGACATTAGAGACGGGTCACATCACTGCACGTTCACCACGTGAAGAAACCAGGAGCAGCCCTACGTACCTTTGTTTCCTGCGTCCTCAATGACCTGATAAACCAGCTTCTCCTGGTTGTCCGAACCTTTCATTTTACTGCAACAGAGGAACAGTTCAGCTACACGGACGGAGCTCACCGTATCACCTGTGTGGACCTGTGTACTCACCTGGTGCTCGCAGAGTCCTTCAATCTGTACAGGAGACCTGAACTGTTCCTCATCAAGTCCAGCTGACCCTGGAAAGGTCACAGCATCAGTGACAAATCAAGACTTTGATCAGACCAGGTTTAGTCAATCTGAGCGACCAAACACTTCTAAACAAATCCACCATCAGCTTCACAGTTTATCTGACAGTCAGGTTCTACCTCCTGTAACCTGTTCATACACACATGTAGAAATGTTTGTCAAATTAGTCACAGTAAAGGGCAACAGCACCAATTTACACTTGTATACTACAATTCTAGCCTGAGGACAAAATGTATGTTAAACTACTTTCAGCAGGAAAACTCCTCCTGATGATGTCATCGGTTGCTCACACCACAGATGTGACTGTGACCTTGGAGTGTCTTCGATAAAACACGAATAGGAACATGACTCGATATGAACAGCGTGTGGAGACACAGAAGACGACTGACCAGCGACAGCAGCTTGTTGATGGCCATGGCTCTCTGCTGAGGCTCCAGGTGAGGCATGTCGTTCTGAATCACCTGGTCTGTGATTCCTTGAGGAAACTGCTGACACAGCTCTTTGACCCTGAAACACATTTAAAAAAAGGGACAGATTTACCCAAAGAATTAGTTTATTTAACTGTGAAAACAGCTGCTCATAAATTCAATGGGCTGACATGACATCTAGTTCGGCAGCAGATTTAAAACAGTAAGATCAACTTTACTAAATTAAATGCTGTAATATTTCCTTCGTCACATCTCTCACGCAGCGAAAAGCTCGTTGTTACACAACAAACCCCTTTTGGAGTTTAGTGAAATAAAAGAAGTGGACTTCTGCATAAGCACCACATTAATATTAACTGGTCCAGAAAACGCGTTTGTTGTATGACAGACCATAAAGAATGACATCTCAAATCTAACTGAATGTGGACGGGGTTCTGAAAACATTTAGCTCAGCAGTAAAGTTCGTTCACGTTGTCAGACTAACCTGTTCTCAACCTCGGCGGGTTCCGAAAGGTGCGTCTCCTTTTTCACACTGACTTCAGCCATTTTATAAAACAACGTTGTGTGTGAATTTATCTCAGCGTTTACTTTTAGCCCGCTAGCTTGAAGCCTCTGTTGTCAGACATGCTAGTTTGGGGTCCTGTAAAGGCAGCGGCATACGGGTGCGTCCTAAAGAGTGCCTGTTTAAAAAAGAAAAAACTGAAGAGTAGAAAAATACGTAAATATTTGAATTATTACGGACGGTCCTCTGTTTGTAAAATATATTTAAAGAATCAATTTCACACATACTACGCTGACACTACCTTTGTGCCAATGTTTAATTGTTTAAAACCCAGGCAAGATATACAACGCAATGAGTTAAAGTAATGTCTTTAGATTTGTACAAATATTCTCTCTTTTTTGTTTGTGTTTTACGCACGTTTACGTTTAAAGAAAACGACACTTTCAAGATTTTTTAATGACTCCGCCCGGCAGGTGGGCGTGTTTCTTCACAGTGTCACTGGTAACGCACGCGCCGAACAGAGCGCGTTGCTATGGTTACAGTGTTTAACAAACTCTCCTCCAGCTGACGTCACTTTAATCTCAGGTAAGGAACATTGTTTTATAGCTAAAAAAGAAGGTTTGTTGAATTCAACATACGACCCGAGATAAAGTCTCGAAGTCCTGGTTGATCCAGATTAAAGAGAAAACTGGCGATTTGTGCCCCGTACTGAAAAACAGAGAGTACACACAACCGCTGTGTACAAGTACACACAACCGCTGTGTACAAGTACAGCCTCAGAATATACAGTAAAAGTACTCATGATGCAGAATGATACTTGTTGTACTGTTTGATTATAACTATTGATCTATTAGTATATGAATGCTTTATTTTTACCCCTTTATGCCCCAAGATTTCTGCTTCATCCAGAATAAAACATCATACATTATTAGATCATCAGATTCAGAAGCTGTGAAGGAGCTAAAGTTTCAGGAAACAGGAAGTGGAAATCACTAAAAGTACTTCTTGCATTAATGATTTGATTGATTAATTACTTGACTGACAGGTAGACAGGTTGTCGTCATGACAGCAGGAGCGGTTTCAGCTCCGCTCATCATTCCCATCATCCACCCGCTGACACACAGATCCAAGAACCACATCGACACCAACACACCTGTCTCCATCCAGTCAGGTACTACCACGCACCACCGGTCTGTCCATCATCATCATCAGTCTCCATCCATCCCAGTCATTTCAGTGTCAGCAGAACTGTGTTGGGGTGTCAGGTTCCCGACATAGATCCAAAACCACCAGCTCAGCCGGATCAGTGTCCTTGAAAAAACCTGTTCGTTAAAGTGAAGTGTCACAAACTGACAGCGCTAATGTTGCTGTCTGTGCAGACACTCCAGATGTGCTGATTTTCTACACTTTGGATGGATCAAAGCCAGTGGCGGTGCAGCGGGGCTCCACCTGCAGCAGCAGGAAGTACAGCGAGCCAATCCTGCTGCCTGCTGGTAAAGTGTATGTCAGAGCTGTGGCTGTGTTCAGGTAATTGCTCACCTAATGCTACCGCATGCTCAGGTCAGGTCACCCCACATTGGGCAATTCAGTTTGACAGCCACCCGTACAATAATAACTACACGCAGACAGCTCAGCATGAGCTCAAATACTGGTGCCGGTAATCATGTTAAGCCTCATATCAGTTACTGGGTATGTAAAAGTTTGAAGGAATAAGAGTTTGAATAGCGATTTGTTTCCTCAGGGCTTCCGGTTATCCCCGACCTGATGCCACTAAAAGAACCTGATCAGGCTGGATAATAATATTTTTTGCTTTCTACGCTGCTCTTTTCTTTCATTGTAAACTCGGGTCATTCAACTTGACTCCAATTATCTTGGAACAGGTCCTCACAATGTTATTAGCATCCCGTCTCTGCCTTTACCTCACAGGACCAAGAACTAATAAATATTAGTGATATACGAGTGTGAGTTTGGCCTCGGCAAAGGTTCAGCGTAAACATGTCTGCAGACATTTATCTGGTTTAAATGTGTGTCTGCAGTGACGGCAGAGAGAGCTCCACAGTCACCAAGGTTTTCTTTGTTCACTCTGTGAACTCAGACAAAACCAACGTCCTGCAGAACAACCAGCAGGTAACTAAACACCACTCCATAACCTCCGTCACCACTGTCCCTCCACATTCATCTCTTCAGCATCCACCTAAAGGAACGTCCAGCTCTGCTGATTCTTCACTGAAGGTTCCAGGTTGGTCCAAACACTGTTAAACTGCAGTTGTCATGTGACCAAAACACGACAGAACCCAGAGTTTAGACTGATACAGCTGCAGCATCATGAACTGTTCGCATCGTTAGCATGTGAGCAGGCTTTATTTGACGTAATTGAAGCTAAAAGGTTCCAGGACTGAGACACGTGTGTGAGAGCATGGTGTCGAGTCCGGTGTGGTCGGACATAGCACAAAGGTCTGAGCTGGAGTTTTACATTTAGAAAAAAACTTTTTCATGTAAATAACAATGTTTTTATTCTGAGCTGAGGATGATGTGAAACGGCTCTCCTCCATCAGGTCCTCGCTTCCTGAACACTCGACTGGGCTCTGCAGCCCCGTCTGGACCTGCCCCGTCTCCTCAGTCAGCGGTAAACAGACCCGATGATACAGAACCGAACAGGCTGTGATACCAGAACAGACAACACCAGACAGAAGATAGAAAAAGAATTAGAAAAGAAACACAGCGCAGACGTTGTTAACATTGTGACTAATTGAAATGAAAAGAGATTAAAGTCATTAAATAACTGTGATGGTGACACAGACACATATTTATGGTCAAACCTGTGTGTCCAAACTTCTGTTTCCTCACTGTCAGAGTCCAGGTCCAGTCCGGCTGAGCAGCACTGAGACGTCCAGAATCCAGCGGGACACCGACTTCCTGCGGTATGAACAGAAATATTTTAGCAATATTAAACCTACCACACACCTGCTCAGGTCGTTAATTCTTCACAGCTGATGAAGACAGAAAGAGACAAACTTTAGATGAAGACAACTCACCTGTCTGCACCTGTCCCGTCTGTCCAGGTGTGCTCAGTGTTTGAGTTTTCGACCTTCAGATCCCTTCGCTCGTTTCTGCGCTCAGTGTGGAGCTGTGGTTCCTCCGTTACCTGCACAGAGACTGCCCGCTGCTGAGGGGGGGCAGGTATGACACACCTGGACACACCTGGACTCGTGAAGGGGACCACGCGATGTGGAGCTGAGCTTGTGTGTGTTCTGGTTTCAGACAGTTTGCTGTGTGTTCTGTGACACCGTGGTTCCTGCCAACGCTGGGACCTGTTTGATGTGCGAGGCCTCCATCCCTCAGCAGCTCCAACCTCAGGCCACACGCACTCTGCAGGTATTAAACACCTACCGGCCCCAACATTAAAACCACCGCTAAAAGTCCTGAATCAGTGCTGCTCAGGTCTTTACGCTAGTTCACTCACTCCACCCGTTAATGACCTTAATGTTGTGGCTGGTCACAGACAGACTGAACTCTGTGTGTGTGTGTGTGTGTGTGTGTGTAGGGTCACGTGATGTGCGCTTGCTGTGGAACTGGGAATCCAGCTCATGTCTCCAGCTGTCTGACCTGCGAGACACGACTACAGTCGAGCACGCACACACAAGTATGACACAATATCACAAGCAGACCTCCGCCCGTTAACGTCTGATCTAACATGGGGTTTGTTGATCCTGCAGGCTGGGGGGTGGGGTCGTGGCGCCCCCCCTGTCCCGTCAGCAGGCAGCAGGATGTTGACCTGCTCCAGATGCAAACGCAAAAACCACAGCGACGCCAGATTCTGCGACTGGTGCGGCTCCAAGGTGAACTGCGTGTTTAGACCGTGCCCACGTTACCACAACGTCCTGGTCCAGGAACAACGTCAAATACAAACTTCACTGACAAAACCTTTTTTCAAATTACTGAAATAAGTTAACATAAAACTGTTGGGTAGTACCACGGTAATAATCCTGTTCCAGCAGGTTTATTTGCTGGTTTTACACCAGACTGCCTGCGTCTAATCTAGAAAACGTGCAGTTCTTTTGTTGTGCACTGCTTCGCCAATCAGAACAGCCAATCAGCTCTCACGCTCCCCGAGCCAACAGCTGATTCAACACCTGAATCAGCTGTTGGCTCGGTGTGTCCTGGCCTGAAATCAAAACCAGTGAGCCAACACTGCTGCAGAGAGGCATTGTGGGATATGTAGTGAAGTGCTGTATGTTTGTAGCCCGGTCATGCTGCACCCTGTGTGATGTGTCGGAGATGTGGAGCAAGCGGAGACCCGTACGCCTTCTACTGCACCGTCTGTGGCATCTACCTGGAAGCACCGGCTCCGCCCACATCAGGCAGTAACACCACACGCCCCGGGGGGGCCTCTGCCTCCCACCTGGTTTGTTTTCTTTTCTGGTGATCAGTTCCGACTTATTCCAGTGTGTGACCAGGATTTAGCCTCAGCTTCCCATAAATCCACCTTGTAGGCCACGCCCTCATCCACCCGCAACGTGAAGGTTGCCCTGCCCACAGACGATCAGTCCACGCAGACTGTAGGACTCTACTACCCATCAGCCACTGAGCTTCACAGGAAGCAGCAGCAGAGCGAGACACAGCTCAGTAGACAGCAGAACTCCAAAGACCGGCAACCGCTGCTGACTGCCATCAGCCCCGGGAGAGGTAAGTACTACGAGTACGAGTACGAGTACGAGTACTACGCATCCTGGTAGCTCAGTGGGTTAAGTATCATGGGTCATCAGACTGGGATGCAGAAGGTTGAAGATTCAAACCCCCGCTGACTCCGAGTTCATCCTCTACCAGGTGTGTCCCTGGGACACCCACATCTTTGGATAAAAGCGTTGGTCAAGCAAAAAGTAAAGTACTAGTACTACGAATGCTGCTGCTGCTGTGTAGCTATTGAGTGGGGAAGGACTGATGACGGTGTGGCCACGGCCAAGTTAGGAGCTTGGTGTTGGGTGGGTGGTTGTGGGTTGGTGGAACCAGTAACCTGCTGCTCTCTGCAGGTTACTGGAGGAAGCAGCTGGATCATATATGTGCTCACCTGAGGAGTTACGCTCAGAACAATCCACCCTTCAGGACTCTGCTGGGAGAACCTCGTCTGGGTCGGGTACGCCACACTTCTCCTGACATTACGTCTGGCTGTGAACAGGTTGTTTGGATTCAGACTCACCGGAGCAGGTGAGCTGTGGATCCGTCCCGAGTCTCAGGTGACGCGCTGCCTTCTCTCCTGCAGATGGTCTCCGCTGTGATTCAGGAGGATCAGTATGAAGTCAGTCTGACCATCAGCTTTGTCTCTGCTGGGCGGGAAGGAAAACAGGTGAGACCCGGACTCTGTCTCACAGGAAGTCCAGGATTCTGGTTGACTGATAATGTGTCTGGTTTCAGGTGGCTGCTGAACGTGATGCTGCAGGTCCAGAAGGGATCAGTCCTGGACCAGTAGGCGGTGTTTGGAGGCCTGAGACTTTGAGCAGCGTTACAGAGAAATCAGGCGGCAGCAGCAGCGCCGGTAAGAAGAGTTTGTAATGATCTGGGTCGGTTTGAGCTTCAGAGAACTACGGAGACTGTGGAGGCTGCTCTGTGCTGCGGGTCAACTGTGCCTGTATTAATGCAGCCTGGTCTTCTTTATTTGTGTGTCTGACAGGAACTGATCGGTCCACACCCAAACCTCCGGTAAGAAACTCCACCGGGTCTCCAGGTCCGCTGCTGTGAGGACACAGAACCTCTGGTTGATAATAAAACAAAGGAAGCAGAAAGACGTTGCGAAGCTCTGATGTATATTCTGCTGCCTACTGTCCAACTTCCTGCTTCCAGGTGAGAGACGTTCGGCTACTGAAGGAGCTGGGTCCAGGTCGAGGTCAGATCAGCATCATCCAGCAGCTTCTGGATGAGGTACGAGCCAAAGCATCCTGTGCCCCCCCATTTGTGTTTATACTTATGTGTGTGTCTGTTCTCCAGGGGGCGGACCCGTCCTGCCGGGACAGCAACGGCCGACACACCCTGGTGGTTGCAGTGGTGAACGGTCACCATGATGTTCTTCCTGTTCTGGTTCAGAGAGGAGCTGATGTCGACCAGCAGTGTGGAAAGTAAGAAGACACACCTAATGAGCCCTGGTTGGTCTGTTGAGCTTCTTCAGTTCAAAACTTCTTCAGCTAAAATCTCGTCCTGATCCGCATGAATGTGTGAGAGACACTGAACTTATCCTGATCTTCCCAGGTAACTAGTCCCCTCAGCAGAACATCCCAGTTCAAATTGACTCGCTACTCCAGTCTGGTAAAAACCTGGACTGATGACAGGCCGAGTCTGAGCGATCATGTCACAGCGACCTCCAAGTCCTGTAGATTTACTCTCCATAACATCAGAGAGATCAGACTTTTCTCACCCAACAGGCTGCACAGCTCCTCGTCTAAACCGGACTATAGTAACTTTAACCAGCCGAAGTCCACTCATGTCCCACCTCTTCTCACCTCCCTTCACTGGCTCCAGTAGCTGCTCGCATCGAGTTTAAATCCTTGATGCCTACAGGGCTCTCAATGGATCTGCTCCATCTTATTTTACTACCCTGTTAGTGAGCTACACTCAGATACACTACGATTCTAGCAGCAGCAGAATTATTCGGAATAAGATGACGGCATTCGTTTATCCTGCTGGAGACGCATGAGTTTCTGTAGATCGGGAGAAAGTGAACGAATATTTACAGGACTGATGTAACATCTTCTTCCTCAGGATGAAGAACACCGCTCTGCACGAAGCTGCAGCTCTGGGCTCTGAAGGTCTGCAGTGTGCTCAGGTTCTGCTCAGGTATGAAACGTGTATGATGATCACAGAACCACACACACTGGGTTTAACAGGTCCACTCTTTTGACTCCTCCCACCACCGTGTGTTGTGTGGTTTCAGGTGTAAAGCTGGCGCGAGGCGGAGAAACGCTGCTGGTCAGACGCCGTATGACGTGGCCGTGAACTCGGGCTGCAGCGACATGGTGTCTCTGCTGGCAGCTCAGACTGGGCCGGACCTTCTGGGCAAACTGTGAACAGTGGACAGTTTCTGATTCTAGAAATGTAACAGGACCTATTTTAGGTGACGCGTTGTAGTAGGCAGGTGTGGTAACAGAGCTAGAACTGGTTTCTGGGGGGGGGGGGTACCTGGTGTAGGACTTGGTACTAAAAAAAAAAGCCGATTTAATACAGACACTGAAGTTTGTTTATTTTCTGTTGATTCAGCATCAGTGGTTTAATAATCTGTAGATGTTTGCTCATGTAGAATTAAAACACTGTAAGAATGTGTCCAACAGTGAAGTAACTCTCAGGAAGACATTTTTCTTATTTCTAAAAACAAACCTGCTTCAGCCTGGTGTGGTTTACTGGGTTCAGCTTGGGGAACCACCTGGTGCTGTACCAGGCTCACATTAGTTCACCTGCCGGTCACCTCAACGGACCGGCCACACGGCTCCTACACTCACCGTGTGTTCTTTTACGTTACGTCAGTCCGTGTAGTTTCATGTTTAACTCTGCAGAGTCAGTTTGGTTTTAACAGGTCAGAACAACGGATGACAACAAGCCAACGTGTCCGATCCTCTGCAGCAGCTGGTCCAGTTGTTCTGGTCTCACCAACATGTCCTCATCGTCCATCACGGTTTAAATGTGACCTGAAGGTTTGACCACAGATCCCGAGACTTTGTCAGGACTGTTGCACCTGACGGACGTGGGCCGTGGACCAGCTCATCCACCACTGTCTGTTTAGGTTCTGGTGGATCGTTTCAGCGTCTCAGGCGGAGGAAGAAGGCGTGGCGGCACTCTGTGCTGTCCACGGGGTAGTATTTGTCGTAGAAGTCCAGGATGTACTCCTCCGCTTTGAAGCCAAACTTCTGGTACAGCAGCATGGCCGGGTTACTGGCCGACACGTGCAGAGTCACATCCTTCCCCATGCACGTCTGAAACACACACAGGATGTTTAGGGTCTGTGGACCTGGACCACATCAGGTCGATGCATCTCAGTGTTGACCAGAAACCTACCAGAACCTCTTATTTCAACCAATCAGGAACCAAAACCCACTAAATCCGGTCTCAGTCTCACCTGGATCAAGTGGTAGATCATGAAGGTTCCGATGCCGGCCCTCCTCCACTCAGGATGGACCAGCAGGAAGGAGATGTAGGCCTCGTTGTACTTCACATCCGGCACCATGAAACCAAAGCCCACCACAACTTTCTTGTAGAGGACGACGACGCTGAAGTCCGGGTACTGCAGACACTCTGACAGGTCCACACCTGGGGGGCGGGTCAAACGGATAGTCAGGAGGTTTGGAAACAGGACTCTGAAGGTAAAAGAAGGGATTTCTTTGCTACCTGGCCAGAAGCTGTCGTGACACATGGCGTTGACAGACGGGATGTGGTTTGGTCGGACGTAGCAGTAGTCAATGGAGGCGTCGGGTTCAGGGACCCAGTCCGGATCTTTTCTGTGAGGATGAGCTCTGATCTCTGCCAACAACCTCAGCTTCACGGGACGACTCTCATAGTCCCTCCTGGAACCACAGAGAGATGCTGCTGAGGTCAGCATCACCCCACCCCACCCCCCCCGTACCTGACCTCACGTTACCTGATAAACGGCTTCAGGATGCGGGATGTATACGGACTCTTGATGCTCTGGTCCAAACTTCCCTCTGCTCCCATCAGACGATGCCAGAAGGACACCGAGTGCTGCTGGACGCCTCTTCTGATGGAGAAGTTTGTCTGCACGCAGAGAAATGAACAGTTTTGCATAACTGACTCGACGCATCGCAAGTTTGACCGAGAGCGAGCGACTACCTGGAAGCGATCGAGGATACGCAGCTCGTGACTGTTGGTGCAGTATTTCCCCATGACTCCGCCCCCTGTCCGTGTCCCCGCCCCTTGAGCACAGTAGATCCCTCCCACCAGGCTGAGGGTGGCGCTGACGGCCCGGTCGATGTCCAGCAGGGGGAGCCCTCTCTGCCTCTTGGCCTGGCGGACCAGCAGCTTCCTGTGGAGGCGTTTGGCCTGCGGGGTGACGGCCAAGGCGAGCGGGCAGGCGTCCAGCCGCCGCAGCAGCATCCTCTCCTCGTAAAGACTGAGGGGGGCGAAGCGAGGGGGCTGGGGGGCGACACCAGCTTTCTCACCATGAGGTGTCCGCCTCCGCTCGGGCGCTCCGGCACCGCCCACAGCGAGTGATGGAGGTTCGCTCCGACCCACTGGCTCCTCAAAGTCTTCCTCATGCTCACGACCTTCATCGTCCTCGCTCTCTGCCTCACGTTTGATGTGAGGTGGTGCTGGGCGGAGCCTCTTACGAGCAACAAAGCTGGGTGGGGGGGTGTACTCCATCCCTGGGTCGATCATCCCCTCGGTCTCCATCTCCTCATCATCTGAAGACACAGGTACAGCGTTGGTTTCACAGAACAACACAAACACCTGGCTGAGCTGGTGTTGGACTCACCGTGAAAGAGCGCCTGAGGAGGCATGGCGTCCGGGATGAGGTCTGCCTCCGACAGCAGGCTGGGTGTAGCGGAGTGAGACGCCGGCGTCCCCGGGGCCGAGAAGTCTGGTGAAGGCGATGGTGATGGGCTGGTGAGCGGTGTTCGGTCCGAAGAACTGAGGGAGGAGAAATCGATGACTTCTCCTTTCTCGAGGACCAGATCAGGCCGGCGTCCGGTGCTTCCGGCGCGACCTCCGCCCAGTTTGACTGGGGTGGAGGCGGCACTGCGGTCGGTGTAGCCTCCCACCGCCTCCTTCTGAGCTCGCCGGATGTCTTTGGCCTCCTGCGTGCGAGAGCGCTTCTCCTTCAGCTGCATGGCGTTCTCCACGGGGTTCCTGGCTCCTCGTTTCCTCAGACCCTCCACGGTGATGATCGGTTCCATGGCCGGTTTAGAGGCTGCAGGGAACAAACACAGGGGGCGGTTTAATTTACCGGTGGGGTGTGACAGCAGTGTCTCAGCGGAGACCTGGTGGATGATTTTAAGCAGACGTTACGTTTAGTCCTGGAGGTGGACTTGTCCACTTCTGGTCTCAGTGTTGGCGGCCTGTTCTGGACCAGCTTCCACCAGCCCGGCTCGCCAAACTCTTGCGCTCCTGAGCGAAAGAAGGTAGGACTGCCGACCGACAGACAGCCGGCCACCGTGCTCCACCACGTCGACGTCTTCTTTCTGCAGAGTGAGACGGTGATGAGGTGAAAAACAGCAACAGTGACGTCTGAGGACCGGTCAGGAACCGGTTTCCCCACAGAGACGAATAAAGCATCATCTATCTAAATAAACAGAAGTTCCAGTGACCTCGTTCCCAGCAGGAAGTTCCAGTGTCGCCCGATAAAAGCACAGATGTCTTCCTTCCACCTGAAGTAGCCCTGTCGACCCGTCCCCTCCAGAGACAGATTGTACATGGCCAACATCACCACCTGACGCACAAACGAAAACACTGTTCACAGGATGTTGTGAGCACTGCTCCGACCGAGCACCTGCTCGGCTCGGTTTCCATGCTGCTCTTTTTTAACTGCTTTTCCTCTGTGATCAGCTGAATACCTGCTGCCAGGTGAGTCTCATCCTCTCGAAGCTCTCCTTTCCGTCCTCGGAGCACTCGAAGCAGATGAACTTGAAGAAGTTGTCTCCTTTCAGGTAGCTGGGCTGTTCGCCGCGGAGCTGAGCTGGACACAGACACAGGGTCAGAGAGGAACCGACGGTTTGTCCTTCGATACACAGACAGAGGGCGGAGCGCTGTGATGACTCACCTGCAGAGATCCACTTGTGGCAGCGGTCGCAGTAGAAGGACATGTCCTCACAGGCCCAGCCTCCGTCAGCCTCCTCGCCCACGTCGCTGGTCAGAGAGTCTCCGCTCTGGTCGTGCGACAGGTCCACTGAGCCCTGATCCTCCGACTCCACAATCAGCAGAGTCTCTCCCTCCACCTCCCCCTCTTCCAGACCCTCAGAGGCTGACGTGCCCGCTGCATCGTCCTCACCCCCACCCAGCTGCTCACTGCTGCTGTCCATCTCTCAGCCTCAGGTTCAGAGGACACCTGGACAAGTAACACAAGGGGACAGTCAGTGTAAGACCAGAGTCAGATAAGAACACAGGTCAGCAGGTGTAACAGAGTTCACCTACCTCAGTGGTGGTCCTGTGGGTGGAGCTCTGTGTCTCTGTGTCGTCTCTCCTCCTCCAGGTTTCTGGTCAGAATCCTCTGCTCCTCCAGCAGCCTCAGGTTCTCCTTCTTCCTCTCCAGCCGCTCCAGATCCCGAACTACGCCGTCACGGAGACGCTGAAAAAACATTCAGTGGTGGTTACAGACCCTCAGACGTCTGAGACAAACAGCTCTGGATTCAAACCTGAACTTATATCAAAGGATGTGATTCTGTGCCTGAACCTGGCAGGAGTGGACTGTGACCTAAAACAGGTCTGATCTGTTCTTTGAGACCTCACGTTCACCTTTCTTATCCATTCTGGTAATTAAATAATATAATAACAGAACAGCAGGACAATAATCAGTCACCTGAAAACGAATATTCTTCTACAATCACAATAAATCTGTTTCTTCTCTTTATCTCATGAACCAAACTGGATCAGAACCTTTACCGAGTGTGTATTTTCCTAGAATCGGACGTTTTAACACGTGCAGCTGTTTGTTTCTGTTCACTTAAATATCAAAATGCAGTTAAAACACTGAATAATTACAAAGTTTATAACATTGAACCTGCTGTGACCTCCACGTTCGGCTGCTAGCTTAGCTAACTGTTAGCTTAGCTATGTGCACTGAAACATTTGATCTGCTCGGTTCGGTTCGGTTTACCTGTCGGTCCCAGGCCTGTTTGAGGTGAACACCAGCCACGGTGGTCAGGGTCAGAACCACAGAAACTCCCAGAACCACCTTAGAGACCGTAGACATCACGTTAGCGTTAGCTTTAGCTTTAGGTTAGCCAGCTGCTAACTGGCTCATTCACGTTCCTCAGCAACTGTTTCTTCTTCTTCTTCTTCTTCTGCTGCTGCTAAGACTATGGCTCCTTCTTCTTCTTCGCTGTTACAGTGTGTGTCCAGCGCTCCTCCAGGCAGTGACCTGTTTAACACGCAGTGGAAAGTTGAACTACATTTCCCATGAGTGCCTTGAAAGAGCGCCTGCGTTCTCATCCTATCAGTTTTAGAGAAATATTTTGACTGACGTTGCCGCTGACCAATAACAAGTCAGGATTGCGGCGGGAGGCGGAATTCGTGGAGTCGTCCAGAGAAAGTGCCACGACTCTTCAGCCTGACGGACTCCTGAGGTGAGAAAATCCTTTAATGACACAGCTGTAGCTTTTGAATTTAAACTGTTTATAATAGAGACGGAGAAATGATCGAAGTTATCAGACAGGTAGTAAAAATGACCAAACGTGATAAAACGACAGGATGTTTTATTATGAAGCTTTTAACGTTTTAACTGATACATAAGAACATCTGACTGAGACTCTGAGACTGAGACTCCGGACTGAGCTTCTCTGCAGGAGAATCATTTTTTCCCAGTCTGGATTAAAAACTGTTCTCAATGTGTCATCTCTGTGTTAATAATAATAATGTGTTTTATTGTGAAAGTTGGTGAGCCAATTATTCCAGGCTACTCCTGCTGTGTGTATGCTGATAGTCTAAAGGGTTAAATGTGGACACGTCGCTCCTCACACAGAAACACAAGAGTCCTAATTAGACTTAATTCTGATCTGTTTCTCATCACGTTTGTGTTTACAGTAGTTTGGATTTTTAGATTTGATCAGTGACGTTGACACAGACGCTGAACTCTGAGCTCAGTCATCAACAGATCAGACTAAAGTCAATAAGTCTGTTTGTTGGACTCAGATCCTGGTTCTAACAGTTCAGACTCCTTTACCTCCCAGTCTGCCTTTTAGTTAGTAGACCAGACCTGGTTTTCATTTCTTTGAGGATGGTGTCGACCCTCGATGATCAGAAATCGAACACAGAGTTTCAGCTTCTTCAGGTTTTCAGAAAGTTACAGAAACAGTTTGATCTCTCTGAGCGGTTCAGACACTGGTAAACGATCTGACGGACTCTTCTACAGAGACTAGTTCTCTAGTCTGAACTAACATCCTGGTCTGCGGTTATTCTATCAGAGATTTCTGTGGGTTCCAGTTAGTCTTGGTTGATCTGATCTGCTATAGGACACCTGGACTAAAAACCTGGTCCTAGACACTAACTCAACAATAAGACTCTGCTTCTGTGTCCCCCTCCTCTCCGTCCTCCAGACTTCCTGAGGGACACGCATCAGTCATGGACGTCTCCGACCCACAGACTCTCGGCTTCATGGTCTTTGGAGGCTTTATGGTCTTCTCGGCCCTGGGCATCGCTCTCGTCTCCTCCCTCTCCATGAAGGAGATGTCGTACGAGGAGGCACTGGCCAAACAGCGCCGTGAGCTTGTCCAGAACCAGACCCAGAGATCAGAGAAGAAGAAGAAGGACAAGACCCTGGAGAAGAAGAACAAGGCCAAGAAGAAGGAAGACCAAACTGACGGGAAGCTCTCAGAACCAGGCAGCGAAGGCAGTGAACATGAACAGCAGGAACATGTGGTGTTGACAGGAACAGAACCAGAATCTGAGCCAGAACCTGCAACTGGACCAGAACCCACTGTGGTAACTGCTGTTGAGTCCCCCCCAACACCCCCACCTAAGGACAACAAGAAGAAGAAATTATTGCGGGTGGAGAATGCTTCTGCTTTGGAAGTTCTGGTTCTGACTGGGTCCCCTGTGGTCGACGTTTCAGCGGTTCGTGTTGCTACTAAAGTCACCAACGAACCATCAGCTGCCAAAATAGAACCCAGAGAGATGTTGAGCATGACGAAGAAGTCCAAAAACAACCCTGAGACTGGTGAGGAAACGTTCCAAACAGAACCTTAGAGACTTTAGATTCTAGGTTCTGTGTGGTTGTTTAGTCTGATTAATTAGATATAGATCATTAATCCTGTTGTTGGTTCTCTTTCCTTCTGGTCTCTGTGCTGTGTGTTGTTCTGGACTTGTGTGTCACAGACTCTCCCCTGTTGTCCTACGCTGATCTACTGTCCACAGTGTCCAACATGATGCTCAGTGACCATGAGGCAAGCAAAGTCATCGAGGTCCTGAATCAGAAGACCGGTGTCCGCCATGGCTCCTGGGAGCTGGTACACTTCATTCAGTGTTAAGTCAGAACCTGATAATCATTGAGTCTGCTAGTTAAAGTTGATTCTTGCTGTGACATCAGGCCAGCCAGAGAGGAGATCCGCTGTCTGCTCTGAAGAAACAGCTGGAGGAAAAAGAGAAGCTACTGACTGCCAAGCAGGACGAGGCCAACGCCGCCAAGAGCCACCTCCAAGACCTCAGCAAGGTGAGCAGTGTTTGGTCCAAAATTTTCTGAACTGTGAGGAGTTTTCCCTGTGTTGGCACAAGCACTGGACTCTTCTCTAGAACCAGCGTTTACTGTAGTCTGGTTAAGTCCAGTTCGGTTCTGTGTTTTGCAAGTTAACAGTGGAAAAACGGTTCTTCAGGAACTTGGTGCAAAGAAATCCAAGATGTTGTCTCTGGAGGCCCGACTGAAGGCAGAGCAGAGTGCTCGGGTTCAGGAGGTCAGTTCCCTGCGAACCAAGCAACAGACTGCCGAGCAGGACCACCAGAAACAAACCCAGCAGCTGCAACAGAAGGTACAGCGTGTTGTAAAAGACTTTCTGTCTGATGGTCTTTTAAAAAGAGTTATAAGAAAATAAGAAGGCACAAAGGAGGACGGTTACACAGCTATTTATCAACTCTACTCCTTCATGGTCAGGGTCAGCGGCACATGGCTCCTGGTCTTCTCTGTCCTATCTGCTGTCCCAGACAGTAAAGCAAACCAAAGACAGTCTCACAATATCTAAAGACATTAGAGCCCACAGGGCAGGTCCATCAGTGACGGGTAGGTGTGATTCACATCACACCTACCCGTCCGGGCTAGTGAGTGCCGGAGGTGTTAGGGTTAATTCCAGTCCCAAGAAATCTGTCAGGCTTTTCTATTGTGAGACTTTGGAAAAGAAACAATAATCTCGAAAGCATATTCATTCTAAGAGATTAAATTCTAGTGAAAATTTGAAATTAAGAACAAAAATTTAGTCGCTTTGGATAAAAGCGTCTGCCAAGCAAAGTAAAAGTAAAAAAAGTAAAGTAAAGGTATATGTAAATAATTAATGACTTTATCCATTTTTCTTCAATAAGCTCAGCTGAGGCAATAATTAAAGCAGCATTAACACTTTTGACACTTTTATTCCTTAACCTAATGGTACTATAAGTATTGTGAATAATAGGCGGGTAATCGGACCCGTCTCCAAAGAAAAGGGTCCAAACAGTCCGTTTATCTTAACATTTATTGTTTTAATAAATATTTGACTGAACACTGAAGTCCATAGTGCTTACAGATAGGTCCAAACCAATTAAGAAGTTGTAAAACGTCTCTGTTAAACTGGAACAGATCCAGAGTCTGCAGAAACAACTGGACAATGGCCCCAATGCTCAGCTGGCTCGACTGCAGCAGGAGAACTCCATCCTTCGCGACGCCTTGAACCAGGCGACCAGCCAGGCCGAGAGCAGGTAACACGCCTGAGTATGTGTAGGATAAAATCCCTGTGAACCACGAGTTCTGTTAACTGGTCTCATGGAAGAACCAGATATCAGGGCCAGGACAGAACTGTGATAGAGTGAGTTGGTCTGATGATCACACTGGCGGAACCTTTATTTCTTCTTTTCTCTAGCTGGTGTCTCTCAAGTTGTTTTAGACCAACTGGCATCTGTAATGCAGTCTAACCGTTCCTACAGGCAGAACACAGAGCTGGCCCGTCTCAGACAGGACTGTGTCCGTCTGGGTCGGGAGTTGACGGAGCGTTCCAATGCTCTGCGAGCTGACGAGGACAGCAGGAAGAGCTTGAAGGCCAAGATGGCTGCCACCGAACAAGAACTGGCTCAGGCCAAGGTCAGAAACTCAGCTGTTGTACTAAACATTCTCCAGAAAGTTGTTCCCAGATCTTCAGTGAACGGAACATGACCCGTGTTTGCCTTCTGTCTTTCTGCAGCTGGTCCATGCAGACGCTGAGCGTGCTCTACAGCAGCGACTGGACGACATGTGTTTGCAGCTGAAAGCATCACAGCAGGGAGCAGCAGCCGCCAGCGGTCAGTGTGTCTGCAGTTCCAGTAACGGTAACTAGTGTTGAACTTTAGAACACAGCCTCAGTCCTCTGATCCCAACACTCTTCTGTTCCGAACCCAGAACTGCAGGAGAGACTGAAGTCCAGAGAAGCTGAGCTGCAGGATCTAAAGGCTCAGCTGGAGAACCAGGTCCAGGTAAGAATCAAACACCGGACCTGTTGAATGGTTCCACTTTAGCTCTGACTCTGACAGATGCTGGTTGGAGGTTCTGTTGCGTTCCTGGTCAGTCTTATGACAGAGTGATTATATTAGTGTGGGTTTGTTTGCCCTCAGCTGTGTCTGCTCAGGCTCCTTATAGCATCTTAGCTGTTTATTGTGTCACCTAGAGTGACGGAGAGGAGCACTGTGTCAGCATTAACTTACCTGTCGACACCTTTTCCTGCAGGTGGAGAGGTCCTCGTCTGAGGTGGAGCAGTTCAAGGTCAGGTACTAAACTTACTGAACTTATTGAATACTGAGTGTAGATGTTGTGGAGTGACGTGCTGCGTGACTTCCTGGCAGTCTTCAGGGCAGACAACAACTTTGGTGAATAAAACGTCTCAGAGTCAGAAAACCTGCTCTTTAATACTTCTATTTTGAAAATACTTCCTTTGTCCATAATAGGATTTTTATTTGAAAGTGTCACCAGTTCCTGAAAATAAAAACTAATTTACCGACGGAGCTGATTTATTTGTTTCTTTGTCTCATCAGCGTGAAGCCAGATGAAGCTTCAGACCAGACGCAGAAAGACGTATGTTAGAAACTCTAAATGTTCCTAAGGATGTTTCCTCCAGATGTTTAACAGACGTTTCATCTCCTCTGCAGGAATCAGGAAGTGAAACAGAGCCTGATCAAGCGTTTGAAAGGTGAAACACCTGTAATTACTTCAGACCTGCTCCATCAGATATGTGGTGATAACTTGTAGGATCTCGTCACAGGAGACGTTTTAATCTAATTTTATTTGTTTGTCGTCAGTCTGGAGGCAGATTCTCAGCTGCTCCATCTGGAGGAAGAACTGCAGCAGATCAGGGACGAGCTGCACCAGGCCCAGACCCGCAGCAGCGTGAGTCCGAACACAAACACAGAACCTGTGACAGTCAGTAGAGTTGAAATCCTGCAGCAGAGACTTTTGGGTTTGATTTGTGCTGCACTGTGTTGTTCAGGAGCTGCAGGAGTCGTTTTCGGCTGCAGAGCGTCACAGAGAGGAGCGAGAAGCTGAGCTGAGAGCAGCGCTGGTCAGTAACAAACTCAACATCCACAGCTTCAACTCACAGCACACTGCAGAAAGTACACGTCTACCTGTGATAAATGTGTGTCCAGACTGACGCCGAGACCAGGTTTGTGTCCCTGAGTTCGGACTTCCAGGCATCGCTGCAGCTTCTGTGTCCTGACGTCTCTGTGGAAGTGGAGCAGGTGGGTCCGGTTTAGTTCCTGCAGCACTCGTCTGTGTCTCTGTCTGCAGATGTTTCACATTAAAAGCCTCTAGGAACCAACACGGTTACAGTGTGTGAGAAATATCTGAGCTAATAAAGTCACACGTTTCCCCTGAGAGAACGGTGCTGTAAAGACGAATCCGTTTTCAGTAGCAGAATACGCGTGTGAGCGGTCCAGCCGGTCACATACAGCATGGTTGTGTTAACACTGCGTTTTCTCGGCAGAGAAAGCTGCTGCAGCATTTTACAGAGAAGGTCCAGGAGATTCAAACTGAAGCAGAGAGGTCTCACTCTGAGGTAAAAACACTTGAAACAGTGTGTTCATTTGTGTTAACAATGTGTGATGCATCTTTGTTGCCATGTTTTCAGCTGCAGTCGAGACTGAAGGAGGCCGAAGAGAAACAAACTGAGCTCAGTCTGAGCAGGAAGTTGCTGCAGGACACGGTGAGATGGAGACAACGCTTCATGAGTCTCTGGGTTTTATTTGTTCTTCATGTTGTGTTGTTGTTTCTCTGGCAGGAGGCAGAACTTTGCTCTCTGCAGCGACACTGTGAGGAACAAGAAGATTTCTGGAAGAACAAAGTGTCCGAGGCCGAACAGCAGACTCAAACTGTGAGGAGCTGCAACATCTGTCGTCATGGCAACATGTTGACAAATGATTTTCTTATTAACAGCTGTTTCACACACTCTCTAAATATTATCGACTTTAAAAAACCTTTAGGATTCTACAGTTTTCTCACAAACAAAAATGTGTCTTCAGGTCCTGGATCAGCTGAAGCTGCTGGAGGACCAGATTCAGTCCAGGAGGACGGAGAAGGAGAACATCCAGCAGGTCTGCTGCTCCACATAAACATGTGGTTCTGCTGTGGGAATTATATTAAAGTTAATGTTGTGTCTCAGCTGAAGGAGCAGCTGATGCTGATGGAGGCTCAGCTGGAGAAGCAGGTGGAGGAGGCCGGCTTCACCCAGAGCTGCAGGGAGGAGCTGGTTCAGGTCTGACACACAAGGACACAGTCTGAAAATGTGCTAATAGTTCTGTGTGAACTCATTTCAGTCTGTGTGTGTGTGCGTCTCAGCTTCAGTCCCAGCTGCAGCAGGTAACCGTCAGCCTGCAGGTGGAGAAGCAGCAGCGGCAGCAGCTGAACAAAGAGCTGCAGCAGGTCAGAGTCTCACCTGCAGCACGTGTCACTCTGACACTCAGACGACAGGAAGTGACGTCAAACTGATTTCTGTGTTTTCAGAGTCGACAGGACTTGTTGGAGCTGCAGCAGCAGCTGGAGGCAGAGCACAGACCTGCGGCTCCACTCAAGGTGTCTAACACACAGAGAGGAAGTGCTTTTGTCAGGCCTCATCAAAATAAAAGCCAAATAATTGATAAGACACCAGCACTGAGAGTACAATATTAAATACATGATGATTTCCCTAAGACTTTTATTTTGGCGAGGCTTTCTGTGCTGAATCTGAATCATTGTCTCTGCAGGAGGCGACGATCGAGGTGAAGGAGGAGACATCGGTTTGAAAAGACGCGTATCACTGTGACTCTTCAGGACAAATAAAGTTTTCTGATTCAACACACAGCATTTGGTTTGGGTTTGTTTTAGGGGATGTGAACGGGTTTAACAGCAGAACCATCATATCAACACTGAGATGAACAAGTCCACTGTAGAACCCTCTGGTTTCTCTTCAGTGTCGCACACGAGATGATCTTCACACAGAAAAGTGTTGGTTCTCTCTGATCTGCCAGGACCTTTCAGTCTTAGTTCTTGTTTAACGGGATTCTGAGTAGTTCTCAGTCGGGACAACAGGAAACCAGCCGATTAATGTTTGTCTCTCACATCATCAACATCTTAATAAAGTCTGACGTTAACATTTATACTTTGATGCGTCAGTTAAACCACGTCTGTGGTTCCTCCGGGAACACGTCAGCGCTCCACTGGTTCCTACACAAACACAACACATAAACAGATGAAGCCAATTTTATTGATCAAGTAACACAAATAAGACAAATGTTTCACCGTACAAACAACCAAACAAAGTAAAAATAAATATGTGTCATAGCAATAAATTAAAAGCTTCAAATGGACCAATGAGCTGTCGGCCTGCGGTCAGTGACAACTTCAACAATTTACACTCACGTTATCTTAAACACGCTTCAGTAGCTTCTGCTTCACATTTGTCTTCACAACTTTCAAAAACCAAGAAAAGCAGCGACTGATAAATAAAAACCTGTAGTTACATGTTACAAAGCTACCGACGAGTCTTTAATACGGGTTCGGTATCAAATACTGGAGCCAGCGCGTCAGAAAACATCACACGGAACACAAGACGTCAGTGAGCACAGCAGCTCTCAACCCCTCAGTCCAGAATCTAGGACCACAGAGACCTGAGTCCGGAACCAGCCAGTCCAGAATCTACGACCACAGAGACCTGAGTCCGGAACCAGCCACCACACACCTCAGTCCAGAATCTAGAACGTCACAGACCTCAGTCCGGAGCCAACTACAGACCAGATATACTTTAAGTACATCTCTGATCAGGAAAATGAGTGTGAGGACGGGTTAAAGGACGAAGTGACAGAAAAGAATATAGTCTAGAAGTGATGAGGAGGAATCTAGTGATGAGGAAGATGGCAATGATGAGGCTACTGTCACAAGTGGGCAGAGAGCCGTCGACTGCTCTGTAACCAGAAGCCCAAACAGCACAGTGGATGAGTGTCTGCTCGCGTCTACGCGTAAATATGGACACGATCAGCATGTGACGCAACAAGTTTTACCTGTAATATGCAGGTTTCATCTGATTAGAACTGAAATTCAACATGAGCTCAGATCAATGAGCCATAAATATTAATTATAATTTCAAACGGTTCCAGGTACCAGGGTCTCAGTAAGGTAAACTCTGTCCACCAGGGCGTGGGAGGACTATACAGCCCACAGATCAGAGTATCACTGTAAAAACCACACGCTGGTTTCAACGATATGTTGGTTCAACATCTTTAACAACCCCAAACCTCCTGCTCTACTTCATCATCCTCAGCACAGACCTGTGGTTAAACACCTTCATCTTCATCATCAGGTTCTTAAATACTGGAAGAAAAAACAGTTTCTGTTCTGCAGCTCTGACCGACCTGCTCACTCAGAGAAATCAGGTTACGAGCAGTAACCAGTATATCTAGGTGTCATCCTATAAGGGGTAATGACCTGGTTACTGTGCAGGAGATCACTAATCCAATCACTCCTCTGTTATACTGCGACAATCTGTGGAAAACGACTCTACATACACTTTTAGGATCAGTCTGACGGGTCAGAACCTTCTGTTTTCACAACGGCCACTCGCTTGTTCGCGGATACGTTCACAAACTGAAGTTGACTTAAATCAACATGATGTAGATTCTGGTGCAAACAGGATTCGAGCAAAGGTTTTTGATTGACAGAATCTAAAGTGATCAGCAGAAGCCAGATCTGCACTTTGCTCCTCCCAAAGGAATCTGTGATTGTTTGGGTTGAGAGCTCCTGAGCTGAAGCTTTAGTCTCGGCTTCAGATCCACTGTGAGCTCTTCCTCAGTTTCATGTGCAAACAGTCTGACAGCTGCTGGAGACCAAGAGGAAGGAGAAGAACATCACCTGGACACAAACGCTGCAGGTTCTCCAGCGTGTAGCCACCGAGACCACGTCCAGGAGGCCACAGCTTTCATAGTCCAGCTGTGTCCATGTGCACACACACAAACACACACACACTCTGCAAACATGACAAAAATGAAAAGAGCAACAAAATCTGATGTAAACATTATTTTAGGAAAACAAACAACACCTGAGACAAGTTCGTCGTCACTTTGCTGAATTGTTTCTGCTGCTATTTGACTTTTTCTGCTCCGTCGCTCCCAAACATCATACTTGCTTTTTAACTACACACACATGCAGAAAAATGGCGCCAACATCAAAGCGTCTGAGAATACAGGTGAGGCTGGGAACAAGCAGAGAGTCTGAGCAGGTAGAAACAGGAAATCACCTCCTGATATTTGGGGTTTCTATATTCTACAGGTCCTTCTCAAAAAATTAGCATATTGTGATAAAGTTCATTATTTTCTGTAATGTACTGATAAACATTAGA
>JAUMHF010000001.1:317704-331027 GCA_032359275.1 Microctenopoma steveboyesi
TTGTTCTTGTTTGCCTCAATTAGTGAGGAATAATATGCAGTTCTAGCTTTACGGAGGGCTTTTTTATACGTTAATAACCTATCTTTCCAGGCTAAGCGACATTTGTATGAATTTGTGGAGCGCCACCTCCTTTCCAGCCTTCGTATTGTCATCTTTACGTTTGTGGGCTATACCACGGAGCTAACGTCTTCTGATTAACTAGAGCATCGTAGTTAGTGAAGCTGCAGCGTTATCACCTAGATAATCAACTTGTACTGTCATTTGAACACGTGACATAAAAAACAACCATCAAAGTAAAGTACAATGTAGAAAACGATCCCCACGTGACGTCCCGTGATGTCACGCGGTGGCCAGTCAGCTGACTTCCGGGTTGTCGCTCGGTGTTTACTTCCTCAGCGGCTCCGCTTTGTCTTTCCTAAACCCAGGTAAAGTCTTTATTTTCTTCTTCACGTCGAACTAACCGGTTCTCCTCCGAACTCAGAAAGTCCCGAACCTTCTCACACGGTCAGAAACTGAACATTTAAATCTTCGAGAGCTGAGACTTTAAATTTGTGTCCGATCTATAGTTTAGTCTTTTTCTGTCTTTATCGCGTCACTTTATCCAGATGTGAGAGTAGAAATGACGACATAACAACGCCGCTGACGTAATCGAATCAGACGGAATTGTTACGTCATGTCGAAGTCTTTAAAGATTAAGACCGATTTGGTCTAAGGAGGCTTTTGTGCGGATGTTCCAGCCCCCACCAGGAGGAAGTACTCTTCCTATCGATGAAGGAAAACTAATGTTACTCTGACTTTAGGTTTCTGAGAGTTCATCGATCAACCCGTCACACAGATGTCTGGTTAACCCCCCAGGACCTGGCGTCAACACATGTGGACATCACATTTTGGGTTGTCTCGACCAAAATACTAAATGTTTCTCTACGAGGTCATGATCTGTTCCGTTTCTTTAGTCCACATCATTTTAATCTTTACTTTACTTTACTTTGCTTGGCAGACGCTTTTATCCAAAGTGACTTACAGGGAGCTAGCGCTGGGTGTCTGGCTCAGGGACACACCTGGTAGGGGACGGACTAGGAGTCAGACGGGATTCAAACCTGCGACCTTCTACATCCCAGTCTGACGCTTAACCTATTGAGCAACCAGGCACCAAATGGTTTTAATCTCTTGTGTCGTAGCTTATTTTCCGCACTTGGTTTTTACAGAGTGAGAAGAAGTTTGTACATCTGATAAAAGTTCAGAAGTAAACAAGCCTAAAAACGTTGTGCATGAAGTCCAGGTGTTCTGGGTATGACGTAGTACGAACATCTGCTCCACTCAAAACTGCGCGAATCTCTTTGTTGTGTGTCTGTGTCTTTTAGGACGTATTTTGAGTCCTGACTAACAGCTCTGAGGGTTTGTTACAGTCAGCGCCGTGCGGAGCAGCCATGAACGACTCAGACAGTGACGATGACTTCTACAACGAGAGGACGGCGCTGGTCCCAGCAGAGAATCCAGCTGTGCCGACCTACAGGCCGGATTCTGACACCACTGCCGCCAACAGCACACCGACAAAGAGGGTACAAGTGTCTATTCGTTACATCTGTGCTTGTGTCCGTTACCGTGACAGCGGGAAATGTTCTGCTGTGTTTTAACATCAGCGTCTTTTTATGTAGCCTGGGGGGGGCAGGAGACCGGGCCCGGCTCACGTTGACGACGGCAGCGCTGACCAGGACCTGGATGCAGACGAGGAGGAGCTGACTCTGAAGTACGGAGCCAAGCACGTCATCATGCTGTTTATCCCCGTGACCCTGTGCATGGTGGTGGTGGTGGCCACCATCAAGTCGGTCAGCTTCTACTCCGAGAAGACCGACCAGCAGCTGTAGGTTCCACAGTCCAGCCCGTGTCCCGAGGGACTCCTGCGCTTGCAGCTAACGTCCACGTTTTCTCCGCAGGATCTACACGCCTTTCACAGAGAACACCTCGTCTGTCGGACGTCGCCTCCTCAACTCCGTCCTCAACACCATCATCATGATCAGCGTCATCGTGGTCATGACCATCTTCCTGGTCGTTCTCTACAAGTACCGCTGCTACAAGGTGACCACCACCACAACTTTTGATTAGTTGATTTCACCTGTGTCTTATTTTTCTCTCTTCGTGGCTGCTTCTCGTCTTTGACATGTAGTGGACAGAATAACAGAAACACCTGTGGCTCTGATCAGCTGGAGCTCGCTGGATCCGCTCCTCTCTGCAGGACTGGTGGATCAGACTGATTTAGCTCCTTACAAACTGGCTGATAGACAAAGCTGGTTTGACGGTTTGAACGTTTTTGATCCTCCCGCTGTTGCTGGACCTGACGTAGACTTGATGTGTTTGTGTTCAGTTCATCCACGGCTGGCTCATCCTGTCCTCCCTCATGCTGCTCTTCTGGTTCAGCTTCTTGTACCTGGGGTGAGTTCTGCTCTCTGGGCTTCACTTCTGGCTGACAGTAGGAAACACAGTTCAGTTACATGTTCATCTCAAGCACAGTTTATTGCTCAGTCGGAGCTGTTTACGTTGGACGTGGTCTTCCTCTGTGTGCCAGTCAAGTGTTTAAGACGTACAACGTGGCAGTGGACTACCCGACGGTGGCCGTGATGATCTGGAACTTCGGGGCCGTGGGGATGATCTGCATCCACTGGAAGGGCCCCCTGCAGCTGCAACAGGCCTACCTAATCATCATCAGTGCTCTCATGGCCCTCGTCTTCATCAAATACTTGCCGGAGTGGTCGGCCTGGGTCATCCTAGGAGCCATCTCTGTGTACGGTGAGTCCAGCACCGAGAGACGAAGTGACTCCGATCATTTCTGTCTGCTGATCACGGTGAGGTCCAACCAGTAAGAACTCGTTTCTGAAACATGATTTCCACTGTAAAATAATACTAAAACCTACACGACTTCTTTTAAAGCTCAGTTTCACACTAAGACCCTGAACTGATCCAAGAGACGTTGTTCAAATAACCTCGATAGTAAAGTAAACGTCCCATCATGCATCGCTCACGCTGTGTGTGTTGTTGCAGACCTGGTGGCCGTCCTGAGTCCTAAAGGTCCTCTCCGGATGCTGGTGGAGACGGCTCAGGAACGCAACGAGCCCATCTTCCCAGCTCTCATCTACTCATGTGAGTTCTGAAAAACCATCCAACCAACCGAGTAGTGAACCTTCCAGTTCAGATCTGAGTGTTTTCCTACTTCTCTCGTGTTCGTGTTCAGCTGCCATGGTGTGGACCGTGGGGATGGCCAGTCCAGCAGGTGCTCAGAGCTCTGGACATGAGACAGGTCTCACGCAAAGAATCATGGGAATGAGGGGGTGGACAAAATCTCACATTAACACAAAAGTATAACATCACTGACTTTTTTCCAGACGAGGAGGCGGAGCACAGCGAGGGGAGGGTGGAGCCTGAGAGACGGCGGCCCCGGTCCATTCCACAGGAGGAGTTGGAAGAAGACAGTGAGTTTAGAAACATGTTGAAAACAAAACAAACTGTCGACTCTGCATGAGGTGAAACGCGTGTTTGTGTGTTTGCAGGAGGCGTGAAACTCGGCCTCGGGGATTTTATCTTTTACAGCGTTCTGGTGGGAAAAGCTGCAGCGACGGGCGGAGACTGGAACACCACACTCGCCTGCTTCGTCGCCATTCTTATCGTAAGTGGTTTTATACAGAACGTAGTCAAACTTATCAGCAGACAAGGATGGAGCTCAGAGGTTTGTCTGGAGTAATGAGTGAAATGTTCCTGTGTCCTCACCTGTCTCCTCACCTTTTTCCTCACCTGTGTCTCGCCTGTCTCCTCACCTGTGTCTCGCCTGTCTCCTCACCTGTGTCTCGCCTGTCTCCTCACCTGTGTCTCGCCTGTCTCCTCACCTGTGTCTCACCTGTCTCAGGGTCTGTGCCTGACTCTGCTGCTCTTGGCCATCTTCAAGAAAGCCTTGCCGGCGCTGCCCATCTCCATCACGTTCGGCCTCGTCTTCTATTTCTCCACAGGCTTCCTGGTTCAGCCCTTCATGGACAACCTTGCTGCTCATCAGTTCTACATTTAAGTCAAAGCCCCGCTCACGTGCGACCTCTTTGTTAATGACCTCCTCCTTATTATCCCTCCTCATGTACGTCCTCCTTGTTGTTGTCTTCGTTGCCATGCGGTCCGCTGCTCTGACAAAGACGACTTCCTGCACTGTTGTCTTTGTAGTCTGGGCAACGGGAGGCGTGAACCAGACCTCAGCAGGAAGCTGAGGGGCGGGTTTCCTGGTTGTTGCTGCTCAGGTGTGTTTCTTAACATGACTCTGCTGATGTGGAGGATCATGGAGCTCACTGTGCGCGTGAGTCTTTAAGCTGAAGTTTCTGGATCTGGATTTAACTGACAACAGAAACCACCAAACAAACACATGTGAACGTTCCTGTTTTTAAACTCTTTAGTTTCTGTTTTGAGGAGAAGAAGAGATTTTATGTCATTAGCTAATATTTTCTTCTCACACAGGAGAAATGTGCAAAATACTGTTCTTCAGTGTTTAACGTGAACATTTCTGTTCGCTCTGGTAACGCACGCGTGTTAGTGAAGCTCAAACAGCGCAGACGTTCGAGAAAGTAGAAGGATCTATCAGAACATTTATTTACAGATATTTTAACGATTAATTTTATGAGGTTTTTTATCTCTGGCTCTAAAGCTTTTCTTTGTCATGTGGTTGTAGATTCATGATGATTAAAAGCAGACGTTGAGTCGCTGGCTGCGTGGAGTTCAGTCCGATAGGAAGGATCAGTGCTTTAATATTAACACTAGCCCACTGCCCGCGGGGGGGTGGGGTGGGGGTGGGGGGAGGGATCAGGTGAAGTTATGATTTCTGTTCTGTGCAATAAAATAAAATGTGTTGAGCTGAAGAAAAGAATTCACTGTAGTTTGTTTGTGTGACGTGACGGGTGTGAACATCTCTCTGTCAGCGACGGAATAAAGTCCCTTAAATTGTTGTAGGTTCATCTTTTAATGTCATCTTAACATGTAAAGAAGCCTGAAAAACACGGGAAGCTCGTTCACTGGCAGAAACACTTTGTTCTGTTTCAGGCTGGACTCGCTCACTCATGCTGTGACGTGAAATGTTAAAACAGGTTCCGTGGAAACTGAATCACACACAGAGCTGATGTTTGAGTAACGGTAACAGGCTGAGAGATTCCATCTCACTTATTAAGACTAATCCAACCAAGTCAGAATAAAACCCCAAAGAGCAGCTCGTTCACATCAACATGTTTATTCTGGATTTTTTAAAAATCAGTCTCAACAGTTTAACAACAAGACGGTTTCTGAGGAAGCAGGCGTGACTTTAATTCCTTTCTTCAAACTGGGATTTGTTCTTCAGCAGAAACGCTGCCAGGTACTCGATGGGGTTGGGCGGTCTGAAAGAGAAAAATGATCTGATGAACAGAACTGGACCAGAACCAGGAAGCTGTCCGTGACCAGCAGCTGGAGAAGCTGAATCAGGGTAAGGCTGCAGGAGCTGATGGAGTCCAGACCTGCTGGACCGGCTTGTGGACTGGTGTAGGAACAACCACCTGACCTTAAATGTTGCTAAGACAAAGGAGATGGTTGTGGACTTTAGAAGGAACAGAACCAGTTTGAACACAGTTTCCACCTCAGGAGAGGTGGTGGAGGGGTTCAGATACCTGGCCGTCTCCAGAAGCTGTGAACAGGAAGGGACGGAGCAGACTCTACTTCTCCTTTAATGTGTGTAACGGGATGCTGCAGATCTCCCACCAGTCTGTGGCTGCTGTGAGCTGGATCAGCAGCTTCAGAACCAGGACCAGAGACAGTGTGGCTCTGAGCAGGGGAACAGCCATCACTGTACAATAACTTCATTGTGTCTGTTTATATTTCTGCTGATTATCAAACTGTTGTTTCTCTATTTTTCTGTGTTAATCTTTGTTATTTGGGATTTTTCTCAGCTCTGTCACCTTGACGACATCGTGTTCTGTTTATCCAGTCTGGTTCTTACACTCTTTCATATGGACCGAGTTGAGACTGTTACCGTGAACCTAGTTTGTTGAATGTTCAACACTCTTCGTTCTGTTGACAAACCTCTGCGGCCTGGTAGCTCAATGGTTTAAGCATCAGACTGGGAAGCAGAAGGTCGCAGGTTTGAAACCCGTCTGACTCCTAGTCCATCCCCTACCAGGTGTGTCCCTGAGCCAGACACACAGCGCTAGCTCCCTGTAAGTCGCTCTGGAGAAAAGCGTCTACCAAGCAAAGTAAAGAAAAGGAACTGTATGAAACATTTTCATGATAAAGATTCAGAGTCTGGACTTATGTGTGGTTCTGACCTCTCCTTGGCGAGAACCGACAGGCCCTGCAGCAGGATGGGCACCACAGTCTGGTCCAGGTACGCTCTGGTTGGCAGCGCCTGAAGATCCACCTTCTGCTTTGAGATCTTCTCTGCACTCGCTTTCTCGTTATCGGCTGTCCGCTGTGAAGCAGCAGCAAAGCATGCTGGGAGTCTGACTCTACTCATCACAGCTTGTGCGCAGTGTAGTGAGCGTGTTTGTTACCTGGATGTTTTCCGTCAGGCCGTACTCTGCGTGGGGGTTTTCACACACCTGCAGGAGGAACAGATGATTGATGATTAATTAAGGCTGAATATTTCACAATGACCACGTTTCACATCTGTGTCTTGAAAGCGTTAAAGACACAAACAGACAAATCTGACAGGCAGGAAATATGCAGCACCTGTTTTTACTGGCTGAAAGTCTGTCTTTAATAAGTGAGAGAGGCTGTTTCTTCAAGACGATAATAAAGATCTGTGTTACTTACAGGTGTGTGTCCCTCCATTGACTGATCCGCGTCTGTGTGATCTGAAAAACAAGATGTGTTGTTTGAAAAAACCTAACGTCATAACTAACAATATTATTTATTCATTAAATAAAACGTTGCTGGTGAAAATGTGTCGTTTACCCAAAACTTGATAAGTTCTGTGGATGCAGAACGAATAAGTGCCATAAAACAGGTTCGGAGGCTGCGATACGTTTTCACGATATTTTATTAGTTATTGATGCTGAAAACGGCAAATTAATGACTTGGATCTTTATGTAACTAATATTTGCTATTGATATTTAAATATTTGTGAATTCTACAGAAACATTTAATGATGTGACAAAAGCGAGCGATAAACGTTTTTTATTTTTAAACGTTTTCATCATTTAAGGACATGAAACCTTCATCACTGGAAACGGCGGTTAGTTAGCTTAGCATGATATTAACGTCCCCCGTCACTGACTCACGGGTTTAAGTCGACTGTCGAGGTTAAAACTGGTTTATAAAACACAACACAAAACCAAAAACACACAGAAAATATGAAAAAATACAATTAAAACGGTCAAAAACGCGCTCAATGCTCAACAATGAACTCACCGTCCGCCATGTTTGTTGTGGATGTTTACGTAAGATACCGTACGTACGTCAATTCTGCTTATACGCTACGTAGGAAATTACGTCATGGAGACGTACCGGTTTCAGTGGATGTACTTCAAAATAAAAGCATGAGTACCGGACATGAAGTGTGAAATAAGCAGGTCCTGCCACAGACACAGAAAAAGCTTCACACAGAGACACGTGGAAACGGACAACAATAAAAACATGAGGTGTAGTAATCACGACATTCAAACAGACACGGAGTCAGGAAACTTCAACAAGTCAGGTTGGCTCAGAAAAACGTTTTTGAGATCAGGAGGACCTGAATGACCTCACAGATAATGATGACAGAGATAATGACAGAACACAAACTGTCTGGATCTTTCAGAATCAGAAGAAAACAGAAGTGGAGCAAAGTGTTTAGTGACGTTAACACGTGGAAGAAACTTTACTACTGCAACATTTCTACAGATGAATTAATCGTGTGTTTGGACATTTAAAGACTGAATCCATGGAACAATCATGAACAATAACACGTTAGTGACACAGAGGGAACAAAAACAATAATTCAGTTTCTCAGAAACTGGACTTTTGTTTTTTTTGTAACTGGACCTTTGTGTAAATGTCTCTGGTGGATTTTCTTTAAAAACTTAAAACGAGACTGTTGTTCTGTCTCTTTCACTTATCACACTGATTATTAAATCTAATGAACACAAGTTGAATTTTATGACTAAAACAAAACACAAGTTATTGTTTATTCTTCATAATAAAAATTCATAATCATTCACTTGCACTGATTTGAAATAAGCTCTGTCAGCTAGATTCTGCTTAATTCATCCCACCAAACACTCAGATCTATTTGTTCCTGGTTATTCTTAGTACGTTTCGTAGTACGTTTTATCAAAGACAGACGGACTCTGTGTCACCTGTAACAACCAGAATCAGCAGGTTAGCACCTGTGTGTGTAGTATTTATTATTTTGTTCTGAGGTTTCATGTCTTCATACTCATGGGAAACATTAGAGAATTAGAGCTGGACCAGTGTCAGCAGAACCAGAGACACTGACCAAAGTTACAGCAGATTCAGTTCATTGTCTGTGCAGGATGAAACCTGCAGCAGAAAAACAGGTTGGAAACAGGTTTGTGCTGAGTGAGTTTGTGAACCCAGCAGTTGTTAGTGGATCCCACAGACTGGTCCTCCCTCGTCACAGTAAGAAAGGAATAACCGCCTTCCTGGAGCGTGGATAGTGCTTAAACCTCCTCTGGTAGTCTCTGCAACACAAAGTCCAAGGACTGGATTCTTTAGAAAATACAGACGCGTAAACGTAACATAATCATAAACCAGTCTACGGGGTCACTCGGGTACCTGTGGTGCTGGTAGGCTCTGGGCCCGATGGAGCAGATGGTGAAGAATGCAAAGGCGAATGCCGGTAAAGACCAGGCTGCTACTGCGTAACCACACCACTCCACGATCTCCCCGAAGAAGTTAGCACCAGACACCAGCTCAAACATGCCCCCTGAAACACAGAGCCCAGCATCAACAGGAAGCTGTGGATCAGGATCTGCTGAGGATCAGGATTTGCTGAGGATCAGGGTCTGTGGTACCGTAGGGGATCCTGTAGACGATCTCTCCGGGTTTCCTCAGGTTCCTCAGGATGGAGTCACTGTGGATGTTGATGCTAATTCCAACAACAAAAAGAAGAAAACCTGCAGAACAGGAAACAGGAGCAGAGTCCACGTTATTAGACCCCCATACAGGCGACCTGGTAGCAGAGTGGTTAAGGCAGAGGGCCCAGCCCATCCCCCATACCAGGTGTGTCCCTGAGAGACACCCAGCGCTAGCTCCCCGAGTCCAGGTCTTCAGCTGATCCCGATATTCCGACCACGTGTGTGAATACAAACGTTCACTCTCACGCTGAATTCTGACAATACAAAGACTAAACATGATGACGGAGCCTGGTGCAGGGTGAGGGACTGTGGGGGTGCAGGGGGGTCGAGGTGGTTCTGACTATTCTCAGAGTCCTGTTGTTCACATGTTGTGTAATAAAGCAGCAGCATTTTGTTATCAGACCCCCCCCCCCGATCAGCTGATGATTGCCCAGCTCTGAGTCACGGACTCCGTCAGCTCTGTTGGAGGTGGAGGAGCGGGTCTGAACTCGTGGTGACTCACCTGCAGCCAGGCGCGCGTCCATCAGCCAGGTGTGTTGGAAGCGGGCGCAGTGTAGCAGGTGGTGTCCCTGCAGGAAGCCGTTGAGCGCACAGAAGACAGCGGCAGAGACCACGATGATCAGGGGGACGGGTCGTCCTCTGGTCCGGAAGGCGTAGATAAAACTCCTGAAGACAGAATCCAGTCACAGCTGTGGTTGAGTCACGGCAACTGGACAGACGACAGTCCAGCTGCCTGACTCAACGTCCAGAACCCACTTATGACAACAGAGTCACATCTGGTAAAACTTATATGAGGATGTGGGGGGGGGGGGGGCAGTGAGTCCACAGCCACGTGCTGATCCAGACTCATGAGACCAGCAGGTTTCATGCTGCAGCGGTAACGTGTCCGAGGTGGACGGATCAAGAGTCCCACAGGAGACTACATGGACCAGAATGAGTTCCTGCCCCACCCAGATTTAGCCCTGCTGCTCTCATGCAGGAGAAAGTACACGCTGGACCAGATGTTTAGTGAACTGTCCCTTTAAGTGGAACCTGACTGTGTAGAAGTTCATGTTTCAGCATCTGTCAGTACTGCAGCGTTTCCTGTGTTTCAACAAACAAACTTCCTGTTTCTCTCTGTTGGTGCAGACGCTTCCTCCACCTACATGATCAGAACCATCAGAACCTGTGACGAGTATTGCTACTCTGTTGCTCCTCAACTACAGGAACTTGACATGAAGTGTTTGAACCTGAGGACAGAATGTGAAGTAATACTTGTACTACACAGTACTACGTGTGTGTGTCTCACCTGTAGAAGTAGTGCAGCGTGAAGGTGCAGAGCAGCAGCGTCCTCCCCCTCCCTCCCCCCCGCTCTCCCCCTGGGTCCCCGCGCAGCAGCAGCAGCAGCGGCAGCAGGAAGGACGGAACCTCCTGCAGGAACCAGCCCAGTCTGGCCGAGCAGTAGCGACCCGCCGCCGGCGCGTACCGGCCGTACTCCGTGTGGTTCCGGGTCTGGTGCCACAGGAAGAGCCCCCCACCGACGATCAGGACCCAGCTGAGGACAGAAACCGCCTCCTCCCAGCACTCCATCTGTCCGCTCTGAGACTGACGGAGGACTGGGGCGAGGAGGAGTTTCACCGGGGGGGGTGGGGGAGGGGGGGCAATGTCGCCTCCTCCCCCACAGAAACAAACGCAGCAGAATAACAAGTTTCCATCATGATCCACATTCCCACCCAGACCCGGAAACAACGACTAGAACCTCATAAAACACGTTATTCAGATAACAATGAAGCCCAGTTCTGTCCTGTCCTGTTCTTTTAATCGTGTCAATGATGAAACTCATCAGAAAAGTCAAACAGAGCTGAACACAACAAGAAAAGAAGACGCCGTGTTGCTGTGTCCCAGGTTTGTTCAGCTGGATGTAGGTGTGATGGAGCAGATGGATGATGGATCAACCAGGGGGAAGGAGTCCAGGACCAGTCTCTCAGAGTCGTTCATGGCGTGTGAGGTCAGAACTGGTCTGTGTCCCTGAGGCATGAGGGACGTGGTGTGTTGTGTCCCTCAGGTAAATCAAGACACGAGGTCCTGCATGATGTCCTGCATGCAGTGAGAGCTACATAGAAGAAAATAAAATACACAAACATTTTTCATCAGTAACACAAACACAACAAAGCATTCTCACAGAAACAATAAATACGTAAAAAGAAATCTCTACAAAAACATGACTTAAACTTATAAGACGCTAACTAATCGCTTTACGAAGTCCGCTAACGTTCAGCAGCGTGAGAGGACGGAAACGACTTTATGTGTTCTCTCCAAACTTGGGACTCTTCAAACACAACTTATGTCGAACAGATGTCAGATGAGACACTGACGGAAAGAACCCAAAACTTCCGCTATGAAATACACATGAAAACACATCACACATTACAGCATAGCTTTAACCCTGTAGAACTGCTTTCTGTTGTTTATGCAACAACATATGAGAGACAGAAATCAAAAACATTTCTTTACACGGAATGGTAACTGTTTGTGTCTTCTCCCTGTAAGTCGCTTTGGGTAAAAGTGTCTGAGAAGTCAAGTAAGTAAGTTCATCTGATTTGGGTTGGGTCACATGCAGAGAGACACATTCCAGAGATTCAAGGTGGAAACAACTGCAGTTTATTTCCTGCATTTAAATCATGAGCTGCTGTTTCTCAGCAACAGCAGGAACTCGACAACATGTAGCCACTAAACAGTAAAGAGACTAAAGACTTAAAGAGACTAAACAGTAAAGAGACTAAAGATTTAAAGAGACTTAACAGTTAAAGAGACTAAAGACTTAAAGAGACTAAACAGTAAAGAGACTAAAGACTTAAAGAGAATTAACAGTTAAAGAGACTAAAGACTTAAAGAGACTTAACAGTTAAAGAGACTAAAGACTTAAAGAGACTTAACAGTTAAAGAGACTAAAGACTTAAAGAGTCTAAACAGTAAAGAGACTAAAGACTTAAAGAGACTTAACAGTTAAAGAGACTAAAGACTTAAAGAGACTAAATAGTAAAGAGACTAAAGACTTAAAGAGACTAAACAGTTGCCCTCTACTGGCAAACACAGTGCTGACAGAACTCTCTACATCCACAGCTCGGACAGCCTGGTCCAAACTTAGCACTGACGCGTGGTACCTGGCCTAAACAGAACTAGCTGCACAGGTAGTTTATCTAAACCTGCAGTCTTTGCTTACTCATGTACAGAGAAATTGTCCGGTCTACCTGAGTCCCAGTTCTGCTCGGGAGATCTGGCAAGAGCTGAAGGCCGGCTCCCGGTTGGACTTCTACTCTGCCTTTTTGGAGTGCGAGGAACACTGGGCTGAGGGGTCTGAGAGCCAACCTGCTACGCGGAGACGTCGCAGGCACAGACACCGTCACACCCATGCTACCACTGATGTGGACGCCCCGGTGCATCCTGCGCTATCCCTGCAGCATGCACACGTCTCGGCACTGGCATCACCATTCCTGGGGACCCACCTGGCAATTAACCCAAGGGCCCTCGGCCAGAAAGTGTGGCCAGAGACGCCAGGACGTAGGGGCTCATAAGCCCTCACTCGCACAAGCTCGTCCCCCGGGACGGGTCAAACCCAAACTTCCAAGGGGGGGTCTGTGTCGAGGAAGGTGTCACCGCCCCTCTTCCAAGGCGTCGCCGCATGGCCTCTCGGGGCCCTCTTCCAAGCGGGGTCCACGACGAGGTTGTCGTCGCCGCTTCTCCAGTCCCTCTTCCAAGGCGGGGCCACGTCGAGAACGTCATCGCCGCCTCTCCAGACCATCTTCCAAGGCGGGGCCACATCAAGGACCTCTCCGCCGCCTCTCCAGTCCCTCTTCCAAGGCGGGGCCATGTCGAACGTCGTCGCCGCCTCTCCAGACCATCTTCCAAGGCGGGGCCACATCTTCTTCTCTCCGGGCCCCCTTCCAAGCGGGGTCCGCTTTGACGTTGCCGCCGCCTCTCCAGTCTGACTTCCAAGTGGGGTCCTCGTCGAGGTCGTCGCCGCCATCTCTCCAGTTCCAGCTCAGCGGAAGTCCGACGCCGTCTGCACCGCCTCTCCAGTTCCCTTTCTTCAGCCGGCCCTCAAGTCTGAGGCTCTGCAGGGTTCGCCCTGAGTAGACTTTCTTCTTAGTATAGCCATTTAGCCTCGTAGTAAGAGTGATTTTCTGTTGCTTATTGTTTCTTGTTATGTTAAGTTGCAATAAAGTTCCTTTATTTAAACCCTCTCTTGCCTTCGGTGTGCATTTGGGTCCTTCATTTC
>JAUMHF010000001.1:331127-347117 GCA_032359275.1 Microctenopoma steveboyesi
TCTCTTCAGGACCTGTACACCTCAAGGGTCAGAAAGCGGGCAGAGAAAATCACTAAAGACCCTTCACACCCCGGACAGGACCTCTTCCAGCTTCTTACCTCTGGCAAACGCTACAGAGCCACGTTTGCTAGAACAACCAGACACAAGAACAGTTTCATCCCTCAGGCAATATCTGTTATGAACAACTGCTGCTGCTGCTACATGGACACAAAGTGCACTAAACTCCACACACACACACACACACACACACACACACACACACACACACACACACACACACACACACTGTCTCTTGTCTCTCTGTCTTGTTACAAAGAGTGTTGTAGTGTTGTCTGTAATTTGCCTTTAATTTATTGTATTGTTTTTCTGTCTGTCTGTCCTAGAAAGCTACAACAGACCATATCAAATTCCTGGTATGTGCAACATACTTGACGAATAAAGCTGATTCTGATTCTGATTCTGATTTCCAGTTTTTTGTGATGTAACAGCTGTGCTCTGCTGCCCCCTGCAGGTCAGACAGTAACATCTCTGTTCTTTAGAACCAGGCTGCAGAGCTGCTGTCTCCTGGAACTCAAGCGTCCCGGGTCCCCGAAGAGTCCAGACGAGGAGAGACCAGTCCTGGGGTCAGTGTGAACCTGCCGTCTATCACAACAAACATTCTCACACCTTTTTTTTTCGGCAGCATCTTTTTTTTCTTCTCTGCACAGGACGTTGAGGAGGATGTTGCCATGGGAACAGATGCAGGCCTGAGTGCAAAACTCTGTAAAACTGAGTCAGAAACACACATGTCACCGAGGTACGTGCAGACACAGACTACAAAACCAGTTTCCCCAGTAGGGGGCTGCGATACACAGGATTTAGGCTGCATAAGTGCAGACGATGGCTCCAGACGGACTCCGGTAGTGAACCCTGTTGGATCTGGTTTCTTATTGGCAACAACAATCTGTCTGTCCTTTCTGCAGTAAGACAGGAAGTCAGGTGTCTCGCCATCAGCGGAGCGCCGCCATGAAGGACAGACAGAACCAGCAGCATCGACAGCGAGACGTCAACAGACTCCAGGGTCCCCGCTCCACAGGTGAGAGTAAAACTCACCATGACTGAAAGTGTCGGAACCGTGGAACAAGTCCAACGGATTGAAGTAAAGCTCTGTTTAGGTCCAGTTTTCCTGACGGGCTTGTGTGTTTTGTCAGGTTGCCAGGAAGTCTGTGCTGGATCAGTTGAACCACATCCTGTTCTCTGACGATCAGCTTCCTGAGTCCATCATCCTGATTAACACCACGGACTGGCAGGGACAGGTGTGTCTCTGTGTTTCAGTCCATCGTCTCCTCGCCAGGATTAAACTCACCTCACCACCTCCTCCGTCTCTCCTCAGTATCTGTCTGAGATTCTTTTGGACCGATCGATCGTCTGCACCGCGTCAGCGGCGGACGTCCAGGCCGCCTTCAGCGCCGTCATCAGTCGCATCCAGAGATTGTAAGAGTCTCTCGTCGGTCTCACATCAGCTCGTCTCCCCGTGTGTTCATGTCTGACCTCAACATGTTTTCCAGCTGTAACTGTAACGCCCAGACTCCGCCCACATTGAAGGTGGCGGTGGGGGGAGACCAGAGCTACCTCAACACCGTCCTCTGCTGCTTCGTAGAGCAGCTGGCCAGCAAGACGCCTGATTGGCTGAGCTACATCCGCTTCCTGATCCTCCCCGTTGGTACGTATGGACTGATCACGTAGACAGAAACCAGCTGCACCTTCCCATGATGCACCATGTGTTCCTCCCCCCACCAGGACCCCACCCGCTGGCCAAGTACGTGGCCTCCCTGGACCCTTTGTTCCACAGCCTGTTCATGGACGCCGGCTGGAGGGAGCTGTTCGGAAGCTCGGAGCTGCCTCCGCTCGGTACCGTCTCCTCCTGAGATGTCGGTGACCTCTGACCTTTAGTGACAGTGTCGTTGTTTTTATTGATGTTTCAGGTGATAGAAGAAGAGAAACTAGTTCCGGTTCTGGTGCCGTGTCCCTGTTTCGGACTAATGTGTGTCTGTGTGGCAGATGCTGTGGGCGGCTGATGATTCTGTTAATGAGACGTTTTACGGTTTGATTCTGGTTCCACAGCCGTGAAGACGACTCCTGTCAGAAGTTTGTTCCCTTCATCGGGGTAAGAAAAGCTCTCAGCTGCTACAGTTCTGTACAACGTACTGATGGGTCCAGTTCAAACGGAGGTTCTTTGTGTGTTCTCAGCTGGTGAAGGTCGGCGTCGTGGAGCAGAACTCTGTGACCACCTCCGGTACTCTGGACTGGACTCACCTCATCATCTCAACTTTGGATTCTGAGCTGTTTTTTTTGTCCCCCTGACGTCCTGCTTCTCTGTCCACAGTGGACTCTGATGACATCATACTGGGATCTCCTCCCTCCCAGTCAGGAGCACCAGTCAGCATCACGTCCACCCCCCCACCCTCTCCCTCCACCAGGTACGTCTCTGCCTCTATTCGATGGAGGCTCTACTGTGACGAGAGTCCTGACCTGTCCCGTGTCCCCTCCTTGTCTCGGTCAAGCTGTCCGGGGGAGGTGATGGGTCTGCAGGTGGACTACTGGAGCAGTCAGGGAGGAGGAGGAGGAGGAGCAGAGCGGAGGAAGGAGGTGGGGATGAAGAGCAACTTCCGATGTCTGCAGGTGTCGAGGATCAGCGGAGGAGAAACGATGAGCATGACGGTGGTGACAAAGGAGAAGAACAAGAAAGGTGAGAGGAGGAGGAGGAGGAAGGTGCTTATGATGATGACGAAGAAGATGACGATGATGATGATGATGTGTCTGTCAGTCATGTTCCTCAGTAAGAAGATGAAGAAAAAGGAGGCGGAGTCAAGGAGTCAACTGATCGAAGGAATCAGCAGGTTGATCTGTACGTCCAAACACCAGCACACACTGAGAGGTAACACACACACACACACACACACACAGACAGACAGACACACACAGACCCACGCACACACACATACACACACACACACACACACAAACACAGACAGACAGACACACACAGACACACACACACGCACACACACACACAGAAAGAGAGTCACACGCACACACACACACAGACACACACAGAAAGACACACACACACACAGAAAGACACACACACGCGCACACACACACACACACACACACACAGACAGACAGACACACACAGAGACACACACGCACACACACGCACACACACACACACACACACACACAGACAGACACACACACACAGAGACACACACGCACACACACGCACACACACACAGACACAGACGCACACACACGCACACACACACACAGAAAGAGAGTCACACACACACACACACACACACACACACACACACACACAGAAAGAGAGTAACAAACATACACAGACACACACAGAGACACACACACACAGAAAGAGAGTCACACACACACACAGAGACACACACGCACACACACGCAGTAACCTCTCTCTCTCTCAGTGTCCATAGACGGTGTCGAGTTGGACAGTGTGAAGTTTTCCCAGCTCGCTGCTCAGTGGCCGACTCACGTCAAACATTTTCCTGTCGGCATCTTCGGCTACAACAAACCCTGAAGCTCCTCCTCCTTTTCCAGCTCTTTGCTGTGTGATGGTGTTGCCATGATGTTTTCTTTATTTAAATGAAAGTGACCATACTTATACCATAAACGTGTTCCCAGCTTCATGTGTGTGTTTGTCTGGAGGTCAGAATATAAATGACGGTGTTTGGAAATGAGCTTTTATTTCATATCTTATGTCAGACTTAAACATCCTGTATTCCAAACCTGAAACAGAGCAGTTAGTGGCCCGGAGGTCTAACCTGTCGAACCATTTTAACCTCTGAGAAATAAAAGTGTGAGTAAGGCTCAGTCTGCTCTGACTGAGGAGGACGACGTCACCTCCTCCACTTTAACACACAAACACACACCTCACACTGCTGAACTACACGCTAACTCAAACTCAGTGCAGATATTCATGTGAATGCAACATTACTGCTGCGCTCGTCTCCGACAGCACCAGATGCCTCCGTCGGCTGCCTCCGTCAGCGGGGCTGCTTGTGGTTCAAACAAAACTGAACTTCATATAGAACTGAAGGTACAGGAGGAGGATGTTTAACACAGACAGATGTCTTTAAATGTTTGGGAGCTGTGTGACGATGAAGACATCCTGGAGCTCTTCATCAATCCAATATGGACTCCAGAGTTCATCAGAACCGCAAAACCTTAGAAACTATCAGTTAAAAGGACCTTACATGCTCACGAGAACCTTAAGGGATCAAGGCTTTGTCAGGCAGCTGATGTACTGTTCAGACATGAATCCAAACCATGTGACAGACGATATAAAATGAGAGTAACCCGTAGAATCAGAGACCTGCCAGGAGCTGGTTCTAACCTTTACGCAAATGATCCAAACACAGGAACTATTCTACGGAAACAGTTTGAACCAAGGGAAGCATCGTTCTCAGAAGCCCTTCACGTGGCAGTAGGCCTCCAGGGAGGAGAAGATGATGTACATCAACCACAGGCTGAAGAACAGGCTGGTGGTCAGAATCTTTGGGACACGTGGTCCGCCCAGTTCCCCACCGATCTCGGGTCGGCGCCGATAAATGAGAACGCCGATACAGATGAAGGCGAAGATGGTGAAGAGCGTGACGGAGAAGGCCAGTGTGCCCGGGTCCACCCTGAACTCCTGGCCCTGGGAGTAGTGGTAAACGGCAGCGATGGACCAGGCCACGCCGATTCCCAGGAACACGTTGACAGCGTTACTTCCCGTCACATTGCCGATGGAGGCGTCAGCGTATTGGTCCTGGGTGGCTGCCACCTTACTCGCAAACGTGTCTGATGCAGAAAGACAGAGAAAAGCAAATCATACGTGTGAGACCAGCTGATGAGTTTACAGAGCTACTCTGGTTACAAACACCATCAATAATTTGGTCTAAGGAAATTCTAGCAAGGAGGCATGAGGCCCAAAGGTGTGGGGATGACTACTCTACAGCTACGAGTCAGACCTGGTACAGACGTGCCCAACGCCACAAACACCACAGCAGTGACGGAGTCTTTGAGACCAACGGTGCAGCCGAAGTGCGACGCCAGGTCACCGATCACGGCCGTCAGGAGGCCGATGACGATGATGGAGACGACAAAGCAGGCCCAGCCGTTCCAGTAGTCGGTGGGAGGCACGAAGGCAAACAGAAGCTTCCAGAAGACGGTAAGGAAATGCATCACGTAGTCAAAGCAGGAGGGCAGCTTCTCCTCGCCACATTCATCATCATCATCATCGTCGTCACCTGGGGAGCGGAGGGAGGAAGAGTAAGGAGTCAGCTTGGTTTCTTTTTAGTGTGAGGTCCTGAGCAGCAGCACGTGAGAAGCTCTCGACGCGTTTCGTACCAGAGTTGACTGTGATGGCTTCTACAAACTGCTCCCGCCAGCTGTTCGTCCCGATCAGCAGAGCCAGGTTGGTCTTCTTGATGAGTTTATCCACGGTGCTCTGAGAGATTAGAAACAACTCACAGGTTATTTTATGATCACTACACAGCAGCAGGAGATGAAACCACACTGCTGCTAATCTCATTGTTCTGGACGTGGAGTCATGAAAGCACAGACAGATCTTAAACAGGCTTCCTGGTGACCGAAGCCTCAAACGTCTCGCAACAGCAGCACACATCCCACCTTGAACTCATACGACTCCTCGATGATGACCTCCAGCTTGACGTGCTCGCCCAGCATCGGTCTGCCCATCTCTGCAATCCGCCGCTCCTCCTCCTCCTTCTTGGAAAAAACGTCCTCGCCCTCCCCACCTGTGGGGGGGTTGGATGTTTACTGAATGGTAATAGTTTGTTAGTGGTGAAACAGAACGATGGAGAGACACAGACGAAGAGATGAATGGTGGACGGTGGATTTGCCGACAGACACAGAGAGACGAGCGAACAGTTAGAAGAATGCTGGACGTACCGCTGATATTGATGATCGCACACGGGGCGCTGTGGTCTCGGCCCTGGACCTTCCTGTAGATGTCTTTACCTGAACAGGTGAACAGGAACCGATTCTGTCAGAACCTGAGATGTGTTGTTTACACAATGACAGGACGCACACGTTATCAGCTGAGAGGAGTCAGTGATGGGTGCAGCGTGAAAACACACGACAGTAACTGGTGTTAGAGAAAAAGTGACAGTGAAATCTACCCTGCTCTAAAATAAGCCTGCATTGCTTTTATTCTGAAGGTTGGTGTCCGTATCTTCTAAATCCTGCACTGCCGTACCGTTCCTGTACAGCACACGCAACCCGTCTCCTCGTGGAACCTCCTGCTTTATGTCAGAGGATCTTATTTTTAGTAAATGAGGTTTAGTGAATCTTTTCTGCCTGAAGACGCTGATATTCTAACAGGAACCTGAGCGTTTTCACTGTGACACTGCAGTGCTGCATCTCTGTTATCGTACACGCTGTTGCTTGAAGTGTCTGAACACTTTACAGCAAACCACTACACCCCTGAGGTGTCTTACCATACAGCTGTTTGTCTATCAGGAAGTCAGACAAAGAGCAGGAGTTAACTGAGGTGCAGCAGAAATTATAGGATCATTCCACCATGAAAAGCAGTTCACCTACCTGTCTTTACAAAGCCACCTGAAAGACAAGAAAAGACCAAAGTCAACTCAATACAACCATCCTGATGGTGCGAGGACACGACAGAGACAAACAGCAGGACAGAAAATAAAAGAGTTTGAGCTGCTTACCGACTTCCTGAAGCAAAACAGCTGAAGAGAAGAAAGAGACAAAGAGAAGTCAGAGAGAAAACGAAACAAGGATAAAGACGAATGATGGATTCACTCGTAGCAGCTTCTCATGTAACCTTCACACACTAGGATTTAACTCTGTGGGACACAGACAGACACACACCACTAACTGGTCCTTACCAGACTCCAGCACCGACTAGTTCTAACCTGACTAGTTCTAACCTGTCCTGGTCTGGTCCGACTAGTTCTTTACTTTACTCTACTTTACTTTGCTTGGCAGAGGCTTTTATCCAAAGCGACGTACAGGGAGCTAGCGCTGCGTGTCTGGCTCAGGGACACACCTGGTAGAGGATGGACTAGGAGTCAGACGGGGTTTGAACCTGCAACCTTCTGCATTCCAGTCTGACGCTCCATTGAGCCACCAGGCCAGTTCTAACCCGGCCTAGAGTTTGGAGCAGCGGCCTGGTAGCTCAATGGGTGTCTCAGAGTGTCAGACTGGGAGTCAGAAGGTCGTAGATTCGAAAGCCTGTCTGACTCCTAGTCCATCCCGCACCAGGTGTGTCCCTGAGTCAGACACGCAGCGCTAGCTCCCTGTAAGTCGCTTTGAATAAAAGCATCTGCCAAGTAGAGTAGAGTAGAGTAGAGTAGAGTAGAGTAAAGTAAAGTAGAGTACAGTACAGTAGAGTAGAGTAGAGCAGAGTAGAGTATAGTAGAGTAGAGTAGAGTAAAGTAAAGTAGAGTACAGTACAGTACAATACAGTAAAGTAGAGTAGAGTAGAGTAGAGCAGAGTAGAGTAGAGCAGAGTAGAGTAGTCCTCAGCTGCCCAACGTGTTCATAACTTGTTCGGATCTCAGCACACGTCAGACCCGTGTTACTAGCTGTTTCCTTTCTGCTTCAGGGAGAAACTAAGCACAGGACGACGTGAGCATCAGCACAAGGCATGATGGTCCAAAGCTGTTTGTTCATGACCAGGAGGTGGTGACCAGCCAAACTCCAGTTCTAACCGGACCCAGTCTGCCCCCACTGACCTCAAACTGGTCTGGTCACCGGCCCTAACAAATCATACGCCCACTAATCCCTAACACTATGTCCAGCCGATGGTGAAGAGGAGGAGGAGGCAGAGACAGAGAACTGAAGAAACAAAGGCAAAGCTCTGCAGGCAGACGAAGCAAAGGTCAAAGCTGCCTCCTCACACCTGTCCATCTCCTGCTGTTCCAATACGGCTCCTGCAGCTCTGCGTAGAAGCTGGCCTGCTTATCGTACTCCTCGTGGTCAATTATTCTAACAGCTATGGTCTTCCTGCAGAGAGTACAGACAACAGGGGGGGTCATGCATTAGTTCACAGACAGACACACGGCGTCTTAGTTACCGCTGCGTCATCCAGCCTGCAGGGATCAAACTGTCAGAGGTTTAAGTCACAATGAAACGAATCTGACGTCTGATCAGTTCAAACGTGTTTTTATTAAGATCCAGCATCAAACGTTCCCTATGGATCGTTGGTTCTTACTTCTTAGAATGATTCTGACTGTGCTGCTTTCATTGTGCCTTCAACAAGTCTCTGACAGTTTGAATTCAGTTAGGTCACTAATCTTAGGTCAAAGGTCATTAGTGATGGAGTCAGGGTCACCGCTCAGGGAGGGGAGTCCCCCACCTTTCCTCTCACTCATCTCCAGCAGCCGCGGCTCTCCCATCTCTAGGAAGAAGTTCTTGTTTTTCTCATATTCCTCGTCATCGATTATATTGATCTGAATAGTTTTACTGAAACAGAAACAAAGAGAGAAAGTTTGCAGAAGAAGTGATGAAGCTCAGAAAACAAAACATTGAACTGCTGAGTATTTGGTATGAAAAGCTCAGCAGAGACTGAGAGAATCCACACGGGGACCAGATCTGACATGAAGAAGGAGTTGGTCTGTTTCCAGACCCGATGGCACAGTTTCACCGCTTCCTTTTTTCCTGCCCTGGAGGGCTGGAGGCCTGTCGGAGCTGCAGGCTCCGTCAGGCCTCGTTGTGCCGGCAGCATGGAAACACAACTACTGAGTATTTAATGTGAGCAGATGGATTTGATTTGTTTCCTGAACAGTGTTCGTGCTCCCTGCTGTTAATAATCCTCGTAGTTTCTGCTGATCGTTGATTCATCGATAACTCATCATGTGATTTATCAGAAAACTGCACAGAGAAACCAGGAGCTGCTGATGTGATCAGTGAAGTCTGTCTGCTTCTCTGATCAGTTTTCTGTGGGGGGACGGGGCAGAGGGTGAGAGGAAGACGTGGCTGGCAGCCAGCAGCGACCTCCCTGCTTGTTGCCTCAGACAGGACGGGCTTTATGGGCTGGTGCTGGGACAATGAGCAGGATCCTGCTGCAGCTGAACACACGCTGCCCTAAAAAGGAAGAGAGCTGCGTGATGTTTATCTGCCCAACACACCAGGAGCTGTGCTAAGAGCACGACCACGACCTGAAGCTGAGTCTGGGGAAGGTGGGAGAATGAAGCTCTGCAGCCGGTCAACAAACAGCCAGCAGCAGCGCGCTAACCCAGCACGTCACTTTATATCCAGCCCAAACGTCTGGTTCTGTTCAACCACACATCCACAGCCCAACGTTTCTCATCACACTGGACAAAGATCATGCCGCCGTGTCTGTTTGAGTAGAATCAGATAGATAAAGGTTTAAATTTTGTGCTGAGGAAAGGAAAAGGAAAACCAGGAAAAACTGCTGAAATGAAACGCCTGCACAGTTTAACTCCAGTCACAAGCACCGGATGTCCGTTTAATGGAAGGTAACCGCACTGCTTCGAGTATGAAGCTTTGTAAACACTGGAAGCAGCAGCATCACAAACAGCTGAAACCTGAGCCGTCCCAAATGTTCTGGTCCACTGAACCAGCCGCCGTGTGAAGCTCCTGTCAAAGATCCTCACCAGGCAAAGACTGAATGAAAATGTTTTGTAGTTTCACAGGCTTTGCAGGAGGGGGGGGGCCCGGGCGTGTTGAGTATTGACCTCCACTATACGTTTCCCACAGACACGTCTGTGGAATTATTCATTAATTTTTATCATTTTAATTTGTATATTTTTTCAGTTTTCTTACTTTTTTAGCTGGTGCCTGATAAACCGGTTTAATTTTTCCCCCATTTGAAATGTAGAACGCACTTGTTCACAGTTTGATCCTGGACCCTCGTGACTCAGAATCTGGTTCAGTTTGTCATGTTGGAGCAGCAGATGGTTCCTCTGCTGTCTGAAAGGATGTCCACACACTGTCTGGTCCACTAACTCGGGTCGCGCTGACAGGTTGATCGGCCTTTATAAGGCAGCTGGTTCTGACCTTTACATTTCAACACGCTGCGTCCTCCTTCACAGCCAGTGGCCGTGTTTATGCTCTGGAAATAAATGTGTTGTCACCACATTCCTGCTGCCCACCGACATGGAAAGAGTCTGTAAAAGCTACGCGAGGAATCTAAATCACCTGAGCAGGCGGAGCTGGACCAGGAAACGGAACTGTCTCCATAAACCTACCTAGCCGCAGTTCAACTAAAACCTCGATTAAAACACAAAAAATCTACAAACACCCTTCAAAACTATGTCTTCTGAGAAAACAAAGACAATTTTAGGTATAAATGGGAAAAGGGGGGGGGGGGGCTGGAGGGGCACGGTTCTACAGACCCCCTCCAACCTGCTATCTAAGGTCTGAATCAGACAGATGAACATTGTTCCCTTTCACACTTTGTACTCACAAGATCTCGTCGTTCTCAAATTCCAGGACTCCGTGTGTGTCCTCAAAGTCCTCTCCACCTCCTTTAGCCGTCCCCTCCGTGGTTTTGTATGGCACCATCACCACGCCGCGAGCTCCTGAGGTACGGATCACTTTCACCTCCATCACGCCGATGCTCTCGCTCACCGTCACCACTGGCTCCTCGAACATAAAGATTCCCGCGTGGTCGTCGTCAAAGATGGTGACAGTGGCTGTGCACGGGAGACCCAAACCTGCCAGGGTGTCCGCGTGGTTTTCTCGGTGTGTCTCTGAGCCAGCACCCTCTGACACGACCGTCACATTGCTCAGGTGAACCAGGAAATGCTCATCTTCCTCAAAAATGTCGTCATCAATGATGTCAATGCGAATTTCCTTCTCGGTCTCGCCTGGTTTGAACACAATAGTTCCTTCAGTGAACTGGTAGTCTGAGCCGGCATTTGCCGTGCCGTCTTCAGTCCGATAATCCACTGAGACCGTGTTCATTAAATCCCCGCCACGACGCACCACGTTCAGCGCCACGCTGCCACAGTTCTCCAGACACTGGTAGGAACCAGGGTCGAAGAAAACCTTGGAGGAGAAATGTTTGACGGAAACCTCAGAGCAGAGGTCGTGCTGGGCGGCCCTCTTAGCTTGGTCAGCGGCGTGCTTTTTCAGGATGTTCCCGGCGCCTGTCATGATCCTCGTAGCTTGACAGCGGTAAAACGCCCGACTCTTCTGTTGCTGGTTTAAAACCTGATAATTGACCAGCTCCATCAACTGCTCCGTTTCCCTCTCTGGATACTTCTGTTTCAGCTCTTTGAGGATTCTGGCTACCTCTTTACGGGACTCCTCCTCATCCAGCTCCTTCAGATCAAAACCTGCCTCTCCATCCATGAACTCCTCTCCGTGGGTGTTGAGCATTTTGCCGTCCATTTCAACGTCAGCCTTTGACTGACGCTCCGGTTCTCCCTCCATTTCGATGATCACTCCTTTCCGTTTCCCTGCTCGGTATCGTTTGTACATGTACTTGTAGAAGAGAAGTCTGCGGTCGGCCACGTAAGCAAAGCCAACACAGATGGGAAAGAAGAAGAGTGTGAGAAGCCCCTCCCAAATTTCCACCACACCTGGAGAGAAGACAGCCAGGATCAGGTAAAGCCATGTATACGCGAAGACGCTCCAGGTGGCGGTGACGAAGAACACGCGCAGGTGCTTCACTTTCCTGGTCTGTCCTTCAGGGATCACAGACACACAAAGGCCAATGATGACAAACATGTTGAAGGCGGCGCTTCCTACGATGGTGTTGGGCCCAAGCTCGCCGGCGTTAAAGTTGTGGCCACAGACCTCAACGACTGACAGGAGGATTTCTGGGGCAGAGGAACCCAGAGCCATCAGGGTCAAGTTGGAGACGGTTTCGTTCCAGATGCGCACTGTTGTGGTGACCTTCTCGCCGTTTGGTTTCTTTATGGTGATCTGTCTCTCTTGGGAGGTAATGACCTCAATGGAAGCCATGAAGCGGTCAGCGATGATGGAGACACCCAGAAACATATACGCCAACCCCACAAAGTAGATGGTGGCCCTGGCAATGCGGTCAGTGAAGGCTGGGTTGTCCGGCTTCCACACTGGCAGAATCACGCCCTCGATGCAGCCGGTGTTCCCGCTGCATTTCGTTCGGTTGCTGAAGGTGACGTTGGACTTGAGGGTCAGAGATTCTTCTGCTGCTGAAAGTGGAAGTTCACCTGAGAGGACGGTCAGAAAGACGATCAGCTGGTTGGTGGAGAACAGTGACGAGGTCCCGGCTTGGCTCATGATGATGCCTGAGCTCCCTTAAACCTGTAAGACACAGAACAAGATCAGTACTTTGGTTTTATTTGATCATGTCTGGAACTGGACTTACAAGGACCTACAAGGACTGACTCCAAAATCCAGTCCTCCACTTGATTAAATGATCTGACAACCTTTTCTTTTATGTTTAACAGTTTTAAAGAAACAAAACAGTTTCAGGTACTGAACATTTCTTCTTTTCCAAAACCTGAACCTGAACAAATAAAAACCTACTTTATCTCAGGAGGAAATTTAAAGATGGTTTCATGTTATTTTACATGAATATTAACCTCCTGAAAATGTGTCACGCCTCTTAGAGTGACCGTTTCTGTGACCGACTTCAGGATGATGTGGATCATATGAAGGATTCTCAATGAACCAGGATTCAGTTTTCATTGTCTGTTGATGTTACAGAGTAAATACCGTGAATTCTTTCCCTTGCTGGGACGCGAACGGAGTCTTTAGAAACGAGGACGTCTCACTCCAATTATTTTAAACTGGGTTTGCTGATTATTATAGTTAGTATGATATTATGTTTAGTGTCCAGCTGAACATTTGTAGTTTCTACAGTTTTATTTCCTGTTTGAAAATCTAAAAACCTAAAGACATTAATTATTATATTATAATATTAATAATTTTAATATAAACACGTTTTTATTTCTACTTAATTTTTCCTGCATTATTTTGTTCTATAGTAATTTGTCTGTTTATTGATAAAAATAAAATGTAGGTTTTTTTCCACATTGATTCTGATTCAGAAAATAATTTCTATGTTCACTAATCATATTTCTCATTATGTTCGTAATTATTAACTGTTCATGAGCTCACGTGCAACGGAAGAAAAGAAAAAGACATCTTTACGCAGCAATGATACTTTTACATTAAATAATAAATAATAATAAAATATACAGCAGCATCAGACTTATATAAAGCAGCACGTCACCGTTTCAAAGTAAAACAATCAGAAACTTACCGTCACTAAAACTCAGGAACGATAAAGGTTTTTAACAGAACATTTTCACACTGGAGGCAGAAACAAGGAAGAACGCTGAAAATAAACCGTCCACTTTTCAGAAACAAGTCGTCTCGGTCTCCTGCCGTGAGACAATAAAATCCTGTCAGGAGACGTGGAGACGAGAAGCAGAAGCTCTGAGGACAACAGTAAAACCTCCACACTGCTCTCCGCCTCCTCCCTCTGCACGTTAACACTTTCCCTCCTTCATCTGAGAGACGAGAAGCAGCAGCTTCAGCTGAACCAGACAGAGAAACCTGCACCTGCACAGCTCCCCACATCCTGTCCACTAGGTTTGGACCTGGGGCCTTCTTCCTGAACTAACTAACAGCAGGTCAAACATTAGAATCAGTGTCATCACTGTGAGATAGAACCTTTAACCTGTGTGAGTGCTGTTTTCATTCGGATCCAGCTCGGACTCGGTCCTGAACAGACGTCTAGTTTCCCTCCTGCTGATTCACGAGACGATTAAAGGGAATTAAGTCCAAGTCACTGATGTCATGTTCGATCTGCCTCTGAATCGCAGGACGAACGTGGCTCGGCAGACACGGACATGAAGACGTGTTATGCAACTCGGTTTGATGGATAAAATTACCCATCAGCCATCTCTCTGTGTTAACAGCTGATCAAACTGATGAAACCTGTGGACACATCACCGTCACGCAGCTCTAAACCAGCAGCGGTGTAGAGAAACCAGCGGCGCTGAGGACACGACCGAGACAAGCAACAGCTCCAGGCAGAGGCAGCAGACATTTTACTACAGTATTACTACAGTATTACTACAGTCTGACGGTGTCTGCAGAACCGTGTAAAACTTTACCACATGAACCAGTGCAAAGGGATCGTTTCCTGTTCACAGATCTTCACTCCTGAAGGTTTCAGGGTGGGGGGGGTCACGTTAACCTTAATCCAACAGCCCTGTAACACCATCAGTACTACTGCAGGACTACCTCATCACAGCAGCATCGCTCAGACTCGTCTCCGTCATCTCAGGTCAGTTCTACTGGAACATGGAGCCGTACTCACCTCTGGTCCTGACGCGGCAGCAGCAGAAGCAGCGAGTGTGTTCCTGAGGGAGAGCTGCGGCCGATAGCTGCTCTAAATTTAACAGAAACAGGCTCGTTCTAAACATGGCTGCATAGCTGCCTGTGCGCTGCTTATCGTCCCTCTCCCAGCGGGCCATGGCCATACAAGGCTGTGCGGGGCCTGGGGCCATCCAGCAGCTCCTCGTCCCATCCGACACATGGGGGAGATAACGGCTAACAGCAGCCCGGTGATGCTGACGGGCCACAACAGGCAGGAATGCTGGATAAGTGCCCCCCCACCTCCCAAACACACACGACATCTGTCTGAGCTTCACAGCAGAGGAGGTGAGATCCACAGAGCTGCAGATTACAGTGAGGAGTCGAGGAGGCGAGAAGCCGAGGGGCCAAGGAGGCGAGGAGGCGAGAGGCCGAGGAGGCGAGAAGCCGAGGAGCCGAGGAGGCGAGAGGCCGAGGAGGCGAGGAGGCGAGGAGCCGAGGAGGCGAGAGGCCGAGGAGGCGAGGAGGCGAGGAGCCGAGGAGGCGAGAGGCCGAGGAGGCGAGGAGGCGAGAGGCCGCGAGGCCAAGGAGGCGAGGAGGCGAGAGGCCGAGGAGGCGAGAAGCCGAGGAGCCGAGGAGGCGAGAGGCCGAGAAGCAGATTTGTATGAAGTATGAATCTGTAACACACACACACACAGACACACACAGACACACACACACACACACACAGACAGAGACACACACACACACACTCACACACACACAGACACACACACAGAGACACACACACACACACAGAGACACACACACACACACAGACACACACACACACACACACACACACACACACAGAGACACACACACACACAGAGACACACACACACACACACACAGACAGAGACACACACACACACACTCACACACACACAGACACACACACACACACAGAGACACACACACACACACAGAGACACTCACACACACACAGAGACACACACACACACACACACACACACACACAGAGACACACACACACACACAGAGACACACACACACACACACACAGAGACACTCACACAGAAACAGAAACAGAAACACACACACACGTTGGACAGTCAGTGCTAGTTTTATCTGTCCGAGTCTGAAGATGTTGATCGAGGTGGAAAAAGCTGAATAATTCTTCAGTCAGAACAGAACCACGTTACCATCAGCACCACAGACCCACCACGACACTATCACGAGAAAAACTCAACTTAACCTCAGTCATCGTGTGGATCGAGCTGATCAAGCAGCGAGTCATTTGATAAGGCTGCAGGTTCCAGCAGCTCCTGAGGTGACAGCTTATCTCTGCTCGCTGATTAACACCACTTACATTCCTACACACCCTGTATTTTTACCCCCGAGTGTGTGTGTCTCTGTGTGTGTGTGTGTGTGTGTGTCTGCGTGTGTGTGTGTGTGTGTCTGCGTGTGTCTCTGTGTGTGTGTGTGTGTGTGTGTCTGCGTGTGTGTGGGTGTCTGTGTGTGTGTGCCGCGCGTGTGTGTGTGTGTGTGCCGCGTGTGTGTGTGTGCCGCGTGTGTGTGTGTGAGTGTGCCGCGTGTGTGTGTGTGTGTGTGTGTGAGCCGCGCGTGTGTGTGTGCCACGTGTGTGTGTGTGTCTGTGTGTGTGTG
>JAUMHF010000001.1:370635-381634 GCA_032359275.1 Microctenopoma steveboyesi
AGGATGCTCCTAATCTTAGAAATATTCCTGAGGTGGAAGAAGGAAGTTCTGGAGATTTCTTTTATGTAATGGTTAAACGAGATATCTTGATCAAAAATAACACCAAGATTGGGGAAGCGTTGCTTCAGAAGGAGCATGCAGTGTGAACATGGAACATTATACGCCCATCATCCAGTGACCATTTAAATAAAGTTAAATAATTTAAACAAAACCTTTCTATCTGATTTGATTGTGACTGTGTTGAATGAGTCTCTCTGGCTTTAGCAGCCAGGTGGTGGAAAGTTTGAATATTTCTAAATCTTACACGCTGTGCCTTTAAACATTAGAAAGTACAGAAAGGAGCAGCTGTACTCACCAGTGTTTGGCAGACGCTCGTGGTGTTGCTGAGAAATCCTGATGATCTCCTTCTGCTGCTCTGACAAACTTTCAGTTTCATGAAACTGTGACGCTGCAGCTCTCCTGTTGCTCCACATTTGTGTGGGAGACATTTTCTCTCCTGATTTACAATAAAAACATGTTTTCCTTGTTCAGTTCGGATCAGTTTAGTTTATTTTTGTTCCCCATCTGATCATGAGCACGAACGAACTCTGTGAACAGGAAATGACTTCATAAGCTTTGTTAAGTGAGGGGTAACTGCGCCGGCACATAATCTAGTACCAGCACCACATCTTCCCAAAACTAATTTCAAACTCCATGTTAGGATCCTTAAAAGTTCGGCAGCTTCACGGTACCAGTCAAACTGAGCCAAGCCCAGAAGCAGCCGCTGAGCGACCCGATCAGCTCACCGTGTGTCTGTATTCACAGCTTGTTGTGAGACACAGAGACCTGGAGGAACCGAACCAGCAGAGATGTGTCAGCACCACATTCTGCAAAGATCAAAGGCAGCGTAAAATAAAAACCACCACTGTCCCACATATTTAGACCATGATTCGCTAACGATGCTTCTCTGACTCCACATAGGATGTGTGATCAGAAATACTTTATTAATCACTTGGGAAATTATGACGACATTTTCTGAAATTGTTACGTGGTAGATGAACGCAAAGCTGGTCTGCTCGCTCCACTGGTGACTGTGCAAACAGTGAAGGGCTGTAGCTCTAACTGTTCATGTAGAGGTGGAAGTGGGCTTTTATTTTGAAGCGGTCACTTCCGGCGGCTCGCTTAGCTTGACGCTGGCTTTCTGGAGGAGGAGGCTGCAGCTGGATCCAGGGGTGAAAAACAAAGATGGACAGTCAGGGGAGGAAAGTCGTGGTTTGTGACAACGGTACCGGGGTGAGTGTGAGCCGGGACCGCCGCGTCGAACCCGTGTTCGGGTCCGTGTCGATGCAGTTCGAGCAGAAAGCGGCGAGAGGTGGGAACAGGAAGTGACAGAGAGCTAACATGCTAACGCATTAGCTTGTGGGGGTGTTGGTGAGAGGAATGTGTCTGTCAGCTGGTTCCGGCTAATTCATCTGCAGCAGAACAGATCTCCAGTCGGGTTCTGATCCGGTTCTAGTCCAGTTTCTCGAGGAGCAGAAGGTCTGCTGTCAGATCCAACTGAACAGTTAAACTCAGTAACTTTGAAGATGTGTTTGACAGTTTAAACAGTTCTGTCAGTGATTGGACCCGTTTTTGGACCAACTGGTTGTGAGCGGTACATCCTCTGATAGAGATGAAAAAACACTCAAAGCATCTGTGGAATGATGCAGTTCTTCCGTTAAGGAAACCTCTCGCTGGTTTGAGGTTTGAATGGACATTTGTGTTGTGTGTAAATCAGCAGAGAGGAAGTCTGTTCCCCTTCAGAATAAACCTTCACCTCGCAGCAAAACGAGCCAGTAGAGCTTAAATTAGAAACATACATTTAATAATGTTACAGTCATTTCTCCTCTTTTATTCTCACGCAGTTTGTCAAGTGTGGATATGCAGGCTCCAACTTCCCTGAGCACATTTTCCCGGCGCTGGTCGGCCGGCCCATCATCCGCTCCACCGCTAAAGTCGGCAACATCGAAATCAAGGTGACTCCGCCCGTTTCCACAGCTCAGATAGATAAATAAAATCATTAATAAGTCAGCAGCTTAAACTCTCACTGGTCTCCACACACCAACTGCAGACAGGAAGAGACCGGAAGCCTGGTTCTGCTGAGGGGGAGGAACAACCAGTCCAGTCCAACTTTAAACCAAGCAGCACCCGACCAACGTGCTGAACAGTGAATAACAGACAAAATGAAACGGCATGAAATAAAACACGCCATACATCAATTATTAAACAACATCCCACAAGGTGTCAAAGGCCAGTGTGGAGAGCTGGGTTTCAACGGGGACGCCCAGGTACAGAGCAGCTGATCAGCTGACCTGAGCGAGCGGGGGGGGGTGTAAGGCTGTAGCAGCCCAGACAGGATGGTGTAAGGCCACGGAGCAAAGAGCAGCCAGTGTAGTGAAGCTAAAGCGGGGCATCCACCCGAGTGGTAACAAAGGTCTGGGTTAAAACTGCTGCAGTCGTAGTTGACGATGTCACTGTGAGCATTACACCACCAGCTGGTGTAAAGAGTTTAAAGCAGCCAGTGAAGTCTGCTTTCAACTTCTCGTAGGACCTGATGGTCGGGGACGAGGCCAGCGAGCTGCGCTCCATGCTGGAGGTGAACTACCCCATGGAGAACGGGATTGTCAGGAGCTGGGACGACATGAAGCACCTGTGGGACTACACCTTCGGCCCCGAGAAGCTCAACGTCAACTCGCACGACTGCAAGATCCTGCTGACGGAGCCGCCCATGAACCCCACCAAGAACAGAGAGAAGATCATCGAGGTGGGTGATTGGGAACCAGCCGGTGGCTGTGAGGGTCTTAGTCCGCTGACGGTTCTGGGTCCAGGTCCAGACTGCTGACGTGCTGTTCTCCTTCTTCCTAGGTGATGTTTGAAACGTATGAGTTCTCAGGGGTTTACATCGCCATCCAGGCCGTCCTCACTCTCTACGCTCAAGGTACCGTTTCATCTGTCCCTGCTGAACCGTCCCAACAGCCCGAGCTGCGTCTCACAGCGCTGGGAGCAGCCTCGGTACGGTCCAGTCCTCCATAGAGCCCGGGGTGACGCATGCTTTTTGTTTCAGGGCTGCTGACCGGAGTGGTGGTCGACTCTGGCGACGGCGTCACACACATCTGTCCGGTGTACGAGGGCTTCTCCCTGCCCCACCTGACCCGACGCCTCGACATCGCAGGGAGGGACATTACACGCTACCTCATCAAGGTGCCAGCTCCACCTCCTCACTGCTCCACCAACACGGTGTTTGTGTGACTGCCTCCCCTTCACTGCAGTGAAGTGGTGGCTGCAGGTCGTGTCACACTCTACATGAAACATCACTGTCTGAAGAGACAACATAGAGTTAGGACTGAAGAAATGTGAGAGTAGTTAGTTAAAGTTAATAATTCATTTTCTACCTGGATGTCAAACTATCCTCATGATGCAGTGGACACGTTGTTGATGGACAGTTTGAGTAGAGCGGACATGTCAGAGGTGTCTCTCTCTCCACCAGCTGCTGCTGCTGCGAGGTTACGCCTTCAACCACTCGGCCGACTTTGAGACGGTGAGGATGATGAAGGAGAAGCTGTGCTACGTTGGTTACAACATCGAGCAGGAGCAGAAACTGGCGCTGGAGACGACGGTGCTGGTCGAGTCCTACACGGTCAGTGGCGTGTTTTTCAGTCTGCAGAGAGGCCTCTCAACATATAATGTATGAAGGTCAGACATGCACTGGACCCTGACAGACTTTAGACCCGCGGTGCTGAGTCCAGAGTGTCGTGTTGTAACCTCCTGCTAATATCAAGCAGAGTTTAGCGAGTCTGATTCTTAGAACAGCTTTTGTGTCTCCAGCTCCCAGACGGCAGGGTAATCAAGGTGGGGGGGGAGAGGTTCGAAGCCCCCGAGGCTCTGTTTCAACCTCACCTCATCAACGTGGAGGGTGTGGGCGTGGCCGAGCTGCTCTTCAACACCATCCAGGCTGCAGATATCGACACCAGGTGAGTTCCTCTGTGAGGAGCAGATTTCATATCACTGCGGATCCTTCTCATCCGTGCGTAACAGAACATGTGTTCTCTCTGACCAGACCTGAGTTCTATAAGCACATCGTCCTCTCTGGAGGCTCCACCATGTACCCCGGCCTGCCGTCGCGCCTGGAGCGAGAGATCAAACAGCTCTATCTGGAGCGAGTGCTGAAGGGAGACGTCAACAAGCTCTCAGTGAGTACAGGCAGCTGAAAACCCAAAGACACACGCGAGGTCGCCACGAAAGACCAAAGAAACCCACCGGCTTCGTCCCAGAGTCGGTTTAGTTCCAGTTTAGTTTCCAGCATCACTGCTTCTCTCGCGGAGCGGTTGATCCTGTGCAGTGAGACTTTTTGCCACCGTGGTCACTACACTCTAACCAGTATCTGGAACTTTTATTCTTTCCACTCGCGTACGTTTACACGCTTACTCTGTTCTCTACAACTTCAACTCGTGTTTAACCAATCATGGCCAACGGTCCTGCGAGCACCCACCCCCTCACCTTAGAGCCTCCTCCTGATTGGTGCTCGCTCCATCACTCTGCTGGGTCCGTGCGCGTTGGTTCTCACTCAGCTCCATGTCCTGGAAGTGTTCTCTGTTAACACGCTGTCCTTTCTGCAGAAATTCAAGATCAGGATAGAAGACCCCCCTCGACGTAAGCACATGGTGTTTCTGGGCGGCGCCGTGCTGGCCGACATTATGAAGGACAAGGACAACTTCTGGATGACGAGGGAGGAGTACCAGGAGAAAGGGACGAGAGTTCTGGAGAAGCTGGGAGTCACTGTTAGATAAAACACACAGAGGGGACGGGGGGGGGGTCATGGGGGGAGATCCATAAGGTTTCCCCTCAACACAAAAATGATTAGCTTAGCATAAAGACTGTCTGATGTCTGGTCTGTGATTGGTCAGTGTTCCCCGTGTTCTGACCCGGGCAGAATCAAATTTTGTTCTTTTATACTGGTTCTAACACGTCCAGGTTCTCTCAGCGCACATGGACACGACACTTTATGCTAAGCTAAGCTAAGCTAGGCTAACAGCTGGCTTCATATGTATTGCACAGTGTTTCTCAAAATGTTAAACTAGTGTCAAAAATTCCTAAAGTGCAACATCTTCTCTGCCGTTTGAACTTGTGATGCTGCTGAGCTGGGCTCTGGTTTGGAGCTCGACTGCATCCAGTTCACCAACCCCGGCAGATCACAGACGACCAACACGCCATCCCATAACGCTTCCAAAGCTGCGAGTCATTCCTCCGTGTTGATCCAGGACAGTCACAGACAGGGCTGCCTGAAGCTCTAATGGTTAAAGACGGTCAGTGGTATTGTGTGATTCAGCCTCCACCCACGAGGGGGCAGCACTGTTACCCGGCCCGATACGTCACTGAAGAAGCAGTTCTTCTTCGTGTGTGTGATGCTGGTCCTAGATCAGAGTTACTCAGTAACACTCTACTTTATCAGCTTGTTTTCTTTCTGATCACTGCTTCATGTGCTTCTAGCTGTTTGTCCCACTGCATCACTGTCACCTGAACAGCTGATCCAGAACACAATGTCTATAAATGATCAGAGTTTATCAAATAAGAAGAGAGAGGTCACGTTATGAACCCCACCAGTCCAGCTGAGATCAGTCTCACTGCTGACCTCACTGATTGCGTCACCTTTAGTTGCGTTTGTCTTCGTCCTTCAACACATCACATAGACTTGAAATAACCCTCCGTGCCAGCAGGGGCGGTGGTCCGAGTCTGATAATCAGCTGATAACATGCAGGACATGCTGACATCGCTGTGACGCGGACCTACGAGGTCCTCGGCTGTTTGTGGGGGGAGGGGGGTTTGCCTGTAGCTGAACTGATATTTGTGACATGAATCGAATGTGTTGAGGAAGCAGGGACCATGTAAAAGCTGGTGTTTGTGGTTTATTGGAGGCTCCACTCTCGCTCATATTTAAACATGATTAATGTCCTCTCGACATTATTATCATCAGGTGCCAATTGGTCTTTTTGCTTATTGCACAGCTGCCAAACGCTGATTCAAATAAAGCAAAGTGATTTCTAGATGTGACTGTTGCTGTGTGTTGGTGTTCCCTCCCACCGCTCGTCTGACTCCACGCTCTCTCAGATGTTTGTTTTCTTCTGCAGCAGAAAACAAATCTTCTCCTTCACTTTTACAGTCGCATGAAGAATATTCTCCTGCCGAGACGTCGGTGAGGACCCATCGGTAGAAACAACTCGCTGAGTCCCAGCTGTGTCTGGGGGGGGCGGGGGGGGGTCTGGTGCAGTGACTCTGTGGGGCCTCGGTAAATCAGACCCAGCCCAGAGGCCGACACACACCGAGGCATCTTCAGCTGGACGTCAACATTTAACGTCTCTGTTCTGATGAAATGTGGTTTGGTCTGCGTCCCGGCACTAGAAACCTCCTATGGTGGCCCCTAAAAACACGTAGTAGCGTTATTTTGGGATGAGGCCAAACCATCTGCATGTTTGTTCTTTCTCTGGATAATAACATTTATCTAAATTAAACTTTGACGAACTCAGTGGGTTACGTGTCGGACTGGGAAGCAGAAGGTCGCAGGTGTCCCAGACACTCGGCGCTCGCTCCCTGTAGGTCGCTTTGGATAAAAGCGTCTGCAAAGCAAAGGAAACATTGACAACAGCAGATGCTGCTTCTTTATTTGCCCGTCAGGGACAAATCAAGTTCTTCAAACTGAATTCAGTTTCAATCCTTTGTCTAGCGAGTAACTATTTATTTTCCAACTTGACCTGAGAAGTAAGTGGACTACAGCTGTCAGAAGCACCGAGTGTCTCAAATGTAGGTTAATGAGAAATGGATGATAAAGTATAAGTACCTCAGACCGTCAGAGGACCTGCCGTCCTTCGTCTGTGACTCGGTGCCCTGAGAGCTGTAGCAACACACACTCGTGCAGAGGATCTCTGTCTGTCCGTTCACATTGTGGGAAACGCCGTCTCCCTTTCTGTTGTCATACAACACAATAACATCCTGGTTTGTTCCCAACAATCAGGAAAGTGGCCCCGGAGGCCCCCAGGTCGGCGGTGACCAAGCCCGCCGCTGGGGGCCAGCAGGTCTTATGGATTACAAACCAAACCGTGAGAACAATGAGAAAGGACTGATGCTGCAGAGACGTCCTCCTGTTCCCTGCTGCTTCCTAATCGTGGTGGCAGCGGGTTCAGTGAGATCGTGCAGACGTCCCTCACCCCACCAGTGTTTCTGTTGGAGGATCCTAAGATAATCCCAGGCAAAATGACTGTTCTGGGTCTGGTCCAACCCGTTGGAGGTGCCTCCAGGAAGATCCTGAGATCACTCTGGATCTCCAAACTGTAATCTACCCCCAATGCGTCTTCATGATCCCATCATCCAGTCCTGGGTCAAAGCTCGTGACAGAGGAACTTGAGGATTGATCCGACCCTGCACCAACCTGCCTGAGTCTCCAGATGTTTTACCCTCATGAGATGGAAATCGTTTTCCAGAGATACTTGAACTTTGAACCTGAAGCGAGCCACAGTCGAACACAACAGAGAGTTTGGATCTAAACGAGCTGATTTATAGGATTTGAACTGAATAAACACGTTAAGCTTGATCTTCAGTGTTCCTACTTTGGCCATTTTTGTTGAGTCACGGCGACTGGACTCCAGCTTCAGTTCAATGAGCTCTGAGCAGTCACCTTCATGAAGGGGGCTGCTGCAGCACTCCAGGTGTGTCTAATAAACACACACTCACTGTGTTTCCTCCAGGCTCAGCAAGAACGTCAGGTTTCTACTTTTATTTTGAAACATTTTTAATAAACCATTGTAACCGAGCCAACAAACCCCAAACTGTGAACTCGTAATGATATCTTTAGAAAGCATCATAGTTTCAGGTCGTCTTTGAGGAACATTTATACCAGTAAATGATCATTTTTGGTGCCCAGCCCTTTGACACGGAAACTATCAACCTGCCTTTCCAACACACACAGGCACACACACACACACGCGCACACACACACGTGAGCAGTGTTCTCCAAAAGCTTTGCTCTAACTGTGGCTTTTGTTCTTCTATCATCAAACAGACCAGTAAAGACAAACCAGTACGACCAGTCTGTCAGACAACAGGGAATGATTCAACGAGGTACAAATGTTCAGACACGTTACATAAAAAATACACAGTAGAAGATTCGGTCAAACGTTTTGTTCATACAGTAAATTTCCTCTTCTGGAATATTCAGGACTGGGAACAGGCGTTTTACTGGTCAGCCTCACTTGTTTATCAGTTCACTGGGAGGGGAAACAGACCAGTTCATTGTCTCTGAGCTGCCAATACAATGCAACCCTCCCCCCCAAAACTAATATTGATATTTCCTGAAAACATTTTTCACTCTAAAATGTTTGACTCCTGTCAAGGTCCAAATAATATGCATGGTGTCAGTCTATGGAAAGCCAGACGGGTCATGAGTCGTCGCTGTGTTTTATAGGTCCACTGTGTGACGGTTCTACCTGCCAGCACAGGTGCGCGCATTAACACTACAACCGGGGCTACAGATACGTTCAACACATGCTCAGGACAAACACATCTGCCACTGTGGACAGCAGCATCCAGCAAAGACGTGTTGTAGATATAACAGACTCCACCCTAAAGAATTTAACTCAAGGCTCCACCCCTGTGAAAGTCACAATACACGTACCGCAGAGACATAAATACGTGCGCAGTATCCACAATGATCCGTTATTATAACAGGAAGCTCCATCGCAAATAGACGTTCCATCATCAACCAGCATTTACTGATGTCCAACCATCAACAAGTCTTATTACATGTTTGACCAGATGTCATGTCACAGCCATCTCTGTGCTTTAAACCAGAAACGGCCTAAAGCAGAAACATGTCTGGTAAAGTCCACCCTCAGTTTAACTTTCATTAAAAGCCCGTTCACCACCAGCTAACTTAACTAACTAGCTTAATGTCAGCTAGCAAACTGGCTGGTCACGGTGTAAACACGTGACGTTAGCAGCTAGCTTAGCCAGCTGGAAGACTCCATCAGGTCAAAGGTCACAGCCAACTCTAAATCTGAAAACAAAGAACGACGAAGAGTGTTGATGACTGACTTTAACCTGTTGAACCCTAGACCATTTTATAGGAAGTTGCTTGAAAAAGACGTACCCAAAATGAATTGAATATATCTCAGGTACCAAAACAAAGGCAAGACTCCAGAGAATGCTCTAAAGTTCTGAAATGTAATATTTATGTCACTGAGTGAGAGTAAATGAATTTGGAACACAGAATGACTTTGTAACAGGAAGTCGGAAGTGGACCCGGTACCAGGTCCTTCGGGTTTAACAGGTTAAGGGAGAAAATCTGATCTAGAGATTAAACACGAGGCTCTAGAAGCAGCTGGAGGCAGCGGCGACCGAGGAAGTTGTGATGAAATGACTGAAACAGATCGATGTTAAACATACACACAGCATCAATATAACGGTCTAGTAAGTTATTAAGATGTATTTCTGAGTATCTCAGGTGCAGAAAAGACTTTGAGGAGGTGACAAACTTACGTCTTGGTAGCTGCTGTGGTCGCAGACGCGTGAACTATGAATTAGCCTTTAATGTGTGTGAATGGTTTTCTGTGTGTCAACGTAAAAAACAGTAAGTACTCAAAATAAGATTTTAATTATCTCACTGGTGTGAACAGACGGAGCTGGTGCATGATGCTGTTTGGAGACGGACGTAAATCACAGCTCAGTGGAAGAAGACAAATCGTGACCCGTTAGTCTTTCCATGCAGCTCTCCCCACAAACAAACATTCACGCTACGCTGGAAAGAATGACACGTTCAAGAGTGTAAAAATATAAAGTACCTGCTCATATATTTATATTTATATATAGAGAATTTAATATTCTTTCTTCAGTCTTTGTCAGAGCTGGAAGCCAAACAACTATTTTCCTCCTTGAAAATGGAGACAAATGACAACAAAAACCATGTAAAAATCCCAGCGTCCCGTTTTCTCCCCGCTCCCACACGCCTGTGCTGCCTGTGTGAATGTGGTGGAGCCAGACACGTCAGCCTGCAGCTTTGTGTTTCCCACCGCAGCAGTGGCAGGCCACGCCGCAGCGGTAGCACGCCCTGAGGGGGGCGTAGCAGCACATGCAGGGGGCCAGCAGAGACAACCCCACCAGCGCCACCCAGCGCAAACAGAAGCGCTCGTCACTGGTGTCACAGGAGCACGGGTCGGAGTAGTCCCCCTCCGGGTCCGACATGCAGTGATACAGCAAACTGTCCGCGCACCACATGAAGCTGACCCGCCGGATGCAGGTCTGGATGGGGTCGGGGGCTTCCCGGCAGCGGCCCCGCCCATTGTCCTCTTGGTTGAACATGTCCTGACAGTAAACGCAGCGTGAACGTTCACCATCTTCTTTACGCCGTTTACTTCTAGGCTGCACCGTCACCACCGCTCTGTGGCCTCCGCCCAGCTCCATGCAGCCGGGTTTCCCATCACGGCCGCGCTGCACGCCACAGCTCAGCGGGTACGGGTAGGTGTAGTCGTGTTTGGACGGCTCACTCTTGGTGAAGTGCACGTAGGCTTCGGGGTTGTCGGGCTGCGTCAGTTTGTCTCGTGTGGAGTTGGCGTGTCGGTAGTCCTCGTAGCCGGTGAGCCAGGTTCGCTCACGGGGGTTGATGCGAACAATCTCTTCCTCCTCCACCTGGAAGCTGACATGACGAGGGAACATGTGCACCGCCTGCAGAGACACAGAAGATGAACACTAATAGTTACTAAAAGTTCACGCAGACTAAACCCAAGAAAACGTAACTGAGCTGATTGACCCTCGGCACCGAGGACTCAAAGTGTCTCTTTGAAATGACACTGATCGGATCTGATTGGAGGGCAGGTGATCTGCTCAGTGCTGCCAAACCCTCAGTAAGGGGCTTCGGCCTGTCTCTCAGACATATCGGCTTGGATGTCTGAGAGACACCTCCAACTAAATCTATCAAAAACCGAGATCTTGATCTTTC
>JAUMHF010000001.1:381734-395444 GCA_032359275.1 Microctenopoma steveboyesi
TTCCACCAGCAGGGACCACGAAGGAGAAAAGACTGGACTGTGATCTGAGACCTCGTGAAGATGGAATTTTTAGCCTCAGTTCATTTGCAGATCTGAGAGAGCGTGTAGGAGTGTATCTTACCTGTAGGGTGTTAAAGTAGGATGGAGCAGATTCATTGAGAGTCCTGTAGGCAAGCATCAGAGATTTAAACTCAATGCGAGCAGCAGAGAGGTAAGAAGAGGTGTGACATGGGTGTATTTTGGCTGGAAGATGAAGATAAGACGGGCCGCCACATTTTGGACCAACTCCATTCATTTAACGAAAGGCAGATCTAATTCTTTTTCCATGATGTGTTTGTGTGGGCGTTTGTCACCTGTCCCAGGAAGTAGCTGTCAGAGGGCCGGTGCTGCTCATAAAAATGTCCCAGGATGCAGTGGTGCCGACGGGGGTCGCAGAAGCTGGGTGGGGCCAGCGCCTGCATTGCTGGCTCTCTTCGCTGCGACGAGTTAGACGAGCTGTCGGTGGCGGTCTGCGGGGACAGGGGAGGACACAGGTTAAAGGTCGTTGAAACACACAGGACACCAGTCGGTGCTGATGTTGATGTTCTGAACTTCAGCTCTGATTAAAAACATTTCTTAAATTCGGTTCCGCTTCATTTAACTGGTGGAATCAATGTTCCTGACGCAGTTCTGCTGGTTCTGGGCGCCTGAGCTTCACTTCACTTTGTTCTGACCAAACATCTGTTTGCAGTTAGAGCATGACAGAAGTCTCTGTGTTTTTATTGGGTCTGTGGCCCGTGGCCCGCGGCGCTGACAGCGCGGTGGTGGGCTGCATCAGCCGCCGCGCCACCATGAGCTGCTGCTTTCATGTGGCGCTTCGAGTTCCTGCAGCTGTCTCACATTTGTGTCCGAGCGTTCTGCTGGTTTTCCCCTTTGGTTCTGTCGAGTTCTGCTGACGCTGAACTAAAGCTGCAGCTTTTCTAATGTAAAGAAAAATCATCATAAAGAATCTGCGAAGCCTCAATAAATGTTCCAGCTGTTCAACCTCAGTCTGAATCCTCCAGGTGCAGCGAGGGGCGTCACGCCTCAGGGAGAAATGATCTGCAGCCACATGTCCTCTGTGGGGTCCAACACGCGGACGGAGGCAGGAAGGAGGTGCAGCAGACATGAGAGCTGCTGTACATGCAGATACAGTACGATTCAGTGACGCTGAACGCTCTGAATCCTGCAGGAATCACAACCACGGTTCGTTTCAGCGTCGTCGTATATGAACCTGGGAAGCGTCTCTCACCGTGAACACGTCGTCGTCTCCGAGCTCCGCCTCATTCTGCAGCGTTGATGAAGACGTGGTCGAGCCTGGAGGACAGAGGGAAAGATCAGTTCACCTCACGCACTGCAGGTTAGGGTCAGGGCGGGCTGTAATCCGTCCTGTGTGTGGGGGGGGTGTCTAATAACAGAAAAAGTTGGTAGACAGACGCTCGATTCTCAGAATGGTTGCCATGGTTACAGGTTAAAACACCAGGATCTTTGATAAGATAAGATACTAAAACGAACAAAACGTTTCATCAGAACAAAACCGAACGTGTTTGTCGGGAGTAATTTCTACCCGTGGGATACACCTTCAGCTTTCTACCCGTAAGTGTCTGTACCTTCTGTCAGGTCCTCCAGCGCCTTCCTCACTCCGCGGTCAAACGCTCTGGCGTCAGCTGGGCTCTGGAAGGTCAGGCCACACTTCCTGTTGTCGACCTTCCAGTGGTGGAACGTCGGTGTGGCCTTGGTGTAGACCAGGTCCTTCTTTAAGAAACACTCCAGAATCACCTGGAGCATCAGACATGGGTTTGAGTTTCCTGTGTGAGAATACGGAATATCTGCAGCAGCTTCACACCTGCTGAATGATTTACAGATCTGAGGCCTGTAGCCAGTTTAAAGGAGCGCTGCGCAGAAACACAATGAACAGGTTTGCTCGTGCTGCGGGACTGGCCTGTTTGTCTTTGAGACGTTCTCCGTGGATCAGAAACGTGTTGCGTCCCAGCAGTTCGGCCGGCAGCAGCCTGCACACACCCACTCTGCTCAGGCATCCGTCCTGCGCCAACCAGCCGCCGCTCGAATCGTCTCTGGTCATCACCACCGCTTTGACGCGCACGATGTAGCTGTCACTGCAACGGAGCAGTCAAACGGAGCATCTGTTAACATGGTGGCCGAGAGCAGGAGGCAGAGCTAGCGGTGAAGTTCAGAGCTGGTTCTAGGTACATGCTTCCATCTCACGTTGCTTCAGGGGCAGACGGATACACGTACATGTCAGTGGAGTATCTCACTTTAATGTTGAACCAGAACTCTCCAGAAGCGACCGACTACTGATGAAGCGTAGTGGTGTTAAAGAGTCAGAGAACCAGCAGTGTTGGTGTTTCTGGAGGAAACTGTCCAATCACAGCAGAGGGTGTAAATCACAACACGCGTGTACGTACGACACAACGTGTGCTTAAACACACGAAACCACCTGGACTCTTTCTTCTTCCCTCTACAGCGAGTCAACGTTCTCTTTCCCGAGTGCCACTGAATACATCATCACTAACCCACGATCATACTGCACACTGTTTTCCTATAGCTGTGAGGACCTTTCACTGACATCATACATTCCCAGGCCCCCACCTTAACCCCAACCCTCACGACTAAACCCGTAACCTAAACCTAGTCCTACAGTGAATCCTGAAACACACACACACATCTTCACAGCCAGAACAGCAGACGCAGAGCATGAAGCATGTTAGCAACATGCGAACCCGAAGAATCGAGGCCGGGATTAGAAATATGAAGATCAGCCCCGCTCTGTCCGTCTTGCCTTTTGTGCTGTGACATCTCTCGTACATCCTGTTTCCACGGTCACAGCAACACGACGGCCTCTGTTGACGGCAGGTTGTTGAGCTGTTCGGCTGCGCAGCGACGCATCCTAACGGGCCGGAGAGAGGCGGGAAGCGCTGCCCGCCTCGCCACACACACACACACACTGCTCCTCTCCACCATGTGATTCAGCCTGCCTGTCAAACAGATGGTGTGTGTGTGTGTGTGTGGGGGAAGCATGAGTCATCACTGCATTTGCAAGCAGGATTCAGCAACACGTTTGTACTTCTATCTTTGTGAGGACACTCATTGATATAATGAAGGGTAACATGGAGACCCAGTCTTACCCCCGTCTGACCCGACCCTGACCCCAAACCCTGATCCCTAACCTTCACACAGGACTCACCGGAATGTCCTCACAACTGACGCTGCTGAGCTAATGTTTGTCCACAGAAAGACCTGTCCCTGCTCCCACAGCGGGGGTCGTGCTGGTTCCACAGCCTCCATTTGCAAACACAAACCTTCTTCTAAGAGTTTAGTTTGGTCGCCTGCTCAGCATGTTTCAGCGCTGTTTGGCTAATCACAGCGACCGCAACCGTTTCAGTCCGGTTCACAGTGGCTCTGTCCATCAGACACCAGCTGTCTGTGTGTCCACTGACATTTCACGATGCCATCAAACATTCAACACGTGACATTCACTAGAGAATATTTCACACTATGTTTTTGTGTTCTCTTAGCTGTACTAGTACTGCAGGTACTTCCCGCACATACATGACTGACCTCTGACAAGATAAATATGTGATGTGATGTTTTTCTTTTCTCTGTTTGTGAAAGGCTGCAAACACAAATGATCCCTCACTGGCTTCCCAGCCACACACATGGTTCCGTTCCTTTACTGAAGGAACGGAACCATGATTGATCCTCTGAGAGGAGGGGCCGTCCCTGTTTAAGGGAACTGCTACTGCTGTAGCAGGGCTGGATTCCCGGGCCTGAGAGGTCGTGGAGCCCACAGAGAGAAATGCTGAACTACAGTACCACATACTTGATGAAGTATTTCTGCACTTCTGGATCTGAATCAGCCAAAGACAAGTGGATCACTCAGAGATTGGTGAACAAACCAAACACATTTGTTCGCTGGGCCAATTGGAGAAGTAGTTTCAGTCTCGGTCTGTAGACTCTACACATCATACACGATGTTGAGTCCAGAGCTTCTCGCAGCTACGTGTCTGACACGTGTTTCAGTGTTTCTCCAGCACTGAGCTCGTTTTTCTAGAGTTCTGGATCTTTGGACTGGCCTCACACTCAAGCAGCAGCAGCGTCGGCCTCTCTGCCTCGACGTGTGTTTTCTCACTGACGTCACGCGGCGGGACCATCCCAGCCCCCCCGTCCCTCTCAGGGTAGCTGCCACCACTTTAGTCACAGACATTAGTGATAGATGTACACGTGGTTCTATGGATCCGGGCCTGCTCAGTGGACACAGACAGACGAGGACCAGTCCAAACCCACAACTTGTTCGAGCTCCAGCCACTCAGATGGAGGTCAACACTAACATAAAGTCAATGCAGTTCTGTGAGGGAGGGGCTGGAGTACCAGGGACACTGCTACCCGCTGACCTTTCCTCAATGTCACCCCCCCCCCCTCTCTGCTGGCTCGGGGGGGCATCGCTTCGCCTGATTAACGGACAACAGAAGCTAAAAGACTGCGAACGGTTCAGGTTGTGACTCCAGAACCCGCCCAGACCCACCTGTGATTGTACTTCATATCACAGTACTGTAACTATCAGAAACTTCAGTACTACAACCTGCAGGTATTAGTACTGTGTCTACAGGTGAGTATGTATGATCAGCTCTATAATGTCCAGTTGATACAGCTGAAGATGTACTGGCTGTAGTAAACGAGGAGTAGTAGCAGTAGTGGTAGTGGTGGTAGTAGTAGTACTATTGGTAGTAGTAGTGGTGGAGCAGGTTGTACCTGAAGCAGTGTCAGTAATAACAACAGACGTAGTACTAAGAGGAGTAGTACTGGGACAGCTGTGTACAGCATTTACACTAATACTATTGTAGTACTAGCTGTACTAGTAGTATCAGTACTTTGTGTACTTACACCTGTAGTAATCCTGTGTGAAGTAAATAAGCTGCATCTCAGTACTGTAAGCGTGTATTATTACGCGGCCTCACTGCGGTTTCTTTGCTCTCGACCTGTAAACCTGTGGACCCGCCGAGCCTCTGATGATGGCTCAGAACCTGCAGCCCCTGTGCACAGGAAGGAGCCGGGAACCACGGCTTTACACCCGCAGAGAACTTGTTCCCCTTACTCATGGCAGACGGAGCAGAACCGTCTCCGTCCATCACGATGCCTGCTCTGCTCCATCATGTCCACGCTCCCCCTCAGAGGAGGAGGAGGATGAGGAGGCCCCTGCACCTCCTCATCACAACACAGCAGAACCATGTGATCCGTCCTGATGAACCCATCCTGGGCTCTGTTGTTCTGATGGGGGGGGGGGTACTCACTCGTCTGGGCGCGTGTCCTCGCTCATTTTCACCGCTTCACCTCCGGTAATAACGAGTTCCCGCCGCCGCACAGCGCGGGGACTTCATGTCTCCTCAGCGACCAGCGGCAGGTTCTTGAAGTCCGGTCGGTTCTGTGGTTTCGGAACCTCGTCTCTCCTCCTCTTCTTCTTCGTCTTCTCCTCAGTTGCTGGGGCGCATCTCTAAGAGGCGCATCCGCCTCCTCCCGAGCCTCCTCCTGCGCTTCCTACGCTCCTCTGCCGCCTCCTCTTCCTCCTCTGCCGCCTCCTCTTCCTCCTCCCCCACCGGGCCGGGCTGGAATGCGGTGACCGAAAATGGTGCGCTGGTGTCGGTGAGGTTGGCCCCGTACGAGCCCCATCTCCCCCTCACTCCATGTTGGATCCAGAGACGGGGGGTGGGGGGGTCGGCGTGACGTCAGACGCGAAGGACTGCAGAGTCACGTGCGATTTCAAAAAGAATATTAAAACATGGAACTAGTACTGCAGTACGTGTAGTAGTAACAGCAGTAATGTTCGTAGTAGTAAAAGTACTTTAACAGCGGTGGAGACCTGGTGTTTTACAATGTTTAAACATGTAATACTGTGAAATATTCAGCTTCAGTACTTTTACTGATTCTTCAAAATAAGAGCCCCGGTCCTCAGCGCGTTTCACTGACACCTAGTGGTCAGTTGACGCTACGACACTGGACTCTGCTGGTGTTTAGTCACCTGATACATTCAAGACAGTTTTTCAAAGTAAAGTATTAAGTGTTTGTTTAAGTTTGTTTATTCTGATTAATGACAGTAAAAGACAAAAGCAGTTAATTAAATTCATTCGTAGGTTGTTAACGCAGCGTCACGTCTCTTCAGCTGGATCTAATTCTCACTTTAAACTCTCCTGAATCACTGAGCTGCTGAGTTTGTTTGGACTTTTTTCTGTGTCCACCTCTGATTGGAGAATTGACAAGCTGCCATCATCATGTGGGGTCTATTAAGACTGTTCAGAGCTTCTGCTGATACAGTGATGAAGACTCCTCCTCCTCCTCCATGTTTGTTTTCTTCCCTTTCATTTGAACATATTAACAAGCAGAGATAAAGAAATCCGAACTTTCTGGTCTGTGAACTGTGTTAAACAGTCCAGAGTCTGATCCTGGTTCAGTAAAACATCTAGAAGATGAGTGTGGGGGCTGATAGTTTCATGACGCCCTGTAATGGCACTGAATGAACGCTGGGTGTCGCTGTTGTCCAACGGTTTGGTCTGTAACGCTTTAAAGCTTCTTTAATGTAGAGCACCAGTGACGTCACTGAAGGGACATGTGGGACGTGAATCAGTGTGATAAAGGACTCACAGTATTTCTGTGACCATTACAGGAATATTTAAATGTCATTTTACCTCCTGAACACAGTAAAAATGTACTTACTGCAGTACTACTACAGTAAGTAGTACTTCCTGCAGGTTGTCACTTTGATCAAATGTACTACAGAGTAAACCGATAGTACACGTGTATGTTCAGTATTTGTATTTAGACGTATACTTGTATAAGTAGGACTCTGCGGGTACACATACAGCACATGGACCATTCAGGCCCTGAGGATCCAGGGACCTGGATCAGTTTTTCCTTCTTCACTTGTTTATTTAGTTTTGAGGTGGTCGGGGACGCGCCTCTGCCCTGCGGGGACGCGCAGACAGTATCTGCTCCTTTAAGGACACGAACCCCCCCCCCCCCCCTCCCTCTCCTCACACCCGGGCGACCTGCTCTGAGGGAGGAGGACGCGGAGCCGTGATGGGGATCTGATCACAGCCCGCACGGCACCGCACGGCTCAGAGCGCAGCGCGCGGGTCCGCGGCACTTGAACTCGGCTTTTGGATTTAAGCGGATCGGATTCGGCCTGTGGACACAGCGGCGGCTCGGTTGGTTGTTGTCTGGACCTGGAGGCCGGTTTCGGAACAGCGTGGCCCGGGCTGGTGCTGCTGCCTCCGTCGCTGAGACCTGCTGCTGCTCCTCTGGTTGTGTCCGCGGGCTGTTTGGGTTCGGGACTGACTGATTAGCGCCTCGGTACCGCGGAGTTGGATGTGTGTTTTGACCCGCTGGAGTCAGCTGGAGTCCGGGCGGAGAAACGGGGTCGATGGCGCAACGGGTGCGTAAAAATGAACTTTATTTTAGTGCAGGTCTGAGACCAGCTGCACAAAGTCCAGTCCGAGTCTTCAAAACCAAAAACCATTAGAATAATAAAACAAAACACGAAGCTTTATTTAGATGTTTAATTTTTTTGTGTGTTAAAATAATTTGTAATAAATGTTCTATTTTTATAACACAAACTTTTTTACTTTTGTCTTTATTTAAATTTAAATGTTAAATAAAAAAAATAAAGTCTTTTTTTTCAGCAGCAGTGAAACTGTTGAAGCTTTAATCAAATAAAATTCACTTTTCTCAGAAACAGTAAATACATTTCTAAAAAACAAACTAAATGTAATTTATGTAAAATGAAATAATTCTTTTTTTTATCTTTACGTTTTGGGTTTAAAGTGATTAAAACATTTGATGTTTTATGACAGAAACCAGCTGCTTTGTTACCAAACTTTTTGTTTCCGGCTGATTTTACGTTAAATCACGTTTAAACCTTAAAGCATAGTTTAAAAGCAGATGTTTGATTTTATTGATTATGGATCAGTTTGTGTCTAATTATCGACAACATGAGTCAATTTATTGTCACTAAGCGTAAATATTTGAGCAAAACAAAAAACGTTTTATTATCAGCATAAATAAATAAAAGCAAATCAATTACATAAAATATATAATACTTTATATAAATATATAAAGTAATTTTTACTCCGTCGGTCTGAACGGAAACACCTGGAAATAAAAAAAGAAATGTTTAAATGTTAAATCCGCTGATAATTATTTTTAATGGAAAGTAAAATTTACTGTTTTAAATTCAGCAGATTTGTGCTAGATGTTTATTTACTAGAGTTTTTAATAATAATTTAAAAAGCAGACGTAACTTTTTAGATATAAAATCAAACAAAATGTTGAACCTGAGAATTCAGAGATTTATTAAAGGTTTTCAGACACAAAGTGAACAAAACGCACAACAAGTCCGTTTTTGTATATTGTGTGTCCATGTGTGTAAAACACACTTTGTCCTGTTCGCTCTGAACAAACCTGCTTCAAACTCAGTTTAAATTTAGTTTGATCATTTTGTCCAAAGATTAAACTGGTTTATGACTCCATTAACAAAATAAAAGCCTCCGTTCAGAGCGTGTTGGTTGTTATTGTAAAAAGTTGTTAGAAAATAATATTTATAATCCCTGTTGTATGTGCGCCCCCCCCCCCCACACACACACACACACACACACACACTCGTGTATCATGTTTTATTCTTATTTACTCAGACAACTCTGAAAATAAGATGTTTGAGAGAAAGTTTCTGAATTTATTTTTACAGACAATAAATGGAGGGTGGACATTTATAATGCGAACGTGGGAAACTTTTTACTGCACCACATGTATCAGAGCCAGTTACTAAAATCTGAAACTTCATTAAATAAACACGTTTATTTAAAAGTATGGAAAAGAAAAAAGAAAAACTCACATTATGACATAAACTAATTCATAGTTTTTTGCTTTTACTACTTTTTCCTGTAACACTTTAAATACATTTTCACACACACATCTTTGCTTATTTCCAGTGCAGGACGTTTACTTGTGTGAGTTATTAGTACTTGCAGTACATCAAAGTACTGAATACCTCAGTCTCTGTGATTCCTCTCTGTCTTTAAAGTAAACGTATTATAGTCGTAGTATCACGGTAAGTTTGATTTGTGTCTTATGAACACGGTGGGATCGTTTCCTGCTGAGGTTCAGTTTGTGAAGCTCGACAGAAAAAAAATTCTCTTTATGTGTACTAAAAGTAGGTACTGGTCCCAGTGTATATAAAGTACTTTAAATGATACTTGGAGTGAAAACATCAGAATCATTGAATAAATAAATCACAGGATTTTTACTTTATAACTGTATATTTCTACACTGTGGTAATGATATTTTTACTTTAGTGAAATGTCATGAGTACTTCTACCACTGACACCAAAGTAAAATATTCCTCTGTGAAGTAGAAATACCTAAAGGCAGTACTCACATACAGTAAGCATCCTACCGTCAGGTCAAAGGTCACACGTGTCGTCTCTGTGTTCCAGTATGAGGACCTGGCCCACTACGGGCTGGAGCATGTGGGTGGGGTGTACGGTGACCCCCACCACCACCACGCTGCTGCCGCCGCCGCCCGCTCCCTGCAGGCCGTTCACCTGGCCGCCGCCGCCACGGCTGCTGGTCCCTACGCTCCACACCAGTACTCTCAGTCCACCCACAGCAGCAGTGCGGCTGGAGACGTCCGCAGAGACAAAGACGCCATTTACGGGTAGGATGAGTTCACCGACACGCCTCCAGCTTTTTCTGTAGTAACTTTAATGAGCAAAGTAACGACAGGGAATCAGTTCATCAGTGATACGCTCCGGGACTCGCTGTGAGAATACGGGGCCCCGGGCTCACAAATAAATCTTTCAATTTGTCATTGAGAGGCCACAGTTACTTCCATTGTATCAATACTTCTAATACTAACTCACTACGTGTGAGGGGGTGCATTTTTATTTTTACTTCAGTTATTTTTCAAATTAAGACCAGAAAGTAGTACGTAGGAAGTATGTTATGAAGTATTTCAGATTCAGATTCAGATTTTATTTGACACGTGCACAATCATACACAGTACAATATGCAGTGAAACGCATATTTTACAGCATTAACACAGTTTTCATATTATAATTACACTATAGTTCAATAGATTACTGCCCTGTGTAGTACTGTAGTACTGCCCTGTGTAGTACGGCTCTGTGTAGTATTGTAGTACTGCTTTGTGTAGTACTGGTCTGTGTATTACTGTAGTACTTCTCTGTGTAGTACTGTAGTACTTCTCTGTGTAGTACTGCTCTGTGTAGTACTGCTCTGTGTAGTACTGGTCTGTGTATTACTGTAGTACTTCTCTGTGTAGTACTGCTTTCTGTAGTACTGCTCTGTGTAGTACTGCTCTGTGTAGTACTGTGGTATGGCTCTGTGTAGTACTTGTCTGTGTATTACTGTAGTACTTCTCTGTGTAGTACTGCTCTGTGTAGTACTGTCGTACTGCTCTGGGTAGTACTGTAGTACTGCACTGTGTAGTACTGCCATACTGCTCTGTGTAGTACTGCTCTGTGTAGTACTGTAGTACTGCTCTGTGTAATAATGTAGTACTGCTTTGTGTAGTACTGTAGTACTGCTCTGTGTAGTAATGTAGTACTGCTTTGTGTAGTACTGCTCTGTGTAGTACTGTAGTACTGCTCTGTGTAGTGCTACTCTGTGTAGTACTGTAGTACTGCTCTGTGTAGTACTGCTCTGTGTAGTACTGTTCTGTGTAGTAATGTAGTACTGCTTTCTGTAGTACTGTAGTACTGCTCTGTGTAGTACTGTAATACTGCTCTGTGTGGTACTGCTCTGTGTAGTACTGTGGTACTGCTCTGTGTGGTACTGCTCTGTGTAGTACTGTGATACTGCTCTGTGTGGTACTGCTCTGTGTAGTACTGTGATACTGCTCTGTGTAGTACTGCTCTGTGTAGTGCTGCTCTGTGTAGTACTGTGATACTGCTCTGTGTGGTACTGCTCTGTGTAGTACTGCTCTGTGTAGTACTGCTCTGTGTAGTGCTGTGATACTGCTCTGTGTAGTACTGCTCTGTGTAGTACTGCTCTGTGTAGTACTGCTCTGTGTAATACTGTGATACTGCTCTGTGTAGTACTGCTCTGTGTAGTACTGCTCTGTGTAGTACTGCTCTGTGTAGTACTGTGATACTGCTCTGTGTGGTACTGCTCTGTGTAGTACTGCTCTGTGTAGTACTGCTCTGTGTAGTGCTGTGATACTGCTCTGTGTAGTACTGCTCTGTGTAGTACTGTGATACTGCTCTGTGTAGTACTGCTCTGTGTAGTGCTGCTCTGTGTAGTACTGTGATACTGCTCTGTGTGGTACTGCTCTGTGTAGTACTGCTCTGTGTAGTACTGCTCTGTGTAGTGCTGTGATACTGCTCTGTGTAGTACTGCTCTGTGTAGTACTGTGATACTGCTCTGTGTAGTACTGCTCTGTGTAGTGCTGCTCTGTGTAGTACTGTGATACTGCTCTGTGTGGTACTGCTCTGTGTAGTACTGCTCTGTGTGGTACTGCTCTGTGTAGTACTGTGATACTGCTGTGTGTAGTACTGCTGTGTGTAGTACTGCTGTGTGTAGTACTGCTGTGTGTAGTACTGCTCTGTGTGGTACTGCTCTGTGTAGTACTGCTCTGTGTAGTACTGCTCTGTGTATTACTGTAGTACTTCTCTGTGTAGTACTGCTCTGTGTAGTGCTGTCGTACTGCTCTGTGTAGTACTGTCGTACTGCTCTGTGTAGTATTGTCGTACTGCTCTGTGTAGTACTGCTCTGTGTAGTACTGCTCTGTGTAGTACTGCTTTGTGTGGTACTGCTCTGTGTAGTACTGCTCTGTGTAGTACTGCTCTGTGTAGTACTGCTTTGTGTGGTACTGCTCTGTGTAGTACTGCTCTGTGTAGTACTGCATGTTTGAACCCAGGTTCACAGGTCTAATATGCCCCCCCAGACATCCTTTATTCCCTCTGCTCGCACTGATCTTTGAGAAATGTGAACTGGCGACGTGCACGCCGAGAGACAGCGGCCTGGTCGGAGGAGACGTCTGTTCCTCGGACTCCTTCAACGAGGACATCGCCGTCTTCTCCAAACAGGTAGAGACACAGCACAGAATACACGAGTACTCCGAGTAATCCAGTAACGCTTTCAGACACTCGTGTCGTGTTTTCAGATCCAATCGGAGAAGCCGCTGGTTTCCTCAAACCCAGAGCTCGATAACCTGGTGAGTGTGAGCAGAAGGACTGGTTCTGGTTCTGGTTCCGGTTTCGTCACACCACAGCAGGTTCATTTATGTCTCTGCTGTTTGTCGTTCTCAGATGATTCAGGCGATCCAGGTCCTGCGTTTCCACCTGCTGGAGCTGGAGAAGGTCTGAACGCACCTCTTTATTGATCTGGATCTGATTTGCTGATTAATCGACTCTAATGAGATTAGAGCAAAGATGTTCGCTGGGCAGCTAATCCCGGATTAATTCTGATCTAAACCTAAATCCCAGCACATGCAGTGTCGCCGTGTGCTGCTGTTACGCTCCCCCAACGTCGCAGGTATCATTTCACCACAGCAGGAAATAAAGAGGCTTTTCTCCGCCGTGTTTTCAGGTCCACGAGCTCTGTGATAATTTCTGCCATCGATACATCAGCTGTCTCAAAGGGAAGATGCCGATCGATCTGGTGATAGACGACAGGGACGGAAACAAATCGGACAGCGAGGACTTTATCAGGTCATCAGGGAGCAACATGGACCAGGTGAGTTCACTGACCCCTCATAAATCTGAGAATATTCTCCTGCTGATGTGGTTCCAGTAAACGGACGTGACTGAGGCAGAACTCACTGATGAAGAGCGAACACATTTGAGACTTACTGGTTCTGCTTCTGCAGAGTTTCTTTCAGAGCTGAAACACTCTACTGATCCAGCTGCAGGACACACACAGATCTTTTTTCTTTCTCTTCCCACAGATCCAGAAACGAAAGTTTAAATCCGCCTCTTTAACCTTTTAGAATGTGTGGCTGTGTCTGACTCCTAGTCCATCCCCTACCAGGTGTGTCCCTGAGCCAGACACCCAGCGCTAGCTACCTGTAAGTCGCTTTGGATAAAAGCGTCTGCCAAGCAAAGTAAAGTAAAGTAAAGTAGAACTGGAGCAGCTCAGTGCTGCGCGAACAGTCGCTACAAAGCTCTGCTCTCGTTTCTAGTGCTTCTTCTTTGTTTGACGGTTGTCTCCTGAAGCGCTGTCAGTTTCACACCAGGTGTAACAGGACACACAGCCTCCGTCTCTTCATCTCTGATAAATGAGTCTTTATGATCCTGCAGTGGTTTGTTGCTCGTCTCTGTTCTCTTGTTGAATCATGAGACATGTTTGACAAATGTACGTAAAACAACCAGGAAGGGACCAAATACTTTCTCACAGCACTGCTTGTCTTACTGAGCAGCTGCACCTGACCCGTGAACTGTTTCTGTGTTTTCTCTGGAGATTTCTTGGAGCAGAGATCACGACGACACCGGTTCAGTCCGCTCGGCTGGAACACCGGGACCGTCCAGTGGTGGACAGACATCGCACAGCGGCGACAACAGCAGCGAACAAGGTACAATCAAGTACAGCAGCGTGTGTGTGTGTGTGTGTGCGTGTGTGTGTGTGTGTGTGTGTGTGTGTGTGTGTGTGTGTGTGTGTGTGTGTGTG
>JAUMHF010000001.1:439588-454848 GCA_032359275.1 Microctenopoma steveboyesi
TCTGCATGCTCTGCTCTGTTTTAGACCACAAGACTCATGAGTTAGTTCCTCTGAAAGAAGGATATGAAGGAAAGAAGGCAGAGCTGGAGAAGACAGAGGCTGAAATTCAGCAAATGATCCTGAAGATTCAGGAGATCAAACACTGGATCAGCTGGAGGAGACGCTCAGTAAAGAGATGAAGATGTTTAAGGCGGAGCTGAAGAGGGACACTCGACTCTCTCTGAAGTCTCGTCCTGAGAAGGTGGGGGTGTTATATGAGGAGGGTCTGGTCTCCTATGATGTAGATGCTGCAGCTCCTATCTACTCCTTTACTGGCTGCTCCTTCACTCAGAAACTTCACCCATTCTTTTGTCCCTGTCCTAATGAAGGAGGCACGAACTCTACGCCTCTGACCATCTGTCCTGTCACCTGTTTTACTGATTCACTTTTATTAGCAGGAACAAATCAACAACTTTGAAAGAAATGTTTAATAGAGGTGTGGAGGTCGCAAAAGACAGCGCATAGCTCATAAATCCTAACTGGGTGTCCCCTGCCTCCCACTGCGGAGCTACAGTCAGTGCAAAGTGGAATATTACAATGAGTAATAAAAATAAGGTTTTCTCTGGAGCTAAATGCCTCCTGGTGTTTCTTAATCATAAACAACTAGAATAACTGCACAGAGAAGTAATGCGTTGATCGTGTTTCATCAAACACCATGTGCTGAATTACTGATACTTACAGTGCGAGCACATCTCCAGGGGGTAGCTGGCTTCGTTTCCCTGAAAATGAGAGAAGACTCACGATGAAACGAGTGTTCAGTTAACAGCTGGTTAAAAGCAAAAAAGAAAAACAACAGTGACATCTTTAATCCGTCAGCTACATCTGGACCTGAATTCTGTTCCGAGTCCTTGTGCGGTCCGACGTAGTAAGCATTTATGATCCTTTTGAAGCACTTTTACTGCTTTTAGCAGCACTAAACCTGCGTCGAGCACTACTTTAAATAGTAAATCACTGCACCTCTATCTGGAACAAATGGGCTGATTTAACCAGGGATCTTAGCAGGTGATTGTGTCAGTCTATGCACCCAGCAGCAGCAGATTTTTATTGGAAAACTGCAAAGGCATCATAAGTCCAGCAGCACAGTAGACAGTTCTGTTATTTATTGTTGCCAGCATCTAAAACCTAAAGATATTCACTTCACAATACCGTGAGCAGGTCATACAACCACACATCCAGTGTGAGAACATGAGGTAATTATTATAATGTTTTACTTTTCCTGTCTGTTGTTGCACTTAAATAACCTAAAAGATGGAACATTGCATTGACTTTAATTTATACACTGGGCAAATCAAAGTGCTTCATGGAAAATAATACCTAAAATCACAATAGAACATGGTAACAAATACGTGGAGACGGTGTTGAACGTTACATACATTTGTTAAAATGCTGGCTACCAAATGCAGTAGGTGGTGACGGTGAAGAAAAATCTCTATTTAAAGCTTGTGTGTGGCTGCAGGAAATGCAGCATGCAGAGACTGCGGCTTTAAAGGACGGTACGATGCTGTTCCAGGCTGAATGTTAGCGTGTGTTTATGCACTCTGTCTTTCTCACTCTCTTTCTCCTAATGTATTCTGACACAAAAACTGCACTAACGTATGTTCTTAAAATAAAGATGAAACTGAACTGAACCTTGTTGTTTTGTTGTCCTAAATATTATAGGACAGTTATAATATAGATATTGTGAATTTTATATTTTAGTTATCTTAACAGGTGTTAGTGTTTTTTATTCATTAAACATTAAGCGCCATTAATGCTTTTATTTTGGTGGAGATGTTACTACACTTCCGTGCAGCTAGCCGCTAGCCTGTTAGCATAACTGCAGTATTCCTCCACTGCGGCAACATCTCTGTCAAAGGCTTAAAACGGCTGCTACAGTAATGAATGTGTGACCATTTGACAGTTACAAGAAGCACGAGAAAAGAATAAATCAACATTACTGTCACGAACGATCAGTGGCGTTTGCAAACGATTTAATTTCAGTGCTAGCAGCAGCTAACGTTAGCAGCAGCGACGTGCTAACGGAGACGCTGAGATTACAACACGATTTAAATAAAACAGGACAAAAACACGGATTTTCTCACCATTGTTTGCGCAGCGAGTGTGCAGCAGCTGGGGGAGAATTGAAGATCGATTAATGCGTCGACGCCGACGTTTCAACGAGGTTTTCAGACTTTGAACGACGAGACCACCGGTTGTCTGAGCGAAGGAGACGTTTACTGCAGCCGCAGCGGAGTGAGGGATCCGGGGGAGGAGGAGGAGGAGGAGGAGCCGGGGGAGGGAGGGAGGGGCGTGTCCCCGGTTCTTCTGTGTCAGGAACAGGAACCACAGGGTTTCATAACACCGAAGCACACAGCAGATATCAGGAGGAAAAACAAACACTTCATTTTATTATGTGATGTTTTTGCTCCTTTTCATTTGATGTAACGTTTCATATGCTCAGAACCAGAACGTGCAGGAACTCTGGACACATAATGAGCTGAGCCGTTGACGTTTCATCTCTCATGTTCACCTACAGTGAAATAAGTGCAGCTGCTGCCGTTGGCTCAGTACTGGTTTACTTCACAGACACTTTATTCTCCTCAGTTAAATACATTAGAAAACAACGTGAGGCTTTCAGACATTTTCAAAGAAGAAAAAACAGACAAGAAAATGCAGATTTGGCAAAAAAGTCATGCACTTCATCAGGAAACAGAGGGAAACTCAAAGCCTGTGATCAGCACCAGGTCCGAATGTAGACCTGGTTCAGAATTCAGAGCCGTGAAGGCTAAAATAATATGTGTGATGGTGCCCTACAATGTTCTCATCGCCAGCACAACTCACCTCGAAGAACGAGCATGTGTGTCTCAGCCTGAAGAAGCCATCACTCTCTGTGTGTAAAGGGCAGCTTCACTCGTTTATGGGTCTGGTTTGATATCCTGCTGCTTCTTGCTAAAATATTCCTCCAGGTGATGTAATCTGGAGGAATTTCAGCTAGAAGCGCATATATTTTAATGTCGGGACAAAACAACAAAGTTAAATGTGTCCGTCCCCAAACTGCAGCGTGTGTAAGGTTGAATCTCACATTAATCTATGATTAAGTTACTTTTAAAGAAACTTGTTCATCTACCTTTCATTTCTTCGTTGTCAGTTTTAGCATGGCGTTTCTGGAAATGAAGCTCTCGCACTTTAATCTGACATCCGGTGTTTGAAAGCCTGGAAATGTTTTTTGCTCATGATGAAATGTCCCAAACTGCTGAGACCAAAATACAGCGTACCTCATTGCTACATAGAAATTTCTATCAAGTAACACAATAAATAATATGTAAGAAAACTCCTCCTCTGTCACACACAAACATCCACACACTCAGTAAGTAAGGTTAGAGACGTCTTTTATCATCAGGTGTTTTTCCATCCTGGTCTTCAGATTAGGATTTAGGGTCAGGATCTTCATAACAGTGAGATGAGAAGATTGATTTTTTATGAGACGTGTGTTAACTCTGCTGCGTTCTGGACGGACTGATGACTAACACAGTCCGGCAGAACCCGTTTGTAGCCTCAGCACTCCACCATTCAGGCACATCACGTGTTGCAGCTCTGCTTTTGAACACGACGGGTGGAGAGAAGGTCCAGTGTGCTGCTGGAGGTTCAGCTCGTACACTGATTTACAGAAGGAATGAGGTGAGTAAATGCAGAGTAACGGGGCTGAGAGAGAGCTGGACAGAGGTTCCAGCTGTGCCTCACCTTCGTCTGTCAGAAACATAAGCAGGACTTTTACTGAAATGACTCATCTACTTTAGTTTAGTTAGTTTCCCGTTAAACACATCAGCACATATGTCAGTCTTCTCATGTCAAACCCAGAATTTAAGCCCATCCACGCCCTGTTATAAAGCTACACTCACAGAGGATGGTATAAATCCACACACACACACAGGAGGAGATGGACGAAGCCTAACCCTCTACGTGTGAAAACACGCTGTGTGCAGTTCACTCTCTGTACCAACTTCTCCACTGCTCCCTTTGCTGGCGTGTGAAGCAGTGTGAACCCCTGAAAGACCAGCATAGCAAACAGCTGTTTCTCTAGCACGTTTGATGAAACAACACAAATAGCAGACCCTCACTGATTTGGCACACGACTCTGGGAACAGGCCAGAGGTGTGATACAGATGTTCAAACATAGTCCTGGTCCTGCCCGCCTGACTCAGTTGAACGCCTCCTTGTTGATCCACATGAGGGTCCGCGTCTCGTTGGGCTTGCATTCGTACTCGATGCTGCTGAATTTGTTGCCGAACTGGCAGTGCTCCCTTTTGTAGTAGTTGTAGTACTTGGCCTGCCAGACTGTCTCAAACGTCCCCGCCTTGTTAAACTGGACAGAAAGAGAGACGGAGGAAAGTGTGACCAGCTGTGAGGCTACAACAAACCTCACGAGTTGAAGTTGGAGCCAGTGCAGAGTCTTAGTGTGATGCGGATGATCCCATCAGCTACAACCAAACCGGTAGGACATGCTGTCCTCTCAGGACACTGTCTTACCTCTATACTAACTTGGACAGGCTGCCTGTCTCCACTCTTGGTGTGTGGCACGCCCTCCGTGTCGTACTGGCCGTGATAAACCACCGACTCCTCGTCCCTGGACTTCTGCTCCAAAGGAAAGATGATTCCACCAATGTTCATGTTCCTGTGAGGAAACGGAGAAGAAGGAAGTATGATGCTGATGATCCATGAGGGTTCCCCAGCACAGAGCCCAGAGGAACCCCCTACTGTTACCCAGCTGGTTCTGATTGTTATTGTTGTTCATCTTGTTCTCGGTCTGTTTAGGAGCTCAGCGTGTTCACAGCCGTCACACACACCCCTGAACCACAAACACACAAAGGTCAGATCTTTCTAAAAATATCCGAGCAGAGCGCTGAGCCGTGGGATGTGACGGTTGTTTGAAGGATGTGACCTGCTGACCTGACGTGTTCTGTTCTGTAATTCACTCACTTTATGATCATTTCTTCACACATCACATAGGATTTGCTCATTAACCTCTTCAACCCCAAAGCCCCCTGTATAGCCCCCTGTATAGGGGGCTTTGGGGTTGAAGAGGTTTTAAACCGGAAACTTAAAAACAGGCAGAGCTAAAATGATTAGTAGGAAAATAACTACTGTGGTGATCATTCTTCCTAATAGATAGAATTTTTCTTTGGAGGACATTTTGAGCCTGGTTCCGTGTCCAAAGAATTAACGAATGAATATTCCTCACCTGGTTTATTGAGCATGTATCCAAATATTCACACTCAGTATTAATGATCTTTTTCATCATCATTTCATTATATATTTTATTTCCCATGTGTGTAAATGATGTGCAGACCAGTAAACAGGGTACTGGATATGTTTGCTAAGCTGGACTCCGCCCTGCTCTACCTGAGCACTGCACCAGCAGCAGTAAGATGCTCCTGTCTGCACGTCAATCAGCAGAAAACCAGCACACACGATCCACACATCATTAATTCAGACGGGTGTCGGATCCTGCTGCAGGCCCGAGCCCGAGGGCGGCCGCGCCCCCCCCCCCCCCCCCCACACCCACACACACACACACACACTGCTCCCGCTACACGTTTTATTCAGGGACCTTATTATTTCTCATACAGAATTTAAAGAGGCGGGTTTCATCCACACACGTCCAAACCCATTATTCCTATCACAGGGTTCGCGCATGCGCCGTGCGGCCTCCGGCTGCAGATGAAACGTGTATTGAAGAAAACAAGAAATCGGTATCAGTTAAATTTGTCCTTACGTGACCTCGACGTTTCCAGGCTTAAGCACCACCTCGATCTTGTATTTGGAGCCTGTGAGCAGTTTGATGGTCCGGGTCTGACCGAACCGGGTTCCGTCCACCTTGAAGAACACGGGTCCCTCGTTGGGCTGGATCCGCAGAGAGATGCAGATGTTGATGAGCTCGGGAACGTCGTCCATGGTCCCGGTCTACTGGTTCTGGGCTCAGTTTTTGGTCCCGTACCGATGGGTTGGGGGAGCGGATGCTGCGGTGATGCTGAGGAGGGACCAGGGTCAAGCTGGACGGAATGAGGCTTCCGGTTGGCTTTCAAAATAAAAGCGGGACCGAAGTTGAGTTAGAGCAGGACAGTTTCTTCATCATCAATTAATTGATTAATCATTCATTAATTGAAACGAAAAACGTCTTGTTGGACCAGCAGCCTCAAACCAAACTGGTTTTAACATGTACTTTAACGCTTTATTTAGGGTTATATGTTTTACATTCTGGGATGTTCGGTCTAAATGAAAAATAAATTGCATTTTTAATTCACCTGTAACATGAATGAATGAAAACATGAAAAAACAACATCATGAGCACCACAACAATGTGATTTATTCCATTTCCAAATTTACAACACATATTGATTCATTTCAGCCAATACTGTTGGAGCTCCATCTCTCCATGATCGTTTTTTCTTAAAAAATTAAAAAATATGTACAGATGTTTGTGTTTCATTAGAATAAAACACAAATATAAAATATATTAAAAAATCAGTCAGAAGCGCTTCAAATAATGTCGTGACAGTTCATCTGTCCAGCTCGGCCTGCAGGATCTCTCCCCACGTCTCAGCGTCCAGCAGCGTCATCCTCCTGCCGCTCAGCTCCGCGGCTGAGCTCACGTGGCTGTATCGACCTTTCAGCCAGTCTCTCTTCAAACGGCTCCGCATGTAGTTCTTCACCAACGTCACCTGCAGCAGAGGAAACAGGAGGTCAGAGCACAGTGCGTCCCACGCAGCACTCAGCGTGAGCTGGGAACATTTAGGAAGTTGTCTGTGAAGCTTTAGACAACCAACATGAACGCTGTGTAGGATGAGCACCTGCTCTATGGATAGAGCTGATCTCTACAGTGACTCTCCTCCACACTTGTTTTCACAGACACAAATAACCCTGCACTTCTCACATTTCCCATGTGCACATCATAGGAAATGTTCATTAAATAAATTGAATATTGATTTAATAAAGGGAATGTTTCTCTGTCTTCTGTGACATTGATTAACACAGCTGCTGAGATTCATACTGATCAGGGACATGTGCAATAACTCAGCTTTAAACAACATCTGCTGACGGAAATGTTGGTGGAAAACTAAGTAATCACGTCATGTTACTGAAACATAAGTGGTATCGTGTAGTTTCAGTGACGTTCACTAGTCATCACATACAGTGAGTGAATGTGAAGCCTGCCAGGAAACACCTCAGCAGAGGGAGCCCTTGTTATGTGTAAGAGCAGCACCAGCACTGAGCTTCTTCGGGTTTCTGTTTGTTTGTGCTGCTTTTGTAAGTGAAACTCTGACCCACCTTCCAGGACAGCCCGTCTCTGCGGTCCATGTCAACCTCCCTCTGGCAGACAGCTCTGACCAGCAGACACTGCGTCCTCCACAGCTGCTCGTTCTCTTCGATGATGTGATGCCACAACTTGCAGGTCCGCGAGGCGCTGCACAGACTCTCTGTGTCCAGCTCCCCAAAGATCTTCACGCTCATTTCTATTGGCAGCGTTTCTGCAAAGTTAGGATGGGAGGTTTCATCGGTGGGCGTCAGGCAGGATCCTTTTTTACAGAGCAAAAACGCAGGCGAGCTCCAGATGGGGTCATGCTGCATAATCGCTCAGGGTCCAACAGTTGAAACAGCCTGAGGGAGAAGGTGATGGGGAAATGATTGGGAGCAAGGATGACACTCATACAGGAAACCTCGTGAATAATGTCAGCTCCCAGTTTTCTCTTATTTGATGTACGTTTTTATCTCTTTAATACATTTTTCGAGTCGGGCAATTTTGTGTTTTTTATGGTCAATAAATGTTTTTGGTTTTGTGATAGTTTTAATTTACTCCACTAAAAAAAGGCTAAACGTCACTATGAGCATGAACAGTAGTCACAACATAAAATCTAATCCTATCATATTCCTGCAGGGTTTGTGGATAAACATTTTTTCTGCATTAAAGTGTGAACGGTTGGACTAAAGCAAGTTTTTATAGCTTTTAGCTCGGAGTCACGTTCAGACACGAGTCTTTTCTCCGCCCCGAACAAACAGCACGTTAGCCAGGTTAGCTAGCTAGCTAACAGCGACGGGAAAAAACGTACGGACTGCAGTTTTTTACAGCTCAAAAACAATCTTACCGGGGACGCAATGAGAACACCTAAATGTCTGTTTGTGTGTTTAAGTGGAAGCAGGTGTTCTGTGATAAAAATGAGCCGTTCTTACCGCGTGTGTTTGACAGCTGACTCTTTAAATGTCCGAACCGATGTTTACACACGTCTCCTTGTTTTCGACGGTGTGCGCATGCGTCAAGCGTCACGCCTATTGATTATTACAATCATAAAAAATGTCCTCATGTTATCTTCAAAATAAATTAACTACGTTTATGATGTCCAGTAAAATTTCAATAGTTTGTTACGCGATCGTACAAACTCGGTAATTTTTACGTTAGTTATTTAGTCTATGCCAGAATTATTAATGCAAAGTTCAAGCACACTACAATTCATAACTATTATAATAATTCATAACACGTTGTTTATGTAAATATATGTCACGGGGAAAAAATAATAAACTCTTATATTCAAATAAATTTAAATAATTTTTAATTTGAGCTTTAGTAAATTAGATGTCTATTCTACTGCGCATGCTCAACTGCATTCCGGAAGTTTTGAACTGTGTATGTTGCTGAAAGTTGCGTATTCTGCTCTGATTCTTTGACTAACGAAGAGAAATAATTGAACGTTTTTTCACCACAACAAGAAGACAAAGGTAAAACTGTGTCAATTTCTACTTCTGCTACTAATGAAAGTACTTCTTCGTGACTTCTGTCGGTGCTGTTTGCTCCAGTGATCCGGACTGAACCCGCCTCCGGTCCCGCGCGCTGACCGCATGTCCGGCTTCGACCTCGTGCCGGTGGACGGCGGGGACCCGATCCACCTGCCGCAGGGGGAGACCGTGCTGGGCAGGGGCCCCGTACTGGGGGTGAGTCCTCAGTTAAGCTTCTGTGTGACGGAGTCTGAATGGTAACTGTTGGTGTCTTCGCTTTGGAGAAAAGCGCCTGAGAAGTAAAGAAAAGACGTAGCTGTACTTCACCTTGACCATATTTCTGTCACTGCACTACATGTGTGTGACAGTTACTGTACAGGTTGTTCAGAGTGAATCTGATGATCAGCTTACATCAGTTCATGCAGGGTTTGGTGAGTTGTCTTAAAGGTCTCAGCTCAGAGACAGACTTCACGGCCACAGATTATCAAGCAAATATCTCATAAAATACATTTGATGAGAAATGAAGCAGAACCCACTGCGAGCCACGGGCCGGGGAACTCCTAGTGCCGGCCCCAAGCCCGGGTAAATGTGGAGTGGAAAGACATCCGGCATAAAATCTCTGCCAGATCAGACATGCTGATCATAATGAAGGTGGCTTCCATACGGGATCAGCCAGGGCCGGGGTAACAACGACCGTCTGCGGTGCCAACGGGACCCAGAGTAGGAAGAGAGGAGGAAGGAATATAAGGAAGCTTCAAGAGAAGGAAAGGCAGGAGGGTGGAGGTAAGAGGTGGGGCTCAACCACAAAGGAGGTTCATGGATGTACTGAAGGAGGACATGCAGATGTGTGAAGAAGTTAGGGAGTAAAACACACCACGACATGTCAGAGACGAGTAGATGTCCAGAAAGTGTGACGTTTATTGGGTGAGAACAGATAAATCAGTGCAACGCCAAATGTGCAGTTGAGTTACTTCTCACGGATACAAAAAGCATCCAGATAAAAAATGAATAAATGTAAAAACCAGCTGAGAACATGTTGGCTGCAGGTTTGTCCTTGAACCACTGGGGGGCGCCGCCACGCTGCTCACACAGCTACAGGTGATGGGCGTAATGAACATCGGTAAAGAAAGATGGTTTGTAGAATGATGATGATGAGACTAATATGTCGGGCGTGACGTGCACAGTTTACCTCTGTCTCTAAACATCATTATGTCTCAGGTCAGAGACAAGAGGGTGTCCAGACGCCACGGGCTGCTGGAGAACCTGAACGGACAGCTGCATGTCAAACCGGTACGTCTGCTGTGAGGTGCGTCTTCATCGTCTCACAGCTACAGAGACTGTTCACAGGTGAATGTTCTGTGTGTTCTTAGACCCACCTGAACCCGTGCTTCATCCAGTCATCCCCGAACGACGAGCCCCGGCCTCTGCACAAAGACGCCTGGCACCCTCTTCATCACGGAGACCTGTTCTCTCTGCTGCCGGGTCAGTTCATCTTCAGGGTGGAGGCCGTGGGAGGAGAGGACGGCACTTCCAGGTACTTACCACACGTGTTGGAGACACGCTGGTTAAGATGAAAGCTGCTTCTCTCCACAGGTTAATTAGACTCCTCCTTGGTCTGGGCTGTTGGCGTTCGAGTGCCTCCATTAAAAACCAGCAGGGAGGATGTTGATCACTGTGTCTGTGGGAATCTTTTATCTCTGAGCCCTGATGCTCGCTCCGTTTGAAGTTTACATCAAACAAACACTCGAGAGAACGTTTCCACCGTTGAAACCAGCTGAAGCACATGGAATATTCATGTTCTAATCCCCGCTTCTCATTCCTGAGTCACTTCACACAGCGAAGAAACTCATTGTTTGAACCTCTCTCTGCAGGAACAGGCAGGTGTTTGAAGAAGAGGAAGAACTTCCTGTTTCTCCCAAACCAGATGTGCAGGCTGTTGTCGGACAGGACTGTGGACCATCCTCCCCGACACCAGAGAAGAACGCCGACAGCCTGAACAAGGTTTGTCGTACTCTGGACTCGAAAAAGTCCAGGATCTGTTGTTAGCAGTTTTATTTCATGGATAAAAACTCAGGTGCAGCAAAAGAGAAAAGGGATCCGCCAGGAGGAACCACAGAGCTGTGGCTGTGTGTGTGTGTGTGTGTGTGTGTGTGTGTGTGTGAGGTTTTCCTCTCTCCAGTCAGAAGGGTGAGAGGGTTGGGAAGTGAAATCAGTTGATTGTTTGGGGAAAATGAAATTTGTGCATGTTTCCCATCACTGTGAATTAAACTTATTTTGGGTTTGGGCAGAAGAAACAGTTCAGGTTCTCAGAAAGTACAATTATAATTAGTCCTATAAACATTGTGTGAGTTATTTTTTGATTAGTTAAACGTAGGAGAAATAATAAACAGCTTGATGTGGATCATTACGTCTAAATAAGCAACTAAATGGAGGCTGGGTCCAACAACCACATGTTTTAATGCAGGGAAACTCTGCACAACCAGAGGAAAAGGAGCACGATCACTGCGACGTCCCCCCGCCTGTGGCCAGGAACAGAGTCCTACCCGCCTGGATGATGGCGGCTGGAGCAGGAGCTGCCAAGAATCCGTCCCCGAGCCTGAAAGGTAACATTCACTGCTGTAGATCCACTTATTACTTTATATATAGCTATAGTTATATAGTTATAGGTTATATATATATATGTATATCTGAGGGGATCCGTCTTCACCACACGGCGCTAACCCTAATTAACCTAGTTTTTATTTTTCTGTTTTCTTGCCATGTTAAACATCCCCTCCCTCCAAAAGTCTCGCATCACTAAAGTGTGTGTGTGTGTGTTTCATGAGTGGTTATCCACTACTTTTGTCTTTTGTGTTGTTATTTAAATTCTTATTTCTGCAAGGATCAAAGATTTTCATGCAACACATAATTAATATTGTTTCAGCCTGATCAGACAGTTCAGTAAATAAGGAAACTGTGTGAGTCAGACACAAAGTCTACGAAATCATCTTTTTTCTTTGTTTCAGTCAAGTTAGATCAATTCCTTTCATCAGTTATTTTAATCAGACTAAAAATACAATTCAGTAAGCTTGATTAACTTAAGCTAAGCTCTTTCTTGACAGCTACGTATGCTGTTCAGCTGTTTATGGGCCAAACCCAACAAACAGCAGCACTGGAGTCCACCAGTGAAGGAACCAGTACAAAAACAAACTGTTCTGTTTCACAGCGGTTTGTTTGACGTGGAAAGCAACCGGTGGCAGCACCTGACTCTCTCCAGCTACCTTTTCATGTATGTTGAGATAAATAGGACTTAGAAATCTAATTATTAAGACTTAGAAAGAACAGGTATGTTTTACTCCAGTTACCACCAGTTATGTGATTCACTCAGGTAAACGAAGAAGTTACTGCTTTAGAAACTCTTACAGGAAGAGCTCCTACACACACACACACTCAAAAAGAGTTCTCGCAGAGCCAGTAAGACCCAGAGTTGCAGGTCTGAGTTGTGTTCAGTCACCAGTCCCAGCTATGCCAGAGCTACCTCCGACATTTAGAAAGCATTCTCTGATCTCTAAAAGAGAATGGAGAACGGAGCAGGAGAAAGGTAACTGACGAGCAGGGAACAAAGACTAAACCAGACTGAAAACTAAACAGATGAGTATCACACAGGAGCCGAGAAGAAGAACCGGCCCGGACAGAAAAGATAGCGCTGGAGACACTGGCGCAGGAGAGATGCAGGTGGTCATAACAAGCTGACGAGGAACGAGTGATTGATGGATGAATATAAAGCAGCGAGAACAGCTGGGAGTGATCAGAGGAAGTGGCAGCTGGGGATAATCAGCCATGCAGCTCTGTGTCCACAAGACGTATTATTAGAACCCGGACTCGTTTTAAATGTCTCTCTGCTATTAGTGCTGAGTGTGACCTGATGAATGGAAAAACATTTTAATGCCCACATATGAAAAGATTTGTTTTAAATTTCAATAAAAAACCATAAAGTCACAAATGAGTAATGATGCAAAACTCAACGTTTGTGCTGAGAACAAAAACAAAATGAGAAACAACATTTGTCTTTGCTCAGCGGCTCATTTAAAAATGTCTGCATGTAAGTATGACGTCCTCGTACGTGGACATCAGGACCATGAAGAGCTAAACTCTTTATTTTGGTCGAGACAACCCAAAATGTGTGGACGCCAGGTCCTGGGAGGTTACACGCGATGAGCTGTTCTCCTGTGTGTGCGAAACATTCAACACAACCCCCCCCACCATGGGCTGATTGGCATTCAGGTGGAGTGGTCCTCTGTGGCCCCTCCGCCGCTCTCTGTTCACCGCGTGTCCGTCGTCAAAGTGACCAGAAAATCCGTCAACTTCAAAGACAGACAATGAATTTGTTCTTAATATTAATGGACTCGGGGCGAGTGGCCGACGTGTAACGAGCTCGAGCTCAGTAACAGCAGAAAAAGTCTGTGTATAGATGACAGATTATTCATGGCCTGCGTGACCGGGGCCGCATTTATACGTCTTTAGTTCCAGTCAGCTGTGAGGAGGAGGACGTCTGGTTGGTCTCGGGTCAGGCTGCGACAGCGTGACGGCGCCGCCTGCATGTTGGCACAGAACCAGTGAAGTGAGAGTTCCTCTGTATGTCAGGATGTTCCCGGTAAAGATTCCGCACCCTGATGTTGTCTCAGCTTAACGGACCCTCGCCAGCTTCTTCTGCTTCATCACTCCGTCCACACGGCTGAACTCAGCTGATCAGCAGAGGACTTCTCTTCACTGGTCTCAGTCACTTAGAAATGATGAGCAGATTTATACAGAAACACGTTTTGTATTTAAAGTTGTAACCATAGCAACAGTTTTTTGACGTGGACACAGAAGATCCTCGGCAGCACAGATGTTCCCGTGTCCCTGTGTTTCTGTGTTCCTGTGTCACGGCGTGTCGTTGGTGCAGATTCTTAGTGTTTAAAGACTGAAGCACGGAAACCTTTTAGTTTAATGTTATCTCGGCTGTTCTTCACTCAGCTTCACAGTCTTTTCCTCTTGGAACTGATTCAGTCATTTCTCAGAACAACAACAGATTTTCAGGAGAAAGTTTTCCGTCTAGACGCCGAGTCCTCTTCAGACCAGCTGTGGTAACGTGAGGATTTTACCACCGTGGTTCTCAGGACGAGAAGCTGAACAGTTTTCTGTCGGAATAACGTCACAAACCTTCGATGTGAAAACTGGTTTTTGTGTTTCAGTGAAGAGACACCAGACGCCTGCAGCAGCGCCGCAGAGCAGCAAACGAGCAGCTGCTGTGGAGCAGAGCGAGGAGGAGGAGGAGAGGTCGAGGAAGAGGAGGAAGCTCAGTGAGAAAGAGCCCGCTCAGTGTGAAGCAGTTAAGTACAGTGCTATACATATTTAGTCCTACGTCCGCTCCCGAGTCCTCAGAGACATAACAGTCCTGAAAAGTGGACAATGGTTGATGAAGATGAGGTAGAACCGGACTCCGACCGCCCAAACCAGGGGTCAGAGAGTCAGCACGGTGACATACGTGTTAATGATGAACCAGAGGTCCGAGCTGGGCCCGGCCCGGCCCGGCCCGGCCCGGGGACGTGGTGATGTGCACATAACTCCTAATGAGCCTCCTGTTTCTCTCAGGACGTTCCTTCTGTGAGGAGTCAGACTGGACCCGGCAGGTCTGAGGGGAGCGACGAGTCCAACAACTGCACCGTGGAGGTGGAGGGAAACAGCACTACACAAAAGTCTGACAACAAGTCAGAACCAGAGCCAGCAGAGTCTTCTGGGTCCACCCCTGGTCTATCAGAACCCCGACTCACTGTGAGAACACTGTGTCCCTACGGGAAGAACTGCTACAGGTACCAGTTCCTTTAAATCCTGCCGGGGGGATTTCACTTTGATGTGGCTCACGTGCACTTAACCTGAAGAACGGTGCAGAGCGAGAACCCAACTGGGTCAGTGCTGCTCTGTCAAGACATGGCCTCACAGCCAAACACGAGTCCTTCTCCACTAAGCTCTCGTCCTGGAACGAAAAGATCCAGTTCAGCTGCATCTAAAACAGGAGGACGGCGAATTAAATACAGTTACTGAGACCTGCAGAGAGGGTGAATGGAAACCGGTTCTCTGGGTCCCTGTGGGTCCCTGTGGGCAGAGGAGGATTAAGGTGGTTGTGGGCCCCCAGGCTCCTGCAGAGAATAAATCCAGCCTCGGTTCATGTACCGGTACTGTTGTGATGATGATAGAACCTGCAGCACTGAGCAGCTCTAACACTGAGGCTGATCTTTTCTAACCAACCGCTGGAATAATCGTTGGACAGACTCCGACGTGAGTCTGAGGAAAGTTCACAGCAGAGAATAAAAATCAAACCAGGAGCCTAAAGGTTGTTGTCATGCCACAGAAACGCGTTTTCCTGAACCGGTACAGGCTGGGTCAGAAATATAGGAACACTAACTCCCGTCCCACAAACACGCGAGCTCAGACCAGGCTGATCTCCAGAGGAAATC
>JAUMHF010000001.1:468469-483900 GCA_032359275.1 Microctenopoma steveboyesi
GGGGGGATGGGGGGGGGGGGGTAACAGCAGAATATAAATGATCTTGTTCTGTTTGATCCTGTGCAGCATCAACAGCTTCAAACTGAATCAGAAAGTTCAGCCCGCTTCACACACAGACACACACACAGAGACACACACACACACGCAGACACACACACACAGAGACACACACACACACGCACACACACACAGAGACACGCACGAACGCACACACACACACACACACACACACACACACAGAGACACACAGACACACAGACACACACACACACACACAGACACACACGCACACACACATGCACACAGAGACACACACACACACACGCACGCACGCACACACACACACAGTCACACACACAGACACACACAGGCTGAGTGGACATAATGATGTGATATAAATGCAGCTTCACACACAAACACACGAGCTCCTGGTTTCTGTTCGTGTTACAGCTCAAGTTGTTTAATGGCTCACTATGCCCCCCCCCCCCCACGTGTATAGAACCACCACTGAACTTGAACATGCTGATGTGAGCTGGTCTGTCAGCACATCAACACGTTAATGTGTTAAACATTAGCTCGACGTGCAGGTTCTGATGCTGCTGGACACGAGGACACTGGTCCTCTCGTCAGTGTCCAAACACACCTGCTGCTCATGAATGAAGGCATGAGACGGTCGTCTCTTAGAGCCTTCTTCCTGTGGATGGAAAATGTCCTCAACGCGCCTTACACTGCTTTTCATTTACACACACACCGGACACACAGGGGACAGAGACAGGTGACGAGGGACACGAAGAAGAAGAGAGCAGCTACAGACAGAGATGAAATGATCAGAATCCTGCTGCTTTTACAAGAATGAGCCAGAACTAGCCCCGGGGAGGGGGGGGTCAAAGGGTCGGGGACAGAAATAAGAACGTGGACGTTCCACGTTCTACGTTGGTGCTGTGGGACACGTGCAGGTGGACCCACCTGTCTACGGCGATGGCCAGCAGCACGTTGGTGGACACGTAGAGCGAGACGGTGCGTAGGTAGGTGGTGGAGGCGCAGAGCAGCAGGCCATGATCCCACGACAGCTGCTTCACCACGTAGTAGTCCAGCAGGAAGGGGCAGCAGACCACGGCCACCAGCACGTCCGACACGGCCAGGTTGGCGATCAGCATGTTGGTCAGGTTCCGCAGCTGCTTGTACCGAGCCAGGCTGGCGATGAACAGGCAGTTCCCCACGCCACAGACCAGCATGATGCCCACCAGCACCACGCCGATCACGATGGTGGCCACAAAGAAGGCTCGGCCCTGCGTCGTGTCCGGGATCTCATCCACAATCTCATAGTCCAGACCGTCACTGGACAGGACGCGGTCTGTAGAAGCCCAGCTGCTGTTGGTCAGGTGTTGGTCACCCATGCTGGATCATGTCAGCGTGCCGGGACTGGAACGTCTGCAGGGGTCAAACAAAGACAACCATGTGGACCAATCAGAACATTGTGAGGCCTGAGGTTTGGGTTTAATGTTCTGTCATATTTAGAACATGCACGAGCCACAACATTCCTTACATGGGCCAGAAACGTGGTTTTTCCTGGTCCTGTGTTTATGTACTTATTGTTCTAGTTTCTGGGGAACCCGGTTGCGGGTCCACACCGGTGCTGTTTGTGTGTACACAGAACCAGAGGTTTCCACAGTGTTCTAAAGACTAACGAGCTGCTGCTGTTTCTGTTTGGGTTTTGTCTTTTCCCTCTGGGATCTTTACGCTGCTGGTTCTTAAAACAGGAAGTGGCACGATGACGATCTGAGGAGAACTGGATGTTCTTCCAGTGATGTGGCTTCAGACGGAGAAAGTCTCGCAAACATTACCAGATTCAAAGTGATGATACAGTAACGAGCGTCTCGTCTTATCTCTGTGCTCTGAGGGCGGGGGGGCGGGGGAGGAAGCAGCTGAGACGACCCACGGTCCTCAGCAGCACCAGTTCCAGAGTGAGACGCTCAATACATCGTCAACCATCCAGCAGGTGGACGCGATGAAGCTCAGAGCAGATTCACATCAGGACCAGAACCACTTATAGAACCAATGTGCTGATTTACAGCTGCACAATCATTAACTTCCTGTTTCTTTACATTTGACACAGTCTGTTCAGGAAACTGTGAAACTGCTGACTCCTGAGTAACTTTAACCAGAGACGAGACGTCGCTGCACAACAACAAAGCTTAATTTAAAGAGCAGAAATCTAAAAGCAGACCTTCAGGGTTCTCCAGGAAAGATCCTCCAGCTGACGGTCCAGAGGAGACAGCAACAAGACCAAAAGTCTCTGAGACACAAAACAAGCGACACGCAAAACTGAAGCTGCTCCTGCTCACGCTGTGCTGCACTGAGAGAGAGGGGAGAGCGAGCAGAGAGAGAGAGACAGAGAGAGAGAGGGGAGAGCGAGCAGAGAGAGAGAGACAGAGAGAGAGAGGGGAGAGCGAGCAGAGACAGAGAGGGGAGAGCGAGCAGAGAGAGAGAGACACAGAGAGAGAGAGAGGGGAGAGCGAGCAGAGAGAGAGAGACACAGAGAGAGAGAGGGGAGAGCGAGCAGAGAGAGAGAGAGAGAGACAGAGAGAGAGAGAGACACAGAGAGAGAGAGGGGAGAGCGAGCAGAGAGAGAGAGACAGAGAGAGAGAGAGGGGAGAGCGAGCAGAGAGAGAGAGAGACAGAGACAGAGAGGGGGGAGCGAGCAGAGAGAGAGAGAGAGACAGAGAGGGGAGAGCGAGCAGAGAGAGAGACAGAGAGAGAGAGGGGAGAGCGAGCAGAGAAAGAGAGACAGAGAGAGAGGGGAGAGCGAGCAGAGAAAGAGAGGGGAGAGCGAGCAGAGAGAGAGAGGGGAGAGCGAGCAGAGAGAGAGAGACAGAGAGAGGGATGCACTTAACTATGGTCGCTGGCGTCTCTAGCTTCACGTTCCTGACTACACACAGAGAGAGAGAGAGACACACACAGACCTGTAGAGTTGTGAGGACACGGTGCCGCCGACAGTAGAACTGGACATTTAAATAATGCAGTTTTGTGGACGATAGTTTCGTTTGGTCCAAATTCTTCTCACTCGCGGTTTGGACGAGCTCGTGCTGACGTGGTCTGCGTGTCGCGACCAAAACCTCTGACACAACAGTGTCACACATTCTTTGTGTGGTTCCACCTCAGACTCCAGTCCCGCCCAGACTCGGAGCTGCGGTGTGGTCAGACTGACACACAAGCAGCAGGAGTTCTGACCCAAACAGACGCGTGGGTTCAGACTATTACACCAACATGAAACCTGAGCTGTGTTTGGAGATAAAAACTCTCCTGGGATTGTCAGGTTTCAGCCCGACCCCATCGCTGGGACCATCTCTGCTCCTCTGCCAGGTAATTTAGTCCAGTCTGGACCGGTTCTGATCACTATCTCACCTCTAATCGTGCAGCAGCGCGGTGACGGAGGTTCTGATCACAGCAGCCTCTTGCTCCACGTACAGTTACGAAAAACTCAGAAACAAACATGATGGAAAAAGATTTTATTTTACAAAATAAGACAAAGGTCAGAGATTTTTCTCTCGACATCAAAAAACTAAGCAGAAAAAAATACAACATCCAACCCCCCCTCCCCCCCTCAGTCTTTGTGTCCTGTCCGCGATCACACCTGGGGGCGGGGCCTACTTCTTGGCGTAGGTGACCTTCATGGCGCAGGTCGCCGTGATCCTGAAGCCCTGCAGGGCGTCTTTGGCCACGCCCGCCTGCGTGTCGCTCTCAAACTCCACGAAGGCGATGTCGTGTTTCCCCGGGACCAGGCGGACCTCTTTGAAACCGGGGAACCTGCGTGGGACGAACAGAGTCGGGTTAGACGTGAGCAGACAGCGCGAGCGTGGACACGGCAGCGGTCTGGACTCACTGGTTGAACAGCATGGACAGCATCATCTCGTTGGTCTCCTCAGGAAGGTTGCTGAGGAACAGGATGTAGTTGGGTGGGTTATCTGGAACCTGAGGGGACACACACTGATCAGGCTCGGCCCACTTCCCTGCACGCTGCCTCACAGGACTGTAACACTGGGTTCTGTTTGGATCCACTTAAAGCAAAGGTGTACTAATTCTTGGGCGGTGTGGGACCCAGGCCCGCCGTTTCTCTGACTGATGAAATGAACTTACCTGTACGACAGGTGTGTGGACAGGTGCTGCTGATCCCTGCAACAACAAACAGACGTGATTAGTCATTAAAGGACAGATCCGCCACGTTTCCTGACTCAACACACTCGCACACAACGAACACTAAACCTCTAAATGAGTCATGTATCTGTGAAGGAAGAAGATCCGCTGCAGGACTCTGACTAGACCCGCTCCAAACTTTGCTTTTGTTCCTTCGCCTTGATTTCTCCAGCATTGATCCACTTGCTTTCGCGCCCTAACCCAGTTCTGACGTTCTCTTCTCTGGCGCTGACAACAAGGCAGAAACGCAGCGCTGCAGTCCCCCCAGGTCCAACAGGACCACAGTCGTTTGACTCATCATTCCCCCATGAGGTCTGAGGGGCTAGCCCCCCCACAGAGGACATGTCTTAGTGTCCACGGACCTTCACTGAGGTGAGGGATCTGCAGGCCCACTCACTTTGGAAGGTTGGACAGTCCACCGTGTCCCTGATCCTGCTGGACTGATCAACGCAGTAACTATCACGTTATGTTCATCTGATGTTTGGAATTTCTTCAGAAGATTAACTTGAAGAATCCTGAAGAACAATTTAATTGAACAGAAGACCAACAGAAGACACAGACAGCTGTGTGTGAAGGATTACTCCAGACACAACACGGCGCTGTTTGGGTGCGCTGACGTAGAACAGCTCAACGTAATGAGAACCAGAAAGAATGTGACAGGAACCGGTCTGATCTGCCTCGTGTCTAAAACTAAAGTCAAACGTCGGTGTCGGGTTCTTCACAGAGACAGAAGCACATTCACACACATTTATCATCAACAGTGTTGGTTTCATTCTGTCAGAACAATGATCTTTAAGACTCACGCCGAGCACCTGCAACCACGGCCGGTAATTAAAGAGTCGCTGGTTTCATGTCAGAGGTTCCTGTGGTTCCGCTGGTCCGGCAGCACCGCGGAGGAGACGTACGTCCAGGCTTTAACATGTGCTGCCGAAACATCAGGCTCCAGGAAACATGGTGGTTTTCCTGTGTTTGATAGTGGCTCGTTAGCTCCTCTAACGTTAAAGTAAGTGTGTGTGTGTGTGTGTGTGTGTGTGTGTGTGTGTGTGTGTGTGTGTGTGTGTGTGTGTGTGTGTGTGTGTGTGTGTACGCACGCAGGGCTCCCTGAATCATTAACTCTTCAGCGAGGTGAGCGTTCCCGGTCAGACGGGATCTGACACGCTGCCTCCCTCTGCCGAGATGTTTACACTCGCACAACCACAACATCAGGAGCAATAAGCGGCTTTAAATGCTGCTCAGTGGGTTTTAATGGTTCTTCTTTTTATTACAGCCATCAACTCTGATGAAATCAGACTTTACTGGAGCTGAGAGACAGTGTTAACGTTCAAACTGGAAAAAAAGACTGATTGTTGTCAGACAAAGCACCTTTACTGACGCGATCGTGTGATGGATCCTGGAGTCAAACGTCAGCAGCAGCTGTTCATACTGTGAAGGTTTTTCCACATCCAGCAGTAACAGAACCAGGCTCACATCAGCACCAGCTACAAGCAGGTTCAGTGAGTTTTAGTGAGACCTTGTTTATTTCTGGTTTCAATCTAATCAAATATAAAATCCACAACAAGACGCCGACGTTCAAAACGTGCATTAGGGTGTAATTCTGTGGTTCTTCTCAGCGGTACAGGAGTCTGAGCCGCAGTGATTAAAGCCCATAACGTTTGACACTAGATACATACTCCATCTTTCTGTGGCTCCATCGTCTGCTGCCAACAACAGAAAATCTGAATCCGTCTCTGTTTTACTGTTTACAGCGATTCACTGCATCAGCGTGAAGAGCGACACGTTCACTCCTCAAACAGCTTTGATCCTTTGATGCAGCTGCATTTTGTCACACACACACAACAGAGCTGCAGCTGATTAATCTCGTCCTAAAACGTCTCTGAACTGCTGCCGTTTCGCCTCATGGCCACAGACAGAGGTTGATTTCATTTGGCTGTAAAGCGGCACCAGACAGTTTGCATCAGATAACTTTGATGAGAGCATGAAGTCTGAAACCAAACACTGCTATCAGCATCTGCTCCTCCCAGACACGGAGCGACGTTTGCTCACTGCTGTCTCACAGAGACGATGACAACTCATTTACAGGTTATAGATTTAATCACAGTCATTATCAGAAGAAAACAAAGTCGCCTCTTTAATGTAATTTTCACGATCGAAGTATTCGTTAGATAACCGGGTTACAATCAGCTTCCGTCTCAACTGAACTACACGTTCAGGACACTGGCTGGATGAAAGAAGCGCGTTACACAGCTGGCTGACTGTCCGGAGCAGAAATCTCACACTTCCTAAACGAGTTGGAGGTCGGGGGAAATCTAAATACTCATCTGCTCCAGTAAGAAGGTTTCTTAAGCACACGTGAACCTTTCCCCTCATTTCCCCGGTAGCCCTGCGGACAGAGGTCTCACTCACCGCTGCTGGTTTCTTCACCAGGTTTGCTGCCTGCTCATGAGGCTTCTTCTTATCCTTCTTCTTCTTCTCCTTGTCTCCGTGGACGCCCTTCATCTTGGTGATGACCTCAGAGTCGGTCTTCGCGTACTGTATCCTCTACAAAACAACACAACAAGACTCAGTTCAACATATTACCAACAACAAACACACCGGTACAGGTCATTACTCTCCCTCTACCATTGGCTTGTTGTAGAAGGGGAAGCCCTGCAGCTGCCTCAGTGCATTGGTGGCGGCAGCGAGCTCTTTGAACACAACGAAGGCCTGTCCCCTCATCCTCATGGTCTTCATGGCCACGATGTCGACGACCTGCCCGAACTGAGAGAAGAGCGCGTAGAGCGAGCGCTTCAGCTCTGCGGGGTGAAGACGAGGAGCAGAGAGAGCTCAACAACTGTTCACTGCGAAGCGTCAGTCTACACAACTGATCAGTTAATCACCTGCAGGTTAATCAATAATCAATACACTCACCTTCTTTCTTAACTTTATCATTTATGTTGTTGATGTAAATTGTATGGTTTGGTCGAATATCCATGGTGAAGTCTGAGGAAACAGCAACGGATCACGTTCAGATTTTTCATCTTCGTAACACACTGCTCACATTTAACAGGAAACTGAACACGCAGTACTACTGCAGTATTCATGTACTAGCTGATACTACTCCGTTCACTCAGTCAGGCATTTGTCTTTTCGTTTTACGGGTTTTCAAGGTTATACTAGCTTCAAGTCAAATGTCTGTTTTGTATCTGTTATTCCTACGAATGACTTGAGGATGATTAGAAACATGTTCGAGGACAATCACCTCTAAATTTACCAACGTGGAAGAAAAACAAGAACCATCTAATCAGTACTCGCATATCACAGACACGCTGCTAGTTAAACAGTGTCTTTATAAATTAACCTTCCATCTGATGCATGTTGTTTATCTTGTAAGTCACAATTAGCTGCTTAGCTAAAGCTAATGTTAGCGTGCGTTAGCCTAACGTCAGCTAGCTACGTTCATTCATAACGTTAGCATAGCGGCAATTAGTTTCCAAACTTAACTTGAGAAGCGCTTCTTACACCAAAAACATCAGCATGTGTTTGACATCTTCATGCCCGCATATCCAGGGGATTTACAGATAAATGAGTATCACTTTATCAGTATCAAGTTAAATGAATAAAAGACTCACGCTGTGTCCACTCGCACCGCTCATGTACAACAGGAAACAAACACTGTGGCGCTTTTTCCGCTTTTTCCGGCTGCTGTTTTACGGTGGTTATCGCCCCCACAGGTCGGGAGGAGAACTACAGGCTTCACATGTCTTTACTGCACGGATTTTAGTTAAATTATGTCAAATTCACAGAATCAGTTAAAATATTGATAATAAGACAATATGTTCCTGTTTTGGTATTGATTGTTTTAATTTCTGAAAGTCAATACAAACCGTGGAACTAGATTGGGATTTGCAAGAATTTCTACTTTACTTCAGTTGTTCTATTTTCTGTAACTCAGTACTTTGACTACACTACATCTCAGTGATAAATGGAGGACTTTTATTCCACTAGACTTATGTTATTCATTACTTTCAGACTCACATTAATAATACCAAATACATATCGTACTGTGCATGTGACAAATAAGGTCTGATTCTGAGAATAAAAGTTCACAAACTACTTTTTAGTATATTAAGTAATAGTAAATAAGTAAGTATTAAAACCCTAATCTTTACAGGCTTAAACATTAAATTAACACAATAAACATATTATTGCTTTAATAATTATAATCCAATAATAACATACACAGTTATTGATTAGCTAAAGTATTTTTAGCTAATCAGGTTGTACTTCTTAAATACATTTTTTTAAAGCCACAACAAATTTCTAGTTCTGTCCTATGATACTTTTAAAATGATCCAAGTATTTATTCAGCACTTTTGTTGTGGAGACTTTAAACAGAGGAGTAAATAAAGTTCAGCAGGGTCGAAATCTCCTTTAGATCTCCTTCACTATCACATGGGTCATTTTCTTAGAATGCCAACTTTACTCTGGTCTAGTTCTGGACACGTGATAACAATAATCTTGTTTACAGGATCACTGACTGGACTGCATTGTGTTTTTGATCTGTGTTATATGAACTTTGTGTTTTTAGCTTGATATGAACCAATTTCCTCCTGAGGACTCCAAACTAAAATTAAACTTTATTTACTACAAACTATATTTTTACTTTATTTAGTCTTTTACACAAAATTTTTGTCACATAAATTACCTTGGAAAGATTCCAGCAAAAATGAGAAATGTCTTTTAAAAAGTTTAATTTTTCTGCTGTGTTTTTATATCAACAAACTAGTTGGTAAATAATGATTTTTCACTGTAACTGCAAAATCAGGTGGCAAGGATCTTAGTGACACACTTTCCCTAAAGATACTTTTACTCCAGTAGCATATTTCGTTGTGAGATTTTTGTGCAGTGTTGCACTGATACATTTACTTAAGTAACTGATCTGAATACTTCCTCAACAAAACCATGTACGATGAGCAGCTCTAAAGTAGTCAAACCTCTTACTTGTAGTATTATTACCACTGTGTGAAACTTTTGTTAAGCAAAGGTAACAATACATTAATATAAAGTTATAAAAGTATTTATTATTCATCATATTATCATATCTGGAGTTTAGGAAAATGCAGTGAAATACAAATCACAGTACGAGACGAGATTGCAGAAACCATGCCCAGATTCTGAGTGTGTTAAACATTTTATTCCAGGTGAGGTCCCCTGCACGGTGGAGATGTTTGTCTCCTGCCTGTCTCCGTACAGGTGTAAAACGTTTTCATTAGCTGATGTGTCTGAGTTGTCATGTGAAGCTAACAGGCTAACGGCTAACAAACGGTGACCATGCAAGCGAGCCGGCTGATGCCGGTGACGTAGCGTCACCGGACCACGGTAACGACCTGGCCACGGTGACCCACGCCGCGTCGCCCCCGCGGTCTGTTCCGTGTGTCCGTTTGGCGGGCAGCCGGTCGGTAATCTTTGCGACTTTTGCCCTCCTGACCCCGCAGTGGCTGTTGCTAGCACGTTAGCCCGTTAGCTAGCAGGTTAGCCGTTATAAAGCGGCTCCGCTCAGTCGGACGCTAACTCACCCGCTGACCGGACGGACCGCAACGGGACGAGCCATGGCCTCGGTTCGGGTGGCTGTTCGTGTCAGGCCCATGAACAGGCGGTGAGTGGAGGACTACACGGACCGGACGTCCCGGCTGCAGGACCCTTTATTCAGGGTTTGAGTGTGAATGTGAGAGTTTGTTGGAGCCGCTGGTTGTTTGAACTTCATCATTACTTTCGCTCTTAAATGTTGAAACATTAACATTTGGTGTTTTTCACCGCTCCAGGCGCCTTGAACGCGTCGGTGCCTGTGGAATGTTTTAAATCCCGGGCTTTCAGTCACTCGGGTTTCTGTGTGAATGCAGATGTTTTCTTCATGGGCGGATTTAGAGAAAGTAGGGCCCCTGGGCTCAGACCGGAATGAGGCCCCCTGGTCCCCCCCTGTAGGTCACCCAGACTGAAAGACTACAGCGAGGTCGTATAGAGTTTGTTTAGTTTTACATCCATCGCGGTTTATAATATTATAATAATAATTAGTTTTGTTGTTGTTTTGTCCACCTGCAGCTTTTTTGTAGCCGTTTGTCTTTTTGGCCTTTTTGTGATATTTTGCTGATTATTTATCATCATCAGGTGTGTTGCAGGCGTTTGCTTATTCCAGTTCAGCTTTTGGACGTAGTCTCTCTTTAAAATTTGTTTTCTACTTGTGATTCTGCAAAACCAAATTAGTAATCTCACCCTGTGTGCGCGTCTGTGTTAATTCACTGTGTGTTTCAGTTTGTTCCTCATATTCAGAGCAGCTGAATTTCCAGTGCAGGTTCACGGTTCTGAGTGCTCACTGCTGAAATATTTTTAGTTTTTTCTTGCCCTGTGCTGCTTTGTGATGGACTGAATAACCTGGTGGTTGGATAAATGCATTTAACGCGTTAATCAGTAATAAACTACATTGTTAGCAGTGGATCTTATCATTAAGTGCAGTTGTTGTTGGTGGAAATCATTTGGTCCTGGTGCATATAAAAAAAACAAAGGTTGAGCTCTATCAGACTCATGTTTCTTTTATGGGACTGACACTTTTGATGTATTGTTTGTAATTATCCATAAAGGAAATTGAATGTTTCAGAGAGATTGCACAACATGGAAAAGTTAACTGATAATGAATTCACCCAGGTGTGTGTGTGTGTGTGTGTGTGTGTGTGTGTGTGTGTGTGTGTGCGTGCGTGTTTCAAAGAGACAACATTATATAACGTGGTGCGGTGAGATGACGCCCATTTTTATGTACAGAGATAAACACAGCTGATGCAGAGGTCTGAATCGTCTCCTGTTCTAATGTTTGATGTTGTTGAACAAACCGGTCTGGACACAGATTAATAACGACTAAGCAAACATTTGCTGCTGATAATGTTCAGGTTCACTCGTACTTTTTATTAATGGGAGTCAGGCGTGTCTGCAAAATAAGGACTATTCAACATGTCTTTTACCTCCGTAATTAGGTTTTCCTGTGCAACAAATGCATTTATGTTTAATTATGAAAAGATGGAGACGAAGGTTCAGAACATTTTACAACTCAATGAATTAAACAAGACAGAACATAAAACCCCTTGTGTTGTCTTGGCAGACGGGCAGGTGCTTATCAGAGATCTAGCTTTAGGTCACTACCCTTGGACTTTTCTTTGCCCGTGAAGAATAAATCTACTGGAGTGATGTCAGGAGGAAAATAATCAGACACTACACAAATAATTTCACCATCACCACAGAGTGAAGTTGTCAGTCCACTGTTCCCACAGATCTGCTTCTCAGGAAGGACGAGCTGTTTTCTCTCTCCAGGCTTCCTGCAGCAGTAACACTGAACTTTACTGATGTTCCACAGGGAGAAGGACTTATCCGCAAAATGCATCATCAAGATGGACAGAAACAAAACCTCCATCACCAACCTGAAGGTACTTTTTAAAAACTGCCACACGCTTTGGAAATGATCTTAACCCTCAGGGATCAGTCTAATTTACTGCCCTCTTGTATCACTCGGGACAAAAATGTCCGTCGCCTAAAAACTGCTATAAAAATATAACAGATTAATTTTTTTTCTCATTTTTTTTGCATAGATCTCTTTAACTACTCCAGCCCTACTCAAAAATACCAAATCATTTTCAGGATTTTAACCCTAAAAATGCCAGTTTGATTACCTGAACTCACTGTTATTTATGAAAAAAACACAGTAAGTTAGATATTTTCCCAAAAAATGATGTTAGCTGGCTGGGGCAATTTTTTTAAATCACTCATGGATGTGTTGACCAACACCTAAAATATTGACTCTCTAGCATGAACAGTTTTTGTGTAGCGTTAGATTTAAAATTTACTATGCTCTTGTATCACTAATGTCCCATAGACTTTCATTGTAACCACATATTTTTAACTCATGGCCAAAACAAAATATAATCATGCTTTTGGGGATGTTAGGGTTTCATTTTAGAGAAAAATAGTTAAACTTAACATTTTTAGGGTTCATCACCAAAATCCCTCATATCATACCTATTGTAGGCCTGTGCCTAAAACGCTCTATTTTCAATAGGTTTTGTGCTTGTTTTATTGAACCTAACTGTAAATAACTGAACATTTTCAAGTTCATCACTCCCCTTCCTTAGCTAAACTTCAAATAGACAACAAAAACATTTAGTAAATTGGCTGGGGTCGGGTCACAAATCTTACTGTGAGTGCGTGTGTTTGCATATGGAGGTGAGTGAAGTGAGAATCCGTTCAGTCTATCTAGCAGCATGGGATTTTGTGCTGTTTGCAGGTAAAGTTGCCACACCTGATGCAACGGAGGTCTATTTTTCTATTTTTTTTTCTTGTGCACATCCAGCACTTTCCCCTCGTGTCTTCTGCCAGTGTCTTCTGAGGCCTGTGATTCCAGCACCATTTTCCCCATTGTGATACAAGAGGGTAGTAAATTTGTTTCTCAGTGATCCAATGGTATTATTGAAAAATTTAATTTGAACTCGAAACTTTGTCAAGAGAGAGCCTTTGTTACATAAAACTGGCATATGCATTAAGGCAGACAAAATGAGCCAGATGAAGAGAAAAAATTGCTCATTTGGACAAAAAAGTCCACAATGATGCATGAGGGTTAAAATCTGTGTTGTCGAGCTCGTTTCGTGCGTTGTTATGTTCAGCTCCCGGACGGCATCGCTGGAGACTCGGTGAGGGAACGAACCAAAACCTTCACGTACGACTTCTCGTACGACTCCATGGACTCGAAGAGCTGCGCGTTCGTTTCTCAGGAGAAGGTAAATGACACGAACTTCATTCTTAGTTTTACAGCAGAATGAAATGAGTTGTAACCACAGTGACCTGAATCTGTCAAACTTTGATAACGTGGCAGGACGTCAGATCCTCCTCAGGGACACAAGTCACACTTCTCACCTTCCTCTCGTTTCCAGGTTTTCAAAGATTTGGGCTCTGACGTGCTGAGAGCGGCGTTCGAAGGATACAACGCCTGCGTGTTCGCCTACGGTCAGACCGGCTCGGGGAAGTCCTACACCATGATGGGCGCTCCGGTGAGACCAGGCCCACACTCCAGCTGTTCTTATCCACAGAGTCGGGACCATGTCTGGAACCTGAGGCTCGCAGCTTCAAACGTGTTTGTTGGTCAAATAAACCTGAAACCTACTCAAGTCCTTTAATTTTAGTTTATTCAGTGTCCTGCTGTTTAAAACATTATCAAGGGGCAAAAGTCACGGCCTCGGCCATCCTAATCTGGAGTTTAAAGTTGTTTAAATGTATAGAGTCAGACTCTGCAGGTAATCACAGGAAGCTTTGATCGTGTTTGATCTTCTCTGCACATGATGAATAGACTTTATTTAAAACCAGGAGTCTGCGCCACCAGCTGGTCGTCTCTCTGTAACACAGCAGCGTTCAAATACCCGACATCATTTTAGGCCTATTTCTTTTACTTTACTTTACTTTGCTTGGCAGACGCTTTTATCCAAAGCGACTTACAGGGAGCTAGCGCTGGGTGTCTGGCTCAGGGACACACCTGGTAGTGGATGAACTAGGAGTCAGACGGGATTCGAACCTGCGACCTCCTACATCCTAGTCTGACGCTTAACCCACTGAGCTACCAGGCCACTTAGACAGACAAATCAGTGCAGGCAGCAGGGACACGTCCCGAGGCCTTTCTTTAATGTCCAGCGTGAATGAAACTAAAGTCTGCGTCTAATGGAGAGAAACACGGATCCTGATTTTCTCTGCGCGACGCCTCACGCTGCTCGTTTGTGGTTTCAGGGGGACGCAGGTCTGATCCCCAGGATCTGTGAAGGTTTGTTCAGTCGCATCTCGGAGGCGACTCGATGGGACGAAGCTTCGTTTCGTACTGAAGTCAGGTGAGTCGGGAGAGAAGGCTGCATGAGAAGGGGGCGGAGTCGCCTTCAGCCGCTCTGTGACCTGCAGCGTGCTGACCCCTGAAACTGAAGCTGTTTTTCTGCAGCTACCTGGAGATCTACAACGAGAGGGTGAGAGACCTGCTGAGGAGGAAGTCCACTCAGACCTACAACCTGAGAGTCCGAGAGCACCCAAAGGGGGGGCCGTACGTGGAGGGTGAGCTAGAAGCGCCGCCGTCTGTCCCGTTAACGCCTGGTGCAGCGATAATCTTCTGATCTTTCCCAACCTCAGATCTATCCAAACACCTGGTGCAGAACTACAGCGACGTCGAGGAGCTGATGGAGGCCGGAAACATCAACCGCACCACGGCCAGCACCGGCATGAATGACGTGAGCAGCCGCTCGCACGCCATCTTCACCATCAACTTCACACAGGTCAGCCCGCACTCGGCGCCGCGAGCACGGTGTGAGATCGGACGTTTGGAAGCTGAAGCTCGTGTTCAGTGACGCGTTTAATCTCTCTCAGGCCAAGTTCGATGCAGAGATGCCCAGCGAGACGCTCAGTAAGATCCACCTGGTGGATCTGGCCGGCAGCGAGCGAGCAGACGCCACCGGAGCCACGGGCGTGCGACTGAAAGAAGGAGGAAACATCAACAAGTCGCTGGTCACACTGGGAAACGTCATCTCTTCTCTAGGTGAGAAACGCATGCAGGTGAACTTGTGAGTGAGAGCCGAGGCCCCCTGCTGGGTTTGCTCCTGACTGAAGGACCTGTTTCCCGTTTCAGCCGACATGACGCAGGACGGGGTGAACACCAACCTGAAGAAGAAGTCTGTCTTTGTTCCCTACAGAGACTCGGTGCTGACCTGGCTGCTCAAAGACAGCCTGGGGGGGAACTCCAAGACCATCATGATCGCCAGTGAGGAACAGGAACAACATTCAAACCAACAAATCCAGACTTTTTAATGGACGTGGTTTAAATCGTGTTCCGTTTCTTCTCACAGCCGTTTCTCCAGCTGATGTGAACTACGGCGAGACGCTCAGCACCCTGCGATACGCCAACCGAGCCAAGAACATCATCAACAAACCCACCATCAACGAGGACTCCAACGTCAGGCTGATCAGAGAACTGCGGGCTGAAATCGCCCGACTCAAAGCTCTGCTGGTTCAGGGAAACCAGGTACAAGAGTCGGTGTCCAGAGACGAGTGGAAGCATGAGACCAGGGAAATAAATATTTATGCTGCAAGCTGGAAAAAAAGGAGAGGAGCTCAGTGTGGTATGGAGTCCCCCAGCAGACTAAACCTATAGCAGCATAACTAAGAGATGGTTCAGTCACCTGATCCACCTCTAACTA
>JAUMHF010000001.1:552228-571232 GCA_032359275.1 Microctenopoma steveboyesi
TTTATTCAGGTTGAGTAGCTGCAGGTTGTCAAAGATCAGCTGTGAGTCTCTGGTCTCAGCTCTGAGGTCCAACCCCTCCCACCTCACAGAACTGGACCTGGGTGGAAACAAGCTTCAGCAGTAAATCTTCTGTGTGCTCTCGTGAAGAGTCAGTAGAGTGTTGGAGTGAAGCCTCCATGTTGATCTTTACTTTACTTTACCTTGCTTGGCAGACGCTTTTTACAAAGCCACTTACAGGAAGCTAGCTTGCTCTGGCTCAGGGACATGGACTAGGAGTCAGACAGGATTCGAACCTGCGACCTTCTGCATCCCAGTCTGAAGCTTAACCCATTGAGCTACCAGGCTGCTGATCTGTCAGGTGAAGGTGTTCATCCACACAGTGACTCTGTCTTTAAATGGAACAAGAAGCACTTTATTTCCACTGTGAACACTCTTGATGCTACAAGTCTCTGCAGGTCCAACACGTTACCATGAGAGCTGGAAGGAAGCTGGAAGGAAGCTGGAAGGAAGCTGGCTACGCTACACAGCTGCTCCATCTGTGCTCTGAACAAGTCCCTGCTGCTCTTTCTACTGGATGCTGCTGATGAAGAGAGTCCCTGGAAACTCTCCTTCATCTTCTCTGTCTCTCTACAGGTGGAGGAACTGGTGATGATCTTCATTAAGCTGAGAGTCAACGTGTGCTCTGACTGCTCCATGTTCCTGGGAGGTGGAGTGGAGAGGAGATCTTCATCCAGCAGTGACTGACGGAGGAATTAGAAGAGGTGGAGATGACTCTCAGCGTGAACATCTCTCTGCTTTCTTTCAACTCCAACCACCCAGAGCTGCAGGTTTCTTCTATCAAAGGGAGTTCTCTTCTCCCTCTGTCCTGACCGGCCGCTGGCAGCAAGTCCCCGGCGTTGGTCCCCACGTCTTGCTGGGCCTGGGCGCTGGGTCCCCTGTACATATGTATATAGTTCCACTGTCTCTGGGTGTCTCACTTTGTTTTTGGTGTTGCATTGTCTCCTTGCAGGGTGTAACAGGGTGGAGAGACAGTCTCATGTCGTCTCCCCTGAGTAAAGAGACTCTCCAGCTCGACGCCGCTCGGTGTCAGGTTCCAATCAAACTATATCACTGAGCTCACGTCTCGGTTGTATACGTCACGCACGAGGCGTGACCGGAAGATCCGGTGTGTCTTAAAGACGTCTCCAAGCGCCCTGACGCGAGAGGACATTACCCCACGTACACATGGATGTGTAAGCATGTGTTTCACTAAGCTCTGTTTTCCCTCTGCTAACATCGTCTCTGTAAATGTGTGTCCGATGACCTCGTTTATTTATTCATGTGTTGCTGATTGAACAGGAATGTTTCTCACTCAGTGTCTTGTTATTTAGCCGTTATTCATTCGTTACTTTTTTATGAGAATAAATGTTTTGCCTGACTGTAGGTGTCAATAAACAGACATAGAGTAGCTGTTTCTCTTTATCATGCTAAGCTAGGCTAACCGCCACCTACAATGAACGTTTGATAAAACCTGTTGTGTACAATAAGTTGTAAATGGGATTAAGTGGAGGAAAATAAAATAATGGTCTGAAGATTTTCACAAACTAAAGAAAAGGATTGAAAGTCCCCAATTTAAAGTTCATACATGCTGATTTCTTTTCCTCTAATCTTCAGAGACTTTCAGCTCTGTTACTTGATGAACAAGACAAAACCCAAAAGACAAGATCCAAACGTCTGTGTGAGAACAGCAGGCTTCATAAACTGCAGCGATGGACTCAAACCCGACCTCTGACTCCAGTGTTTCTCTGACAAACCCGTCACACTCTAACCTGGTTTTAATCCTGACGTCTACATCACACAAAAACTGTGCACAGACATAAAACCTGACAGAAGGAAAACACTGTGCTAAACCACATGTTTCAAGCTTCTCTGAGATTCAGAGAAAATGACATCTTCAGTTTAATTAAATCTGTTCGTCCTCATTGTTATTCACCCAACAAATAAGCCGTTTACAGACAGAGACCGTCCCATTTAACCTGAGCACTCATTAAAGGTTCATGTGTTCCCTTCACAGTTCAACAGGAAGGAGCTTTAAATATTCATGACACCAAGCCAGACTTCAGATTCCTCCTCCCCCCTGGTCTGTCCAGGTCACAGCCGAGGTTACAAGGAATCAGCAGGTCACAGATTCAAACTCAGGCTGAAGAAGAAGGTTTGTGTGTGTTTTATGAAGAACTCTGTGGTTTGTCTCAGACAGAAAAACAAGTTTCAGAGGAGAACCAGCTCAGCAGAGATGTGCAGGAGGGCGGCGTCAGGAAACTGCCTCAGATGTTGGTTCAAAAATTCAGCACTCGACTCTTTGGCAGCTACAAAAATATAATCAGTGATTTCATTTTGATTATTATTAGTAGTGTTGGTATCTGTTGTAACAGTGCCTGTGGGTTCCTCACTGTGTCTGTTGGGGGCACTGTGGGTCCTCTCTGTGGACTGAAGGCTCCAGCCTCCTCTCAGACGCCTCTCAGGACAAACACACACACATCCCCGTCTCTCCTCTGTTGTACTTTACTTTACTTTACTTTGCTTGGCAGAGGCATTTATCCAAAGCGACGTACAGGGAGCTAGCGCTGGGTGTCTGGCTCAGGGACACACCTGGTAGAGGATGGACTAGGAGTCAGACGGGGTTTGAACCTGCGACCTGCTGCATCCCAGTGTGACGCTTAAACCATTGAGCTACCAGGCTGCCGCTGTTGTACTGGTGTCAGCTGCTGCAGGTCCCCGTCCCCCAGCTGTGCACTACAGCAGGTCTGAGACTCGAAAAGACCTGTGTTCAGCTTTGTGTGTCCAGCGTCTGTCTGTGGTTCTGTGTCTGTACCTGCTCCAAACGGTCGAGCCTAGAACTCTGTGAGATCTTGACTTTACCTGGTGCAGTATAAAAAACCGTAAGACTTTTACCTTAGATGTCGACACTGAGTGACCCACGATGTCCTAAAAACTGTTTTAAAATGTTTTAAAAAACGATTTTGAACCTTCCAACTGGTTCCACATTGTGAACGGGTTCATCCTGTTTGTGTCTAGAACAGGACTAAAGTCCCACCACCGTCAGGACAAAACAGCCAAGACATGAAGTCCAGTGTCCAGCGTGATGACTCTATGGTGGACTAGGTACAAAACCAGTTCTGTAGCTTTGAGTCAGTGTTCTACAGGGCGCGCTCAGGTGCCACCCCACCAGGCTCACATGAAAAAGAAGACGACGTATAAAATAATTATAGAAAAACATTCAAATCTAAATAAATGATCCGTACATTAGACAGACTGAAGGTGCTGCGTTTAATCTGCATCTAAGTTCATCTAGTTTTAAAATGTTTTCTCTCATTTACCACGACTGAAAATCTTTACCGTAGACCTTCGCTATAACTGGTGCATGTGGATATTTCTCTGCAGACCGAGGTCACAGCTCAGATTAAAGGAACAGATTAAAGAGTGTGGACATAAAAATGAAATAACTAGCAGCAGTACCTGCAGACTGTTACGGTAGTTAAAGGAACATCTGAGACAGAACGTGCTGCTTACTTTCCTTTTCTTTCTTTCTCGGCTCATTTACTTGAAAACTGTGTATTTTAATGTTAGTGTAATATTATAAAGCAGTGTGAGGATGATAATGGTGCTGTGCTTCATACTAGTGGTGCCATGTGGTTAGAGAACATCTGGGCCACTAACCAATCTGAGCAACAGGACAGTCAGGACCTTTATCACCAGTGAAAAGACGTGATGTTGAAGACTCTTCCATCCAGTCTGAAGGAGCCTGAGAGAACTGTCAGGACGAATCCTGAATCCGTCTGAACGTTTGACTCCATCGCTTGTCCTCTCTGAGATCCGGGACTGAGGTCTCAGGCCTTTGTCCCGGTTTCCTCTCTGACCAGCAGGAGAAACCGTGATGATGCAACCTGACCCCCCCGACTCGCCCTCGCTCGCTCTCTCACCTCCTTCCTGTTTGTTCTCTGATTACAGCAGAAGCATCAAGTGACAGAGAGTGAAACACGGATTTGTGCTGCTCCTTCCTCTTTTAATGTTGATGTCAGCTCCGCTGTTTGACCCCGATGTCTGCAGCACATAAACAGACACGCGTGGAGGAAGTGCTGTCACTCTAACAGAGCTCCAGAGGAATCATCCCGTCTGTTTTCTGAAGAGATGCATCAAACACATGTCATCACTGGTTTCAGCTGCCTGAGAGGAAAAACTCAGGGCAGAAAAATCTCCATAAAACAAACCGTTGAACGAGCAGCGACTTGCTTCGTGTGAAATGATTTAGTGATCTCTTAGTTATTAGTCCTGAATCAGGACAAAAACCTTTTGACAGGTGTCGTTTTTGAGGAATCTTTTCCCTGGAGCCGGCAGACCTCTCCTCTTCCTCTTCCTCTTCCTCTTCCTCTTCCTCCTGCTCCTCCTCCTCCTCCTCCACAACATTTTTATGTCTGAGGAACATGTTATCGTCTGTTTGCACTGATTTCTGCCTGATGAGTGACTTTAGCATCCACCCTGCTGGACCCCGTCCTGTTTCTCTTCGTCATTAGGAGGGGCCTCTGAGTTCCTGGTTCCCTCCAGATGACACCATGAGAACCCAGGGAGACCCGTGGCCACTGTTCCCACGGGTCTCTCGTTTCAATTAAAACCAACCTCCATAAGACAAGAGGTCAAACAAAGAGTGATCACAGCAGAACCTCGGTGACCGACTCGCTGCAGCTGCACCATCAGCTGTTTACTATTGTGCTTCACGACAAATCCTCAGATCAACAATCTGGGTTTGATGGTTTGAAACACTGAGGAATCCGAGACTCTGCAGGACAGTCACACCTGGTTGTATGTTCGTAAGCTTCTCTTCACTCATCTTTAGGTAGTAATTACGTGCAGGATGTGGGATCTGTCACGTTCCACAGCAGCATCTGCTCTGACCTTCACTTTCCAGCCGACACGACACGCAGCCGCTAACCTGATGTCATATTGTTCTCTGAAGACGCCTCCACCCACCATGATCTCACAGTTTACAAAGTGTCACATGGGAGACGGGCTCTTTGTGCCTTTGTGTTTGGCTGTTGACATGGATGAGTCACCGCCGGTTCTCATACATGTCACTGTTGGCAAACAGAAGAAAGCAGAACCTGCTGAGCCTGATGTCGCAGCAGCAGAACACTTCCTCAGAAAGTGCTGTCAGCAGCGTTTCACTGCGGACGGGGGATCACAGCATCCATGTCAGTACAGCTCAGTGCAGAGCCGACGTTAACCCCTTCCTCACAAGTCAGTAGAGTCAAAGAGGAGTCTGGAGGCTTCAGCGTGCTTTGACCATGCTGCTAAACTCACCTTTACTGCTCCTCTGTTAGTATTCAGCTAAGAGCACGTTACTGTCACTGTGCAGCTGCCGGAAGAAGAGCGCGACGCGGCAGATGAATGGTCGGCCTTGTTGAAGAGGAGAGCTGCAAGACAGTGTGTGTGTGTGTGTGTGTTTAGGTTTCATTCAGGCTGATGAAGCGGTGTCTTCCTGTGTGGGTGGATGTTTGGGGGGGTGATTCCAGGTTTGGTTGGGGAGAGGACTGCCTGTAGCTCAGCAGCTCGTCTGTTCAGTGATGTCTCCTCATTCATTCACTTCATTTGTTGGGCCTCTGTGCTGCCGTGAACAGTGGGGACACGACCAACAGAAGGGGCTTCAGTGTCATTTACTGCCACAGTGCGTACGAGAAGTGGGCGGAGTCTGTCAATGCCCTGATGGAGTTTGTTTACACTGATGTTTGTGTGAAGACGTGGTTGAAGTCTGATGGTGAAGATGTTCTGGTCTAAACAAGCAGCAGGAAGAACAGACGTGACAGCCGTGGGACCAACTCAGCTTCCTGACGTCATCCTTTAAAAAGCCATTAAAGAGCATAAAGAACAATAAAGTAACATTAAGTACATAAAGATAAAATGTAAAGAACATGAACAAGAGCAGGTATTAATGTGCTGTAGTTATGTGACGTGTTCACAGGCGAGAATTGGATCCTTAAAACCCTTGAACACAAGGTGAAACCATCGTACTAACCTCTGACCTCCTTAACCACAGTTTCTCCGTTTAATCTGGGAAAACTGTGCATCACCGCTCCGACCCTCAGATTAGGATTAGAGCGGGGCTCTGCAGATTAACACGTGCTCATTGGCTTGCATGGCCACGCTCTCATTGGAATGCAAGTGCGCATCTCACTCTGCAGCTCGCCCCGCATTAAACACAGCCCCCGTCTCCATGACAATCACACACACACACACACACACACAAGCATGCACATCCTCCTTCCTCTGGGAGTCGTGACAGAAATAGCTGTGCGGCTACGAGTTGTTCTCAGGAACATTTCCCTCTCTCTCAGCGCTCATGATGTAGCGCTTGCTCCATCAGCTCTGTCAGAGTTCGTCTCCATGCACAGCAGGAACTGCAGCGTCCTGCCAGTGGACACGCGTCTGCTGTTCACGAGTAACAGAAGCAAAGATGCAAACGTTTTTGAACATAAGCTGCTGCAGCTGAGTTGAGTTCTTCGTAACAAGCTTCTGGTTTGCAGAAGTTTTCACGTCCATTGTTGAAGCAGTTGAATCGTTCTGTTGCTTGTGTAGTGATTTTTGCCCCCTCAGGCAAACATGGAGCCTCCCGCCCTCCATCGCTGCCTGTGCCTTTATTTTTCCGATCACGTGCACAGTGTCGTCCCCACAGGCTGCTGCTGGTTTCCATTACAGCCGATGACAGGTCCGCTGTGTGTGCAGTACAGTGAGCGGGTTCCCATCTGTCTCTACGTCCCGCTGTGGGTGAGTTTACACAATGAACAGAACAGTCTTCTCAGACGGTGACGTAACCACACTGAACATGTTGGTCGGAGGTGGAGCGGTTGGTGCTGTGACAGGTGAAGCACAGGAAGAACCTGCACACACACCGCTGCTCGCTCGCCCACACATTCAGTGCTGATGTCTGGTGTCGGCCCCGCGCGGCTCTGACCTACTTCGTCGGCTCAGTTGGTAAACAAACTGTGAGAGGAAGGTGCGGCCGCTGGGCGCGCCGACCAACACAACCACAGGGCAGGCACAGCCGAGAGAAACCACGGGCGCGGCTTAAGTACAGAGCAGAGAGTGAAACTGAGCGAGGAGGCTGCATGTTTCCATCCACGGTGAACTCTGCAGCAGCTGTGTTAGAGACGCGACACTTTGAATCTACCATGAGATGGATGCAAACACTTTGATCCCGGAGGATCCGTCCGTTCCCTGAAGAACAAATCGGGCTCTTTGACCAAAGTAGAACTTTTCCTGTTTTGTTGTCGAGAACTTGAAACCTCAGAATCATATGTTGTCGTTGAGTTTTACTCCTGCAGTGACTGGTGCAGTCTGAACGTCACCACTAGATGTCGCTACACCTGATGCAGTCCTCCACTAAACATGTTCAGTACAAAAACAGTGCTGATCCACTTGTCACACGGGATTCTGACGTTGCTGATGGTGGAGATGAGATCCATCTCGTGGTTTCATGGTTCCCAGTGCACAAAAGCAAATATTCCAGATGTCTTTTGAATGACTGTATGAGCCTGTGCAGCCTCCGAACAACTGAACATAAACGTGTAAAAGTCATTTAACTCTGGTCACTTTCATGATGGGGCCTCATGCTTCATCGGCTAAACTCATCAAATTCTAATTGGATTACTGCAACTTCTTTTTATCGGACTATAAAATGCGAACTCGAATGCTTGGACACTCCATAATATCTCAATAGTCTTTGCTGAAATATTTCTCATTCTGCATCCTGCTCCATCTCCATCATCTCCAACGATGAGTTCAGACGACTGCCAACAGGGGAACATGTTCGCCACAGAGTGGTTTGTAGCACAGGACGTGGTTGAACCTTAGCTGCGCTCAGACAGACATCGCCAGCAGGGATGATGTGATCTGGTCCCTGGTGTGTAGCTTCGTACAACCACGTTCCAGAACGTGCTGAGTCGGGTCTCTGCATCTCTCCCATGGAGCCAGCTCCTGCTGCACATGGAAGTGAAAAGGCCCCGTCTGACCGCAGCCTTCCTCTACAACAACATGACATCATCTGCGAATACGCAGCGTTGGCCAACGTCTCTCACTGGACTTCTCCAGTCCTATTTCATCGTTTCCCTGCTTAGACTCACAACAAAGCCCTAAAATCTCAGCCTACAATGGGTTTGAGTCCAGCTGTTCATTCCAGGGAAAGATAAACGCAGGAAAAAAAGATGTGACTCACATATTTCCTCCGTTTAAGCAAACATGGAGTCGGAGTAGTCAGCAGGACTCTGTGGAAACTGCAGCTTTATTCCTGCACAGTGTCCAAGTTGGTCACACATTTATGAGCCAGTTTCCATCCTACAGGTTTGGCCAAAGCTGTCACCTCCACAGAAAGAGAAACTATGCTCCTGTTCTACTTCTTGTCCCTTCACACTAAACATGACGGGACTGTGTCGTTCATTTAGTGACACTAACTTTTCACTGAAAATACAGTCACTAGATTTATGGAAATAATTCCATCATCTTTTAACCAAGTAAATCCACCTACGTAGAAGAGAACCGTGACACTAACCGCGCTCCCCCACGTTGATTATCTACTATCTTATAGCTAGAGGTGGATCAGGTAACTGAACCATCTCTTAGTTAAGCTGCTAGGTTTATTCTGCTGGGACCTTCCTGACACTCTGAGCTCCTCTCCTCTGTCTCCAGGTGCTGCTCAGTGGTTCTGTTGGGTTTTCTGTATATATTGATATAATGTTTAAGGTCTTAAACGCTGTAAACTGCCTTGAGATGACTTGTGTTGTGAACTGGCGCTTTATAAATAAAGCTGAATTGAATTGACTCAGAAATAACTGTGGATGTCAGCAGGTGACACTAGTCTGTATTCGTCATTAATCTGATTCTTTGTTTGAACATATGTTTTGAAGATGACCAGCTGATCAGACCGGAGTCTTTTACAGCGATTCATCAAGAATTCATCAGGCTAAATCAAACATCTGTGGAAACTGCAGCTTTATTCCTTCACATCGTCCAACTGGGTCATATTCACCACATAAGACGGTTTCCATCCATTTTCTTTTTATGCTGCTTTGGTTAAAACTTTCATATTTACTCCATCAACAGGCAGCAAACGGCAGGTACAAGTCAATGAAACATTGCTTTAAGGTACACATAGTTTTTATCATGTACCTGTCTGCAGAGTTTTGACCTCTGCCTGTCCTCAGAATTGAAGCCTGCTCTTTTTTTGTTTTCTTGGACTGACAGAGGTCAACTTTCTCTCTATCATCTTTTATATCGTCATGCATTTTGCAAGGTAAGAGAACAAGTGCCTTAACTAAAGTGTTATCTAACTTTGTGTGTGTTACGTCATGATTACCAATTCCCCCTTTATCTGAAGACTTTTCTTCTCAGATTCTGGAAACTTTTCAGCTCTGCGCCATCTTCTTCTGTCTTTCACAGGCAGCTGTTTGAATTCATTTCTTTACTTTACTTTACTTTACTTTACTTTGCTTGGCAGACGCTTTTATCCAAAGCGACTTACAAGGAGATAGCGCTGGGTGTCTGGCTCAGGGACACACCTGGTAGGGGATGAACTAGGAGTCAGACTGGGATTCGAACCTGTGAACTGCTGCATTCCAGTCTGACGCTTAACCCATTGAGCTACCAGGCCGCCATTTCATGATGAGCTCAGTTAAAATTTCTATTCTAAACTAAATTGCTTAGACATATAAACGTATAAACCACAAATCTGATGCATGTAGTGATATTAGATTCATATTAGGCCTTTGTATAAATCTTTATGCACGTACAGTAGATACTTGATAAACTGTTGTTATAGTAATGACACAGTTCTGTCGTCTTGAATTGTAGTAAGTTCTCAAATTAATTGCTGAAGTGACTTTACAAAGATTTACTAGTGCACTGTAAAGTAGTACATTTCTTATCAAGCATAAGAATATATTCCAGCTCTCAAAAGAATATTTAATTTGGCCTTTATCTTTTTAAAGAAACAAGTTGCTTGAAGCTTTTCTTCCTGTTTGACCTTCAGCTCACACACGTAAAGGCAAAACATATCATGACAAATAAATACGAGTCAGTGCATCAAAACTAACCTTTTTTTAGTTTATTGTTATGATTAAATTGAAATCTGTACAATTATGATCATGTGGAGGAAGGAGGCTCTAGGGCTGAAGGAGGCTCTAGGGCTGCAGGAGGCTCTTTGTGCTGCAGGAGGCTCTTTGTGCTGCAGGAGGCTCTTTGTGCTGCAGGAGGCTCTGAGTGCTGCAGGAGGCTCTTTGTGCTGCAGGAGGCTCTTTGTGCTGCAGGAGGCTCTTTGTGCTGCAGGAGGCTCTTTGTGCTGCAGGAGGCTCTGGGTGCTGCAGGAGGCTCTGAGTGCTGCAGGATGTTCTGGGTGCAGCTGGTCGCTCTACTACAGATCTGCATCTAGAAACCCAGGTTCTGTTTTGTGTCCATGGTCTCCTTAGTTGTCAGGAGTAGAGAGGATGACGGCGAGGACGATGTTTGAGGAGTATTGTGGAGGAGTTGGTATTTTCAGAATCCCAAACTTGTGACAAACAACAACAATTCAATTCAATTCAACTTTATTTATATAGTGCCAAATCACAACAAAAGTCATCTCAAGGCACTTTATAGTGTGAGGTTTAAGACCTCACACATTATATCAATATATACAGAGAAAAGCCAATAGTCCCACTTGAGCGAGCTTTAACAATTACCACAAGTTGTCCTGTGAAAACGAGGAGATGTTAGGTCCAGCCCAAAGTTGTTATTTATTTACACGCCACTAATGTAAGTATGTCTGAGATGACATCACATGTACAAGTCCACTATTATGAGTATTAACATTTATATGTGTACGTTTTCAAGGCACCAATAGAATTTAAATGTATCAGAGCGAGCAGCCCCTTCATTACTTCATTATCTGATTTAAACATGGAAACCACCTGACAGCACTGGTACAGAAATGACAACGCACAGACTGAGTCAGCCTGTTGGTGTGATGTTGTTAAACTGAGAACGGTTCTAGTTGGAGCAGGATGTTGTTGTTACTGAGGAGCTGGACCGAAACAGAACCAAGTGAGATTCTCTGTAGTGCTTTTTAAAGGCCGACACGTGTGAAGTGTGGATTAAAACACACGTGTCGCTCACACAGAACTTTGTGTCTAATGATCTTCATGTTAGACGAGGAGTCTCAGGCCCGTTGGATCTTCTTCTTCACTGTTAGGGGGCGTCTCTCTGTCCCGGGTTTCTCTACCATCCTCCCAAGTACTCGTGGCTGTGCCTGCCTTAGGTCGTTAATCTAACATCTGACTTTAACAGATTCAATCCTTCAATTACAACTTGCTCTTTAGAAAGTTCTAGGAAAGTCAATAAAATCTTTTATAATACAGAAGATTTACTCATTTTGGTGACTCTGTCCTGATTTATTCTTGTCCTATAAATATCAGTACAAACAATGAGAAATACATGAGAAACCGAGGGCTTAATGGTATCTCACCTTCTTTTTTGCAGTACTTTATGAGGAAGCCTGCTGCTGCAGCAAAGAACATGGCTACGGCCGCCCCACCTGTAACTCCTCCCACACACTTTTCTGAAACAGGGACAATAATAGTTTGATAGGTTCTCCATCAGTGTGGAGCTGGCTTAGGAACGGCAGCAGGCAGGTGTGAGAGTGTCTTCAGGACAATGAGCCGGTGTCATGACGTGCAGCAAAGACGCCGCTTCTCTCAGAGGGAAACATCAGAGACAGACTGACGTTGTGCTAAATGTACACAGGTGTACATATAGATTCATGTTAGAGAGAGAGAAAAGAAAACATAGAGCCTATCAGCTCACTTTCCCTGTGGAGGAAGACAGAAGCTTGAATTATTGGTTTACTAGACATGAACACTCAGGACCAAACTCTCCCCTTGACGGATTAATGGTTCTTACATGTATGTTTTTTACTTCACTCATTATGTCAGTCACTGAGGAAGACTCACTGAGGAAGACTCTCCTTTCCCCTTTCTAACCCTGCTGTAGTTGCTCCTCTGTGATGCTGAGCTGCATCACAGATGATGCATTTTCTTTTTTTTGGCTTCAGGAATAAGATCCCTCTGAGAGAAGCCAAGCCGCCACTTCACATGGTGTCAGGTCTCGGTCGCACTGAATCCGAATGGGAACGACAGTGTTGGCTTACGCTCCTTCCTTCAATAGCGGCGGGACAATGGGAGGCGAGACAGGCCGAGCATTGAGGAGGATGAGGGTCCATCAGAAAGCAGCACAGGCTGGAGTGAGAGTCTCAGGTTCGGTGTGTGGAGAGAAGGCTCCTGGTGGGTAACAGTAGACAGGAAGCTTTGTGGGACGTACGGCACTCACATCACAATGAACTCAGAGAAGATGTCTGAAGAGACAATGGCGTCTTAGTGTCATCGTTTGACTGCGGCGTGAGCCGAGCTGCTGCTGCTGAGAAGCCACAGAGCAAAGTCTGAAACATGAAATCGGCTCTGTGTGCGAGGATCAGAGTCACGGGACGAGTTTAAGATTAGTTACATCTCTAAATAAAAGCCTGAAACACTGTGAAGCTAGCTTTCCTGTAATTGTCCTCCATTGTTTAAAGACTGAGATGTCCCACTGGACAAATTAAGTTGTGGAGGAACAGCTGGTCACCTGCTGGGACGGTGGCAATGGCAGGAAATCCAGCATAAACATGCTCTCTGCCGGCTCCCGTCCCACAGGAGTTCAGGCTTGTCGGAAAAGCTTTTTTCCAGATGCTTTTTTTAGTTTCAAACAAACCATTCATCCCGGCAACAGCGAGGTCATCGTCCATTCTTGCTCCACAAACAGGAATTCCTTAACAAAGTTTGTGTTTGGCTGCAACGTCGTCTGTGTCCACTGCTGTGTGTATGTTTGTGTGTGTGTGTGTGTGTGTCTGCGTGAGTGTGTGTGTCTGTGTGTGTCTGCGTGAGTGTGTGTGTGTGTGTGTGTGTGTGTCTGTGTCCACTGCTGTGTGTATGTTTGTGTGTGTGTGTTAGTGTGTGTCTGTGTGTCTGTGTGTGTCTGCGTGAGTGTGTGTGTGTGTGTGTGTGTCTGTGTCCACTGCTGTGTGTATGTTTGTGTGTGTGTGTGTTAGTGTGTGTCTGTGTGTCTGTGTGTGTCTGCGTGAGTGTTTGTGTGTGTGTGTGTCTGCGTGAGTGTGTCTGCGTGAGTGTGTGTGTGTGTGTGTCTGTGTCCACTGCTGTGTGTATGTTTGTGTGTGTGTGTGTGTGTCTGCGTGAGTGTGTGTGTCTGTGTGTGTCTGCGTGAGTGTGTGTGTCTGTGTGTGTCTGCGTGTGTGTGTGTGTGTGTGTGTGCCCGCCCTCGGTGATAAGCTGGTGTTATGTGATTACACAGCTCAGCTATTGTGCAACCTTGTGACTCTACTGACCGCTCGTATAAATCTGTTTATGTTGTCCTCTCACCATGTGTGTCCCTGAACACTTGTCCATCTTTAAACCGAGCGCGCTCTACTCTCTGATCTGAACCTTTTCTGTGAACCCGACCTCTGCCCTGTCTGGATACTGACTGTGGGTCCAGTAGCAATAGAACTGTGTATCAGCCTGTTTTAAAGTGACTGAAGGACAAGTCGAGCTCGGGGGGGGGGGTTGTTGCATTTTTCACCACAATCATCTCATTCCAAGTTTTTCTTAAATGAAACACCGGCTGCTGTCTGAGGGAGCCGGCTTCCTCGCCGCTCTGGCTGCGGTGTCACCTTACTTTGGTTATGTAACCTCTGATCTCATCCTGTGAGGACGGAGCAGGATCAGCTGTCTGACTGCTGAGTTGGCAGAGGAGCCGCGAGCTCAGCGCACACGAACACAAACCTTTGTTGCTTTGAGTTTAGTTCAATGTGCAGAGAAGCTGTGAAGCCTGCGTGAGGCTCACAGAACAGCCTGAGAGACGCTCGCCCGTCCAACCACGGCACTGGCAGGAGACTGAACGTTGGAGTCACCATGCCAACAGCTCGCTGTGCCAAGACACCCCCCCATCTGCCCTACAATGAGGGCACGGAGCCGAGAATTCACAGATGAGATCTGTTCCCTGAAGGTCAGCAGAGGAAGAGCTGAAACTAATGTGTGTGTGTGTGTGAGTGTGTGAGCATGAGCTCCACAAACAAATGATTCTGGAGTCCTGTCCCACTCAGGGGGACTCTGATAATACTCCGATAAGTAAAGTTTAATAATCACACATTTAAAATCAGTAATAGTTCCTGTTGTTGGCAGGTTTCTGTTTCTTGTCTCTGACTTCAGTTCAGCTGTGAAACATTCACCTGTGGAGGAAACGTGGGACGAACACGTAGCTCCACCTGACACTCGGCCTCAGTGTGATAACTCGTCATCACCGAGGCCGGATGATGACACGTTGGCAGCGTAACAGTGGGAAGACACACACACCCACACAGAGAGACACACAGGGGTGGACTAGGTGCCAAAAGTGGAGGTGGGTCCTGGAAATGTAAAAAAGGAAAGTGAAGGGGTGAGGATTCATGTGCGGGACATCATAAAACTGCTTCAGGGCGGGACCACACTTTATGTTCATGACAACACAACCAGGCGGAGGCTGGTTTTAATCCTTAGGCTGGAGTAAGTGGAGTAAATGCAGCTGTGCGTCTCCACCGAGCAGAATCACCTTCTAATCAGTTCATCATGAGCTCAGGTTGATGCTTGTGCCACACGTCATGAAACGCTTCTGAGCAGCAGCCCAGCAGGAACCTTCTGTCCCAGAAACCCAACCAGAACACGCTGGTCCAGCTGCCGACCTGAGGTCCTTCACAGGAGCGTCTGTGACACAGGTTGTGTGTGTGTGTGGGATTTCTCTAGGTTTTCTGTACCTGACAGTTTGTTTGTCAGATGGAATGTTCTGCTTCTCACAGCTTCGCTGGCGCCTTCGTGAGACTCTCTCTAACGTTCAGCTGATGCGCCAGGACTTTAACTTGTGGTGAGCTCAGTGTTTGATGAAAGCCTGGCAGAGGAGTCGGGACGTTGCGTAAGTCGTCTCGCTGCAGAACCCCGCACCTGAAGTGTTGGTGCCTCACCCTGGAAGAATGAGAAGGAGGGGGGGTCAGGCTGTTGGGGACGCTCTGCTGCTGCTGGGTTTAGCAGTTTGTCCCGGTCGGAAAGAGTGAAGAGTGACGAGAAGGGAAAAGTCAAGACGTGTCCTTCAGTGGAGCCGTGACTGTTTTACACATTATTCTCCAGCACTAAAAAAATCTTAACAGTCTTCGTCAGGCTTCATCTCCTGCCTCTTAAATCGTCTGCGGTCTGGAAGCGGTTTCCTGACGAGAGGAGCTGGCGCGGCTCCCGGCTGCTGGATGGCTCCGCTCTGCCACCGTCATGGTCGCGTAAGCGCGCTAACGAGGCCGGGTCCCTGGACGCGCCTCCCCCTTCCGTCTGCTTCCTAACTTTTCTTTCACTTGTTCTGAGATCAGTTCTTCCAGGGAAATTCCGACGGTTTCCCTTCTGGAGGCCCGCGACGCCACCTCTGCCCAGCGGTCAGGTTTCTGAGGAGGAACAGGTTGAAGCCCTCCTCCCCCGATGACCCCCATCCTCACATACACACAGAGCCTCCATCATGGCTGCAGATGTGCCACATCTGGCTCCAGGGATGAGTCACTGTTGTTGGCCCGCTCTGATGTTCTGCTCCCTTCTCTCTCTGCCGCCATGGCAACTGGCAAATGTTTGGCAGGAAGCCCTTGGCAGCGGGCCGAGCTGAAGGCGAGAGCGAAAATGTGTGTGTGAGACACCAAGAGTGTACCAACCAGAACGGGGGGGGCCAGAGCTGCTGAGCAGGCCGCGGTCCGGTCCGGATCGAGGCCCCTGGCAGAACAAAGCCGAGTGTCACACCGCCACCACTCCTGCTTGGCAGGCACCACGTTTTCCCAGCAGCCTTTGCCTTTGGCAGCTGGCCGACCTTTCCCTGCAAAGAGGATTAGGGAGGGGGGGGCTTTGTTGTTTTTCTCTTGTCTCCTCACTTCGCCCCCAGTGACATCACCGCTGCTCCGATTCCAGATGCAAGGCGTCTTTTTCCCGGAGTTTGTTTGACTTGGCCGTCCATTTTAGAAGCGCTGATCCGGAGCGCTGATCCGGGGTGATGGGGGCGGGGGAGCGTGTCCAAAATGGCGTCTGCTGCAATGTTGACAGAGATGTTGAGAACAGCCAGATTTCTCAGGACTCACTGACACAGTGTGATGAAGCGCTGCCTCACGTGTAGACATACAGGAGGTGGACGTGTCCACCTGACGGGGACGTGAGAGGCCCAGCGGGCTGCTGGCATGGACATGAGATGGAGATGTGTTTGTGGAGTCGGTACACAGAGCGCTGGTCCTGTGCCAACAATCCTGCAGCTGGAAAACGAGGAGAGAGAAACAGGAAGCTGCTCGTGTCCTGACAATAAAGATGCGCGCTGATAATGGAGCAGATCAAAAGCATCCACCCTGTTTGCTCACACGGGGGAAAGCTCATCCAGATATTCACCATTTCACTCATGGAGATAAAGGAAAATCCTGAAACCAGAAAAGCTTCAAGTTGGATTTGTGTTAAAATGAAACGACATCACATCAGCACTTTCTTATTCTAGTTTCAGCTTCAGAGAGCGGAGGAGGACCTGCTCCTCTGCCTCACGGTGAAACCTCAGTACGTTTCTGTTTCATCACCCATCAACGTATCATAAAAACGTTTGCTCCACGGTTCATGAGGCCAAAAGTACACGGACACCTCAACGTCTGCTGTGACCCGGGGTCACAAAGATCCGGCTCCATCGCTCCATCCTTTAACACGCACACACCAAGAACCCCCCCCCCCACACACACACTGGCTGCTGGGGGAGGAGCCACCGCACAGACTCAGTGATGTTTCTGACAGTGCTCCTACTGTAAGCGGTGAATCAGTCTTGGACTCTGACGATGATCTAGTTCGACCTCGACGTCTCCTCCCAGCTCTCATTTCCTGGGCTAATTTCTCAGCATGCTGACCCCCCCTCATGTGAAACTGCTAAGCTGGATAAACTGAGGCCATCAGGCCAAGTCTGCAAATGTCCCACGTGCCACGGGGGGGGGCTATTTAAAGAGCCAGCTGATTGGGCAAAACACAGAGACACTGAGACCAGTTCTGGAGCTGCAGCATGAGCGTGTGTTTGACGGGACAGAGCAGCGCGATGAGGAAGACGTCTGCTCCAACCATCAAGTGATGGAACAGTGTGTCCCCACCAGCACACCCGCTCGGTGGGGGGGCAGGTCGTATAAAAATGAATTTACTGACGTGTGATGTGGATCAGTCCTTCCAGTCCTGGCACAGCGGTGACTCAGCTCTGGATCTGTGGACTCACACACAAACCTCACTTTCATCCGTCACTCATCCATCCAAACCCCCCCCCCCATCCATCTGTCTGATGGATTTGTTTTTCGCCTGAGTTGCAGTTTGTGTGTTTGAACGTTGGTCCTGACACCATCAGCCTGACGTTCTCTGTGAGGAGCTGATAACGGTGCTGACTCACCACCGGCCCGACGCCAGCACCACGTCACATCCTCTGTCACGCCTCTGCTCCCTGTCCTCCACTCAGCCGCCTGCGCGTCGTCTTCGTTTTAAAACCCAACTGGTTTGAAACATTCAAACACACGAGACTCCAAAGAAACTTCAGCTGAGTTTTTACATCATCAGACGTCATCGTTTGAATGGTGCTGCTGCTGGTGGTGAAGGCAGAGGGCTGGGATGCAGAGACAGCAGGATCGATTCCCAGCCGAGGCACCAGCCCATCCCCCACACCAGGTGTGTCCCTGAGCAAGACACCCTGTGGCTGCTCACTGACCCCCCCAAGGGGGGAGGGGTCAGATGCAGAGAGGAAATTTCACTATAACATGTAAAAATGTATCAATGATAAAATAAAGTGGATTCTTCTTCTTCTTCTTCCTAAAAAACGTTCTTTTAACTTTTAACAGATTAATCCGATTATGAAGGCAGATATAGTTCAGTAACGATAAACTATGAAGTAGTAGTACTAGTAGTACTGTAGTACTATGCAGGTTTTCAGTCTGAATGAAGGGACATTCACAGTCTGCCTGGTAACAGCAGCTCAATTCTGTGATTGGCTACTAGCCCGGTGACGTCACAGGACCGCAGCAGAAGGATTTTAGCAGCTGATCTTCTGCACTTGTTGCTCTCATTCTGCGCACAGCTGGTTTCTCAGGGACGAGTCCGCTGGTTTTATTTTTGTGCGCAGGATTGAAATCGCCTTAAATAAAGTGTGTGTTTGCAGAACTTGTCGAACTCTGGCTGGAGGGTGATCTGGGTTTTCGCTTTTAGAAAAACTCTTGGGGCCCTGCAGGCAGAGACGCGACGAGAGAACAACGAGCTCTCACTCTGCCTCTCACTCCAGGTACCAAATCCAGACCACATAGAGGATTCCACGTCACAGAGCATGTGACGGTTAGTGGGACCAAAACACTCACTAACAACTATGAGGAGGGAACGAGATCCCTCATGTTCCACACGTGGTTTGTTGTTTCACCTCAGTGAACTTAGTTTGAAGTAAAACTTCAGTATTCAGTTTGATTTCAACAGAACACATCACACTGGTTTTTGTGTTTTAATATTATTACTACTGCTTCTTACTGTGTTCATAACTCTGATCTGTAATAAATGTATTTTAGTAATTGCAGTGCTGTGGCCATTTCTGGGGCATGGGTTAGATTTATAAACGTGTTTATAAATATATAAATGGTATTGTTTTGATTATTGTCTGTATTCTGCACCAATCATAATCAGACAAGAGTCATCTGTGTCTTGATTGTAGTTGTGTGTTTAAAATAGATGGTTATTACTATATATAAAATATACTATTATATATACTATATATAAAAGCAACAGGTGATAATCCCCATGTACGTGTTGGCTGATTCAAGATTCAAGATTCAAGATTCAAAACACTTTATTAATCCCAGAGGGAAATTGTTTGCCATGAATACAGCC
>JAUMHF010000001.1:575260-609263 GCA_032359275.1 Microctenopoma steveboyesi
AGGCGGACGTACTGGGGGCGGTCAGTGAGGTAGTCCATGATCCAGGAAATCATGGGAGGATCCACCATCATGTTTTTCAACTAATTTAAATAATTATTAATAAGTCCATATAACTCAAAACACTTTCTTCATTTTTGTCAGCAATTATAAAAATTTACTTTTGATTCTTGTTATAATATTTCTTATTTACACCATTTTGCAGCTGGTTTCGAAACGTTAACGTCTTGTCATAAATACGTTTCTAATTCGGTGCGGTGGTACTAAACTGACCGGGAGTGATGCCTCACCTCACACGCACGCGATCTTTGTCTGTAAACTCTACTGATAAACATAGAGGCACGCAGGGCGCATGCGCCTGAGTGGTCGTCGAAGAATCCAGTGAATAGAATCCCGGAGCACGAGCCGAGCGTCGGCGCTGACGTCACGGCCCTACGCGCAGAGCTCGAGCTGAGTTGTAGCGCGAGCTCACACGGAGACGGACGCAGCGACGATGACCCGTGGAGCCGCCGCTCTCTGACGGACGTACCGACTCTTTCCTCCGGTTCTGGGCTTTTTTCTTCCTTCCAGCGACGTAGACGAGCCGGACATTTGAGGAGTCTCGCGCTCGCTTCTGGGTCCCAACATGTCGTCCGCGGCGGTCGCTGCCTCCAGGAGGCAGTCCTGCTATCTGTGCGACCTGCCCCGCATGCCGTGGGCGATGATCTGGGATTTTACCGAGGCCGTGTGCCGCGGATGTGTCAACTACGAGGGAGCCGATCGGATTGAGTTTGTTATCGAGACAGCCCGGCAGCTGAAGCGGGCGCACGGCTTCCAGGACGGACGCGCTCAGGGCGCGGGGAAGCCCCAGCACGCCGGGAAGGAGCTCAGCCACTCGGCCGGAGACCCGAGCTCCCGTCCGCCGCAGCCTCTGGAGCGCTACCCGCTGTCCGACCGGCCGCCCAGGCTGGGACCGGAGTATCAGGCGGGCAGGCCCACGAATGGACTCCCCGTGCCGAACGGATTTCCAAAACCCGACGAACCCCCGGAGCTGAACCGCCAAAGCCCGAACCCCCGCAGGACTAGCACGGTTCCTCCCAACCTGGTGCCTCTGGTGAACGGCGGGATACCGACCGTGCATCCGCTCAACGGACGTCCAGCGCACATGGGCCTGGCGGGGGCTCTGTCCGGCCCCGCGGAGCACGGGAAGCGGCAGGAGGAGCTAAAGGACAAGCACAGGTCGGACAGTCTGTCGGACATGTCGGACAGCCACAGGGACTGGATGGGGAAAGGCAAAACGGTGCGAGACCTGATGGCGCTGCACACGTTCGACGGCAGGTTCAAGAAGGAGCACGCGGCCATGCAGCGGGTGATGGGGTATGACGCGGGCGGCGCGTCCGCAAAGACAGGTAGGAGCCACGCAGGTGGAGGACAGAGAGGGCACGCGCACTGACAACAGAGACAGAGATTATGTGACACACTCACACACACACACACACACACTCGTTCACCTCGGTGCGTGCAGCTTTCCAGCAGCTTTGTTCGGGGGTGTGTTGAGAAGTTTCCCGTGCTTCACTGCTGCTGTGGTTGTGTTAACTCTTCCTCTTCCTCTTCCTCAGACAGGGGGAAGCACCCTCGCAGCAGCGTGAAGAGGAAGGCCTCCCCGGAGCCCGACGGCGAAGGCAGCGCTCCCAAGATGAACGGCTCTGAGCCGTGGCTCTCCTCGCCCTCCGAGGTCCTGAAGATGCCCCCGTGCTTGCCGGGCTTCTCGTCTGCCCCCCCTTCCACCATCTCCCCCCACTCCCGCACCACTCCCCCCGAGGCTGCCGTGGTGCAGAACGGCCAGTCCCCCATGGCGGCGCTCATTCTCGCCACTGACAACGCAGGCGGCACAGGTTCACCGAAGGACGGGAACCTGGTGCACTCTGCGAGCGGGCGGCGGAACAGTGGCAGCCCCCTGTCGCCGTCCTCGGCCTCTCAGAGGAGGCTGACCCAGCGGGAGGGCGCCGCCAACCCTTCTGCTGCACACGCTCCCGCCACCATGGACCCCCACGCGCCCCCACAGAGCATTCCCGACTCCTCCGTGCCCCCCGTGCCGCTGTGCTGCACCCTGTGCCACGAGCGTCTGGAGGACACTCACTTCGTCCAGTGCCCCTCGGTGCCCTCGCACAAGTTCTGCTTCCCCTGCTCCAGGGAGAGCATCAAGCAGCAGGGGGCCACAGGCGAAGTGTACTGTCCGAGCGGGGAGCGCTGCCCCCTGGTCGGCTCCAACGTGCCCTGGGCCTTCATGCAGGGGGAGATCGCCACCATCCTGGCGGGAGACATAAAGGTGAAAAAGGAGAGGGACCCATAACCCCCCCCACCAGCTGTTTTTCATAAACATTTACCTATTTGTAATCGAGCAGCTGGACAGACAGACATAAACCATCATGTACATACTGGACACTTTTAAACTCGGCTGTATCATTTTTTGATTTTTCTTTTCAATACATTGTGTTTCTATATTTTTGAAGGGTATGTACTCCTCGTAACAGACTTCACCCTCTGCCTGTACTCCAGGTCTGGAGACGCCCCTGTCCAACCTAGAATGTGACTAATCTGAGCACTTGGCAAAAAAAGAATAAAGAGAGAGAAAACGCTTGTAGCTTCACATGTCTGCACTTGTTTAGGGAGAAACTTCCAAATACACTTCAGACCTTGTAATAACACCTGGTGTCTGTGGTCTGCTTCTTTCCACAACCAGCCGCGGCTTCCAGCTTCCAGCTTCCAGGGAAGAGTGGGCGGAGGAGGCAGGCGAGACGGGGTGGGGGGTGTAGGGCTGTTGCGTAAACGTTCGGTACAGTAAATCACATGTGGGCGGGGCGCGGCTCTCGCTCGTGTCCTGCGCCTGGAGATAAGCAGCCTCTAAAAATAGTCTGTCGTGGAAACTCGGCTTCAGAGCGACGAGCCATTTGTCAAAACAACCCCCCCACCCCGGCTCAAAGTGCTGGATCGTTTTGTTTTCCTCGTGCCACAGACTCCACCTGGCACCTCATCACCTTTTAACCCCCCCCCCCAGCAGCAGGAGCAGCCGCTGACGGACTGTGGTGAAAACATCCTGGAGACGTGACGTCATGGCGACGGGCCCCCGGGGACCAAAGCGGCTCCTGGTTGCTTAAAGTGAATGTTTAGTGACTGTGCTACAGAGGGGCCCCCGCCTCGCAGTAGGGAGGATAGAAATGCCTTGCTCAGGGGTCACGTGCTCCTCTGTGGAATTCCTGAGTCACCGTCCCCCCCCCCTCCTCCTCCCTCTCCTGTCTCCTCCCCCTCTCTGCAGTAATAACATGCCTTCACTGTTCAAGGTTGAGCACACAGCGAGCGCATGAATGGGGGCCTGTGTGTTTTTTCCTGAGCCCCCGTCGCTCGCAGCCGCCATTCAGAGAAACCGTTAACCCTTTCCTGGCTCCTCGGCTGCAGCTCCGGCTCTGAACTCGTCCAAATGAGCAGAAAACACAGAAAGGTAAAGTGGTTCCAGGTCCGCTCTGCGTGACAGAGGTTGTGAAATGATTCACAGATGGATCCATGTTGCTGCAGATTAACTGGAACCGTGTCGGCTGTGTTTTCATCATTTCTACAGCAAAACGTCACTGAGGCAGCAAAAAGTTTCATACGACACAAAATAATCAGAGTAAAAATACACGGTACAGTTTATAGACACAATCTGAGCCCGACGGCTTCAAAAAGTTACCTTTCAGATTATATGAATGTTTAAAACCCTGTGGTGATAAAAGTGAATCTTTGTGCATCACGATAGAAACTGTTCCCAGGTTTCAGATCTACATTCCTTCAAACACCAGAAACCTCCAGTCTGCTCCTTTTCATCTGTGCCAGCCAATCAGACGGCCCGTCCAAACCAGATCCAGACCTCCCCCCTCGCTCTCCGGCCGGTGCATCTGTGGCGGGAGCTCGTTTCTTTTCATCTGTCGCTGAAACTCGACACCCAGAGGGTCTGAAGAGCCGGTGGCCCGAGATTAATGAGTTTGCTCAAATTACGTGGCACGCTCAGAGAAGGAGTCCGGACGTCTCCCCCCCGTCTCTGTCCTCTCTGTTTGTTCAGCTGTCCCTCCTCCTCCTCTAAAGCGCAGGACAGAGCCACGAACCCGTCGGCTTCAGAACATCAAACCTCAGCTTTTCCCACCTCCGCGGACACAGCTCGCCAGCGGCGGCAGCTTCACGCGCGTTTGAAATGTGTCTGGTGTGACTGAACCTCTGCTCTGTCCTCTTTATGTCAGACATTAAAAGTCACGGTGGTGAACGACATCGGGCCCAAGCTGAACAACACCAGCTCCGACCAGTGATTCCAGTTGAAAGTTCGGACTGAACCAGGAAATTCCAGCTTCCCAGTTCCAGTGTGAAGTTTCTTCCTGGGGCCTCTCTTCATCTGGACTGTGTCCAAATCCAAAAGGTCAGAGAGTCCTCACATGAAACACGACCCGTCTGAGGCAGAACACGCTGCAGTAACACAATAGGTCGGCTTGGCCCCCGCCACGTCAGCACTTAAACAAATCGGCTCTAAAGACCCCCACCACCACCACCCGCAGACCCAGTGTGTGCACTGACAAGGTTCTACCTACACCCAGCTGAATTTAATTCTGTTTGTTTAACTGTAAACGTGTGAGTGTTACTCAGAGTATTTAAACATTCAGGTTCAACAGAAGTGGAAGAAGGAAAGTGATTAAAATCAGTGGTGAATACAAAGATCAAGGATCATGTGACCTTGTTGTTTGGGTCTGTGCAGAGAAGCCTGCTGCTCCACAGAAGGGTCTGGTCTACTGATCTGAGCTGTTCTGAGCCAGAGACACCCAAACACTGTCTCCACGGCGAGGCATCTGAGTTTGGTACAGAACCTAGAGTTCTGGTATCTATGTGGACCGAACCAGCTAAAACAAAGCAAAGAACAGAACCACAGAGCAGTATCAGGATCAAAACATGTGCTTCGGGCAGCTGCAGGTCCGAACTGAACCCCCCCCCCCAACTACAGCAGAAAAAAGAGGGGCAGCCTGAGAGGTGGACGGGGTGGTGGAGGTGGTGTGTGGAGCTGCGTAGGGACAGCGGCAGGTCGTACCCAGCAGCTGCACTCTCTATAATTAGTCGTCATGGCGGGTCGAGGCTCCTGGGCCATTAATCAGCGAACTCCCAGCAGCGAGTACCAAGAAAGGAACGCTGGCCGTGTTTACTCGGTATCTGGAAAAGAGGTTTAGGGAGTGAAGGCCCAAATATAGCAGCCGGCGCTGAGAGCCGCGGCCCTGTTGCCTGGATATCCCTGCTGGAAGGTAAACAGAGGGGACGCTGGATTTGCCACGTCAATGAGCTGGCAGCAAGTAAAGGCCGCGGAGGGGGGGTGGGGGGGTTTATTACGCAGCAGACGGAGGCGAGAAAATCTGATGTTGGTCACGTCAGACCTGCAGAGATAAAACAGACAGGAAGGTCTTTGCTGTTGGCTGGAAACAGGCTCCATAAAGAGCTGATCCGGAGGGAGGAGCAGACAAAGGTGTGGAACGGTGTCTGCGTTCACCAAGAGGAGCAAAGCAGCCCGGGGACTTTGTCCAGATAAATGTTGTGCTTGGATGAAACTGGGATAAAGCAGAAGCTAGAAGGCGAGTGTGACTCTCAACACCCCCCAACGGGAGAAGTCGGTATTAGCTACAACCTAACGGATGGATGTGTCCCTTCCACGACGTTGGCCATGTGCCTAATGATGTAACCATGACGACAAACTTCCTGTACTGTTTAGGAAGTTTTATACATTTTCTTAAACTCCTGGTACCAGCAGAACCAACACGGGCTCCGTGGACGGTACCAGCAGGACGTGGACAGACATCACTCCTGTTTGTTAACGACTAGAAACAGAGGAGCCTCTGAGACGGAGCCCTGAGGCTCCCCACACCTCAAAAGGTTACATCACATAACTAACACACGTTTTTCCAGAATAAAAGGGCAAATTCTCGTGATCACTGCGGTTCGCTTTGGTTTTGTTGCCATGCTTTAATTGAAGCACTTTCCCGAGTCGTTCATCCGGTTTGTGGACTGTCAGGTTGTTTCTTCTTAGTCCCCTAAGCTTTCTTCTTTCATCTCCTTTTGGCAAATCTCTCAGAGATCTGCTCTTAAAGACAAGTGCTCCTGTGCTTCCTGCCCCTCTGTTTAGCCTCAGCTTTTAAATACAGTGTGGTTTGTGCCGAGCAGGGCGGAGCTGGGCTCTCAGCCGCGCTGGGGGGCCCGAGTTGCCTTCTTCAGATCTGCTTTGTAATTAAATTTCCCCCCGCAGCGCGGGGACACTTGAAGAGGGGAGGAGCGGCTTCCTCGCCAGCCTTCCTCTGGTAAATGTGTAACAGCTGCTCGCCACTTTTAGCCAGGCTTGCTCAATATTTGGGTGTTTTCCCAAATCAAAGTCCAACCTTTGAACCTTCCTCCCCCCACTCGCCCTGCCTCCCTGCTATGTTTGATCTGTGGGCTGACGTCAGCACCTCCTCATGTCTCCTCTGACCCACAATGATCAAATCATTTGGGTATCACAGTTTTGTCCTGAGGCTCGTTTCACAGCTTCAAGTCATTCAGAGTCGAATCATTTCTGTTACATTCTAAGGAAAGTTTAATTCTCAGTCAGCGTGTTCTTACCGTAAAGAGTTTGGTACTTTTCTTACTTGGCTCCTCCTACAGATGGTTAAACACTGTCACCCAATGGTCCGGGCTCTCGTTGCCATGGCACCGATGCCGTTTGTCTTTCATGTCAGGGAATCAGTGATTTTACACATATTAGTTTTTTATTTTGCAGCTTCTTATTTACAACAGATTACAACAGAGAACATGTGGCAACATCTGTCCGCTGAGAACTCGGTGTTTGTACAGGACTCGTCCTGAGACAAAGTTCAGAAGTTACGAGCACGTGGTGAGAGACGGTCGTCCCTCTCTGTGACGTACATGACCCTGTTTGTGACGCAGGCCTTTATGAATACGGGCTTTTACAAACGTCCCGTCAGAACATCCCCCCGTGGAGCACCAGAACCCCCCCCAGAGAGGAGGATGCGTCCAGATGAGGAGACGCATCGCTGCCGGGGAAGAGAGTCCACATTGATAGCAGGGGGATAAATGCAGGGAGTGTGGAAGCAGAGAAAACCAGGTCACCGCTGCTCAGAACAAGGACACGCTCCTGCTCCAAAGAGCGGCGAGAGAAGGACTGGAAAACAGGATTTACAGTCTGGCTTATTTTCATTGGCGTCACGAGGTTTCCAGGCTGCTGTTCTTCCTCGTCGTGCTGCAGCAGTGTGTCCACGAACCCAGGGGAACGTTTAGAGGACTCTAAATCACTGCAGCCAGAAAACACCTCTGTCCGCTTCCCGACATCTCGCGTCCGTGTCAGCGCCCACTGGAGGAAAGGGAGGTTTGGAAGAACCTGCTGATTAATGATTTACTGCAGAGCCAGGGATAAAGTCCAGCGTGAAGGAAAATCGGCCAGAGAACCAGGTGAACATCAGCTGACGAGCCTCCCTGCTCAGATTGGCCAAAACAGCGGGAGTGGTGTCACACCCCCGTCTCAAGATCAAGCTTCCACCATAACATCTGAAGTAACGTGACTGTGATGATGAAATGCGCCCCGGGCACAGAAACGCTCCACAATGACTCATGTTTGTTATCATTGCGAGTCATTTTTGAACCTTTTGGCCTCATTTAGACATTCTGTCCCCTGATTGTCTGCCGGTCTGGGACTGGGTCATGTCTGAACAGAGCTCCGTGACTAGAAACATGAACAGTGACTGGGTTTGTTTGTTGATCTATAATCAAGGTCAAAGACACAACAGAATGAAAATAAGCCCGTCACACAGATCCCAAATATAACATATGGCACAAGTCACAATTTGTGAATGTGAGAAGCTTCTTCTCAGAGTCAGAGTTCAGCGTCATACATTCGTCTGTTCTTTCAGGTCGGGTGAGAAGCGAAACCACTGTGGAAGGTAAGTTTGGGGATTTCCTGATCGACAGACACGGGCTCTGATGACGTGTTCAAGTGCTTCAAACCATTGGGACTGCTTCATCTCACAGATTTAGGAAGGAGTGACGCCTCTTCTCTGACTGCTGATCTCCATCAGTCCTCCTCCTCTGTCGTCTTCTGCATGATTAATGCCGCTCTCCACCGAGCTCCCTTTGTTGGCCACAGCTCACATGACGGATGAACTCACCAGACCCCTCCTCCCCCCCGCCCTCCATCCCTTCACACACTCTGGCATCACCGTGAAAAGAAGCAGAGGAATCCTCTCCTCTTCTCCTCTACCTGAGCTCCTGCAGTGAGGAAGAGGAGGAGGATTAAGAAGCTGAGAGAGAAACGATGCTCAGACTCGGCTGAGACGTCCTTTAACATTAAGTTCCTGCAGAATATGTTTCTGTAGTAATGGTTAAACTGGATCAGACAAAGTGAATAACAGCTGTAACTGACTGAACCTGAGGCCCGGTCCAGATCCAGGTCTGGTGCCCCGCGGCTACAGGCAGACGATGCGCTGATGCATGAAACATCACCAAGGTGTTCCTGCTCCTACAGAATCAGCCGGCGGGACTCAAAGGCGCTGACACGGTAAACACACCCGGGGCGACGGATGAAGTCAGTGTTTACTCCACAGCTGGTTTCACTTCACGTCTGGGTTTTTGGGGGGGTGGGGGGTGAAGCTGCGACGTGTCAAGCTGACATCAAAGAGCTGCGGCTGCTCCGACATCTCGGACCTTTGTCTCAAAGGTGACCTGCGTGGGATCGGCTGCTGGCCCGGTGACCTCTGACACCTCGCTTCCTCCTCACTTAGGTTCCCGGGGTGAGAACGTTCCTGTCGAGGAAACTGAGATATTTCTATTTTTATATCGATGCATAAACAGCAGAACAACACCAGAGTGACCTCGACACAAAGCAGCATCAGCAAAGGTGAAATGTTTCTGGCGGGCTGCGCTGGTCGGGGGGGTCGCCCAGCCTAAGCCTGGCAGGACCCCACCCAAACACCGCCTTCTCCTGCTCCCGGCACTGCACGCTGATGGTAACGTGAGCAGAGCGGAGGTAGAAGTACTGATGGTATGAGGTGATTTACAGCGTCGGTGACATCACTTCCTGTTCTGTTGGATAACTTCTCGCACAAGGTAGGACGCCTGCTCACCGAGGTGAGCGTCCTGGCTGGTCCTCCTTCATCACCATCCTCCCAGATCAGAGGCTCTGCTTTGTTTCTCCTCACACGCCGACGTGACGGCGCCTGCCGCTGCCCACCCTGAGCCTGGTTCTGCTGAAACAGTGAGATGTTGCTGTGAGAAAGCTGCAGAGTCACTCAGACCACAGAAGCATCCTACTGTGCACCAAGGTTTTTACTGCGCCCTGCTCGACAGTCCCACAGCGGCGACGCTTCCTGGAACGCATCAGCTGACCGGGAGAAAACAGCTTCTGCTTCCTGCCGGGCTCAAAGACAGAGCGTCGTCAGGTCGTCTCGTGTATTTCAGACGCTGTCGTGCTTGTAGCGTTTGGTGCATACGTGCTCTGCTCACAGTTCAAAGGCACATGCCACCGTGCTATTAGAGAGCATGTGCTGCTTCATGTGCTGTAACACGCAGCATCCAGCTGATCCTGTCCTTTCATTCAGCTTCACATGCTCTCGTCTGGTTCCCAGCCCGAGCACGGCAGTTCTAACCCCACAGGAGCAGCACACGTTTCTCTCTCTCTGTCATCGTTAGCAGCTAACATCTGGTTCCCAGCCATGATTCATGGAGGGGCGCTACCAGCCCCCCCCCTCCTCCACAGCCATGATTGGGGATGGGAGGGTTTGTGGGAAGGGGAAAAACTCTCCAGTGTCAGTGGGCGGCTCATGGAAAGTTCTCCAGCAGGCCAGGGCTATGTTTAGATCAAGGTGGCGGGGGGCGGGGTGTGGGCACTTTGCCAAGAGAGTAGAGCGCTGGAGAGAGGAAGAGGATGAGATGGTGACATGGACCTGAGGTGATGATGCTCCTCCTGCTGCTTTAACGTGACTTTTCCCTTCGTTTCTGAATCTGAACTTAAAAACAAAATGCAGCAAACTTCAACTCAAAGTCAAACCAAGAAGCTCACAGTCATTGGTCCAACCCACAGACCCGGAGAGCTCGTGTGTCTCCTGTCCCTGTGCAGACAGAGCCGTCTCCTCACAGAGAGAGAGGAGTCCCTGAGGAGCAGAGCCAGGCTTCCAGTGGTTCAGTGTTTGGGGGAAGTCTGCTTCTTCCACTGTTCACTGTGTCTCCTCAAATACCTGAACAAACCTCCTGGGGGGGCGGAGGGGTAGCTGGGCAGACTTGTAGCTAACCCAAAGAAACAGTGGGGGTGTATAAATAACACCCCCCCCCTCCTCCAGGCTTTTTCTGGACTCATGATGATATATTTAAAACAGACATGTGAACTCTGACCCACTGAGAAATAAAACCCGACCAGCACACACTCACACGTCTAAACCCGACACACACACACACGTCTAAACCCGACACACACACACGCACACGTCTAAACCCGACACACACACACACACACACGCACACGCACACACACACACGTCTAAACCAGACACACACACACGCACACACGCACACACACACACAGAGACACACACACACACACACACACACACACACAGACAGACAGACAGACAGACAGACACACACACACACACAGACACACACACACGCCCCGCGGCGTCTTATCTACAGAGCAAAGCTTCAGTGTGATATTATCTTAACTCCTTTTCTTTCTTTTGGCTGATCTGGGCCACCGTAGACATGCCAGACGTTTTTTATCGGCGTCTTCACCTGAAAAGGAACTCGCTCCGTCACCTTTGGCCTTTGAGCCGCTGCTTTGCGAACACGGAGCATCAGTGCACATTCCTGAGAGGGACGGCGGTTATTCCTGGTTCTTTAGGAGCGTCCATAAAACAAAGTGAGCGTCACAGTCGCAGCTGTTTCCATTATTTAGAAGCTCTGCGCTGAGAGAGTGCTGTAATATTCCTGCTTTTCATAACCAGCGTGAGTCACTCTGCTCACTGCTTTGGTTGAGTTTGTTTTTACCAGCAGGCCGTGTGCACATGGCTCAGGCAAAGCATCATGGGAGCAGTGAAACTCCACCTCTGTGTGTTTTCCTGTAGCTCCACGCACATGGCCCGCTGTGTGTCCTGTGTCGGGTTATCCTGGGCTGTGCTCGTGGAAACCAGCCATGACTCACTTATATTTAGACCCGCCACGTTCCCAGCTTCGCCTCGGGTTACGAGCTGCTCAGGTGTAGCTCAGTGTGATGCTACGCCCGCCTGAGAAGGAGCCGGTAGATTGGTTGACACAGGAAATCCAATCAGGAGCATAGCAACAGGCCACAGAGGTGGTCGGCGTCACGGGAGGTGTTCCTCCGCTGGTACTGGTGCTGATCGCTGGACGTTAACACGCTGAAGCTGGAGGAATGAACATGCAGCTGCATCACAGAGACGTTCACAGATCCGCTGGCTCAGTAATGCCTGGAAGGTGAAAGGACAGAGTGAGAGGCGGACAGAGTGAGAGGCGGACATCGCTTCGTCTGCACGGGGCCAGAGGACGACTGCACCCACTCACACTGCTGATAATAAGTGCGTGTGTGTGTGTGTGTGTGTTTCCTGGTGCGGTGCCCGATCAGCTGGGGTTCCGCCAGCTCAGCACATTCAGCTGTTGTTCCGTCCATCCGTCCTCGCAGTGACTGCAGACATCCTGCTCCCAGGCTGGAAGACATCCAGCTGGCATCACGTGACTCGTCCCCGGCGCCGAGGAGAGAGGAGCCCGTACAAAGCTCCAGGGGAAGCAGAGAGACACGCGTTATGTCCAGATCAGCATTTAGAAAAGCAGGTCTTTGACTCTGGAACAGACTGATGAACATGAACCTTCCTCCACTTATAGAAACGTGTGTGTTGAACTGTTGAACGCGGGTTCCCCTGGAACCAAGCTAACGTTCTTCCTGCTTCTTCAGGGATTCTTCCAGATGATGTTTAATGAGTGGATGAATGCTCCACGTAACCCGTTCTCCTTCCTTCAGCCTCAGACGGCGGCGTCCTGTCAAAACCTCAGTGGGACACTTTTTCAGGCGGCTCGTCGGCGCAGTGACTCGCGGCGCCGCCGTGTAATCTCATCAGTGAGAACTGAAGCCGGCGTTCTCCCTGAGCTGGGGCCGTGGATGGAGCTGCCATTAGCCTAATTAGACGAGGTGTGAAGACAGAGAGCGAAGCAGGAACAAAGAGGATTAACGTTGTAAAGCTAAAACTTTTGTGATTAAAACCTGAGGATGGCGTGAAACACGCAGCAGTTAGCTCAGCAGCTAACCCGCCTCCAGCGTCCTCCTTCTTTCCATCGCTACGAGGTTCACCCCCAGGTTTGCTGGCCGGACACATTTCAGCCCCCAGGATGTCATGAAATCCTGGTTTATTCAGTTTTATTTTTACTTTAACGTCTCTGCTTCCTGTTTCCCGGCTGCCAGCAGCTAGTGAGAGTGGCCTGGTGGCTCAATGGGTTAGGCGTCAGACTGGGATGCAGAAGGTTGTGGGTTCGAACCCCGTCTGACTCCTAATCCATCCTCCACCAGGTGTGTCACTGAGCCAGACACCCAGCGCTAGCTCCTTGTAAGTCGCTTTGGATAAAAGCGTCTGCCAAGCAAAGTAAAGTAAAGTAAAGTAAGAGTATTGACGGCTCACGTCGAGCAGAAGAAGAATCACATGAACTTACATTTCAATAAACCATCTACAGACCGTGAGTGTGTTATGTTCATAAAGTGTAGTTTAAAAATGTTTGACCGTGTGACCTGTTTCCTGTTCCTTTGGACCCGCCCACTGATGTCACAACCCAAATTCAAACAGACGTTGATGAGGCTGTTTTTGTTCCACAGCAGAAGGAGATGAGAGTAGAGAGGAACGTGTCCGCTCGGTTCCCCTCTGCCCGCCTGGATACCAGCCCACATTTCTGTGGATCAGAGGGCAGCGCTGGGTCCGTTCAGATCCCCAGCAACGGTCTGATGTTTACATGCAAACAGCTGCTCAGCTCCGGTGACGACCTTTAGTTTCCTGGATGATGACTCGGAGAAACCTGAGTGGTTCTGAGCCAACAACAGAACTTTAACACCTAACAAGCACTGGGTCCAGACACACACACACACACGCACACACACACACACACACACACACACACACAGACACACACAGAGAGACACACACACACACAGCCACACACACACACACACACACACACAGACACACAGAGAGACACACACACACACACACACACACACAGAGACACACACACAGACACACACACACACACACACACAGAGAGACACACACAGACACACACACAGACACACACACACACACACACACACAGCTCCTCTCTAAAGCAGAAGTGTGACAATCACCCCACAGGCGTCTTAACAGCTGCTGAGTGCTGAACCATAAATAAACACGGTGACAAAACAAGTCTGTACTCACACACACACACACACACTCACACATGTCCTTTTTTGTCAAAGATGGTTTATGGTTCTTTTTAACATTCGACACACTATAGATGCATTTTTAAGCAGAATCCGGGAGGACAAAAACCTTTTTTTACCCCGTTTAAGAAAACCGGTGAACTCTCGACAAACTTTTCTCACCAAGCATTAAACATCAGATCACACATCATCTACATGTTCAGCCATGTGGAATCTCTCTCTCTCTTGATGGAGATAACTAGACATCTGAAGCCTACAGCCTGTTCCTCTGATTTGATTCCACCTGTGTCACGGTCCCGCCCGGATCAACCTGCCTTCCCGTCGTGTTTGTGTCAGTCCTGTCCCCGGTTCCCTGTCACGCCCCTGCTCTGCCACTGACCCCTCGGTTATCCGCAGCTGCTGTCTGTTTCACCTGATCACGCTCACCTGTTTACACTCACTTGATTTGATCCAGTCCCCTTATTATTATCCTGTTATGATCACTCCACGTTCTGCAAACTAGTTTATGGCTCTGCTTTCGCCCCTCATTCCAGCCGGTGTCTGCCACTCGCCTGGTTCATCATCTGCTCTGTCGTGTCTCCACTCCGTCTGTCTGGTTGGTTCCTGTTCTTGTTGTACGCCTGGTATCTCCGTCTGTGTGTTAAGTCAAGTGTGTTCCGTTTAGGTTAGCACCCGGTACATGCTTATCCTGGTTCCCTCTATGAGTACAGCTTTGGTTCTTTTGTCTGTAATCCCCTGGTTAGTTTTCCTCCTTTGGAGTGATTATTATTTGTCCCTACCTGTGCCTCTGTGTTCACCTTTTCCCTGTAAGTTAGCTAGTTGTCTTTCAGCGTTATCCCTTCGTATCCCTTTCTCAGTGTGTGTGCTTCTGGCCTCCCGTGGTAGTGATTTTGAGTTTGACTTGTTTAATTGCTTGTGTTTGTCTAATTAAACCTTTAGAATTTAGTTGGTGCTCTTGGGTCCTTACCACAAACCCTGACAACCTCGTCTTATTAAAGACGTTTTTAATACCCTTGGACTCCTTCGCGGGGTCCCCCAGGGTTCCGTTCGTGGCCCGATACTCTTCTCTGTTTCTCTGTTTCTCTTCTCTCCTTAACCCTAATTAAAGCAAACTGAGATTGTGGTCTTTGGTTCTGTTGATCCCCCAAACTCACCCTCTGGTGATGTTGCCCTACTGCTGCCCTAATTGAAACTGTATGCACGTAACCTGGGTGTCCTCTTTGACTCTGCACTGAAATTGGACAAACGAATACCTGCAGTTGTCAAATCCAGCTTTTAGCAGCAGAGTCCAGGCTAAGGTCGAACCCTTTCTCTCATTGTGCAGCTTTGAGAAAGTGATTCATGCTTTTATCTCGTCATCTTGATTACTGTAGTGCACTTTATACAGGAACCAGCCTGTCCTCACTCTCGTCTCCAGCCTGTCCAGGACGCTGCTGCTAGGCTCCTGACACAAGCATGACCACACTACCCCTATTTAAACGCTCAGGTCTCAGCATCCAGGAATACGTTTCTCATGTCTTTGGACGAGACATGTTAATGATATCAGACCCACGTTGGACCTGTTTCTGAAGGCTGCTGTAAATGGTTCCATGAAGAAACGTGTCCTGTCCTCAAGACTCAGGTCTGAGTCCACGTTTATGTTTCTGTGTGGAGAGACTCGTCTCTCCTCCTCTTGGTTTCACCTTATCCGGTGGTGAATCCGAGCAGTCGCCTCATTTTCTCTCTTTTTATCCCCCCTCACCCCCCCCGCACCCCTCTCCAAACTTTGTGGCCTACTTTTTCTGCGCTTTGAAAAATTGTCTTTGGCGAGGGTTGGATGAGAGTTGTCGGGGGTGGTGAGAGGAAGCGCGGGGGGGCGCCCCTTTATCTTCCTGCCCAGACCTCCATCATGTCTGACCCCCCCCCCCCTCCCTCTCATGTTGTGAGGTTGCTCATCGACACAGATTTTGCCTGTGAAATGGAAACAGCTCAGTTTTATGTGACAGACTCTAAAAATGTGATGAAACCGCGTCAACACAAGGATCTAAGGAGGCCACGAGAATTCGCTTCACGTTTCACAACACAGCGACATCCAAACACGCCGATGCCGCCCCTGAAGACTTAGTCTGTCAAACGGCGACCGAGCAGGTCACACAGAAAATGATCCCGACAGACTGACTGCAACACAGGTCACTAGCTGGTTTCTGTGGACTAACTAAAGTCTGTCCAGGTTCACACGCTGTGTGAAGATCCTGGTGCTGCTCCCGGCTCCTCCCGTCCTCACTCACAGGTGTGTGTCATGCTGCAGCTTCCTCCTCAGATGACCGTTTCACTACAGGAAGTGAGACGGGTGGTTTGTTCATTTTAACCACAGCGGAGTTCAGCGCGGCCGAGGAGGAAGCAGCCGTTGCTCGTTTCCTCGACGTCCTTCAGTCAAACTACAGACGGGTTAGAAGCATCACTGAAGTCACCAAACGATGGTGGTTCAGGTTAAACCGTGAAACGTGTGGGAAACACAGCACAGTCAGCTCGTTCAGGTCCAGTCAGCTGCTGCGCGTCAGGCTGGATAAGCCTCAGCAGTGTCTTTAGTCAGCGTTATCCTCCATAATCCAGCTGGGATTACCTGCTGAAAGGTCGGGGAGGTGAGGAAGGCTGAGAATCTAAGTGTGCACACGTCATTCTTTCTCCTTCCACTGACTCGGCGTCTACACGTCACACGAAACGTTTGTTCCTCGTTCTGACCTTTGACTCTGGTTTGATCAGGTCCACGCTTCACAGCTCATCGATCTGTTAGACGAGCAGCTCAGACTGTTTCTTTGTTTGAGTGATCAGAGTGAGACTCGTTTCAGTTCAGGTTTGACAGTTGTAGGCTTTTCCCGCCTTTTGCTCCGTCACGTGACAGCGGTGACCCAGCGCTCGGGGGTCGCTCTGAGTTGTGTTGTTGCCATGGATGCGGAAGGAAACGTCTGCAGATGACAGAGGGGTTGAGATGTGCTACACACTCTCTGCTGCGTCCGGTTTAAACCACAGAGACGAGCGAACAACAGCAGCAGCAGCAGCAGCAGCAGCTCTTCAACTTCAACATTGAATCGCGTCACAGAACAACAAGCAGCCGTGAAACTAGAGCAGAGAGGCCAGGACATGCAGCGCCTCCTACAGGTTCTAACGGTTTGTTGTGGCGCCAACGTTAAACAGATCTTGTAGAACTTTTCCTGCTGGTGGCGCTAAAATACAGAAAATCTTCACATTACTCCTACATCAGCTTCTCTCCATTGGCTCCCTGTTAAATCTAGAATAGAGTTTAATCCTTCTCCTCACATATAAGGCGCTTAATGATCTTAAAGAGCTCATAGAACCTTATTATCCCAGCAGAGCACTTCGCTCTCAGAGTGCTGGTCTACTTGTGGTTCCTAGAGTTTCTAAATGTAGAATGGGAGGCAGAGCCTTCAGCTATCAAGCTCCTCTCCTGTGGAACCAGCTCCCAGCTCCTCTCGACTGTCTCTCCCTCTCCTGCTGACTGCTGCTGATCCAACTGATCCACAGCTTACAGTGTTACACAATCCTCAGTTTTGTTCTGTGTGACGTTCGCGTTGGTAAAAATGATGATGATGATGGTCATGATGGTGATGGTGGTGATGATGATGGTGATGATGATGGTGATGATGATGATGGTGGTGGTGATGATGATGGTCATGATGGTGATGGTGGTGATGATGATGGTCATGATGGTGATGGTGGTGGTGATGATAGTGGTGATGATGATGATGATGATGATGATGATGATGGTGGTGATAATGGTGATGGTGGTGATGGTGATGATGATTGTCATGATGGTGATGGTGGTGATGGTGATGATGATGGTCATGATGGTGATGGTGGTGATGATGATGGTCATGATGGTGATGATGATGGTCATGATGGTGATGGTGGTGATGGTGATGATGATTGTCATGATGGTGATGGTGATGATGATGGTCATGATGGTGATGATGCTAATGGTGATGATGGTGGTGATGATGATGATGGTGGTGATAATGGTGATGATGATGGTCATAATGATGATGATGATGGTCATGATGATGGTGATGATGACGGTCATGATGGTGATGGTCATGATGATGGTCATGATGATGGTGATAGTGATGATGGTGTTGATGATGATGGCTAATGGCCTTGTGAGGACATGTCTTACAACACAGGACAGAAACAGCAGTTTTACGACTGTATCTTAACCTCTGACTTTTCTCTGGTGTTTTCCAGTATTAACGTCTCAGGAGAAACTGCAGCATTTGTTCTGAATCGCTTGTTTCAGCCTGATGAATCCATCTGAGCACGAGGAGATGAACTAAAATGTTTGTTCACATAATTACAATAGACTGATCCACACGTCAACCACGTGTTACTGCAGGAAGGAAATGTTTGACGCCTCAGCGGTCACGGACCCAGCTACAGAACACGGGTCGCTCACTTCAGAGGAAAAGTGGCTTTTATTTTGTAAATCGTATTTTCATTTTGTAAAATGGCTTTTATTTTGTAAATCGTGCCACTTCCTCCTACCACTAGATTTACAGTAGATCAGTGAGAATCTGATATTCATAAAAAGGTTTATGAACTCATCGTGTGAGTCGGACCAGTGTGTGTGTGTGTGTCTGCCGATCTAGCAGCCTGGTAGCTCAATGGGTTAAGCATCAGACTGGGATGCAGAAGGTCGCAGGTGTGTGTGTGTGTGTGTGTCTGACTCTCTGAGCTTGGAGTACGTCACAGTGCTACTTATTAAATCTGAGCTCAGAGGAGAAGTCGTCGTCTCTCCACAGACGGAAGTTGATGGGTTTCGGCGCTCAGACTCTCTCACCTTAAATAAATCAGCGTCTCTCACTTCCTGCTCGGATGAAGATGAGATCACAGACAGCGAGCAGCAGGATGACATCAGCGTGTGAAATGCTGTGCCCGAGGTGAGAGAGAGGTGGAGGTTCACTGACAAAGATGCTCGTTACATGTGTGAAGCAGGAAAAAGTGGTTTATGAACCATTCTCTCTGTTTCTGCTTCAGCGTGACATGAAATGTGGAAGTTCTGTGATCATCAGGTCAGTTGAGGGTCAGGAGCGAGTCTGGTACGAGCTGCTCCATCAACAGAGCCACGATGTTTCCTCCAGGGAACGACGCTGTATCTAAGAATGGTGTGAGGAAGCCACTGCTGCAGGTTGGGTCCGGTTCCACGGACAAACTAGAGAGTGTCTGAGAGAACATCAGAACCTGATCAGTACCAGGATTCGGGCCTGGTTGTTACAGGAAGAAGAATGGGACACGAGACACGCTGTGGGAGGAGCTGGGGTTCTGTAAAGAGAAGAAGGTTCTCGTGTTCCTCAGCCACAGACTCCACTCTTTTTGCATTTTGCTCACTACGTCTCGTCTTTGTGGACGTACAGTAATGAAGCGTGCGATGACATCACCCCGTGGGCCCGGTGCCGCTGGGCTCCTCGTGTTTCATGCAGATGGGAGAATTGAAGTGAAAACACCTGATGAAACTCTGATGCAAGGATTTTGTGCTCAGCGCTGCTGGAGGCTCGTCTGGCAGAACTTCACAGCCTCCACGTCTCCTCTGACAGGTTTTACCAAAATAAATCCCGTTTGATGCCGACGTGCTTGGCGGGAAAAATCTGCAGTGACTCGCTTGTTTGCCTGTTTACACACGTTCCATCTTTTTAAGGTTTATTCTGACTAAAGATCATTTTAATCAGTTCAGTCAAACCTCTGAGCTCAGAAAACAGCCGGAGACTAATCCGTCATGTGAGGAGCAGCCAGGCTTCACATCACACGAACACAAACATCAGGCTGGGAGAGAAATGATTTATGACTCTGACACGTCTGAAGTGTTATTGTGAGAAACCAACATGTCCAAAACGCAGACGCTGTAAAAGTGAAGCACAACACACTGAATTCAAGGAGCTGCAATCAATAATTCTCTGTTAACAACAAGTCACACGAGCACAGAGAAAGTGCAGCCGCAGCAGATTCAGGTTTTACCTGTTTAACGCACTGAAGGCTCAGGAAGATGTGCAGACAGACCAGCCGTGACTCGCCGTGACTTGGTGTGCTGTGACTCCCCGTGCCATGACCCGCCGTGCTGTGACTTGCTGTGCTGTGACTCGCCGTGCTGTGAGAAGAGAAGCACGTGTGAGACTGTGCTGAGGTCGTCCAGCAGAGAGGAGCGGCTTCACAGCCGCCTCACGGCAGGAAGCTGCTGCACGCTGGTTTTCCTGGAAGAGTCTTTCACAGGAAGCTGTGACTGTCCCCGTGTTCATTGTTTGCTTTTTCTTCAGTGGAGCAACAAAGAGTCTTCCTCCCCCACACAAAGGCCTGACTGCAGGGGGGGACGCAGCTGCAGTTTGAACCAGTTTACCCACAATATTTCTCTCTCAGACTCGAACTGAACCAAATGACCTGGATCGGGTTATTTGGATTGATGTCAGCAGGACGGGGACGTGGTCACCGTCTTTCCTGTTTTCCTGTTTTCCTTGGGCAAGACACTGAACCCCGAGTTGCCCCCGGTGTGTCAGGTCAGCTGCACCGCAGCTCTGCCATTGTGTGAATGTGTGTGTGAATGAGAAGCAGTGCAAAGCGCTTTGAGGACCAGTCTAGGTAGAAAAGCGCTTTATAAGTGCAGAACATTTACCTTTCATGCATGAGACCAGAGCTCAGGTCCTGTCCCGGAGCATGACATGACTGCGTAAGACATGTTGGGTTTGGTGGAACGACCACATCCTCATCTTCATCACTAATAATCACAGCGTTCAAAGGAGACCCATCTCACACCTGTGGGGGGGAGTCTGAAAACATTAAAGTGTCCTCTGACCGTCCTGCTCCTCATCAAAACGACACAGTCTCATAAATCTGAGTGATGCACTGCGGCTGCTGCAGCAGGACGTGGCCTCTCAAACATGGCCGCTCCGCGCTGGGGGAGCGCTCAGCTGCTGTCTCTGCCCTTGTCTCTCTCTGTCCCTCTCTGTCTCTGTCTCTGTCTTTGTCTACAGTCATCGTCGCGTGATGACAGATATTTAACACATTTCATGAGGAGTTTTCCATGTTTCACTTTTTCTCTGTCATGGTGACGTTTCCCGCTGAGACGAGTGTCTCAGGATCAGACAATCCACCGGGTGACGTGTGGACCAGAAGGATAGGTCATGGAATAAGTCATGGAATGATCAGCTTCCGCTGAGTGATGACACCGATGAAGACGTGCTTGTGAACACTGAATGGTAACTACCTGCAGCTGCTGCTCGTAATGAGCCGTGAAACGAGCCTGGAAGGAGACGATGTGCAAACGATGCTGCGAGTAAATGGCAGCTTCTTAAACGGGCTTTGCAGAGTGTTTGAGGACGGAGCTGTGTTTCACCCGCGTACGAGACCTCACACATCAGCGCTCACGGGAGACGAACTGAGCCGAGTGCGAGTTTGGACGAGAGCCACACGGCTCGCTGGGAAGATGTTTTCTCTCTGCGGGGGGGGTCACAAACGCAACACAGCTGCCAATTTGTTTTTGCTTGGACAGGAGACACTTAAGATTGTCCAGCCAACAGGTCAGAGGTCACCCGATAAGACAACAGCGCCTCCTTCTTCCAAAGCAAGAACACAAACACGTCGCAGATGGAGACGGTTTTCATCTCTGCCGAGCCTGGACATGTCCAACCGCACTCATCAGCTGAACTATAAATAAAGCTGTTACTCCAGTTATGATTATGTTTTTACTGGACGCTCCGCGCGCACAGAAGAATGTTTCGTATCCAGCGGGACAGTAAATCATTCGTGAGCAGAGCTAATGAGAGAATGGTGGGAACCGAGAGATGTTAGAGACCAGCTTCACTTTAAACACACAGAGACGTTCCTTTAGTTTCTCATCAGTTATTTCTAACAGTCCAGTAACAGAACACAGTAACACGGCAGCACAGTTCCGCTACTCATCCACTGCCTCGGCTGGTTTCTATGACTTATTCCAACACCTCGGTGGAAGTGAACGTGCCGGACACGGTGTTCCTGCTGATGAGTTGATGGGATGATGGAGCAGGCTGCTCCTAATGAACGCAGACAGACACTCAGCGCCTGTCTCCCGGCGCCAGGTCGACACAGAGGACGCACCGAGAAACCCATTTACAGCAGCAGCGTCGTCATAGAGACGACATTGATTTCAGCGCTCGGTGGCGGCTCCTTGTTTTGACGTCACGTGTTCAGTGGTTGGAGACGTCAATACTGTCTCCATTTGTTTTATAGCTTCCTGATACAATGTCCACTCACAGCTGCTGCAGAGCTTCATTCTTCTACAAGCTGGACCTGACACAAAGCACAAGTGTTACCTTAAGAGTGGAGTAGAGTAGAGTGGAGTAGAGTAGAGTAGAGTAGAGTAGAGTAGAGTATAGTAGAGTAGAGTGAATTAGAGTAGAGTAGAGTATAGTAGAGTAGAGTGAATTAGAGTAGAGTAGAGTAGAGTGAATTAGAGTAGAGTAGAGTAGAGTAGAGTAGAGTGAATTAGAGTAGAGTAGAGTAGAGTAGAGTGAATTAGAGTAGAGTAGAGTAGAGTAGAGTAGAGTAGAGTAGAGTAGAGTAGAGTAGAGTGAATTAGAGTAGAGTATAGTAGAGTAGAGTGAATTAGAGTAGAGTAGAGTAGAGTAGAGTAGAGTGGAGTGAATTAGAGTAGAGTAGAGTAGAGTGAATTAGAGTAGAGTAGAGTAGAGTAGAGTAGAGTGACTCTTGGACATGTTGTATCAGAACTTGTGCATGTTAGTTCATCAGTGTTGGTACAAGTGTTGACAGCGACACAAACGTACGTCATCTGATTCTCATCAACTTTCCAAATGGTTACAGCTCATGCAGCACAGCGGTACCGGACGGGATGGGTCAGGCTTCTGTGTGTGGTCGGGTTCAGGAACTAGAAAGCTTTTGAATGCTGTGGGGGGGTAGTAAAGGTCAAAGGTCACTGTGTCAGTAATTCCGACCTCTAGACGACCTCGTTATGAGAGATGCTGCCCTGATTCGTCTCTGTCACCACCAGCCCGCTCTCTCCTCTTCAGGCGCCACATCCGTCTTGCGATTGGGTGGGATCCTGGTCGGTCACCATGGCGACAGCTGCTGAAACCAGCCAGCAGCACAGGAACAGAAACGTGAGGACTGATGAAGGACAGTGGACGAAGAGGGGAGGGGTGTGATCCACTGAGGAAGGCGTAGCAGTGTGAGTGTGTGCAGGGGGGCGGAGGGCGGGATCGGGAGGCAAAGACACCCAGCTGTGTCCTGAAACGTGGGCCACAGATGTGTGTAAAGGCAGAGCCTTCAGCTATCAAGCTCCTCTCCTGTGGAACCAGCTCCCAGTTACAGTTCTGGAGACAGACACCCTCGCTAGCTTTAAGATTAGCCTTAAAACCTTCCTTTTTGATAAAGCTTATAGTTAGAGGTGGATCAGGTAACTGAACCATCTCTTAGTTATGCTGCTATAGCTTTAGTCTGCTGCTCCATGTTGTTGTTGTGATCTCTGTTACCTGCTTTTCTTTCCTCTTTCCTCTGTCCACTAACCCCAACCGGTCGGGGCAGATGGCCGTCCGTTCAGTGCTGCTGCTGCTGCTTTGTTGTCTCGTTTTCTCTGAACACATGAAGACACATGAAGACACATGAAGACGGAGTCGCTGAGCTGACAGAGCTGCTCAGTGATGTCAGGAGGAAACATGTTAATGGAGACGTCAGAGACTGACTCATACAAACGTTTAACATGTTCTTCTTCATGTGTTGGAGGACATGTGCAGCACAGAGGCACCGCCCACTGGTACTCAGGGCCCTCGGTTTGTGTCCAACCAGCCGTCCTTTAACCAGAAGGGACTGGAACCTAATGGAGACTGGACTGTTCATAGTTGAAGCAGGTGATGCAGTGGTTACACCCCCCCAGCACAGCAGGGGGCAGTGTGCACATTGTTCCTTGGTTTGTAATACACCAATAAATAGAAAGAATTTTCTTTTCTTTGTGTTCCAGATTGGCAACCCCCCCTCCCCCTTCCAGGTGGTTAGGGTGACAGCAGACACGGTCAATGGTGCCTGACCTACAGTCATAAATAAATTAATTTATACTTCTATTCTATTTATTTTGCTATAAATTACCGGCTTGAGTCAACAACTCTTTTTTTGGGGTGTGAGTCTGTCACTGCATCACCTACCTTCTCCACATGCTTCAAACAGTTGAGGAAATGTACAAAGGACGACGACGTGTTTCTGTGGGCGTCTGTTTTGCTATCAGCGCTCACCACGAGGAGCTCGTCCAACAGTGTGTCTCAGCTGCGGGACTATAAATATTCACCGTGTGGTTTTAGCCACTTCCAGTTCTGTGTTTTGGCTCCAACCGTATGTATGGATATAACATCTGGTTTCACATCTGGAGACACACACACCTCCAGTTACTCAGGCTCCTGTTGTGGTCTGGACATGTCCAGCTGAACTGGACTCTCCTGGTTATTTGCTGTCGGGCTGTAACTCATGTTCGGTGTTTCTTCCTTGGTTCTTTCCTCCAGGATTGTTTGATCATATTGAGAAACTGATACAGTGGTAAAATCAGAAGCTGTTAATGAAGAGATGTTACAGAGACCGGTAGATCTGCAGGTTCCTCCCCGCGTTCTGCTCAAACGGAGCAGACGGGATTTACCTGGAATCTGGACGTGTCAGGATGAGTCAGGGGGTCAGGGGGATTCGTTGGGACAGAAGCTCTTCTTGTGCCGTCCAGAGAAGAAAGAATCTCACACGTCACCTCCTTCTTCTTCATGGAAATCAGTGGAGAAATGAGGCCGACTCTCAGTCGCAGCTGCAGCTTGAGACTTTCTAAAGGTTTTCATTGACATGACGTCTGGTTCTTTGTCTTTCTGACGTGGTAAGAATCGAACCAGCAGTCGTCGGTCCCGGCCCTCGACGCCACACTCAGCTGGACCAGGAAGTGAAGCTGTAGTTGGACCGAGCCGTGTTCTGATGTTGCACGTGTTCACACTGTGAGCGAGCGTCTGCTCAGCTCAAAGCACAACACAGTGGAAACACGTCAGCGAATCATGTGCTGAGGAAAATAATGAACGTGTGACTGTGAGAAATTCCTTCGTTCGTCGTGTGCGGTGACGCGTCAACACATCTGGGAGCAGTTTGTTCGTGGTCGTGTTTACTCGCAGTCTGTGAAGAACGGCTTTTGGTCTTTGATAGTTGGCCGCAGTGTGTTGATCACTCACACACACACAGACACACACACACACACACACACACACAGACACACACACACACACACACACACACAGACACACACACACACACACAGACACACACACACACACACACACGCACACACACACACACACACACACACGATTACGTCTGTGTTTATGCATCAGTTTTAGAACCTCCTGTGTTTAACGCACATCATGCGTCTGTTGATCAGCTGTGCAGGATCATCAAGGACTCTCTGGTTCTGGTTCTGTTCTGAAGGTATCATGACGGTCTGATCTGTGATATGTCCTCCTGTTGTTGAGGCTCCGCCCGCTCCCCCCCATACTGTCTGCACACAGTGTGAAACAGTCGCCATGGGGACAGGGGAGCAACGTTCCTCTGTGTGACCACAGCATGAACATTCTTCCCACTGTGGCTGTGGGTCACATCTGAATCCAGTCATTCACAGGTCGACCGGCGCTCTGCATTTGGTTGGTGGAGCTCCACCCTCCTGCTCCCTCGGCTGGGGTCAGAGGACTCGTTATTAATCAGCTGCGCCGACGTGTTTGTGTAAACAGCAGTCAGTGAATGATGCTTCGCAGGTTTGATGCTGCAGAGACACGTCCACCAGCCTGCGTGGGTGGAGCGGGTGGAGCGGGTGGAGCGGGTGGAGCGGGTCAGAGCCGGAGTCTGAGAACACAGATGATGAGAGTTTGCATTGTTAAGAAAAATACATCAGCAGTGAAGGAGCTTGGAAAGTTCCTCAGGTCACGTCACGTTTTCTTTTGCTCACACTCTTTATCCCTCATCTCGTTCTCCTCATCCTCCTCTTTCTCCTCGTCCTCCTCGTTCTTCTCGTCCTCCTCATCCTCCTCTTTCTCCTCGTCCTCCTCTTTCTCCTCGTCCTCCTCGTTCTCCTCGTCCTCCTCGTTCTCCTCGTCCTCCTCTTTCTCCTCGTCCTCCTCGTTCTCCTCGTCTTCCAGCTCTGACCAGGGGAGCCATTTTTACTATTGTAACAAGAGAGACCAACTCTCAACCTGGCAGCGCAGGTCTTCCTCTGTTACTTAGTGCTGAGGAGGAAGAGGAGGTTTCTGTGTCTTACAACAAGCAGAGGACAAAGAAAACTGAGATGCACACAGACACACAGACGCACACAGACACACACACACACACACACAGACACACACAGACACACACACACACACACACAGACACACAGACACACACAGACACAAACACACACACACACACACAGACGCACACACACAGACACACACACACACACACACACAGACACACACACAGACACACACAGACACACACACACACACACACACACACAGACGCACACACACAGACACACACACACAGACACACACACACACGCACACAGACACACAAACACACACACAGACACACACACACACACACACACACAGAGACACAGGTATCAGAACATGTGCGGATTCTGGTGAATAAGACTGGACAACCTCAGTTTGGACAGTTACACGTGTCTCTTTAAATGAGGGACGATCAGCAGCAGTCTTCACCTCCGCGGGACACGTTTGAAGTGTCAGTGTGACCCGAGCCCAGAACCAGGACACGAACCTGCACCTGGAGCCAGAACCAGAGATGTCCTCCCGACCCTTCAGAGGTTCCTGATCTTCTGGGCAGTAGCGATGTCTCTTCTATCGTTGTGGGTGATGATGCAGCTGCTCCAGGCCCGCGGGACGACCTTCCCCTCCCTCGCTGCGTCTCCCTGTCGCTGACATCGAGGAAGAAAAGCTGCCGACTCAAATCCTATTAGAATTCACCAGGCTGTCAACTTGCTCCTTTTCTCCTTTGATTTCTGCGTCTTCACACAGACGGAGAAATTCCTCATTGTTCGCTCTGTGTTGACACGCCTACCTCCAGCCCCCCCCATCGACAGGCTGCACACACCGGTCCTGTGTTTCAGCTCAGACAGAGGAGAAGCTCATGACAGGAGAGGACTCACGCTTCACCTTCACACCGGGATCGTCTTCTGCTCGGGGGGGGGGAGAGCTCCGCGCGTCTGTGTCGTGAGTCAGTGGGAAAGTTTCCTCCTCGTAGGGAACTCTGACGGTGCAGCGTCCTCCAGCCTGTGTCTGGACACTGAGAGGTGAAGAGGTGAAGAGGTGCAGCGTGACCAGAACCGGAGGAACCGGCCTCTGTCACACAGCAGAGTGGAAACAGGGAGCGGGTTTAACACCTGAGTCCAGACCACATGACATAAATACAAACGCAGGAGGAAGCTCATGACCAGAAGGGACGATGATGATGATGATGAAGGAAATGTGTCCATCGAGAAGGTGGAGGTTCATCAGCAGCGTGTGTGTGTGAAGAAGCACACACACACGCTGCTGCTGTTTAAGAAGAGGAACTTCAGCACAGGAGAATGTTTGGACGGAGCAGATTAACCTTTCCAGGCAGGAGAAACAAGCCTTTTACAGCGAGAGGGGTTCTGACCCGTCCACTGGACCAACAGCTGCTGATGTTCTCTGGTGTTATCATCTGTGTGTGCAGAGAGTGATGGAAATGAGGGTCACCTCACGCGGCGCTCGCTCCGCCGCCGCTATCTTTCTGCCATTTCCTAAAAGGAAAGTAATTTCTGCTCGAATCAAAACAAAAGCCCAAACAAATCTCTTCTGAGGCAATTTTCAGCTATTTACTTGTCAGGCTGAGCTTTTAAAGATGCCAGACGGATCAGACAGCAGCTGACATTCACAGGCAAACAAATTACAGAGGGACCCTTCAGCTGGCGAGAGAGCAGCAGGCTCTTCACATCCTCACAGGCCTGAGCTACGCGCGCGTCGCTCAATCAATCGCAGCATCGATTACAGATCGGCCTGAGGTAAACGCTGCCGTCACATCGCGGCGCTCACGCCATAATTGCAGGAAAGCAAATGCAGGAGAAAACGTGTGTGTTAAAAAGGAAACGAGGCCGAGACTCCAGCATTAACCCTGGATCCACTCGTTACGTGTTGGCTCCAGGATTCAGCTCATCTCAACACGCGAGGAACACAGAACCTCCCACATCCAGCACGTCGAGCAGACGCTGGATCCGTATTCTATCTATACTATCTATATCTATATCTATACGGAGACGGTGAGTCTAGTGGCTGCAGGATTACAACCAACCTCACCTGGATGAACTGGTCTAGCTTCAAAATAAAAGTCCTCCCTGAGACAGAACTTTGATCCGCGGACACATCAGCTGACGTTAGGTGACGATGCCACGATGGGCCGATGTCTGTACGACGTCTGACTTTAATAATACATCATTACAGTGTGGTGTCACTCTAACGAGACGTGTCATCACCTCGTGTGTGAACGTCAACGCGGCGAATAAAGTTCACACACACCAGAAACGAGGACACGGAACATGCCGTCTTAGGTGGAGACACAGAATGGAACCGCTCCGTCCTCCTCCTCGCACAGTCTGACCTCCTGGAATTTGGCTTCAGATGTCAGAACAGCTGGGAGACAGCTCTGGTCAAAACAATAAATTAGCTGGCGTTAGTCACGGGCTGCGGCTCAGTGCCAGTCCGTGTCCCCTCCACTGACCTGAGAGCAGCTGTCAGACTCCGGCAGTCTGTTAGAAAGCTTTGGAGACATCACGGCTCGACCAGTCAGTCTGACATCTGAAAATAACAAGTGTGATTCTACACATGTGCTGCGTTTCCCAGTTGTCTGCGGGATTTGGGCCTGATACCAGTTTAAATGCAGAAGATCTCTGGGAATCTGTGGATATCTTTCAGCCAGAGTGAAAACTGTGTGTGGTGAGAGGAGGAGAGAGTGGAGGAGAGAAGGAGAGAAGGAGAGAAGGAAAGAGAGCAGGAGAGAAAGGAGGAGAGCAGGAGAGCAGGAGAGAGGCTGCAGGAAATAACACAAGGTGGCACACCTGCAGGTTAGGGTCATGCACACACACACACAGAGACACACACACACACACACACAGAGACACACACACACAGAGACACACACACACAGAGACACACACACACACACACACACAGACACACACACACACAGAGGAGCCAAAAGAGAAGGAGGCTCGTGTCCAATTTGCAAAGACGTCTTCAAGCAGTTCAACAAAAGAACCTAGGTGGATGTGGAGGAGCCTGCAGGCAGCGGAAAAAGGCTCCACGGAAACACACATGCTCCGAGGTGGTGATGTGGAGAAGAATAGAGTTTCTCAGGTCACCAAGCCGCGGACGGAGCCTGAGCTGGTCCAGAGAGAGGAGGAGCTCCAATGAGAACAGGGATTAGTCTGAGCTGCTCTGTTAATGTGAATCAATCGACTGACGTGTCAACACTGCTCTGACACACACACACACACACACACACACACGCAACGGATCCATCTCTTCTTCCTCTGACAAACCGCCTGCAGCGAGTCTCCTGAGCGCAGGCATCAGAGAGCGAGCTGCCACTTATCAGCCAACAAAGACATCTGCTATCATAACCACGCTGTCAGGAGGGTTTAAATGTGTGTGTGTGTGAAACACTGCCATCACAAATAGCTGCAAGGACGTCGCTGGGTAAAACAGCGCTCACACACACTAAAAACCCTCCATCAGCTGATCTCTGGACTTTTATAAAAACCCCTGCAGCAGCAGAGAAGCTAAAGATTTGTGTCTGACGTGAACCTGATCTCCTGCTGTCCCCTCGTCTCCCTCCTGCTCCACCAGCCCCACACCCAGGTGCTGGTCTCTCCCTGTCTGTCAGTGGGCTCATGGTAACGGTGAGAAGCACACGCGTGTTGGCTGATCATGTGTGCAGCTGGATCACGGCTGTGAGGAGCTCTCAGGACTGTGGGGGCCTCCGTCGGGCTGGCGCCCCGCAGCGCGGCTGTACTCAGGCCTGCGCGCTCCACTGCCCCCTCCGTCTCCACCTTTCTTCTCTTTTGCCTTCTGCCTCTGATTATCTGCTCTCTGCTGATGTTTGGCGTGTGAGATGTGTTGGTCTGTCGCGCTGCCTCCTGTGTCCCTGTGTTTAGATGCAGTGGGGGCTGCTCTTTGGTATTCAGGCGCGGTAGCTGCAGAAGTTTGGTCGGTGGGCTGGCAGCCGCTGTCATCTCAGCTCGGTCACGCTGCCTGTATCTGCTGCTCAGAAGCACTGACCGCACAGACGCTCTGACACGCCTGACATATACGAAACGGAGAGATAACGCGTGTGTGTGTGTGTGTGTGTAAACAAAAACAGTGATTATTGTGTGTGTGAAGATGGGAGATGACAGTGAGCTCAGTGTTTGATGTGCAGCTCTGTAATCACAGCAGGAGGCAGCGTGTGTGTGTGTGTGTGTGTGTGTGTGTGTGCGTGTGTGTGTGTGTGTGTGTGCGTGTGTGTGTGAGACTGCAGCATTAAAGCCTCGGGGACGTATATGAAGTCAACAGGATCAATATTTAGGGGGTTTCGCCTGCAGCTGCAGTTACTCCACTGTCAATATGCAGCAGCACAGATGCTCCCTAATTGCTCCTCTGCCTCCCGTATGAATATATCTCCATGTAAACACACGGCAGCCGTCCCACCTCGCCATGAAAGGAAATCATTTTAATTGCTTTTGTAGAATTAGTTTTTTTCATTTAAGAGCAAACCGAGCAGCAGCGTGATTCTGTGCTGCGGTGGAGGTGTTTCTGCAGATTAACTGCTGCATGAGCAAATAAACATTCATGTTCTGGCTTTTTGTCACAATCAGTGGAAACAACCGTTTCTCACGGTAACAACATGCTCTGTGTGAACGGGGGGGGCACAGCCAAATCAGGGAGATGATGTTTCCTTTGATTCAAAAATCATCAGACATTACAGGTTCCTCAGACACCCCCCCCCCCCCACACACACACACACACACACATAATAAAATCACAGAGTAAAAAGAAAGTATGTGACGCTGCAGGTTTTACAGTCACTGACACAAAGCCGACACAGAAACAAAGCAGGAGAGGATCAGGACCAGGAACAAAACGTACAGGTCAGCAGCAGCTCAATCCTGAGCGCGCGCGAGCCCTCGCCCTGAAACACCGCGCACATGCACGAGCCCTGATGTTAGGATGAAGGTCCTGCTCCTCAGCCTCACACGACGTCTGAAGAACAAGGATCTGAGCGTTCCACTCGTCACGCTGTGAAGAAGATTCAGGGAGAAGTTTCTGTTTCAGACCAACAAACTAAAGAGCAAAGCGAGACGTGCGTCAGCCCGAAGCTTCCAGATGTTGGAGAGTTCTTCATTCATTTTCCAGTTGTCTGGCTCGGCGTGGACTGAGCCGTAACCAGAGCGTGTGTGAGGCTGTGGATTCCACCTGAGGCCGATCCTGGATCCTTTTCATATGAATCCTCACCTGCAAACGTGATGAGACTCAGGGACGCGTCTTTTCCTCGTGTCCACCTTTGGAGCAACAAAGTCAGATGTTGCAGAGTTTATGGGATGTTTCAGATGTTTCTGAAAACGTCTCTCTAACCTGATATTTCATTGGTTTGTTTCACACTCCACGGCCGACTCGTCCTTTCTGTGATAACACGGCTTCAGCGAACGCTGCGGCGGTGTCCGGGCACCGGGAACGTGAGGAGCTGGTCCTGCAGCTGCGGACGAGCTGGACATGAAGGACGAACAGGAACCTGCAGTTAAATGTTTTCTTTATGACAGGAGCAACTGATGATGCAGAGTTTGATCCCGCTGACTCCCCCAAACAAAGGTCTGAGAGCTCAGGGCTGGAGTCTGGTCGGCCCGGCGCTGATCCACTGGATGTATTTTAAGTATTGGTAGATAAAAGCCTCTGTGCAGCTAGTGCCTTTATTCTCCGGCTGTCTCTGCCTCCCCTCTGTCAACCATAATTATACAGCCGTCATAGCATCAGCGCTGCTCTCAGAAACACATTTAAAAGCTGGACTGTATCCATAACTACCACCCAGACCGCCCGTGTCAGGAAACATTTATGTGAGAGCGGGCGAGTGAACGGCTCCTGTCGGGACTGTCGGCGGAGGAGAAGGTGAAAAAATAATGTGCTGGTGGGGAAGTGATGGAGAGATGTGCAGACAGACGTTCAGCCGTCACAGGAGCACAAAGGCAGCGATAAAAGTTAACAGTAATTAGGTTTTCTCTTTCATCTGTGCGTCCCCGCGGAGGAGAGCGGAAGTTAAATTCAATTAAATTAAATTAAGTGACTGTCTATTCAGAGGATACACGTCTGCCGCGTGGAGTGAGTCGTACAGGACCGAGCAGGCGCAGAGAGAAGCTGTGTGTGTGTGTCTGCGACTCACGGCACAGGGTTTTTTTGTAGAAAAGAAACGTTTTATTAAATCTTTCCCTGAAGAACTGAGCGATGTCCAGCTCTGTGGAACATCAGCTCTCCTCCTCCTCTTTGTTTGAGGTTCGGTTCCGTTCAGTCAGGACACGTCTCCACGGTTCTCCAACAAAGATGTTTTGTTTAAGGATGCTGCAGCTGCTTCAACTTATTTAAGACAATTAAACTTTCAAACCATGTTTGATGCTTTTAGACGCAAGTAGCAGAAACTGACAATTGAAATTTCATTTGACTTGATTTAAAATGTAATTTGATATTTAATTCAGAGAAGATTTGATCCACCCAGCATGAGCAGAATGGAGTGGATGTTAGAGCTCCCAAGGAGGCGTCTCCACCTTCATCAGGTGAACAAAGCTTTGTGTAAGTAGAAATGACAGACGCCAGTGTTTCCTCTGCGACTGAGCTTCCTGCACACGGACGAGCTGCAGGCTGGAAGAAATTCATTCAGCCTTCAGGTGGAGTCTGTCGGCTTCAGCTGGTTAAACAAGAGCAACAGTCTGGTTCCATCTGGGAACAACCTCTCCTGTTTTAGGTGGAGAAGGTGAAGTTTCTGAGAGACAAGCTCCATCACTGATGAGCTGTGAGACAGTCCTGCTGAATCCCTCCACGTTAAGCGTCCTGTGACTCGTGTACAGAAGCAGGAGGTGTGACGTTCATTATTACAAAGACAGGCTGCAGCCTGCCTCCAACCTTTGCGTGTGGCAGTGACGATGATTGGTTTTATTTTGAAAGGGTCTCTGTGTGCTAACTAACCTTCTTCTCATCCTGTGAGTTCGGAATCTTGGCCATCGCTCAGACATTAGGTGGATGCTGGAGTGTAGCCTGATGGGTTTCCTCGCTCACGTCTTCCTGCTCGTCCTGATGATCCTGACTTGATTTGAGAAGCTGTTTACTGCAGTGTTCACCTCTGGCCTGACTCTGACGCCTCCTCTAATGACTGTGGGTGTGATTCATTTCATCCCACAGCTCACTAATTGTCCCCTCTTAACGTCGCCCAATCACTCCAGCGCTGATGGATCCTCTGACTTCACCTCATTCATCAGTGTTAATTGTAATTGCCTTTTCTAGTGGTTATTTTAATTGAATTAAAGGTAAGAGTGGTCGGCGTGGCAGGAAGTCGAGTTTTGAGCTGCTGCGACAGAGAGAAGAGAGTAATCAGAGTGAGCGGCAGGAAAAAGGAATGAAAGAGTGGACGATTGGAGGGCATGTAACAGGGGGGGGGGGTGTGATGAGAGGGAAAATCATGACAGACTAATCCTGGAGCTGTCTGAGTCTGTGCTGCTCATTGTGTTGAGAAAGTGATTTCCCAGCAGACTGCCTCTGGTTCGGACCGTCACACTTTCTCTGCTTAATACTCTCACAAACACAAATATTCAGCCACACGTCTGAGAACCGTGTTCAGTCATCTTCAGCCCCCCCGCTCAGAGAAACTTCCCTTACAGCTGTAAAAACTCTCTCCTGTGTGTGTGTGTTTGAAATGTGCGCCGCTGCAGGCCGCGAGCTGCCGAATACTAATGACTGCAGCTGGTTTTTAAACCAGCATGTGAATCTGAATGAGATGTTCAGTGTATGATGCTGATCAATGGGAGGAGCATCAGAACATCAGAACTAAGGAGCCGCTCTGAACCTCTGATCAGAAACGTTAACGCTGCTCAGAAACGCTAACGCTGCTGAGAAACGTTAACGCTGCTGAGAAACTTTAATTAAACATTAACGTGGCTGAGAAACGTTAATGAAGTGCTAACGCTGCTGAGAAACGTTAACGCTGCTGGGAAACTTTAATTAAACATTAACCTGGCTGAGAAACGTTAATGAAGTGCTAACGCTGCTAAGAAACGTTAACGCTGCTGGGAAACTTTAATTAAACATTAACGTGGCTGAGAAACGTTAATGAAGTGCTAACGCTGCTGAGAAACGTTAACGCTGCTGGGAAACTTTAATTAAACATTAACGTGGCTGAGAAACGTTAATGAAGTGCTAACGCTGCTGAGAAACGTTAACGCTGCTG
>JAUMHF010000001.1:623336-636347 GCA_032359275.1 Microctenopoma steveboyesi
GTTAACATCCTCAGCAGCAGCTAAACGAGACCTTCTTCGTGCAGCTGATGGGCAGGTTGCCAACAAACACCGTGTTCCTCCTCTTCGCAGCCTCCATCTCTCTGCTGGCCTTCAGCCTTTGTCTCTTCATCACCCAGTGCTCCACATCGTTCTCTCCGCCCGCCTCAGACGCCTTCCTCTTCCTGCTCTTCTTCACAGACGTCTCGTGGCCGCGCTCGTCCTCGTCTGCGTTCTGTAAACTGCTTTCCCTGAACCAGCAGAGAAAAGAAAGAGGACGATGAAGAGACGTTAACAAAGAGACAGAGTCGGATCTTTGTTTCATTAGTTTCATTTTTCTGGGAGGAAAAACTCGGCAGCAGGTCAGTGCAACAGTTTCTGGACTCACCTGTTCTCCAGCTTCTGGTCAGCTGCCGATTTGTCCTTTAGCGGTTTCTTCTGTTTCTGGCTGCGTTGAACTTTGACCCCTTTGTCCTGTTGTTGCTGTGTTTCTGTGCTCTTAACAGGCTGCATACAAAAACAACCAACCACATTTCTGCATCAGCATCAACACGCTCCATACTTCATCGTCCTGCTACATGTTTGTGTTGGATGTACCTTTGGAGCAGGCCGGAACAGGAGAGCAGCAGCTGGTGCAGCGGTGCTGAACAGAGAAGACAGAGATCCAGAAGCAGAGGTTTTCTGGAATAAGCTTCCCGACACTTCACCCACCACGTAGTCAGCTGACTGCTGCTCCGATGAAGGCTCCGCACTGACGACAGAAACACTGCAGCGAGGCAGAAAGGTTTGTTATTCCGTCCACGAATGTACAACAATGATAAGGGATTCTAATTAATCAAATGGAACATCTGGTTTTCATTAACTGTTTCACTGTTAAATTTCAGCACAGCTCTGTGGTGACACCTTCATCGTCGGCACTAAACTCATCTACAATCATTTCTACCTTTCACTAAAAGTCTGCTTAAACAAAGATAAAAAGAAAACAAAGAAATGTCGCAGTTTAACACGTTAATCTGAGAAATTAAAAAGATTAAACAAACCTCTGCTGAAGTTTCTTCTTCATGTTTTTCTCTGTTTAGAGACCGACTTACGGTTTGGTTCTTTAGTTCAAAACTAATAATCTGGAGTTAACTGAAGCATTTACAGTAAATTTCTACGATGTAGTCTCCAGTAACATGTTCGGTGCAGCACGTTCACACGTTTTCTCTCCAGATGCTCAGCTGCTATTTGTTTCCCACAGGAAACACGGTGACTGCGGCACAAAGGTTCCACTAATATTGTATCGATCAAAGTTCGGTTTCTGCCACCAAGCCGAGCGGTTTAGGGTTTAGTCGTAGAAATAATCAGACCATGCAGAGGTCGTGTGTAAAAATAAACGTATATTTGAATTGGTTTTAATGAAAAACGTTCAGCGGGAAATAAGTGCAACCTCGAAATGGTCACTTCCGGTGAGTGTCAGCCCTGAAATGTTTTGGTTTGAGAGCTAGCTTACTTCAAACTCCCGTTTTTACCCGTCACAGGTCATTTAACTTGTCCTTTTCAACGTGGTTATTACTTTACACGTGTTGTTCACAGTTAGGACTCAAGAATACATGAGTGTATTTAATCAGCGCCTTGTTCTAACGTTATAAAACCACGGAACGCGTTATTAGCTTGTTAGCTTTTAACATCTTTGGTTTTCTTTCCTCTCTCAGGTGGCTTTGATGGAGTCTGAAATACCGGCAGAGGCAGTCGGGAGGCGGGTGTCCTGTAGCGGGGAGCGAGCCACGGTGCGGTACGTGGGCCCGGTACCCCCCACAACAGGTACGACCCGGATCATCACAGCTTTCCTGGTGCTGGTGACAGGTCCGGTCTCTGACGTCAGAGAAGGTCTTCATCATCTGTCAAGTGTTTTAGTGACCAGATGTTGGTTCGTGTTTCCAGGCCTGTGGCTCGGCGTGGAGTGGGATAACCCAGAGAGAGGCAAACACAGCGGCACCCATGAAGGGGTCCAGTACTTCACGTGCAGGTGGGAGAACTGCAGGACGAGAGTTGGCACACGAATCAGAAAGAGTTTCAGAGATAAGAAACGATGCGTTTGCTGTCTGTCAGACATCCTGCAGGAGGCTCGTTTGTGCGTCCGGCGAAGGTGAGCTTCGGCGTTGACTACCTGACCGCTGTGCAGCAGCTGTACGAGATCGACGCGGAGGAGGTGCTGAGCGAGGAGATCTCCATCTCCTCCAAGAAGCTGAAGTGGGGGGGCATCAAGGAGCGCAGGTACGAAGCTGGTGCAGATGCAGGATCGTAGCCTGGAGCTGAGAGCTCGGCTCATTTCATCCGTTTCTGTCTCTCCGTAGTTTCGAGAACCTTCCATCAGTGTTGTTGACCCACCGCGAGGTGAGCGGCCCCGGAGCTGATGGAGGAATCCGGAGAACAACACCCAGTATCCTCCGTCAGTCATGTCAGGCTTCCTCTGCTTGACTTTACCTTCTTCTTTTTGAGACGCCTTAACAGCAGCGATCAGACGTCCACTGGCTGGACCTGAGTGGGTCCCTGCTGTCCCGCTGGGAGGACGTGGCAGCAATCACTGAGCAGCTGGACAAACTGGAGGGACTGCAGCTCAGGTGCAGCCTCCCCTGAGGAGCAGTGTGTGTGTGTGTGTGTGTCGTCCTGCCCATCTCTGAACATTCCCCTTTCTTTTAGCTACAACAGACTGTGTTTGCCCTCCGAGCCCTCCACTCACCGCCGAGCTTTCTGCAACCTCAGAGTCCTCGCACTCAACAGCTGTGACCTCACCTGGCCTCAGGTACGCTGCAGCTCACTGTCTGACACCACAGGATGTTTTTTAGCAGCTGTACGGTGGTCATGGTAACGCACAAACAGTATTACAGTCAATAGTAATAATTATTATAATAATTGGGTAAAGTATTGATTATTATTTATTATAAGGAGGATTTATCTTAAATAAAATCAGTTGTGGGTTCCTCTTATTCATCGTCTGTCGTCAGATCCTGGAGTGCGCCCCCATGTGGCCTCAGCTGGAGGATCTTTGTGTAGAAGAGAACAACATCACAGAGCTGCAGAGGTGAGGCTGCCCCCTTTCTTTTAACCTGTTTCTGTTTCTTTCCTCCATCACCTCCATCACCTGGTGCTGATCCTGATGTGTTTGAATGTTTAAGGCCGGAGGACGTGCTGCAGTCTCTGAGGAGTCTCAGTCTGTCCTGCAATCCGCTGGTGCAGCACAGTGTGCTCAGCGTGTCTGCTCTGCCCAGGTACAGTTCACACCTGCAGACATTTTCAAACCCAACTTCTCTGCAGCTGCTTCACAATAAAAGTGTCAAATGAAAGCTTTTTACTGTGAAACGTCTGCAGATGTGCAGTGTGTAGATGTGTGAAGCCACTCTGTGTTGTTTGACCACAGACTGGAGAAGCTGAACTTGTCCCACACTGGACTGTCTGACCTTCGCTTTGATGACGCTGCTCCTGGTAAAATATACTCAGTGAGCAACCAGCTCGACCGTTACAGCTGCTGTTCTCTGCTTCACGCCGTTACAGTAAAACATTCTGACGAAGCTCCTCTTTGCAGGATCACAAACATCCATGTTTCCAGCACTGAAGATTCTCAACCTGGACCACAACAGTATCACTGAGGTCAGTGTTTCTGTCTTATCCTGACGTTTCACCACCGATGTTTAATAATCACACAAAAACCTTCACTGACCTATTTGGGTTGTGTTGATGCCAAACTGTGTCGCCACCTTACAACAGGCTGGTGAATGTTCCACGCGTCCACTAACCAGTGGACAAACGTGCATGTCACTGATCATGTGGCCCATTGTCAGTCAATGGTTCTAGTTTCTGTGATTATGCAAAGGTTCTGTTTCTAAAGTTGAAACAGAACCTTTAGCTGAGACAGAGGAAGAATAAGTCTCAAAAATGTGTCAGAATCAAACTTCTAGGGTCAAACTCTGAGATTCCAAAACGAGGCATAAACCAGTTTATTTCTTAATTTTAATTATTTGGCTTAGTGAACAAGAAAAAGAAGATATTTTCAAATTAAAAGCACAGCAAAGTGAATCTCTCGCTCTCTCTCTCTCTCTCTCAGTGGCGTGTGGTGGACGAGATGGCAAAACTTCCCAGTTTGGTTCAGTTTTCGTGTCGTGGAAATCGACTGGTCAGCGGCGACGGAAACCACAAAACAGCCAATCAGATGCTGATCGCCAAACTGGGACGACTGGTCGTCCTTAACAGCTGCGAGGTGAGCGAGGCCTGTGTGTGTGTGTGTGTGTGTGTGTGTGTGTGTTTGACCTGACCTGTTTCCATGGATCCCATCAGATCCATGCTGAGGACAGGAGGGGGGCGGAGCTGGACTACATTAAGATGTTTGGAGAGGAGTGGCTGAAGGCGGGGGGGCGGAGTCAGACCAGCAGCGAGTTCACCTGTCAGCACCCGCGTTACCAGAGCCTCGTCGACAGTGAGTCACGTGATCGGGTCAAAGTTCATATGATGTTGAGCTACGTCGAGAGTTTTCTCCTCCGTCACCTTCACGGGTTTCAGGTTGTAACGCGAGTCTGTGTTTCAGAGTACGGAGCCCCGGAGGAAGGCGAGCTGAAGAAGCCGGAGCCGTTTGCCTTGAAGAATCAGCTGCTAAGTTAGTCCCAGTCTCCCTGCTCTCTGATTGGCTAGATCCCATTTCACTCCACAATAAAAGCTGATGTTTTTTTCTCCGTCCATCAGAGGTTACGTTCGTGTTTCCAGACGACGCTGAGCGGAAGCCGGTTGAGAAGAAACTTCCAGGTAAAACAGCAGGAAAATAAATTCAGCAGCTTTTCTGTGTTCTGTTCTCATTAACTCTGAACGTCCACCTGTAGCCTCCATGGTCGTCCAGAAGGTGAAAGGACTCCTGTACAGACTGCTGAAGGTCCCTGCAGCAGATCTCAGACTCTCCTACACCAGCCCCAAGGTGACGTGTTCTCACAGCGGGAAAGTTCATTAAAACACAAAACATTTCATGGCCGAGGCTGTGAACAGTCGACTTGTTGGAATAATCAGGAGACATTCGCTTTAGTGTGTGTATCGTCTTCGTTGCAGATGGCAGGGACAGAGTTTGACATCGACAGTGACTTAAAGACTCTGCAGTTTTACTCCATAGAGGATGGAGACAAGGTGCTGGTCCGCTGGTCCTGACCCAGACCAGCAGGCGGAGTGAAGTACAGCAGCCGACAAAGACTGGATCTGTGGACGCGCCCAAGACCCTGAACTCTACGCTCGCACGCACACACGCACGCACACACGCACACACACACACACGGAGCTGATCACTTCACTACAGGAAGAAGATTTAAGATTCAATAAACAAACACGTTCACTTTGCGCTGGTTTGAGTTCGATTTTTGATCCAGATCCAGCTGCTCTGAGCTGCTACACGAGCTCAGTACTCGAGTTGGAAGCAACAAGTACTGATCACACACAGAAATCAATGTGGAGTTAAATTTATTTACAGATTCAAAGAGGAAACAGCTTCAAAAACTCTGATCGTTTACTTAGAGGAAGCTGCACGAACACGAGAGACGAGCGACTGGAACAAGGTGAAAATGATTTAAAATGTCACATCATAAAATAATAACCTGTAGAAAACATGTGCATGTTTCATGAGAGGACAGTCTGCTGTCAGGTCCAGATCTGAAGGGTCCGTAGACCCGGTAGGTTTAACATTAACCTGCTCGTTACTGTACGAACGACCCAACGAGACCAAACATGTTTTTACGTTATTATAGCAGCAGGTCCGAGCAGTTAAGAAAATAAAATAATTCTAATGTTTGTCTTAATGACCACAAACTCAATACTGGTTCAAATGTCCAGAAAAAAAAGGATTAAAAATATTTTCACTTTAATATTGGCAGCAACAAACTCCGTATGACAAACATCTCTAGAAACGGTTCCAATAAAACTTTTATTTGGAATGAAAACGACTGGAACGAGCCTCAAAGTTCCAGTCAAACACACGACGTATGAATTATTTACACACACAAACGTGTTGGTCCACGAGTTCTGATTAAGCACAAAATGATTCCAGAACAAACTGTTTTTATTCAGGTTATTTGTTTTTTAAACTGACCCGAATAACGGGACTGTAGAACCTTTCCGAACCGCAGCCCAGAAACCAGACCGACAGCAACGCCACATGAACACAGGTGGAAACTCTTCGCTTCCTGTCAGCTGGTCTGCTCGTTGCTGCACATTATGGGATGTCGTCAACTCTTGTTCAACTACAAACGGACTTTAAACAATTTGTTGGATAAATTCAAACTAATCTTTGATTCATTAAAGTATGACTGAGGGTATAAAACATTTTCTAGGATTAAATCCGATTGTCTCGTCCTGCACAAACTATAAAAGGAGTTTTACTTTAAAATGCTGTAAACGTCGCCTGTAGGTGCTGAATTACACCCAGCACCTACAGCTCCAGGGGTTTCTGGTTCCCCCAGTCAGTCCCTGTGTTCCTGTCCTGTGCTTACGGCTCTGGACTGAAACTCTTTTCCCCGGACAAACTGATCAGAGGCTAAAATAAATACAGTGAGGTCTGAACAGCTTCAACGGCCAAAACACAAAAAGTGATCGTAGAAATGTTCAAGTAACGAAAGCAGAAACGGCGGCTCCCAGCGGCGGCTCTGCAGACTCACGGGTTCCTCTCCACGCACGGGCCCTCAGACGCGTCCGGGCAGCGGCAGGCGAAGCCTCCGAGCCGCGGCAGACACAGGTGGGAGCAGCCGCCGTTGTTGGAGCAGTAGTTATAGACTGAAAAGAAGAAGAGAGGCGGTGAGTGATGCCAGGGGACAGGTTGGCTGTTCCAGAATCTGAACCGGAATAAACTACCAGCAGAAAGTCTAAAGTTCCGATTCTGCTCTTTGATAAACTTTTCTTTGGCACCAGAGAGACAGAAATAATCAGTTTGTTCTGATGGAACCTGGTAAAGATCAGACTCATTTCTGTGAAGCGGAGGAACAGATCCAGAGACCAGCAGCTGGACGCAGGCGGTGAAGCGGTTTCTCAGCGCTGTATAGTTCAGGTCTCAGAGCCAGCTCCGCGTCTCCATGTCCACAGCTGGATTCCCGGGGGTCCCTTCATCCCAGCGCTCCCACGCTTATATTTACCCACATGCTATATGAGCCTGGAATCAAGTACTGCGCTCGGTGATAACATTGGTTCTGCCACTGCTCAGAACCTCCGCTGCTCAGAACCTCCGCTGCTCAGAACCTCCGCTGCTCAGAACCTTTGCTGCTCAGAACCTCCGCTGCTCAGAACCTTTGCTGCTCAGAACCTCCGCTGCTCAGAACCTCCGCTGCTCAGAACCTCCGCTGCTCAGAACCTCCGCTGGAGCCTCAGCCTCAGGTCTGAACCTGTTAATACACTAAACACTGAGCGGCCTGGTAGCTCAGACTGGGACGCAGAAGCTCGCGTGTTTTAAACCCCGTCTGACTCCTAGTCCATCCTCTACCAGGTGTGTCGCTGACCTGGACACCCAGCGCTAGCTCCCTGTAAGTCGCTCTGGATAAAAGTAAAGTAGAGTAAACAGTGTGTCGCGGTTTCTGTGACCGGTACCTTGTGGACACTGCGTCTCTGTGGTGGTGATGCCGTAGACTCGAGAGCGTTTCTGTGGCAGAAACTCTTCCGTCTCCTTCTCTGAGCGCCGGTCGACGGCGATCACCGCCTCCCTGAAAGATAACGACACGTTAACATTGACATTTATCTGTCGGTCGCTCCTGAACTGAACCGGCTCAGTCCGTACCTCCTCCAGTCGGTGTAGTACAGGTTCCGTCCGTAGTAGATGAGAGAGAAGGGATACTGGACCCCGTCAGCGATCGTCCTCCTCAGCCTGCGGTGAGGATCCATGCACTCCAGCTTATGAGTACCTGGATCAAGAAAACACCAGGACTAGTGACGGGTCTAGGAGAACCGGTCCTGAGGCAGTCCGTGTTGGAGACTGTGATGACTGAGACATCGGGTTCAGAATAACAGTCTCACCTGCGTCGGCCCAGCACAGCTGCTGGTTGTCGTGGTCAAAGGTCAGACCATTGGGAAGTCCTAGGTCGTCTTTTACCAGCACAGCTCGATCCGTCCCGTCCATGTTGGACATCTCAATTTTAGGGCCATCTCTGTTCCAGTCTGCCCAGTACAGCCGCCTGAAAGCACCAAACAGAACATGATTCTACTCACACTGTTCTAAAGGTGTCAACGGTTCCTTTCACTGTTTTAGCCTTGGTCTCTGTGGCTCGGTTCCATTGATTTGGGTTTGTTCTCATCATTTTATCTTCCTCTTCTCTACAGTTTATGGATCAGTGTTTGGACCACTTCACACATCCGAACAATGTGACGGTTAGATCCTGACAATCTGGTCTGATCACACCCCACTGTCCCTCTAACGAAGACAAACCAGCCTGGAGGACTGGTCCAAACAAGACTGACTCCACTTCCAGATAGAACCTTCAGAGACCAAACGGATCATACTGAACCTGCACAGCGAATCTTTCCATCACTCACCCGTACGCGGGGTTGGTGACGATGGGTCGGGGGTTGACCAGGTCAGTGTCAAACAGGACCCTGCGGTGGCTCCCGTCCAGTCTGGAGACCTCCACTGTGTCTCGCATGGAGTCGGTCCAGAACAGGAGGCGGGCCACGTGGTCGATGGCGATGCCTTCAGGACTCTGCAGCTCTGAGGACAGAAGAACAGTTCCTCACTGAACACAGGCATCAGAGGACGGACAGGGGACCAACGAGACCCGCTCGTCCCAGCCGAACCTGCAGTCTGGATTCCCGGTAAAACCCGTTTTCACCTTTAGTGATGACAGGGATGACGTCTCCTCCACTCAGACTGGCCTTGCTGATTCCCGGGCCCGTGATGTCAGTCCAGTAAACCGTCTTCTCCACACAGTCGTAGGCCACACCGATCACCACCCGGTCCTGAGAGGACACGGTGACAGAGACAGGCGCGTTCATTCATCACAAAGAGTCGATTGTCTGAGAGGCAGCGACCCGCGCGTCTCTGCGACGCCAGCTCTGACAGCGAGCTTTATGTTCAGCTGCACTACATTAACTGATGAGTTATGGGCCTCAAACGAGGAGGAAGACGCGGAACAATTACAGGGTTGTGTCAGAGCCACAAGGAATGTTTGAGTCGATGTGAGCAGTGCGTCACGTACAGAACCACCAGAGAAGCCCGTCTGGTTCAGAGCCAGAGTTGTGCTACGCTGTGTGTGTGTCTGTGAGCTGATCGTCAGTGAGCGGTCTGTGCTGGTTGAATCTTACGGGGACGTGCAGCAGAGGTTTGGCCTCCTCCTTCTTCATCTTGTATCCGTCCAGAGGAACGTGTTCGATCTTCCCGCTCTGGGCGAACAGCAGGTGTGTTCCTGGAGCGACGGGGTGAACATCGGGCCGCGGAGTCGGACCCACCGGTGGAGGGGGGGTCGCTGCCTGGTTGATGCCTGTGAATGGGAGTTAGAGCGCCGGTCATGTGTGTTGCAGTTTGTTTAGTGTGGGAGGTTCTGTAGGAGCTGCCGACTCACACAGAGGGGCGTGTCCCGGGCTGGTGCGGGTGTTGGGAACCTCCTGACCGCTGGCGTCCACACACCAGCACTGTCCGATGCTGGCGTGGCACTGCGTGGCCTCGTACGCTCCGTGCTCATCACACTGAGGGACGTAGAGTCCGACGGCCGGCCGAGGGCGGAAGGAGGAGAAGATGCCGGGGGTGGAGGAGGCAGCCTGGATGCCGTCTCTGTGACGTTCACACTGGGTCTTCTCGCGCACTGAGGACAGGAATGATTTTACACCAGGTCAGTTTGAGGTTTAGTCCGTGTCAGACATGAGGTAAAGACCTGGCGATGACAATGACTGACGCTTTATTTATCTGGGAACATCCCTGTAGACAAGATGTCTGACCCCGACCCCCCAAACCCACTTTAGCACTTTACTTTAGTGCCAAACTTAAAACTGATGTTTTCTTTATTCCCTCTTATTTGACGGATGGAGTACGTGGCAGCTGGAGATAAACAAGCATCATGTGGTGAGAGCTGCAGCTCTGTGGTTACACAGCTCCCAGAGCTTTGGCCTCCTCCACTCTTTATCTTCAGGAGTATCTACAACGCAGACATAACAGCCCCGCATGTCCTCACAGCACCACAGTCAAAGAATCAGAAAGACCCCGGAGAGAGGGGCGAAGATCAAAGCAGAGACAACAGGAAGCGAGAGATGACGGGGGGGCAGTAAATGATGCCTTTCAGAGGACAGAAAATATGACAAAACTCTGGAGCAGAGGAGCGAAGCTGCAATTAACTCGGAGCTCTCAGCTTCTGACACCTGGATTCGCTGAAGGAGTGAGAAGCGTTGGGCCGACGCCAGACAACAACAACGAACCAGGCAGACAGGAAGCTGCAGAAACCTGTGAGCTACACCTGCAGGTGGACATCAGGTGGAGCGGTGTCAGAGGTAAAAGACTTGGGTGAAGGTTGCTGGGAGGACAGCAGGCGAGAGACAAAAGACGGACAAAAGAAGGACAAAGAGAAGTTATAAGCAAAACGTGGTCGTTTCAGTCAAACAGTTTCTGTCGTCTGGTTCCCACACACGGTGACGTTAGTGGTTTCTAGCAGACAACAAACCATTTATTTCATTCTTCACAGTTTTGCTCTTGTCTCTATGGTTTTGGACGGTGGACACGTCCTTAAAACTCTACACTCAGTGTCTCAGACTGGGCGGCCTGGTGGCTCAGTGTTTAAGGCAGAGGGGATGCAGACACAGCAGGATCGATTCCCAGCGGCACCCAGCCCACCCCCCACACCAGGTGTGTCCCTGAGAGAGACACGCAGCGTTAGCTCCCCGAGCGCCCACCTGTGGCTGCTCACTGCCCCCCCCCAGGGGGGGTGTTCAAAGGCAGAGATCAAATTTCATTGTTACATGTAAAATTGTATCAGTGAAAAAATAAGGATGATTCTTCTTCTGGTCTCTGTCGGTGTCTCACTTCGTTAATCTGTTCCTATGACGTCAGGATCAGTCTGTGGTTAGAATCGTGCAGAGTGGACAGAGCCTCTGACTTCGACCTGTTCACCGCTCTGCTGCAGACCTCGTCCTCCAACACAGAGCGTCAGGTCTGAACTGATCCTCTGAAACTCTGCACATCGCTCGTGCCCGTTTAAAGAGCGGCTTCGTTTCCTACCTATGGGCGTCGGGCTGCACTGGAAGCCATCGCCGTGGAAACCAGGGTGGCACTGGCAGGCGTAGGATCCCTGCACGTTGGAGCAGAAGGCGTTGCTGTGGCACGGATCCTGCTGACACTCGTCTACATCTGAAAACCAGAGCGAGGAACTTTTTTAATCACTGCTGCAAAGAACAAACGCTTCACACAAATCTTTGTACTAAAACTTAAACATATCACGATGGTCATTAAGACACTCCTGCTCCCCACAGGCTGAACCGTCCTCCTGTCCTGATGCTACAGACTGATAAGAGGAGGGAGGCGTGTATATGTAGACACCATCTGCACAGCTGGAAGGCCTGGTTCTGCATTTCCTGTCCAGATGTGAGCATTAACGCTCCCCCGGCCACGAAGCCGACTCATGTTTCACTGATTCTCCAGCTCCTCTGAGACGCTGCTCAGGTCATTTGTAATTCAAGTGTTTTAAATAAGTTAGAATTCAGCTGAACAGGTGGTTCCTCTCTGACATGTAGCAGACACCACTCCTAACTCACCCCGACACACCCGACCATCGCCCACGAACCCCGGCAGGCAGGAGCAGACGTAGGCCGAGCCTCCGCTGTAGCTGCACAGCGCTCGCTCAGGAATGTCGCAGTCATGACTTCCTCTCTGACAGTGATCCACCGGACGGTTCTCCTCTGCAGGAGCAGACAGACACGTGTTAGCAGACGGAAATGATGCTGCACTATTTATGTTTTCACCCATCAGCCGTATCTTCCTGTTTACTGATGACAAACTGCAGCAGGAGGCTTTTATTGTGAAGCCGACACAGGACATGGACTATCGTTATCACTGTGTGGACAGTGTCACGCTGGACTCTGGACTCTTTCTCTCAAATGTTACATTTAGCATCAGTATTTTAGGCCTTTGAATGAGAACAGGCCGCGTATCCTCTGAGGATCATCTGACCATGTAACAGTGACACAACACGGTCTGCTTGTCCATATGAGTCATATCCTCTAATTCAGGACAGTGTCCAACAAAGACAGGAACGAGTCCCACTTACCGTCACAAAAAACCTTTATTGTTTCTCTCTCGTTTCCCGTTTAGATCGTCTGCAGCGACGGAAAGGTCACACAGGAAGTCCACCCACCAACACAGCTGTGAATACACATGCAGAAACGTACCAACGCAGGACCTCCCATCGCTGGCGAACACGAAGCCGGAGGCACATTCACAGCGGAACGTTCCAGGCTGATTAATGCAGACGGTGTTGGGTCCACAGACCTGAGGAGTCTCCCTGCACTCATCCACGTCTGCAGGCAACAGGCGAGTCACGTTACAGAAAGAAAACCCGCCTCTACCAGCTGAGCTAACCGCGTCTGGTGTGGGGTGTGTTACCGTGGCAGTATCGTCCGTCTCCGGCAAAACCAGCAGCACATTCACAGGTGAAGTGGAGGCCGTCTCCGGGTCGGCACACAGCGTTGATGTCGCAGCCGTGCCGACCGGTGAAACATGGATTCTGCTCCGGGAGGCTGCCTGTTGGGAAAATAACAAACTGGTCACAGTTTAGCAGTGATACAGGACAAGCAGCAAAGCTGGACGTTGTCTATCAGGGAGACACTAGAGCTGGACACAGGTTCCACTTTTATAAATACATAATAAATACTGGGACTGCCCCCTCAGGGTCTGGTCCCCTTCAGGGTCTGGTCCCTCTCAGGGTCTGGTCCCCTTCAGGGTCTGGTCCCCCTCAGGGTCTGGTCCCCTTCAGGGTCTGGTCCCTCTCAGGGTCTGGTCCCCTTCAGGGTCTGGTCCCCCTCAGGGTCTGGTCCCCTTCAGGGTCTGGTCCC
>JAUMHF010000001.1:647674-664670 GCA_032359275.1 Microctenopoma steveboyesi
GTGTGTGTGTGTGTGTGTGTGTGTGTGTGTGTGTGTGTGTGTGTGTCTGTGTGTGTGTGTGTCTGTGTGTGTGTGTGACTGATGAAGGCCTTGATCTGTGTTGGCTCCTAATTGACTCACATTCCAGCCTCTGCTCCATTTTCAGAGAATCCAACACCTCTGAACAAACAACACACACACAGACACACACTCCTCAACGAGCTGCTCACACACCAACACCGAGACACTTCACCACAAAACCACAAGTCAAACAAACCAGCAGGACCCATGTGGACCTGAAACCAGCTGCAGGGACACAGAGCAGAGAGAATCAGGTGAAGAACAAAGAACTGATCCGACGTCTAAAACATCTGGAAAGTTTCACTCACATTTACGTGATTCACGAACATTTAGCAACATAAAATCCTGGAACGTTAATGGGAAGTTTAAGGAGAATTAAATTATTAAACCGTTTAAACTGCTTCATGATGAAATAACATCTTTGTTTCTATTATTTAAAACGTTGTTCTGAACTTTTTACCAGTGAACTTTGTTGTAAATGATTATTTAGACATAAACTCACATGAACTTTGTCGAAGCTTTCGCCGAAGAACCGTCCGGATCCGCGGAGCCGCAGTTCGGCGGTGGAGTCGGTTCCGCTCGGCAGCTGCTGGTCTCCGGCTTCTTCTCCGAACTCCAACAGGTCCTGCAGCTCCAGAGCCCGGGTCAGCACGCTCAGAACCAGCAAGCAGGACCAGACCCGCAACACGCTCCGGGGTCCGGGACTCATGGTTCAGCCCTGATGGGTCCACAGACACGGTCCAGTCCAGCGGTGTTCCCCAGAAAAGAAGCCGAGCAGGAGGCGAGAGCAGCGGGGAGACGCAGCGCGAGCAGCCGACACGGCGGAGTGAGAGGAAGAGGAGGAGGAGGAGGAGGATGAATGGATGGAGGAACCCGGGGGAGGGGGGGTCCATGTATATGGGGGGCAGCAATACATCCGGCCAATGATTTCAAAATAATTGTCTGTTAATATTACGGAATTAAGAGTTTGTGGATTTATTTTTAGAATTCAAACTCAGATTATTTCTATCTGCGAAGATTAAGAAGATTAAAGATAAAATAATCCTGCTTTACTGAGTAAAACTATTATTTATGAAGCCAAGTACTGAATATTTTGCTTCCTTTCTTCCATAGAAAAAGCTCTGAATTTATTTATATTAAATAATCAAACAGTTGTCAGAAAACTGTAGGATGAGTTCATTTATATCCAGTCTGTTCTGGATGAGTTCACCTGCAGCAGACACTGTGAAACACTACGACTCCTCCTGTACTAGAACTCGTGTTTTTAAATCGTTTAACTTTGTGTCAGTGAAGATAAAAGCAGCAGATTATTTATCCCTGTTTATTCAGCACGTCATCGCCACCTAGTGACCACAAAGTGCAACTGCACGAACGTGTCCACGTGTTTTAAATGAGCAGAGAATAAAACGCAGGGAAATTTAGTTTAATTAGCATCATGGAGCATCTTCATCCTCTTCTGTTTATCACAGGTGATCAGAGACGGAGTCTTCAAGCATTTCACTGCATATTGTACTGTGTATGATTGTGCACGTGACAAATAAACAAACAATCTGGATCAGTACTCAGTACTTAGAAATATACTTGCAGTGAAGAGTAAGTAAGTACTCAACCTTTTGGTCATATCCATACCTGGATATTTATTCATAAATACTGATGTCTGGATGGATGATGCACATTCAGGACCTCCGAACACGTCCAGCTGATTCTGCCCCTGTTGAAGAACCTGGATGAGTTTGAAGAACCTAACTATCGATGCGAGGCTTCTGTGACTGATCGTTTTTAACTGATAGGATCATCAGAGCTGCTGCAGGCACAGAGACCGAGACGAGTTCAGTGGGTTCAACCACTGCAGGACTGGAACAAATGTTCTACAATATTCATGTTCTGTGGAGATGGATTTAGTCCTGGTGGTGTGGTGGAGGCCACGAGCTGCAGCAGCTACTTCAGCGTGAGACGACACCCTTTGTGTTTTATAGATTATTATTGATCCAGTTCACACAGGAATTAAATCACGGCTGCTGTGTGATGGTCACAGTCAAAACATCAGCAAATGTCTCAGCATCAGCACGGCGCCTCCATTACCTAACCAGCTGCCTGTTATGTAAAAGTAGAGAAGTCAGGAGGAGGAGGGGGAGGGGGAGCAGTGTGCCGGGATCGACACTCACCATTCACTAAAACTACATCAGTCTGACAGGAGCGATGATTCACATCACACCGGATCTGTGGCGTCATCTTCATGGTGGAACTCATTGATTCATGAAGACGTCTGATCTTCATCTGCAAAATGTTCTAAAAACAACACGACCAGAGCAAAAATAAAAAACATTCAGAAACATTTATTGGAGTCTTTAGGAACCTGAATTATTTATTTTTGTAGAAATGTAGAAATGAAAACAAAGAAGCTTTTAAACCTGCAGGTTGTGTGTCTGAGATCAGAAAGTTCAGTGTCCAGCGGCCGAGTAGCTCAGTGTTTCAGGCAGAGGGGATGCAGAGACAGCAGGATCGATTCCCAGCTGCTGCACCCAGCCCATCCCCCACACCAGGCGTGTCCCTGAGCGAGACACCCAGCGCTAGCTCCTCGAGCGCCGCCTGTGGCTGCTCACTGCTCCCCCCAAGGGGGGAGGGGTCAAATGCAGAGAAGACATTTTACTGTAACATGTAAAAATGTATCAATGATAAAATAAAGTGGATTCTTCTTTTCTTGCAGGTTAAAGGACTAGTTCACATATTTTAACTCTGTTTAAAAATCACTGGACGACACAATCAGAAACGTACTGATCATCATCGAAGCAGGCATCAGTCAGCCAGCAGGTGTGTGTGTGTGTGTGTGTGTGTGTGTGTGTGTGTGTGTGTGTGTGTGCGTGTGTGTGTGTGGTGGGCGGGCCCACAGTTCCCTCTCTCTCCTTCCAGATCCATCTCTGCACCTACTCCCCTCTCTGCAGCATCCCTCCTCCTGCTCAGCCAATCACCTGCTGAGGAGCTGGATCATGTGAGCAGGAGCCACCAATCACCTTCCACCAGGCACCGGCAAAAAGAGGGGAGGTGCCCCTCCTCCTCCTGCTGCTCTCCGTGAATCAGACGTCTGGAGCTGATGGAGGCAGAGGAGCCCGGACACGTTTCTTCTTCACCCGGAGAACGGAGGCTGCTGCTCCCTCGCGGAGCTCCTTTCCCCCCCTTCCTCCGCTGGGGATCAGAGAGGGGATGAATGGGGAGGCCATGGAGGGGATCCAGGCACAGGAGCAGCAGCGTGCCGGCAACGGCTCCCACCTCCCTCCTCCTCCCACCATCACACCAGCCATTCCCCCCTACGTGAAGCTGGGCCTGACCATCGCCTACACCATCTTCTACTCTCTGCTCTTCGCCTTCGTCTACGCTCAGCTCTGGTTGGTTCTGCGATACCGGCACAAGAGATTCAGCTACCAGACGGCCTTCCTGTTCCTGTGTCTGCTGTGGGCCGCCCTGCGCGCCCTCCTCTTCTCCTTCTACTTCAGAGACTGTGTGACCGCCAACGCTCTCGGACCCTTCGCCTTCTGGCTGCTCTACTGCTTCCCCGTCTGCCTGCAGTTCTTCACCCTCAGCCTCATGAACCTCTACTGTGCACAGGTGAGGGGGCACTGGGACAGTGGCAGGTGAGAGGGTGGAGCCAGTACACTGTGACATCACTGGGTGTGGTTACAGCTACAGAGGGGTTAGATCTGTAACACAGAATAACTGAAGAGGTTTTAATCCTTCAGATGTGAAGCTACACTTCACGTCTGTACTGAGCCTAATTCAGGTGTTTTCAGAGGTTAGAGACATGAGGTCGCACTAAACTTGACCTTTGACCTTGACAACAGCAAGATTGAAGAAAATTCAAGCAGAAGAATGAAATGAATGAAATTCCCCGAGGACATTAGTGTGACGCCACGTTCACGAGAAACGAACAGACAGAAGCTGACAGTGACCTTTGACCTTTGACCAACCAGTCTAAGAAAGTCAAACTGGAAGAGCGCTCACGACATCCTGTGATACTGTGTGTGGAACGAGAATGTGTTTCTGAACGTTCATTAACGATCGGCGGACTGGGGCGATGAGGTCTGTAGAGTCCCAGCAGAACATGGAAGTGGGCTCCAGTTCAGCTGCTGGTTCTAAATGTTTCACCACATATGAAAGTTTGTTTCGCGTTGGCCATCATGTCGTCTGTGAAGAATCTCATTCATGCGTTTTCCTCGTAGGTTTACTTCAAGGCGAAGTCCAAGTACAGTCCTGCACTGCTGAAGTACAGGTAATGCCAAGTCCACCTTAAATCAGACCAAGTATCAAAGGCAGACTGTGGATGGTCATAGGTGACGCTTTGCTCTGGATAAACACTAGAGTTCTAGAGATCCGGATTGTAGACCAGTTCCTTTCCTGTCTGCCCTCTTCCAGACTTCCTCTGTACCTGGTCTTCCTGTGCGTCAGTCTCGTCTTCCTGGTGGTTAATCTGGTCTGTGCCCTGCTGGTTAAAATGACCGCCGCCGATGTGAAGACGATCGTCCTGGTGAGGGTCACCATCAACGACAGCCTGTTCGTCCTCTGCGCCGTCTCGCTGTCCGTCTGCCTCTACAGGGTCGCCAAGATGTCGCTGACCAGCATCTACCTGGAGTCAAAGGTAAAGATGCGGGTTTGAATTCCAGTTTCTCCTGCCTAACAGAACCATTAAATGAACACACCAAACTTTCCTCACACATTAAATGACCCTAACTGACGACGAGACCTCTGTGTGCAGGGGACGTCGGTGTGTCAGGTGACTCTGATTGGCATCATGGTGGTGCTGCTGTACGCGTCTCGAGCCTGCTACAACCTGATTGTTCTCGCCCTCACTGACATTGAGACCATCAATTCCTTTGACTATGACTGGTACAACGTTTCGGACCAGGTACCGGTTGCTGGACTGTTAAATTTGGACGAGGCGTCCTGGTTTTATACGTCAGAATGAGAAAAAGACTTTTTGTGTCTCCAGGCAGACCTGCGTTCATCGCTTGGAGATGCGGGTTACATCGTGTTCGGGGTGATTCTTTTCGTCTGGGAGCTGCTGCCCACCTCACTGGTCGTCTTCTTCTTCAGGGTCAGACGGCCACCTCAGGACAGGGTTAGTCCTCCTCACGTTACACACACACAGAGGACAAACTGGATGAGGATGGAAAAATGTGACCTTTTAGTTCCTGTAAAAATAAGGGCTTAGAGCAGTAACACAAACGTACACACTGTAAGAGACCTTTGTGTCTTGATTCACCCGCAGAGCACTGCTGGGATACCGAACCATGTTCTCTCCTCCAGAGGATACTTCTTCGACAACCCTCGACGTTACGACAGTGACGATGACCTGGCGTGGAGCATTCCTCCCCAGAACGCGTCAGCGAGGTATGAACGATGCCAAACCTTTACTGTTTAAGGTGGAATTTCTGTGGTGCCACTGCCTTTACCTGATCAGTCACGACCCGGCTGCCCGTGTTTATGCTAAGCTAAGCTAACCAACATGGCGGCACCTTAATTTGACTGATGAGTTCTGGGGTCGTGTGACATCACTTGCTGGACACATTCACAAGATGTACAGTCACGCTTCTCCTTTGTTCACTCAGGATCAAGTCAACGAGCAAATATCTCAAAATGCCGAACTGTCCCTTTAAACCAGCTTTTCTCTCGTCTGTTGCAGTCTTTCCTCCGACTGCTACGACTGGGGCAGCCGCCACAGCAGCTTCACCGTGCACTCCAACAGCGATGAACAGCGCCTGAACTCTGCTGCCGGAGAACTCCACCCGTACCCCTGACCCCCACCCCCCACCGTACATCACCACTCTGCACTTTGACACAGATCAGTTATTGTGTGTGTTCACGTTGATGTTGTAGCGCCTGTAGACTCAGCAGAGAGTTAAGAAGATAATGTGTAACCGGGTTCTTACACAGGTCAGATCCAGGTTTCCTCCAAGCTCGGATCTGGTTGTAGTAAACTTTCAGAGCTTTTGGTCACGATCACAATCTTTAATCAAAATCCACAGTGAATAAATGGTTCCAGCCGTGAGCGTGCAGCTGAGCAGACATCTGGTCTGTAAACGTTTAAGTCTGTGCGGATGCTTTGACTTATGCAGACGAGTGAAGTAGGTGAAAATGAAATCTGTAGCTTTGCAGCTTCTGTTCAGTGAGAACAAGCTTCAGGAAGCCGCTGCAGGACGGAGGAAGGCTGAGAGAAGCTCAATGTTCTGTAACAGCTCACGTTCTCACAGTCTGAGAGCTGTGTGTGTTGGTCAACTATCACACAACCACAGGTCTCCACCGTGCAGGAACCCCGACATGAATGTTGGAACTTCACTTTCTTGCATTTATTTGATCACTTTCTTCAAATAATTTAACAAGAGGAATCATATTTTTATTTTTAGCAGGGTCAAACACTGACCGAGCCTTCAGAACCCCAGGTTATTCTCTGAGGTTTGTGACGGTGATGAAAGAATGAAATGTGTAAAAGCTTTGGAATCAGCAACGTTACGTTGTTACGTATTATTAAAAACAGATTTGATTCACAATCAGAAGATTAATGCCCATCATCACGTCCTGGTTAGTTGTGAATGAGTTCAGAAGAGAAAACGTATATTTCTAACAGACGCAGGTTTTGTAGGTTTGTACAGTGTCACTGAGATGACGTGTTTAGTTGTTGTGGTTTGTGCGTTTGTGACATGTCGACACAAACAGTAAAGCTGACGGTGAAATGAGTTCTCCTGGGTGTCATTACGACCACGAGCCGCTGCATAAAGAACGTTACGGGTTCCTACTGATCGATCTAAAAGAAAATGTTCTGTCGGATTTCAGCTCGAGTCTGAACCAAAAACCAGACACAGTTTGGTGAAGTCAAGAAATATTTATTACTCTTCAAATAAATATTCAGCAGTTCACACGTCACGCGGTGCAACGCTATTCATAGAGATCTGAAAGAAAACCTCAGTTACAAACTGTACAAGAGTCGAATCCACATAAAGAGCATCTGAAGCAGGTTTCTCCGTTTCGCTTCGTGTTAATAGCGATTTAGTTTTAAGGCTGACGACTGGACCGGACGTCCAGCTGCTGTAGGCTGTGAGGAAAGCAGGCGCACGTCTGCCACACACACACAGAAAAACAAGCTGGAAACCCACTAGTAAAAAAATAAATCTTTCTCTGGAGACACTGAAGCAATCACAAACTCATTATACGGAAGCAGAAAGAGGCCGTAACTATTGGAATTTTAAACTGAGCAAATCTAGAGCTCATTTTGATTTTGGTGTAAGAAGTTTTTTACACCTTCATTCAAGGTGATCAGCTCAGAGAAAAGCACAGAAACAATTATACTGAACTCTGGTCAAACGTTCTGGGGTCTATCTGAACGCTTCTTTATGGTTGAGGACAATGAAACAAAGAAATATTGGGAGGCTTTTACTCTGAAGGGTCTGCGGGAAGGTGTTAACAGTGAAAGGTTGAAGGAGACGTGAAGAGAACGACTGATTCAGACAGAAATCCTTGTTAAACCTTCCATTAAAATCCTGACTTGACTCTAATTAATCAGAAACAAGCTCACGCGTTTCTCTCCAGAACGCCGTACGTTAAAAAATAATCAATAAAGTAAAAGAAAAACATCAAAGTAAATTAGGCAGCTTCAAATTCTTTGGTCCAGTTCAGACTTTTCTACCGAGCAACACAAACATTAAAGAGACATTTTACCATAAATGAGACGATAATGGTAAAGACTTAGAGACAGGACACTTTCAACTACGTCAAACATCCACCTGTGTCTGTGCAGACACAAAACGCTTTGTCTCAGCACAACCTTAGGTTCATGTGTCTCCATTAATCTTTAAGACGACACAAAGAAAAAAACAGGCAGACAGAAACGAGGCAGGCGGCAGCGAGACCCTTTCATTCACAGTTACCGGACAAATCTGCTACTCAGCACGTTTATGGTCGTTTAGCTAAAGAATCAAATCATAAATCAGGTTTTTGAGCAGGTTGGTCCAGATCCTGTAGAAACTACAGGAGACGTGAGAACGGGAACAAACGTCCCAATGACGACGTCCGTCTCAACTCCACAGAAAAGTCTGACCCAGGAAAAGTCCCTCAGAAGGGATGCGAGCAGAGAGCCAGAACCAGCTGCTCTCCTGGGTCCAACTTCTCAAAAGAGACGAAAAATATCAGAAGGGGAAAACGTCAAAGTTCATTATGGAAGAAAAGGTTTCCAGAAGCTTTTCTGTTAAAGGAACACACGGAGGAGGAGGAGCCCGTGAACAGACGTTCAGACTATTGTAGTTCTGTGGGCCGCCGCCCCCTGCTGGACAGGTGATGTTACCTGGTCTCCTTCAACAACAGGCGGAAATTGTGGAGCTGATATATGCTGGTGGACAACCTGTGAGGGAGACGAGGTGAATGAGGAGGAAGAACATTTAACATTTAACAACCAACCACAGCGTTAAGTGATGAAAACCTTTTCACAAACATCAGGAAAACACAACGATCAGTCTACGACAGTTTCACGGCGTCACAGGACGTACCTGCTGAACCCGTTCATCAAGGCCACGATCTCCTGCCGCGTGAGCTGGAAGCCTTTAGACGGGCTGTGCTCGGGAAGGTTTTTAATCTCCTTCTCAGAGAAGAGAATCTTCAGCGCCGTGCCCAGACCCTGGGTCTGCGGACGACACAGGAAATGTTAGTCTGGTCGTCCACAGCACTGAATCCAGCTTCTGAATATTCTAGTTCATATTTTAGTGATCTTCCTGTTGTTGTGTTACTGTAACAGGACACTTGTCTCTTGTCCCAAAGGTCTTTGTGGATCACTTTCCTTTTGCTCACACAGGACCACGTGGTTGTTGTTTACTTGTGTCACCTTTGTCTAATATTTCCATTAGTTTGATGAGCTGAAAGATTTGTGCAGAAATAAATACCCCTTTCCTTCAATATCATTTCTTTTATATAGTATTTATACTATTATTAATGGTTTAAATATGTGCAGTGAACTGTACATGTACATAATGTGCAGCTGTATCTATTAGTCTTGGTCTGGTTGCAGGTTTACTTGTGTTTATCTGTGAACATGTGGAAAACATCTGAGAACAGCTGGGTTCATACATCGTGTTTCTCTTTTCGAGCTCCATTCAGAGAGTGTAAAACAACAGGAAACATAAAAATAATAATATATATTATATATATAACATGAAAACAGCGACGCTGCGACTCACCTGTAGTTTTCCCCACAGTCGGCATTTACTGCAGCCGACACAGTCCATGATCCTGGAGATGTTCTTAAAATGGAGGCGGAACTCCTCCTGACCACAAACATTTAGATACGAAGATAACATTTACTGGCTGATGGGACCACGTTAGTCTGCTCAGTGAAGACAGAACAAACAAAGAAGAATCACCTTTAAGGTTTTCGCCTCCAGTTTGTGTCCGGCAAACATGGACTTCTCATCAAAGTGCATCGGGAAAGACCTAGAAGACAAAAGCAGCGTTAGCCTGAGGATCACACGGGACACATCAGCTGCTCGACATGAACGTGATCAGCTGATCATCCGTCTGGACTGGGTTCTGTTCCCCTGACTCAGTGTGAGGGTGAACAGGTTCCTCAACCTCTACATCTGCAGGTTGGACTAAAGTGCAGTCTCACTTGATCTCGTTGAAGATCTGCAGCAGCAGGTCTTTGGTGGCTCCGTCCTCCTCAGAGTTTCCCGTGTACAGGTTGACCACGGCCCGCTCGAAGTAGGGCGCCACCTTGTAGAGAGCGCGCAGCTCGATCAGGTACAGGAAGTAGAGGTTCTTCAGGCGCCGCGTGCCCTCGCCCTTCGTCTCTGCCATGTCGAAGCGGCGGCGGAACTCCTTCACGTTTGGACCCCACACTGTCCGTCCCCAGGCCTCTGAGGACACAACATGACGCACAGATCAGCCTCAGCGTCGCCTGATCCGTGTCACAGGTGTGAAACTAGACTCGGCTCGTACCGTCCAGCAGGTGCTCGGCACACAGGTGGATGTTGATGCTGCTGTGGAGGCCGGAGATGAGTCGGTAGAAAACCCTCTTCTCTAAGCACAAACCTGGACGGAGGGAAGACACTATTTAAAATATCTCCCAGCAGGTTATCGAGGAGACAGTTTCTCGTGACTCTGAACCGTTAGAGCTCATTTGATCTTTGTGGAAATGTGACACCAGGATTTCAGAGCAACAACAGCAACACGTTTCAACCAGCTGCAATTCTACTTTCTCTACTGTGTACACAAGATAAGAACAGTGGAGGGGGGACGACGCTGCAGTAGAAAAATGCTATAAGTTAATTTCAGTGATCTGAACTTTTCAGACTATAATCATTAGACCCTAACGTGTCATATCTGATGTGTATGAACGAGCCTCACATAAATAAACCAAACAGTGGAGCGTCGATGTGCTGATGGAGCTGCACGACAGAGAACTGACAGCTCCGTGTAGTAGGAATGTTTTTTGGCCTCTGTGCAGAAACACGTGCAGAGGAGGCAGAGAGGAGATCAGAGGACTGCTGCGCTCAGCTCGACTTCAGACACTGAGGCTGCTGAAGGCGACAACATGACACAAACACAACGTGGGTTTATGTAAAGGTTGTGTCCAAGTTCAGCAAGAAATAAATAATTACTGTTCTTCTTCAGGTTAATTAAATGTTAATATAAAAGAAAGAAATGTTTGTTCCCTCAGAAGCAGAGAACACGTGAGGAGAAACTCACCTTCCAGCCACTTGTAGAAACCTTCTCCTGCAACATCAGAGAAAAGACGTCAGCGCTTCCTTATTTTAATACAGCAGCTGCAAATAAATTCATGAGGAGAGAGTTCGGTGTAACTCACCATCGTCGTCTCCTGAACACAGAGAGAAGAGAAACAAAGCTCAGTTAGATCTGTGCTAAAAATACACAGGAACCATCACGTCACAGTCAAAGACCAGAGCAGGTCAAATAGGACAGATCACGTTGTGCTGGTTCTGTTCTGTGTGACCACGTTTAAATTAATTACTCATATATAGAAATGTCAATCATCTGACTTTATGTGTATAAATAACGAGGAGCATCACAGGTGAACATGTTCAAAGGTAAGAAACAAAAACATGCTTTTATTGTGAAGTGAAAGGTCAGGTCTGATTCCAAAACAACTCTCACGGTATCACAGTCAACGCGCTCGTGTTGTAACACAAGCAACTGTCAAATTGTGAACAGCATCACTTCCTGTTCACACAAGAACAGAAAACGGTGAGTTTGTAGAAACAGAAACACACTCACCTCTGCTCGGAGCCAAAGGGTTCAGAGGTCGGTACACGGATCTGGGCCTGTCCACACACACACACACACACACACACACACACACACACACGTTATATTCTCAAACCTAAGTTATGTATTTTTTTTAAAATAAAACTTGATTTAGAATATTAATAAAAATAGTTTCTTACAGAATTAAATTAAACTCAAACCCTCAGCTCTCTTCATACCCCCCCCCCCCCCCCCACATCCCTGATGTGTGTTATGTTGTGAGTGTGTGTGTGTGTGTGTGTGTGTGTGTGTGTGTGAGTCTCACTTGAAGCAGTTTTCCTCGTAGATGCTGTTCCACACTCTCCAGGCTGATGGACCCTTATATCCAGTGAACCTCTCTGGATTCAGCAGCAGATCCACGTAACCGGCATCAGGAGACGTTTCGTCTAAACACACACACACACACACAGTGTTAATGCTGCGTTTGTCCTGAAGGAGGTGCTGGGTCCATCTGAAGAAGAGACACAAAGATCGAGTCCTCACCATCCAGCTCACAGAAGTGATCCTGAGCGTCGTCGTGTCTCGCCCAGTCAGCGAACGCCTCCTTACTCTGGTTACTGAAACAGGAAGTAACATTAACACACTGACAGAGCGTTAAACTCTGAAAACAAGACGAGTCACAGAAACTTTCATTACTACATAATTAACAGAATCAAATTAAATGTCTGCTTTGACCTGGAAGTTGAAACCAGACTCTCCGCTGATGTTCGTGCTTCAACCAACTGTGTTAAATTACGTTAAAGTGTTTGTTCCGTGACTCGTACGGTCCCATCGTTTGATGACCTCTCTGTGGTGGTCACCGCGGTGGGAAACCACCAGCAGCTGGTTACTTCTCACCTCAGGGTGCTGTTGATGGCTCCCAGCTCGTTGGCCTGCTCACACTCGCTCACGTCCGACACAGTGTTGGCGGCCTGGGTGTACTGCACACACAGGGGGGGGGGGGTTAGTAATACAACAAACATCAGGGAAGGTCTTTAAATGAAGACGCCGTGCAGCACGTCAGAAGCTTAACAGTTTGTTTTCTGCTACTCTGAGAATCATCAGTTGTCTCTTCAGGTCATATTCAGCTTTAGGCTGAAGTCTCTGACACGCAGCATCAGTTTCAGACCAGGTGGAGGAGTCTGAATTAGAAACACCTGCCGTTTCACGTCTGTCACACGCTAACGGTCAGTGAAGCAGGTTAAAGTTCAGGCGTCCAAACACTTCTGGTTCATCACAAGACAAACATCAGGCTGTGAGCCGGGAGCTGGCAAACACTCGTCTGTACGGCTGACTACCAGAGGAGATAAGCTGAGTGTGTGTGAGTGTGTGTGTGCGTCACTCCGAATGTGCTGGAACAGGTTCAGCTCTGACACCGCGTTCACAGCCGGCAGCTTCTCGTGTGTTTTAGTCTGAGCGTGGCGTATTCATTTCATAGACGTTTTACCAGCTGACCTGTGTATCTGTGCGGACACTGACCTTGTTGTAGTTCCCCGACTTGATTCCAGCAGGAATCTTACTCTAGAAACAAACAGACAGATCATCCATTAAAAGCTGAACCTGCTTCTGTGTCAGACGTTACAGCTAATAACTACTAAAGTGTAAAACAATGTTTTAAAAATACTGGATATATGTCTGGTCACTGTTAGCGACCTCTGACCTCAGGACAGGGCTCCACATGACAGTCTTTGATGGAGCAGTGACCGTCGTCAGGCCAGAAGGGACACGGCCTCTTCAGGTTCACCTGAGAACAACCAGGAACAATGAAAACTAAAATAAGGAGAAGTTAAACTGGAGCCGCTCCGTGGCTGCAGCTGCTACAGTTCACAGCCCCAAACGTTTCTCTAGATAAATCTTCATCAAGCTGAGACACAAACACGGGAAAATAAAGCTGCAGTTAGACGAGTTCCAAAACGATTTTATGTCACCAACATGTTTTTATCTCACAGAAAAAGGAACTTTTCACACACGAGTTAAAATAAACAGAACACACAGCCTCTAATACTTTTAAGTTATCAGACAACAGTCAAACAGCTGATGAGTTCTGCTGAAGGAGGTTCACACAGTGCTCTAAAAGAAACATGTCAACGCGTTGCTGTGACCGTTTAATGGGTCAGAGCCACGAACAGCAGCAGCAGCAGAGTCTGACTGAGTTCAGGTTGTGAAATAGTTTCACGTCCTTCCTGCTCTGTGTCCAAACAGAAAAGAAAGCAGCTGAATGAGACGACTCAAGTCTTCAGCTTGTTGACGGGACTGAAACTGCGTTTAAAGAAGCTGAAAGTGAAGAGAACCACACGTGACAGGAAACACTTGCACTAACAGAAGCTCCTGTGGCGTTTACGGTGCAGGAGCAGCTCTCACCCTGTAGTATCTGAAGTAGTCTCGCTCCGTCAGCTGCTTGATGCGCGGGAAAATCTTGAAGTTGTTGAAGACGTCGATGCTTTCGACGTCGCAGAAGCAGTCGTCCAGGACGCCGGTGAGCTGGAGCAGAGCACGCAGAAAGGAAGAGAGAGCATGTGAATGAATAGGGATAGGGAAAGGACAGGTGTCTTTTATTTGATCTAATTCATTTCCTACTGTGACGTAGCTGGATTGACGTAACTCCACATCCACCTGATTGTGATTCATAAGCAGCTTCTAAACATTCAACATGTCGCTTTATGCACTGCGATTAAACTGTCTATTAGATCCCCACATGCCTGCACCTCCATACATAATGCATCCGCCAGCGTCACCTGACGCCGCACACACACTGGGTGCAGGCCTCCACCTGACTGCACCGTCAGCTTCACCTGTTAAACCACCTGTATGTAAATGTGAGTGCAGCGCTGAGCTCAGTAAACTGGTGCCACAGTCCAGCTGACAAACCACCATGTACCTCTGATCCACTGGTTTAACCGGCTCACGGCGCGCTGGCTTCAGCTGGACGTGTTACTGTTGGACAGTTAATCAAATACATCAGTTTGTTCTAAAGAATCACCTGAGGAACCAGAAGTGAAGAATTTTAACTTTTTAGCTTAAAAATATAAAATTTTAAGACTTACTGCAGCACAGAAACTGTTACCTGATTTGTATTTTTCATTGATTTCTGCCCAGTGAGCTGGTCTCTGTTGGTCATGTGTAGTTTGTAGTTTTTAGTATCTTTGCTGTTTGCATGAAGTAAATTTATATGCAAACCAGCTCTGAGACTGGATCAAAGTTTTTACACACACAGAACAGTTCGACGTGTTAGTTACACCAGACGTTATGTCAGGCTTTGTTCTTAATCCTACACGTTTGTAACTTCTTAAAAACACATTTACTACTTTTTAATGAACCGTTACAGGTTTGACAGAGAGAACATGTGTGAACTTTCACTCCTCTCTCACTTATTTAACCTTCTGCTCACAGACATTCACAAACAGCTGGAGAGTCTCAGCTTCACACAAACCGAACCAGCGCTGACCTCCGAGTACAGGAGTCCACCGAGCCTTAGGACCGACGCAAAGACGTAGATTTCTCTCAGCATCCTGAGGTTTCTCTTCGTTACCTTACACCAAAAACTTCTGTCACAGCAGCGACAGCAGCTGCTGTTCTGTCAGTCTGGGGGCTGAGCTGTCGTTACAGAGCTAAACCCCGCCCCCAAACACCCAGCTGGTAGACTAAGCCCCGCCCAATGTCCGCCTGTAGTCCTTTGCGCGCTGCCAGGCTGTTAGAGCTGTTTGTTGGCTGTGACACAAAGGACTACAACTCCCACGAGAGACCAAGAGAGGGAAACTCAGGCATAACCAATCAGAGTCCACCACGCTTTTCTACCTGGTCACGTTAATACCGTCAGTTTGACTTAAGAAACACACACAAACTGTTATTTTACCGTCATTTCATACTTAATAATAATAATAATAATAATGAATAATGCGTGTTGTTTGGACAGCTGCTAGACCCGTGTCAGCGCTACTGCGGGATTTTGGTGTCTTGTCCAAGGACTCCTCACATGTAGCTTCATGTTCAGTTTAAGATCACAAAAAACTAAACTGTAAATGTTTGAATCAGCAGAAATTAGAAAGTGTTTTATAGAACACTAATCATAAGACTAGTGTATAAAGTCATAAACTCGCCTATCACCAACAGTAACGCAGACAAAAGTCAAACTCACACAAAAATAATCTGACAGACATCGAAATGCGGTTTAATTTGTGTAAAATAATTATCGCTTGAAAACCCGGAACTGTTTAATAATCAAAAAAAAACTGAGTTTGGCGTTTCTTGTTATTTGCCAACAGCACCTGACGTTTCCTGCTCACAAACACGGACCAACATTAGTTGGAAACCTGCCATGAAATAAAACAGCACGTTAGCTGCGGCTAACTAGCATCACAAACGCGGTGACGTCAAATTAAGATGACAGTAGAAAATGCTAGAAGACTTTCTCAGCGGTCACTGATGTGTTGTTCGTCGGGAAAGCTTCGCTGTCTGTTATACACGGCGACACGAGGGTCTGTGGATGTAGTTAGTGCACCAACACCGTGTGGAGGTTACTTACATGGCACAGGCAGCTCTGGTCCTGACTGTCCGACCCGCTGCTCGGATGGTCGCTGTGCTGCGTTTGGGGTTTTACGTTGTTTTGGTGAAACCAACCTACAACAAAGTTGCCGAAAAACCAGACTAGCAGCAAAACACTAAACGCTCGTAACGTTACTTTCCACATCCCTCACAGCAGCTGTTGGTGCAAAATAAAAAAGAATCAGCAGGAGTTCTGCCAGCTCAGCCCGCACGGCAGTTGGTGGTGGCTAACTACGGTAGCTTCAGGCTAGCTGAAGTTAGCATCCGCAGGCTAACACTGGCTGTAAAACTCAGAGCGGGGCGGTGAACTGAACAACCCGGTGTCTGAGAGCTCTCACGCGGACATTCAGGTCAGGACAGAACCGGGGCCACTGTGTAATCACGGTCCATGTCACAAAAGTTCTGGTGCTGCAGCGTCCGCTAAACTATTACGTTAGTAAAATAAAGCTACGCGCTGCTTCCGCCTGCAATTTTCAAAATAATGGCTGTAAGAGCCGGTGTCTAGAATAAGAAGCTATAAGAAGCTAGAAACGACCAAAAGCAAAAAGCAAAACCCTGAGTGATGAATCTTAAACTGACAACCTAAACTTATGCTGCTGTTGTACATAACTTTACCCATGAAAACAGAACAAGGACAAACACAGAGGCAGGAAAAGGTGGAGCAACAGCAAACGAACTGGTGAGATTCAGTAAGTGAAAGTGAAAGTTTGTCAGAGCAACAGCAGAACTACAGTCGAGACAAATCTGTTTCTACTTATAACAAATTAATCTGTTCTTCTTCAACTGACTGACTCAATCTGACTCAAAGACTGGTGAGAACAACTGATAATATTAACTATTCTATGTTTTTAATATTTATATTTTAACAACCTGCATTAACAGAAAACCTCCACTGTTTGATTATCACATGACTCTAAGTGAAACTTTTAAGAGGTTAGAAACAGAAACAGTTCAACTGAACATTATACAGCTTTACTTGATCGTTTTTATTATTATTAATTATTTTCTTGTTCTCAGTGTGTAGACATGTCTGCCGCCAGCTGTCTTCTGTCTGAAGACCAGTTCCTGTGCTCCATCTGTCTGGATGTGTTCACTGATCCAGTCTCCACACCATGTGGAC
>JAUMHF010000001.1:664770-702532 GCA_032359275.1 Microctenopoma steveboyesi
GAAGAGAAACACAGAACAACAGAGAAACAGGCTGAAGATGTCGTCCAAGATCTGGAACAGGAAATCTCTGAGCTGATGAAGAGAAGCACTGAGGTGGAGCAGCTCTCACGCTCTGAAGACCACCTCCACCTGCTCCAAACCTTCCCATCCCAGAAAGCTGCTCCACCCACCAAGAACTGGACAGAGGTCAGAGTTCATCCTCCATCATATGAGGGGACTGTGGTGAGAGCTGTCGCTGAGGTGGAGGAGAATCTGAGTGCTGTAATGAAGAGAGTGTTTAAGGCTGATCTTAAGAGGGTCCAGCAGTATGCAGTGGCAGTTACTCTGGATCCTGATACAGCACATCCTGAACTCATCCTGTCTGATGATGGAAAACAAGTCCATCATAGTGATGTGAAGAAGAATCTTCCAGACAATCCAGAGAGATTTTCTAATTATGTTTTTGTCCTTGCAAAACAGAGTTTTTCTTCAGGCAGATTTTACTTTGAGGTTCAAGTTAAAGGAAAAACTAAATGGACATTAGGAGTGACCAGAGAGTCGATCAGAAAGAAAGGACTAGTCATACTAAAACCTTCAAATGGTTTCTGGACTGTATGGTTGAGAAATGGAAACGAGTATAAAGCTTGCCCTTCAGTCCGTCTCTGTCTGAAGTCTCGTCCTGAGAAGGTGGGGGCGTTTGTGGATTATGAGAAGGGTCTGGTCTCCTTCTATGATGTAGATGCTGCAGCTCTTATCTACTCCTTTACTGGCTGCTCCTTCACTGAAAAACTCCACCCATTCTTCAGTCCTAGTTCTAGTGATGTTGTTAAAAACGCATCTCCGCTGATTATCTGTCCTGTCAATCAAACTGTCTGCAGCGTTATCAAGAGTGTGTAATTTCTCTGAGATGAAAACATTTTAATGTAATTTAAACTGACCAATCACCTACAACAATTGTTTGTATGTAACAGAGACACATATAAATCATGTTTAGAATATTCTTACATGAATAAATTCCAAATCTTTGGACTGTTGTTTGTCAGCTTCTTTCTCTACTGTCACATGTCACAGTTTAAACATTGCGTTTTCAAGGTGGTATTGCCCTAAGCTTAATTCACCAAGCTGTAGTGATGGAAAGCCAGAATTATGAAAAAACTCCACTTACTGACCTGTAACTGTCACCCGGACTTGTTCTTTCTAGGACACTGTTTTAGTGTCAAAAAATGATAATACTGGTCATGATTGTGCTCTTGCACCTGTGAATAATTAGTGTGCCTAAATGAAAGGAAGCAGAGCTGCATCATTTCCTGTTCACCTGTTGCTGTTCTGTCGTACACTGTACGATGGTGGAGCTAATGCTGCTGCGCTGATTCACTGAATCAAGAGTTCTCTCAGGTGTGCTTTATGGCAACTTCAGCATAAAAAGTTTTAAATCGTTATTTGATATTTTTGGCTTGCCCTAAATCTGGGCCTGCTCACATGAGGGGGGGATGCAGGGAGCAGTGTTTAGAAATGCAGAGTGGAGTTTGTTGCCATCTGGCAAAATGTGAAATAATATTAAACACAAATATTAATTTAATTATATTACCATGCGGCTTGTGACCTTTCTGGATTCAGTAGGATCTATACTTAAAATATAAGTATAAAATAAATATAGTTTTATTTTGAAGTGTTCGCCGTTTCCTGTTGTTGACCTGCTGGTACATTATTTTGAACATCGTAGCCGGAAGCTGGATGGTCGCAAGTGCCGTAGTTTAACCGTGATGATGCTGAGGAGAGAGCATCCTCGGCCGCAGGTCTTCTCACAGACAGACCGTGTGTTTGGGTCAGAAAGGGGCACGTCGTTTCTGTGCGTTTCTTCTGTGCCGTGACTTCAGACTGCTCCCGGTAGAGATCAGACTGCTCCCGGTAGTCTCCCGTTCAACACGCCGCTGATCTTTCGAGCTCAGCGATGGTGGATTTGTCCGAAAGTGGTGCAGTGTCACCCGGACACAGCAGACACGGACAGGGCTCCGGTAATACCGCGAAAAAAACGTCGAAAAAATCGCGAACGAGAAGAGGCAAACGGGGAAGAAGAAGACGGAATAAAAAGAGCAACAGGAACAACAAGACACCACCACCGTATTTACCCCCGGAGGTAGCTAGCGTCCGTTAGCCTGGGGATTAGCTAGTGGTGCTAACTCAAAGTGTAGCTGGTGTCTGGCTAATTACTGCTGCTGCATTATTGTTTACACCACACCAGTAAAATATATATAACACGACTTTGCAGTTATATTATTTATTCTTAACAGGCTGAAATCTGTTCTTTTGTTTGGAGAAAACGTCAAATCCAAACCTCCCTGACTTATATCAAAATTAAGAAATATTTTCTGGTAAGGTCTGTTCACAAATGCTGCATTAGTCCAGTCAATAGAGTTTTTGTAATAAAATCAATAGGTTTTAAATTCGGCATGTGTTACAAGATTATTTTCTTAGTGTTATTAATAAAAAAGAACATATAATATTATTATAACATATATATATAGTGCTATAACCAACAACACGTCTGACTGTAATTCTCAGAAATGATCCAAAGGTATGGAAAGCCAAAAAGGTCATAAATTATCCCCATTTTTTCTGCTGATCTTCATGTTATATTATTCTACAGTGTTTTTTTAAGCTGTCTGGTGAAATAAATGAGATAACAACAGACAGAATCAGACAATGTCCATAATAATACAGTTGTGGCCAGATCCAGGTTGTCCACATACGTTAGTCCAGACAGCACAACATTCATGTTTTCTTTTGACTTTATTCCTTGTTAACTTACCTCATTTGTCTGTTTCAGGCTGAAGAAGGAAACATAGAATATAAGGTAACTCTTAGTTTTTCATACTATAATATAAAGTGCAGTAGGTTTTGTCTTGGCCTGTTTGGATAAACAGGGTCAGTCAATCATTAATTAGTAAAAATATTAGTAGAAGAGTCGAATGTATTCTGTAACTATTTTGATTATGGACGGTTTTCTGTAACACATTAGACAGTTTGACCATGAAGCAGGTGTTCATTTCTTTCTTATATGGAAATCCCTTTGTAATCCACCACCAGCTAAATGACAATGTTAACTACAGACATTTAACATGGTAACATTCTGTTACTACTTGAACCTGATGTTTCAAGCTTGAAACGACAGAGATACTGAACACATTATTACACTGCAGTAAAACCACAGTGGACTTTGTACTTTCATCAGGTGTGTTTATTAACTTTCTTATCTCAGCGTCTGTTTAGTTTAAATATGTAGCACAAACCATAGTCAGACTACAACAAACTTTATTCAAGATTCAAGATTCAAGAGGTTTTATTCGTCACGTACACAGTTATACTCGTATCTTTGTGTATAGGTCAGAGGAAAAACACTGTCTCGCTTTGTTGTGTTTACGATCCAGTTACAGTTTATTAAATGGTATTTAAAGTTTAGCTGAAGTGATGCTGATAAGATCTGCTTTTTATAGTTAAGTATAAAGGTTTGATTGTAATCTTTTTTCTTTTTTTTAATGATCATATCATTTTGATCCTAAAGAAATCAACACTAACACTTTTTATAAACTGCTCATTGAAGTAGTACAAACATTCAGTTTTAGCAAATACTTACTATAAGTTTATTTAAATAAAAAATGTAATATGTACATTCTTCACTGCCAGAGTGAGCTACTGAAAATACTTTCTCTTTACATTGTCACTGTTTTTAGTCTCTTCAACATTTTACTGTCACAGTTTGTTTTGGTGCAGCACACACAGCAGTTAACTGTTTATAGAGCTGTGATTAATAATTGTTTCTGTGATCTGCTGCGATCAACCTATTGATTTGCAAAGCAGCAGAAATCAAAGTGAAATATTCACGTTTCACTTTTTTGCAGCAGCTTTAAATGATTCAAACTATTGAAAACATTAACATTATTTAATTTTTACCTGCTGGATCATCATGTGTCTCTCCGCTGTCGTTGTAGCTGAAGCTCGTCAACCCCACTCAGTATCGCTTTGAGCACCTGGCCACGCAGCTGAAGTGGCGTCTGCAGGAGGGCCGCGGCGAGGCCGTCTATCAGATCGGGGTGGAGGACAACGGCCTGCTGGTCGGCCTGACAGAGGCTGACATGAAGGCCTCACTGAAGACCCTGAGGAGGATGGCAGAGAAGTAGGTGAAGGCGTCTTTTTAGGGTTTATGCTTTTTTTTTTCAATTTAATGCATCATACCAAGTATGAACATGAAACTGTCCTCTTCTTGTAGGTTAAAGTTTATAGTTCTTTATAATGTATTAATATAACTTAGACTAGAAATGACCTGGACGACAGTCTGTAAGGTTATCTGGTGTGGTTCTTTATAGCTCAGTGTGTTGTTTTGAGTAGTCGTCTGTCTTATTGGGTCTCTATTGTCCGTCCAGAGTCGGAGCTGACATCACTCTCCTCCGAGAGCGGGAGGTGGACTACGACTTGGACAGGAACACTCGGAAAATTGCTGAAGTGCTTGTTCGAAAGGTTCCCGATGATCAGCAGGTGAGATTCTGTCCTACCTGAGTCTTTGTCCTGATGAAAGATGTCAAACGCTGTCCTTCTCCTCCATCTTGTTGTTGTGGATCGAGAAAGTTCTTGGACCTGCGGGTGGCAGTACTGGGGAACGTGGACTCTGGGAAGTCGACTCTGCTGGGCGTCCTGACGCAGGGCGAGCTGGACAACGGACGCGGCCGAGCGCGGCTCAACCTCTTCAGACACCTGCACGAGATCCAGACCGGACGCACATCCAGCATCAGCTTCGAGATCCTGGGCTTCAACAGCAAAGGAGAGGTGACAGAGGCTGAAACAGCAGATTTAACATTGTGGTTCACTTCATGTCGTTTGAGTTTCGTTGTGTTTGAGACTGGAACCAGTGTTTTGGAAATAGAAGAGAAAACCCTGCCCTGGTGGATTTAAGAGTTCTCTTAAGTTCTGTTATCCTGTGTTGTTCTGTCTGACAATGTTCAGAAAGTACATCAACATTTATTTTGTACATGAATTTATCTACAATCCAACAGTTGAGTGAAATATCTTTAGACTTTACATCCAGAAAATCTGCTTTAAACAGTGGTGATGGTGAGGTTGAGTCATCAGCAGAAACGTGGACACGCTCTCATCATACTGTGCTGCAGGTTGTGAACTACAGCGAGTCTCGGACGGCTGAGGAGATCTGTGAAAGCTCCTCTAAGATGATCACCTTCATCGACCTGGCCGGTCACCACAAGTACCTGAAGACCACCATCTTCGGCCTCACCAGCTACTGCCCCGACTTTGCAATGCTGGTGGTGAGCGCCAACACTGGCATCGGTGAGCTGCAGGGGCATGCGTCAACAACACGAAGCAGCTTTTACATTTTACACGTGTTTACGTCAGTCTGGCTGCCAGTCGACACTTCTCCTCCAGGTGTGGCTCCTGGAGGGGGGGGGGTTAATATAATAAATCCCTCCTCTGGGACCACTTTGACTTGACTCCCAGCTCTGACGGTCCTGAGCTCTGAAGTGGATGAAAGAGATCAGACAGTTTGTAGCTTTAAAAAGAAAATGTCTCAGTGCTGTTTAAAAAAAAGACAAAACAATGACTTAAAGTCACCACTAGAGGTCAGAATGTAACAACAAGCTCGTCTGAGTTTAGAGTCAGAGCTCATTTATTACACGAACTAAATGTTCACTCTGAACATTCAGATTTATATAAAACAATAAAACGAAGGAGGAAAACGCAAATAAATATTAAATTAATTTCCTCTTCCAGCTGGTACCACGCGGGAGCACCTGGGCCTGGCAATGGCGCTAAAAGTTCCCATCTTCATTGTGGTCAGCAAAGTGGACCTGTGCTCCCGCGGCACCGTGGAGCGAACAGTTCGGCAGCTGGAGCGGGTCCTAAAACAGCCGGGCTGCAACAAGGTGCCGATGGTGGTGTCCCACCCCGACGACGCCGTGACGGCCGCGCAGCAGTTCACTCAGTCCACATGGTGAGTACAAATACTGCTACTACTACTACTGGTACTATGTGGAGGAACCCACACATATATGCAGGTAGTTTCTCCTCGAGATGGGGGGGACTCTAGGTAAGTCACACCGGTCTGGGAACGCCTCAGTGCCCCCCCGGAGGAGCTAGAGGAGGTGCCCGGGGGGAGGGAGGTCTACTGCTCCTGCAGCCTGGACAGATGAACAAAATGTATCAGTAAACTTAAAGCTCTGTTGTGTGTGTGTGTGTGTGTGTGTGTGTGTGTGTGTGTGTGTGTGTGTGTGTGTGTGTGTGTGTGTGTGTGTGTGTGTGCAGTGTCACGCCCATCTTCACCCTGTCCAGTGTGTCTGGAGAGAGTCTGGACCTCCTGAAGGTTTTTCTGAATATCCTTCCTCCTCTGAGCAACAGCAAGGAGCAAGAGGAGCTGATGCAGCAGCTCACTGAGTTCCAGGTGTGTACATCCTCACACACACACACACACACACACACACACACACAGAAACACAGACACACACAGAGACACAGAGAGACACACACACACGCTACCTGAGCGGAGTGTAATTACGTAGCGATTCCTTTGTGTGTGTGCAGGTGGATGAGATTTACTCAGTTCCTGATGTTGGGACAGTAGTTGGAGGAACTCTGTACAGGTGAGAAATCATCATCAGGAAAACTGTCCCGTGAATAGCTACAAGTACAACCATCACCACGACAACAACACAACACTGTGTGTGTCTCAGTGGGGTGTGTAGGGAGGGAGAGCGGCTGGTGGTCGGTCCCACGGACGAGGGGCGTTTTCTGCGTCTGAAGGTGGGCAGCATCCAAAGGAACCGCTCGGCCTGCAGGGTGCTGAGAGCAGGACAGGCCGCCACGCTGGCTCTGGGGAACTTCGACCGCTCCCTGCTGCGCAAGGTCAGAGGTCACATGTCTGAGTACCTCGAAACGGAGCACAGAACCCGCTGTTCTGGTCCAGGTTTTGGGTTTAAATGACATTTAGCAGCGGGCACACCAGAGCTGCGGCCTGGTAGCTCAATGGGTTAAGCGTCAGACTGGGATGTAGGAGGTCGCAGGTTCGAATCCCGTCTGACTCCTAGTCCATCCTCTACCAGGTGTGTCCCTGAGCCAGACACCCAGCGCTAGCACCTTGTAAGTCACTTTGGATAAAAGCATCTGCCAAGCAAAGTAAAGCTGAGGGATGGTCCCAGCAGCAGGGGGCTCAGTGAGCTGGATTGATTTTTGTTTTAAATTATTTACACGTATATTTTATAACCAGTGTGGAAATTAAAAAACATTAACAAATACAGAAAATGAACCTTGTTGCTAACAACAGTGACCAGAGTCAGTTAGCGTTAGCATCAGCAGCACCTGAGCTTCACCTGTTAGTCAGTAGCAGCACAGTCTGATTAATTGTTTTAGGGATAATTAGGGCCCTGAATGCTATGAGCCTCGGGGCCAGGGTTTCTTAACTCGGCCCGGTGGCGGATGATGGGTTGTTGCAGGGCATGGTGATGGTGAGTCCAAAGATGAACCCGACCATCTGTTGTCAGTTTGAAGCCGCCATCGTCCTGCTCTTTCACGCCAAGACTTTCCGCCGGGGGTCACAGGTCACCGTGCACGTCGGCAACGTCAGGCAGACGGCGACTGTGGAGTGCCTCCACGGAAAGGTGAGCGTGTAGATTCTATAACGGCTCCGCCCAGTTCGCCGTGTTCTGTTTAACGTCATCGCGTTCTGTGGCTGCAGGACGAGCTGCGAACTGGAGAGAGAGCCGTGGTTCGATTCCGCTTCATCAAACACCCCGAGTACCTGCGGCTGGGCGCCAAGCTGCTCTTCAGAGAGGGCGTCACCAAAGGCATCGGCCACGTCACCTGCCTGCTGCCGCCTTCCCAGAACCACGACCAGAATCAGAACCACGACCAGAACCTGCAGGAGCTTTAAAAGCCGACAGAGAACTTCACTGGACGTGGTCAACGCTTTCTGATCGGGTTCACCCCCCGCCACATGTCGGCGTGTTAATCCTGCGGTCTGGATCTGTAGTTCTGTTGCAGTTCGTCGTCTTCATCTTCCTCCCAGCAGATGTCCATGTCTCGAGTTAAAGCTGAACGGCCTCAGTGGACTTAAGCCTGGACGGTTAATCTGATGTTGTTCCTCAGAACGATTTAAGCGGCTCATTTTTCTCAGCAGGATTATTTTTTTGAGGATTTGAGGAACGGTTTGAAAGCGTCTCGGTGCCGTAGCTGGAGTAGTGACGAGGTGTAACCGTAGTTCCACAGGAAGGACCGACCTCTCTGATCGTAGTTGTGTGTGTTTACATCTCTGTGAGCTTTTTCCTCTGTGCACTGAAGGTGGCACTCTGTTTTGGGTTATGTGCACCGACTGTGAATCAGACTACAAACATATTGTTAACAGCAGCTGTAGTTTAGATTTTGGTGCCTTCAGAAACTTAATTAGTTCCCCAAACATCATATATGTAAAGCAACGGTCAAACAGCAAACACAGCTACAGAAGCTCAGTTGTACTTTTTCAACACCTGGATGCATTTTGCTGCCGTTACCAACCTGTGTGTCTGTTACTGCAGTCAAGCTAAAATATTTGTCCCCTCGAGCCCTGCAGTCTCCTCAGAATCGATCAGAACTGCATGAACGATGTTTTCTCTTTTGCACTTTATCCTGTATTTCTGTGTTATGAAGAATCACGTTTCTCTCTTTTCCAGTCTGTTGATTCGTTTATTCACAGAGCAGCAGCACTGGAGCTGATGAACCGTCCGAAGGACCAGGCGACGCGTCTCTATGCGAGTGTGTTTTCCTCAGTCCAAACAATGTGTTTTAAACGACGCACATCCACGCGGTGTCTGCAGCCTTTGAACTGCTGAAGTCTGCACATCCAGAATCTACATTTACAAATGACTGAACGTTCTGTTTTGCGGTTTGCTCTGAATAAGTGTTCATGTGCTTTTTGCTCTAAACATAACCTGCATGTTCTTTAACGGGCAGAAAAACGAATCCTTCCTTTAACACATAGACTCTGTATCCAGTGACGTGTCCAAACATTATTTTTCTGAGGTTCTGTGCAATTGTAAACCTGAGTATCGAATGTACTTTCCTTGGATCCTGTGTAGCATTTGAATTTGCTTACTGTTCACATGGAGTTACTGTTGACTTTGCACTTTGTCCTGTCCTGGGTCTGCATGTGTTCGTCGGAGAGCTGCGACCGCTGACGCTGCAGTTCGAGGAAGAGGTCAGAGAGTGTGACGACCTCACAAACACTGCAGACATTTAGAAAGTTTAGAGTTTGTTATTCCCGACCGCCCCTCGAGCTCGTGAATAAACTGTCTGAAACATCTGGTCTCTGTGGAAGGTTTTATTTTTCTAACATAGAAATCAGTTTCATCTCTGTGCTGAGAGGAAAATACAACTGTTCGCTTTGCTCCAGCTGAAGTGCTGTTCCACTCATCAGCAGATGTACAGTAGAACATTCAGTTTCACTTCAGTTTTGAGGTTTTATTTAAGAATGAAACTAATTTAGGTTTTAAAAACATTGTGCTGCAGCAGAAGTCTGGGAGAAGTTTCTTTAACGTGTCCTGTGTCGGTTTGGGAACATTCAAATACTAAAAATATCAAACTCTTATTGACTGATCCCATCTTTCATTTGACTCTTTACAATAAGCTTTTTTAGTCACTAGGGACCCAACTACATTTTTCATTTTCATTTAATTTTGGCTGCTACATGTGGTGAATGTAACAGATACGTAACGAAGTCCAGAGATTCTGGTTCTTCCCATATTTCATTCAAACCTTCTTGACTGCTGCATGTTGGAGCTCGCATTCTCTTTTTATGTTTCCCAGCTTCATCTCTTTATTCAATAAAAAAAGAAAAAGAAAATATCACTGGATAAACCGGAAAGAAGTTTCAGATTTAGCTCATCAGGATCAAAAGTCAAAATTTTACATATGACAATATTGATTATCTGCGTTTTGGAGAAATGATGTGTTCAGTGACCACAGGAGGACTGGATCCGTTCACTGTGACAATCTTTGTGCTGAGGCTAAAAAAAACTAAAAGGATCCACCAACTGTTCAGAAAACATCCAACTGTGTGTGTTATTTCACAGCGTCTCTCTCTCTGCTCAGTGAGTCCAGGAACATTCTGGTCTTCTAAAGGATTCATCAGCCGCCTGTTAAGCCAGGCTCCTCTGCCGCAGCTTGATCCTCAGATACAGCTGGGAAATAAAAGGAGAAAGAGTTTCTCATTAAAACCTCATTAAGATCGAAATCAAACGCTGACGCTTCTTACATAAGACTGTTGAGTAACAGGATCCTCAGAAACTTCAGCTGATGCTCACTGGCAGAGTCGATAATTCTATTTTCACTGAGCTCAGAAGAGTCTGTTCTGTTAAACTTCCTGTACCTGGTAGCACCTGGTACCACCTGGTACCACCTGGTACCACCTGGTGTGAGTAATAATGTTAAGGAACTTTTCCAAGGATCTCATAGAAGTAACAGACAGCTCTGTGCTCACCCCCAGCAGGTTGCGGGGGATGTAGCCCTCCCGGTCACCACACCGCGCCCACCACCACTCCGTTTCCACCTTGTCGTCGCGTCTCAGCACCGTCATGCAGTCACCCGGGCTGAAGCCGAGCTCGTCCTCGTTTTGAGGTTCGTAGTCCCACAGGGCGTACACCACGCCGCGGTTCATGACGCCCATCTTCTCCTGAACACCTGCCGGGACACGACAAAGAAGAAAAAACATTTAGAAGCATAAGCATCGTCTGCTGAGACCTTGACCACGAACGCTCCTCAAACTCAAACAGTAAAGACAGAACATCTTAAAGCAGCTTGCATTTTACTTTCTGTTTCAGAACCACCAAGAGTTCAGTTTGCTGCCGTCACGTTACACAACCGCTTTGAAGCGTGAATCATTGTGGGTTTTCTCACCATAGAGGAACTGGGAGCACTGGGCGTAGCCATCCTCCATCTCCTCACATTTGTCAGCAGCTGTTTGCATGTCGCTGTAGGTGGTGGCGAACACGGCTGCCCCGGACTCCACCAGGAACTTACAGACCTGCACGTTGTTACAGGAGGCAGCACAGTGGAGGGGGGTCCTGCAGGGGAGGAGGAGAGTTCAAACAGACCAGCCTGATCCTAGATGGCCCGTATCTCATCTTTGATTCTAGTAGTGACTAGAACTGTGGTTCACATCTCTGGGTAAAGCTTCCGAGCCAATCAGAGCTTTGTATCAGTTAACAGAGGGGGAGAGTAACCACATTCACAAAAAAACTCTGGTTCAGACTCACCAGCCGTCGCTGTCTGCAGCGTTGACGTTGACACCGTACTGAACCAGAAACTTGACGATCTCCGTGTGGCCGGCACAGACGGCGTTGTGCAGCGCTGTGATGCCCTCATCGTTCGGCATGCTGGGGTCGTCCACCTACAGGACAGACGTGATCACACTGAGGTCACTGCTGAGATCTAGTAACGTCAACCTTTACTAAGCTTTAACCTCAAACACTGATTCTGTTCAAACACTAAAGATCCAATTTAACGTAAGAGTAAAAACCAAACAGCAAAGAAACTTTCATAGCTCTGTTTCCAACCGTCCACCCATGTTTGAATCTCTCCTAAAGTGATTATAAACGTTTGGGGACATGCTGTTTGCTATGCAGCTCGTCGTAGATACGCCTTCTGTGAATATTGTGTGAGACTGAAGTGACTCACATCGTAGATGACCCTCTGGACGAGGTCGTACTCTCCCTCCAGAGATGAGTCCAGCAGCAGAGCTAGAGGGTTGAACTTCACCCGGGCTCCGTGGTCGGTCCGCTCTGAGCCGGCTTTACGGAGGATGGACTTCTTACCCTGAGAAAAACAACAGAAGTCAAGACATGAAGATATTTAATTCAATTCAGTTTTATTTATATAGCGTCAATTCACATCTCGAGGCACTTTACATTGTAAGGTTAGGGTTTTACAAAGGTCAATGAGAGTCACTCACTGGTGGCACCGAGACCTGTCCAGTGACTTCTGGTGCCTCCAGGTTCAGGACATCGTCTCCCTGCACCGCCTCATCACAGGTGGGATATGGTGGAGGTGGGTAGGGAGGAAACGCTTCTGGAAAGTGGCCCTGGCGGACTAAGGCAGGCGGGCACACCTCTTCTTCCTCCTTGTCCTCTAGAGGGGGAGGCAGAGAAGAGCAGGAGGGGGCGTCAGGGATGGGTAAGCGTGGGGGCAGGGGAGGTGGAGTCAGCTCATCATCTGGACTCTCAGAACACGACTGGTTGAAAACAGCTCCAGTTCCATCACTGGTCATGGATGTTGTGCCCTCCTCAGTATAGGGTTGAATGTTAGTTTCTGCTGGACCGACTGTCTCCATAGGGATAGTTTCCATGGCGGCCAGTGTGGTCTTCTGGTAGAGGAGCTTCTGGATGTTGGGTCCGGCTGGGCCCTCGGGCTCTGTGATGGAGCTGCGTTTCTTCAGAGGACGGGGGGCATGGTGCAGCCGGCGGCGCAGGGCCTCAAGGTCGACATCGCTGGGGTTCCTGTGGGTGTTTGACAGGAAGGGGAGGAGCTTCGTGGGGCTGAGTGGTCGAGGGGTGGCGCGTTCCACTGTATCTGCTCCGACACCTTCACTGTTTCCCTGGCAACTGCTGTCAGCCTCACTCCCATCGGAGACACAAGACCAAGAGTTTACGGTGGTGTCAGAGCTGACAGACTGCTGCCCCCCGCTGGCGGGGAGGACTGGTTTTCCATATACTGTAAGCAGAAACACTGAAGTCAGAGGCAACATGCCAACAAAACCAACGTGTGCTTCAGCAGGGATGGAAACTCTTGCTCCTACAGTACTTCTAACAAGTGTGTTAACATCAGGGACCACACAATATCTCTGACAGCGCTGGGAGTAACTGAGTCAGTACTCACCTCTGGGCTGGCTGCGGGGCAGTGTGCCTGATTGGTAGCCTTTCGCTGGTGTGGCTTGCTGAGTGTACATGGAGTAAATTGAGGAAGCCGCAAGAGTCTGAGGCTTCTGCAGCACAGGAGGGGGGCCGTCTGAGAGGTCAGGGGTGTAAGGTCGTACAGCAGCTGCAGGAGGACTCTCCTGCTTGTTGGGCAGAGGCAGGGTGTTGCTGTGGCTGGAAAGGGCATCTGGAGCCCTAAGGTGGACCCCAACTGGCCGTGCTTTACCAGGGAAGGTCCCAGTGCTGTATGAGGGCTTGGAGAATGTTGGAGGACCAGACGGGGAAAACGGTTTGGGTTTAGTGGGGACAGGAGGAGGTGCAGCCATCTTAGACAGACCTTTACCTGAGGACTAAAGATGAAACCACATTAAATACACTATAAAAAACAGAAATAAAAATAGGTAATACATTTTGGTAAAGTGCTGTGTTAAAAGTTACGTTTAAGTAGTAAGTAATAAACATACAAATCATTACAGTAACTTTCAAAATAATAATAATATTAATAATAATAAATGATTCATCAGATTAACAATTAATATTATATATATATTATTAATATGACTGCTCAGATTTCCATTATTATCTCTCATTGTTTTATGTTTATTAATCTTCATTAAACTGATTATTGATCTTTCTTGGTTTGAGTTCAGTCATTCAATGATTAAAGATCCAATGAACCAGTTCTGACAGACAGATGAGTCAGAGTGAAGTGACACCTGTTTATCCCTGAGAGTGTCCTCAGCGGTGTGACTTGTTCGTGAGGGGACAGGAGGCGGGATGTCAAAGCCAGGGAGGCCTATTTGGTCTGTGAGGGTCTCACCACCTGTAAGAGACAAACTCACCATAACAACCAAGTCCTCTACTCTGTGGGAGGTTTTTAAACACAACCAGTATCTTTCACAGTGAGGCCGTTAAGCACTGGAGCCTCAAACAACAGGAATCGCAACCTGACTGACCTGAGTTGCGGCAGCTAAGGTTGGACATTCGAGGCAGGGTGGAGGCGTGACAGTTACCTCCGCTGCTCCAGTCAGAAAGTTTGGTTAATTTTGAGGTGTTGAAACCTGTGAGGAGCAGAGACACGAAAATCCATCACACAGCTCTGATGTGGACGTTTAAAACTTTGGCCCCGAGCACAGTACCTGAGGCCGGTTTGGCAGGTCTGGGAGGTGGCTTCAGGGAAGAGTCGGGCATGGGAAGGGTGGCAGTGCCATCTGGGTATGTCAGCTTCACCAGAACCTCCTGATGGACCGGCCCTGGAGGCCCCTGTGAACCTGTTGTAGAGGAGGACTGAATGTACGGCCCCACTGCTGCCACCCTAGAGCCGACTGTGTGCTGACAGGCCGCGCTGTCTGAGGCCACCTGACAGGATGGAAATCAAGAATTTACCAGGCTGGTGGTGGAACCAGTTCTGGACAAACTTCTACTGTTTCAGTAAACGTCTGAACTGAATCACTGAAGAAAAGATGGTGTTTAGCTGATTCTTCGAGTCGCAGGACAGAAACATATTCTCTGATTAGAAAACATTCACTTTGCATTTACGGCTGGGTGTTTGTGGCTTTCACTCACCGGCAAGTTCTCTTTCTGCTGCAGCGCGGCCTTCTTCTTCCAGAGCCGCTGTCTGAGTTCAGCCAGCCGACGGTCCATTGCTGCCACCTCCAAGTTCCTCTTGTTCAGGCTGTCTCTCTGATGCTGCAGCCGAGCGCTCTGGTCCTGGTTCAGCTTGTTTCTCAGCTGGAAGGAAAGAAGGTTTCAGTTCAGAGACGGAAATCAAGAATCGTTAAAAGTCACTGTCTCGTAGATTCAGTCTTCAGATTCAAACTTTATGAGTCTATTTTTCAGAAATAACTTTTAACTCCGCCTGCGATGGGCTAAATGAATATAATATGTTCTCAGAATAAAATCAGCAATGTTAAATGTCACAATACTTCAAGAGAACAACAGCTCAGAGAGGTCGCACCTGCAGCTCCTTATAGAGACGCTCCAGTTCAGCTGTGGAGGAGCAAGAAGAGTTGTGATGGTGAGGTGGAAGAGGAGGCTCCAGCTTGTTGCTCTTCAGCGCCTCCAGCTGGTTGCTCAGCTCCTCCACCCTCGCCACAGCCACCAGCAGCTCCCTCTGCTTGTGCTGGAACAGCCCGGTCATCTGCTCGATCTCCTCCACTGTCACACACACAAGATAAAACGATCGCCTGATTTTTATCCATGAAACCTTCATCATCATCAGAGACTAAATGACGTATGTATATCTTAAACAAGACTTGTTAGGTTTCTTGGCGAACAACGATTGTCAGAAAACCTAACAAGTCCAGTTGCTATTGGATAGAGCTTTTTTGAGATAACCATGACCTGGATGACTGAGAACCTTCACAGATATGTACCAGCTCGCTCTCTGCTGGTACACGTGGTTGTTCTTACATCTTTCTACAGACTAGAGTACATGTTCATGAGAAGTGACCAACACAAACACCTGACCTCTGTGACCTCTGTCACACTGACCTAGTTTACTGTTACTGAGGCGTTTCTGCTCCACCTGGCCCCTGAGGGCCCGGACCCGCCGCAGTTTGGCCTCCTGGTTGTGTGCGTTCTCTCTAAGCTGCCGCAGTCTGTCCTGTTCTGACGCCTCCTGCTGCTGCTGCTGCTGATCCTGCAGCTTCAGGTACCGCAGCTGCTGCTCCTGCATCACCCAGCAAACACAAACACACCGACCCGTCAGCTGTCAACAACGCACAGCTGCAGTCAGAAGACGTTCAGCGTGAGTATCAGAGGTTCTCCACAAATAGTAGTAAGGTAAAGGTAGTAGTAGTGTATAGTAGTTGTAATACTGGCAGTAATCACACGTGCAGATCCAGTAAAGGTCTCGGCTGAATGTTTTGGGTCTGTGGTACCTTGGAGGCCAGCAGCTGCTGCTGGGCGTTGATCTGCTGCTGCTGTCGGGTTGCCAGATCCTGCAGCTCGTTCAGCGTCATGTCCAGACGAGGAGCCGAGAGCTGCAACACACACAGAGTCAGAGTGAGTGTTCACCTTCAGGTGCCAAAACTGAAGTCCATGTTGTCAGAGCTCAAGTCTTTCACCCCGTTCTCCAGACATCTGTCCACAGAAGCCTTCAGCTGGTTCCTCTTTATCGACTGATCTGCAGCTCTGGATCCATCTGCACACAGAGCACAGATACTACTGATGCTGTGGAATGCGGTGCGGAAGGAGCTTTTTTGATAAAATGTTTACTAACTGCAGTGATTTTAAATCCTTTCCGGATTCTCGTGCAGCCAACACCTTGACCCGGACTGTTTATCAGCTCAGAAAAACCTCAGAGGGGATTTAGAATCCCCTGACAAAACCCACATCACCCAGCAGCTGCACACTTCAGCCGTAAGCTGATTACAGATGATCATCCACTGTAGTTACACAGTGACGCTCCTCTGTTAGTGTACGACAGATCCTGCTGTTGATCTGCACCATGTGCTAGATGACGTATAATCTGACTTCCACACACTTTATCCAGCGTGTACCCTACTGATCCCACTTCTGACAAACACAAAGTGAGATAACTTTAATGAATGTTCGTGAAGGTCCTTAATTCACCCGCTGAGCATCTCCGAAGATCTGAAGTTAAAACAGTTTGACCCTGATCAAACAGAGCGTGACGTGTTTTTCATGTTGAGGTTACTACATATATGAGCAGGTTGTGTTGTAACGGTTCCCTGTAGTTACAGTTTCTGGACTGTGATTCATGCCACAGATAAAAAACAACATGAACCAGATCACACAGGTCATATTACTGAATTTACTTAGATAATGAGTCAGCAACGCGGTCCATCCCTCACCGGCTTCCCACCAGCCAACAGTAGAGCTGTGTTCACCTAAACAAGGTGATTTAACCATGACTGCTTTTCTCACCCGACTCTCGTCCTGGAGCTCTCTGATGGTGCAGGAGGTAACGAACCTCCCCCCTCTGCTGCCCCCACTGCTGCAACACCTCCATCATTCTCTCCCCTTCTCCGACAACACGCTCTGATCATCACAAAACAAGTGTAGAAAAACGTTTAGCATGATATGCTGCAACCTGAAGAGAGCAGGTATAAAAACATTTATCTCTTCCTTAGCTGCCACCGTCTTCTTTGGAAACCAACCTGAGCCTCTCCACATCTCGGCTAGGTAGCAGTCAGCCTCGCCGGGCTCCTTGCAGAACTCCACCACATCTCTGCACAGCGTCTCTGGTGTGATGGGAACCTCAGTGAAGTGCTGGTCGTTGTTGCTGAGGTACACGGTGAGGAACATCTACAATCACACAGCAGAAGAACCAGAATAAGCTACTATATGAGTTTGTGTCACAGGTTAAGTTCAGACAAATTCAACAATGTTCCAAGAGAAGAAGAGAGAGAATGAGTTTGACCAGAAAGCAAATGTGAGCTGAAACTAAACCTGCCTTCTTCACCTTCATGGCAGCTTCCTGTGCTATTTAAGACTACAACTGATCTTTGTGGACAGACTTCTCGTTATGCACGAGGCCATCTGTTAGTGCAGCATGGTACCTGCTGCCGGGACCTGAGCCAGTTCGCCTCCCACAGTCCGCCAACCTGCGTGGAGGCAGCTTTCAGCGCTTCTCAGCCTTTATTTATCCTCTGATGGTGGGAATGAGTGATGACTTGCTAAAAGGCTCGTCTGAGGCTGCGGAGCTGCCCTGGGAATCTAAACCTTATCTGGTCCTGCTCTGGTGGTTTCAGCCATCACCTACTCTCCGTCTTCACTCTGTCCCACTTGGCCTGATCTGAAAAATTTGCTGCCTGCTTTGACCTTGCTGTTGAGCAGAGTCTCTCACTTCTTGGCTGCTCTCAGTGCTGAATAGTCACAGCGAGAGGAGCTAAAAACTGGAGCTTCTTTGTGGGAACAAAGGAGGATAAATTGCACCTATCAAATTGTTTTTTTAAAACCTTACTGACATGGTTTCTGAATGTGTGAAATAGAACACAAACGTCTGCTAGACCTAAGATAACGATATATGCTGAGCTATTTTCCCCGAAGAACACTTTGACCTGCTGAGAAAGGTCAGTAGGACTAATCCTTTAGGAACCTTTAAATTTCATGACTGATCTCCAAAACAGATCATCTGCTGAGATATGTAAGTGTGGGGAAAACACTCAGTCATGAGTTCTACGTTTTATTTCTCTGGGTATTGGATGCATGGCATTTTCTCAAAGATGAAATTGGAGCTGATCTGCTGTATTTCTAATAATGACTATTCTCACTTGAAGGGAGCAGAGGAGGTGTGAATCTGGCAGCAAGACTTTGCTCTTCGAGCCGTGGAACGACTGCACAGACTCACTGTGAAGCGTTTAAGTGGCTGGAAAAAGTCACACATCCTCATACATATGAATATTCACGTTGTGGACTGAGTCCTGGTTCACACCAACTATGAAGATGTTACCAGTTTGTTTCTCATGCTGCCGTCACAGATAAGTTACAGACGCGCGTCAGCAGATAATGACCAACAAACTGAAGCTGTAGAGTCTCAGCGACGGAGATGAATTGGTGTCAGAGAGAAGCCTGATGTCCTACATAGAGCTCAGAAGGAAAACTGGAGCACGCTGCTCGTCTTCAGGTTCATGCATATGAAGTGGGTCACTGCTGTCACTCACTGAACTGAGGTCGACCAGGCAGCCAATCACAGCCAGAGGAAGAGAGGTTGTCTGTCCCGGCGGACGACAACAGGGAGGGGGAGTGAGAACTCCTGTCGTACACGAGGCTGGTTACAGAACCTCAATATGTCCTAAGGACACGAAGGCGTCTACTCAGCAGCAGAGGACACTAAAAACACTCAGTCAGTCAACAGAGCCTCACAGAACCGGACGTCTTCCACTTCCTTTGTGGGAAACGTGCATTTAGCCACAGCTGGGACCAACGACGTCTCCCAGCAGCAGGTAGAGCTGCCCGTCGCTCAGTCAGTCAACAGGCCGAGGTCTCGTTAAACTCATGAGACTCCAGCTCTTAATCCAGCCAGGAATTAGCACAGCATCACGCTGCTTAATTCCAACAACCAGCCACAACCAACCCCCCCCCTCTGTTGTGAGGGAAGAAATTAATGATCTGTCAAGTGTCTGAAAGATGTCGGCAGCTACTTCAAAACAACGAAGCGTCTCCTGACGCTGTCACCGAGACATCACGGCACTAACAGACCAACACGTGGTGACGCAGCGTTCCAACTAAACCGCACAAGTACAAATCTTCATTATAATGTTCTTTACAGCAAACTGTGCTAGTAAACTGGTCTGAAGAGAATCAAACTTTTAATTTAAAATGTACCAAACTACACTTTGAGACGTTAAGAGAAGAGAAGAAAAACGTGGTGTCAGGAGGGAGGAGGCAGCACTGAACTGAATGTGAATCCAGGGAAACACAATCACTTTATTCGTGTTTTCCTGCAGCCCGGTGTCCGGTCTCTCTCTGCCCAGGGAAACGTGGTGGCAGCTGGCACGCTGCAGCTCACATCCCAAATGTTTAGTGGGCAGCGTGGACAGCTGGAGCCATATGGCCGACAGCATCACGTGATCAACCAATATTGGATTAATGAGACACAGGCAGCACTAAGCCCCCCGCTGTTCAGGATACTACCAGTCAACAGCATCAGCACGGGACGCCTCCACACTGGAAATGCTTCTGATTGGCTGCTACATGAAAAACGTCGTTTAATAAAGCAGGTGGAGATGTTGTGTCCGTCTGTGGACGAACACGTCACATTCAGCTCTGAGCATCACTCTTATTACTCTCACTTCATTTGTTTGAATGACTGAGGCCCGTCTCATACTCTCTGTGTGGTTCGGTTCACCTGCGTGAGACGAACTGGAACAAAATATGTAAGTGCTGAAGTCTGAGCTTGGTTTTAGGTGGTTTTTTCTTTTCCGTGTTGTCAGTGAGAGTCACGCCTGCATAAACGCCGTTGTTCTGGGAAAATGGTCAAATTTCAACATGACAAAAACCGGAACAAGCTGTAAATGAACACAGAGTTAAAGTTCCCCAGCAGCTAATGAATACTAAAATAACCCGGCTCCCATGTGACCTTCAGCAGTGTGTGTGTGTGTTTCTGGTTACTGTGGCAACAGTTACCAAGGAGCATGGCGAGCCCCACTGAACGCTGCCTGCAGCACGATGAGGATGCAGCATAACGCTCAGTGTGTCAGGATCCACCTGAACCCAGACTCTGGGCTTGTCGGTTGTTGGCTGGATGTGGGGAGAACGTGCAGACAGGAAATGAAGTAAGGACAAATCAGTGAAGAAGGAAGTGAGCATGAATACATATCACATCAGCAGCCAGTCATTTATCATGTGAACAACAAATCAGAAAATTATATACCAAGAATAGAAACAGACATATATTATCTCCCTGAGAGAAGCTTTATATAAGTAACATTTACTGGAGAGAAGAATCCTGTGGGAGGTGGGAATAAACACAGAGACGAGAAGTCTTTTGTTTGTTTGTGTTTGACTAAGGTGTCGTCTGCATGTGAGCGGTGACAAAGGTCTGAACAACAACAGCAGAGGAGAAGAGAAGCGCAGACACTTCCTCTGCAGCCAGATCACAGTTTCCTCAAACAGACCTTCCTCTTCTATTATTTAACACGCTGGGAAGATAAGTGACCGTACGAGCGGCTGATTGTAGCTGAAAACCACAAGTCATTTAGCGGTTTAATGTTTTTAGTGACACTGAGCGGCATCACTCTGTTTAAACAGCACAGGAACTTGGATTTAAATAATGTCTTCTTACGATTAAAGGGGCATTTTGTTCCTGTAGCATGTTTCATCTGCACGTGCTCCACAATCTACAACTGAACAGTCCATGTCTGAACTACCATACCCCTAAACTAAGTGGTTATCTGCCTCCCTGCTGAGTTTAGTGGCCAAAGGTCAAAGGTCAAAGGTCAAGGTCAAACAGACTTCATTCTTATCATGTTTGTCACAGTCATGTTGATGCTGTATCTCATCATGTCTCTGTTACTGCGTTGTTCCTTCATTGCCATGAACACACCCTGAGTCAGTTCCACATTCATCGCCCTGCTGTCGCAAACTCCACACACCGAGTGTGGATTATTCTGCTGCTGAAAATAGCTGCTGACGAGCAGCCCAAAAGAACGAGCTGACAGATGGACGGACGCATCGTTGGCCCGAGCCTTTTGGTGACAAAAGGAAAAATGTCGAACAACGCGCTTTTTAACGGGATTCAGTTCTGGGAGAGTCGGAGTGATCCACCAGGACTGAACCCGAAATGCAAACTGCTCAGAAGCAGTAAAAGTGCAGATGAAAAGGTCAACACACTCATTATAAACCAGGTCTCGTCTTCCATTCACAGCTAAGACAGCGGTCCAGTACGGTTCTATTATTAGTGGTGATACACACAGGGAGCCTCTGTGACATTCGCTGGTACAGTCACAAGATCGGTTCCACTGCTGCAGGTCACAAGCTGGAAACAAACTGAGACTGTTTCATGTTATTTATGGATTAACCAGAGAATAACTGTTAGTCTGACTCTGGACCAGTCCTGTGAGGGTAAAACGGACCTGCACAACATCCGGGCTCAGACTGGACCAGTCCGGTGTTTACTGTGTGTTTAGTTAAAAACTAAACTAACTTCAGTTCTTCAACACGACTGGAAACACAGAGGTTGTCGGTGAAACTCTCCCAACACAACCAGAAATACTTTTTATTCCAGTTTTTAATGGTGTCAAAAGATGCTGTTTAACTTAATGTTCAGTTATTTTAATCCATCACTCGCTTTGGATGAAGAACTAAATGTATCTATACATAAACACTGGGTTGGTTGTAAGGACCCCTCAGTCTGTCCAAAGGACCAGGCCAATGTTAATTGGCAATTAGACATCTTTGTTATCTACACATTCGTTACTTAAACATTGTCTTGACTTGTTCTTATTTTATTTTATTGTGTTCTTTATTTATTGTTTATTTACTTGTGTTCCTCTTCTTTTTTTCTTTCTTTCTTTACAATTCAGAGGTCGCTGTCAGTCGTACAAGCATTTCACTGCATATTATACTGTGTATGATTGTGCACGTGACAAATAAGTCAAGGTTACAGTGACTGAAATGAATTTAATAATCCGCAGATGAACCGAGTCCTTACACGTGATGAAAGTGATTTTTTCAGTAATATTTAAGGGTTTTATTCGCAATGGAAATAAAAACTAAAAGCCCTGAATGACGGGAACAGAGCGTGTTCCTACACTCACCGGCATCATGTTGGCAGGTCTCTGCTGTCTCCTCCAGGCTGCAGCTGAAACCTTTAAACCATGCTCCCCGTCCCCGTCCTCTGCTCCGTCTGCTCCGTCTGCTCCGCCCGCGTTATTCTCATCAGAATTAGAAGAATCTGCTTTCTGCCTGCTGCTGGTCGACCTGTTGCAGTGAACCCGCAGGCCCTGCCCGGCTCCCTCCGGAGAGACCAGACAAGAAGGAAATCTTCAGAGGAGCCGGTGTTAATCTGCAGGAAGGGAGGTTTCAAAATCAAGCTGCAGGGTTTTTAAAGACGGGAGCAGAGCACAAAGCGCGGAGGGCGGAGCTGGTGCAGCTCTCCCGCTGAGCCGCATCCAGGGTCTGTCTGACGGTATCTATGTGAGGGCATCACGAGCGCGCAGTCACCGGCCGGAGCGCGGCTGCTGCACAGAACACCGCTCCAGGCGCGGGGTTTCAAAATAAAAGCGCCATTACTGCGAATAGTGGTGCACTGCTCCTTTAATGGCAACAACACTAACAAATAGACACTGAAACAAATCAGCAGCAAGTCTACAAAAATCTGAAACGCTTTTTAGAATTAGCAACTTCTGTTTAACTGATATGTGTGTGTTCAATTATACAATAAACTCTTAGGAAGTTTATATTGTACTTACTCAAATATTTACACTTGTCTCTGAAATGAAATGTGTCAAACACCCTCCATCCTTTGTGCTTCACTGCATGGCAACAGAAACAGCTTGTGAATCTCCAGCTCGGTTTGACTTTGTCATTTGTCATCGAGTTGACCTGCTCTTATTTTGAAGGGCAATTAATCCTCGTTTCTGTTTTAATGTTAGACTTGACAAAGCTCCTCTTCAGGGTCTCCTGGCAACGAGAATAAACTCCTCCTCCTTCCTCCCGTAACCGTGTTTGTTTGAGGACTCCTCCCTCACCTAGAAGGAACTAACCTGGACCTGTTCACAGAAAACATCTGATACATCACGATTTATTCTGTGCATTCAGCCTCACAAAAAAGAAAATAAAAAATACGGAGATTTAACACGTGGCAGATTGTTTTTTATCACCGTGTACGAAGGTCAGCTGACCGGAGGCAGAACAACCACGGAGACAGAATCATCAGGTGAATCGTTCGTGGTTTTCAGTAAAACCCTTTTGTTTGGTATCGTCTGTGATCAAAACAAAACATTTCACTGCTCATCCAAGTATCTTCATCAGACAGATGAGAAGACGTCGTCATAGCAACCAAACCAGGCACCAATGTAAATAATTAGTTGCCAAGTGCATATTCTATAAAATAAAAAACAAATACCCAATAAACCAGGATACTTGTGCCATTACACCCCCATCCTGTTACTGAGTGATCCTCCTCACTGACATGCACCATTGCCCATAAAAACAACGCTCACACAAACAAACACAAAAACTGAAGATGAGTGAGAAGCTTCACAGTTTGTTTTCAACTACTCTAGAGCACAAGCAAGAAAGACGCGTCAATCACATGTAGCATCATCCTTCCGCCCCCTTCCTTAATAATATCTGGTCTCAGACAGAGGTCAACATCTGTAAATTGGCTGATTTATTCATATACACAAAACCATGTTTTTAAACCTGCAGTAATATTTATTTATAGAGCAAAGTCGGGCAACATAAAAACAGATGTGACAATGTCAAGGTTAATAAACATGTTTATTGAAAGAAATAGACAAAATGTTTATTGGTGATGTAGCAGCCGTGCTGAGCCAGCAGAGGACAGCACTGCCCTTTACGTTCTGTATTTTTGCCTACAAAATAAGTAAATATGTGAAGAAAACATAAATAAAAATAGCACATTCTGCCGTAAAACGAATGAAACCAAAATCGGACTATGGATATATATGTGTCCAGATATCATTCATGGTTTCTGGCAGATGTCTTGGTCTTTTATCTTGTCCCAAACCATCGAATAATCCAGTAGCACTTTTATTTTGAAACAGGAAATGCTTGTGGAGCGGCACAGACGTGGGCACACGTGTATGACGGAGTCCAGTAAAACAGGACTTTAACAACATCTTCATATGCAGGTGGGTAAATAGATCTAATACAAGGCAAATACTAAACTAAACATGTCAGCTAGCTCCTGGGTTTTGTTTTTCCGACACGCTGCGGACAACGTTACGGAAGCTGAATGAAAAATATGTTCATTTGCAGATAAACAACATTAACAAAACACAAAAACATTTCAGAGATAACCGTGAACCGCATGACTGAAAATCTTCATTTATATTAGTTTTGATAGTTCAATATAAATTGTAATAAAGACAATATAAAAGGTTAAATATGGTTAATAGTAATCGGGCTTGTAATGTGTAGTTTATAGGTGGTTAGCTGACTGGCTAAAGACGAACGTTTAGCTAGCTGTTCGAGTTCGTAGTTAAAACCGTAATTTAAAATAGAATTGCCTTTATTACATTAAACATCAGATATACAATAGACTTATCGGTGTAGCAGTGAGCGTTAGAATGAAATAGTAATAATAAAAATGTTAAAAATGGAGGATCAATATAGATATGTATACTTTTCGTGCTAAAAGTTGCTTGTTACGTATATTGTGTATATTGAAAATACGAACCCACCTAAAGACAGACGAACTTCACCACTATAAGTCTGGATAATTCATATTGTGTCGACGTGATCCAAGTGTACAATAACAAAAACTCAAAGACTAATATTGATCGAGCGTCGGTGAATTAATCAAACTGAAGTAAAATTCAACATGGCGCGTGACACTCTTCCTCTCTTATCGACGCATGCGCTCCGTGCTGCCACCAGCGGCGGGAAGACTGAACAGAAATAAACAAGGCTTCACAGTTTTCACTGTGTTGTGTTTTATTTATTTATTAGACTACAGCGTTTTCATAATATCCTCAGGAATTAATAAAGTATGTACGTTGTTACTGCTGAGAGCATGTCGTGCTGCGTTCAGGGACCATGCACAGTGTGGGGTCATTTCTAGTTATATCCAAAACCAAGATAATCTAACGTCTCTTTCTTTGCTTTCCAGCAGCTGAGCCACTAAATCTAATATGAGTGAGAAGGGGAATCAGCGACAGAAGCTGACGGCATCGAAGACGAGGACATCAAGCAGCAGCGATGATGAAGACTCTGACGTGGAGAAGAACTTTGCTCTCCTCACAGGAAAACATCAACAAGGATGGAGTGAGGAAGAAGAACAGTACCACAGAGGAGATGAGGATGAGGTGTTGAGTGAGCAACAGGATAGTGACGAAGTTGAGGAAGAATCAGAAGATGACGAGGGTGAGTCTGACGACGGAGCGCAAGAGAAGGAAGAGGAGGGGTCTGATGATGGTGAAGACGAAGGGGAGGGAGACAAAGAAGAGGATTATGATAGTGATGTTTCTGAAGAGGAGGATGAAGACCAAGAGGATGGTGCTGGTGGCAGTGAGCTCCATACAAAAGAAGATGTTAAAAAAGGTAATGAAGTAATGAATTAGCATCGACTATATGGAACGTTTCCTGTATTTAAAACATTTGATCTGATTTCAAAAAACTGGTTTTGTGTTTTTGCAGAATTGTCCAACATGTCCTTTGAGGACATTATGAAGCTGCAGACCAAAGTAGGAACCAAAGTTTACAACGCGGTTGCCTACGACATCAACAGGAGGCAAGAGATCAGCAAGAAGAGGCGACTCAACAAGAACAGGTCAACTGCGCTCTTTGACCTCTGACCTCTGCTCGCTCTTTGACCTCTGCTCGTTGTTTATGTGGTCTTTCTGGTTTCAGACCGATGGAGATTTCAGCGAAGAAACCAGCACCGTTCCTGCGCCAAGTCGTCCCCGTCAAGAAACCAGTAAGTGGGTGGAGAACCTGTAGTTCAGAGTCTCCGTTCTGCTGGAATGACTTGAAATGAATCTGGTTTGTTTTGCTTTTTTGCTGTAGACATTCAGAGACCCACGGTTTGATGACCTGTCGGGAGAATACAAACCAGAGATCTTTGAGAGCACATATAAATTCATTAATGACATCAAGCTCAAAGAGAAAGAGGTGAGAGGCGAGGCTGAAGCAGGTGGTCGTGTTGTATGTGGAACTTAAAATGAAGCTGTGACGTCGTGTGTCTGCAGGTCATCAAGAAGCAGCTGAAAAAGACAAAGACGAGCAACCAGAGGAAGGAGAAACTGCAGTTCCTCCTGAAGAGGATGGTGAGTCTCGCTCCTATGTGTGTCTGTAAAAATCCACACTCTAAGTAAAACATTTAAGTAAGAGTAAGAACAAAAAAATCAACCAGAATGGTGATCAGCTGATTCACATCTGCAGCAAACAGCAGCAGCTCTTAGGTAAAGACTTCTCAGTGTGTGACCTTTGACTCTGCAGGAGAACCAGGAGCGAGCGAGGCTGAGCCGAGAGCAGCAGAGAGAGAGAGAGCTGCAGTTCAAGCGGCAGCAGAGAGAGCGAGCCAATCAGGGAGCGCAACCGTTCTTCCTCAAGAACTGTAAGTGCTGGTGTTAGAATGAGTTCAAGGTTTAATTTAAATGTTTGGTGAAATATATTTTTATTTGTTGGAAGTTGTTAACAACACTCGAGGTATTTCATTGGCCAAATAAATTTTTTCCAGCTGAGAAGAAGAAGCTGCAGCTTGCTGAAAAATACCAAGAGCTGAAGAAGAGCGGCAAACTGGAAAACTTCCTGAGCAAGAAGAGGAAGAGAAACGCAGGAAAGGACCGCAGGAAGCTGCCGAGGCAGCTGCAGATGAAGAAGGCTGCGTGAGGCGTTCAGTGGACAGAAACGCAGCAACGAAATCTGCCTGTGAGCAACTTGGAGAATTTACATACATTGTTCAGTCATCCACAGTGTTTGTTGGACTTAATGGACGGACTGAGTTCACTGGATGAAAAGACTGATGTTATAACCTGATTATGAGACAGTTCCAGTGTTTGAGCGAAAACTAAAAACTTTTTGTTCTAATGACCTGAAGACCTTTTATACACTATGGCACAGGATGTGCTCAGCATGTGTAATGACTTAAACCTAAAGCTGTGAAGCGTGATCTCACACTCGGATTGTTTGCTTCTTCCTACAAATTAAAGTTAGATTTTTATTTTTTTGTGTTGTGTCCAAAGTGTTCAAATACAACACACACAAACGGGGTTTCTTATTTTACAGATACTGGTCCTCAAAGCGCTTCACACTGCTTGTTATTACACACATCGACAGCAGAGCTGACACATGCCAGGAGTGTTCACTATCATCATGTTCATTATCCTCCTCGTTATGTCCTCATTAAACTTCCATACTTTCATACACAGTCCCATTAATGTCCATAATGCTTTAACAGGAAAACACATTTAGGGTCACAGTAATAGTATGCTGAGAAAACTTAATTACACGTTAGAAATGCACTAAAATAAAAGAATATCTAGAGGAAAAAAACATGAAACCGTTCCAGAGAATTAGACGTGTGATGTAGAAATAAAACCAGCAGGGGGAACTACAGGACAAAAGACGCATTGATCTTTGACCATCAGTAACATGTCAGCAGCAAGAGACACAGAAATAAAATCAGTGGTAAACTATAAACATTAGGAAAACCAGGAAATATTAGTGAATCCTCTCGGTTGAACTGGATGAGAGTGATGCTTCAAAACAGAAGCTGAAGGGAGTCGGACTAACTTAGACTTAATCCAGTCACAGCTACTTACAACACAGGAACCAGCCAGAACCATCACCACCTGCTGAAACAACAGGCAGACGAGCCAGAGCAGCTGTGGAACAGAAAGATGCTTCGTTCTAAAATCTTCCCATAATTCCTTTATTAAACAGCTACAACATAAGTGATAGAAAATCATCTTTCTTTCAGGTTCTTCAATAACCAAGCCACAGACGGAGGTAAACGGCGTGGAACAGGGATGTGGCCTTCACATGTAGGTAGGTGCAGTCTAGGTGGAAGGAGAAGACTCATCATTAGATATGTGAGGGCGCTGCTACTACTTTCTCTTTAGATGAACGACGGAGGATTAGACTGACTGACCTTAACCCTGACTCTGGATCGAGACGTGTTTAACCACTACAGCCTTAAAGCTAATGGGGAAAGTGTTAAAGGTAGTTCCCACGACCGTCCAGGCGCCTTTCTAAATGTACCAGGCAGAGGATCGAGGTAGCAAGCTGTGGGTTCAGAAACCATTACAGCCTTTAAAACAGCACCTATAGAAACCTCACCCTGCCCTGTGAAGGAAGAGAGCGTGGGGAGTTAAGGGAAGGTTCCTTCGTGTCGTGTCATGACTGTTTTGAGACTTTGTGTTCCTCCACTTCTGTTTAAGACTACGTGTCTGTGCAGTAAACCAACGTAAAAAACACCATAACCTCGTGTTTTGGTGCAGTCGTTGGATTTAATGTCTGTAGTTTACGCTGGTAAACGCTGAAACACAGAAGACAGTTTGTGTTTAAATTTTCTGTAGTTTCAAAAATGGTCTCCATAGAAAGTTTTTCATTCTTCTGGAAGAAGAACAAAAGGTTTTTCTCTCCTCTCTTTGCTTTTTTTTGTGTCCCTGTCTCTAAGAGTCAGTTAGCAGCGTATAACAGGAACATGGTACTAAATGCTTTTCTCCCTAATAGCAGGACAAAAGAGGAGAAGGAGGAGGCCACACATGGGGGTGACAGGGTGGGGTGAGGCTTTAATATATTCATGAGCTAATAGAACCTATTCAGCATTATAACCACGGCTCCCTCAACCTGTCGCCTCCAACTTCTCCTTTGTGCTGCTGCTATTAGAAAAATGTCAGCGCTGAGCTGTGGATGGACAATGTGTGTGTGTGTGTGTGTGTGTTTCAGCTTTGGGCTTAGTAATACACAGAAAAAAAATAAAATATTATAATTATATATTTATACATATGTAAAAAATGACAATTAGAGTAACTAATAGCGGCCTGGTAGCTCAATGGTTCAAGCGTTAGACTGTGAAGTAGAAGGTCGTAGGTTCGAACCCCGTCTGACTCCTAGTCCGTCCACTACCAGGTGTGTCCCTGAGCCAGACACCCTGCGGTAGCTCCTTGTAAGTCGCTTTGGATAAAATCGTCTGCCAAGCAAAGTAAAGTAACTGATTGAATTTGAGTTGTAATTATTAATATATAATTTTATGTTTGACTAACTTTAGCTAAAGTTTCTTCTTTCTTGAAAACTGTGCTCACACAAGATAGATTTCATCACGGGGGGGGGGGGTGGTCATTGCTCTTGACTTGAAATGACCATCGACAGACGGCGCACCAACTCTCCACCCAGCCCCAGGTGAACACGCCCCATCCCTTCAGATTCAGCATAATGGACGCCCTGCTGGGACCCAACGCAAACCTCCACTCTTCCTGGCTGCTGTGGTCGCCCATTGTTTCCAGCCAAACCCTGCACATCATGAATAGCCAATAAACAGCTCATCGCTTTGCGGTGAATCGGAGCCGAAGAAAACGTGCTCGGAGAGGCAGTGATGGCCTCCATAGAGCTCTCAGTGTGGAAACCATCTGTTCGCCTGGCCCCCTGCTCGCGCTGTGAAAAGGATAACTGAGTGTGACAGAGAGCGGAGAATAGATCCCTCTGCTGCTGATTTGTATTCTTTAGAAGGCACCAGGGGTTTCACACCACATCTGCCCCTCAGCTCCATTCACTCTCCCGTCAATTAGCACACTCAATTAAGCCCTCATAATCCCATTATGGACACACAAGGACTCCATTGAAGGCCACGCCCGTCATGGAGAAGTGGCATCAAACGAGACATTAGTGGCAGTTTTCTTTGGGGGGGGGGTTAAAGTGTGCAGATTGATGGCTGTGGGACTACTTCAGCACTTCATAAGGAAAGCTGAGCGGAGCCGCAGTGTGAACAAGCTAACTGCTCTATTTGTCAGCCATTGTTCTTTTCACTGGGGAGTTCCATTTAAAGAGAGGGGGGCTGAACCGAGAGGCCGTCAGTGACACACATGCAGACCGGAGGAGGAGGACTTCATGCAAATACACTGACAATGGACTAAATGCCAACAGTGATGTTGTAGATGAAAACCCCCCCACCCCACACACACTTTAATCCCCATTAGTGCTGAGTGAGACAAAACTGCACAGGTTTAACATGAGGTCCATCACGGATCCACAGTCCTGTATTACATCACACAGGAGATCAAGTGGTCACTATTGGTTTTATAGGTTTTACCTGCTAAAACCAATTTGTAGTTAGAAAATAACAAATCAGCATGAAAACCAGAGCAACCTAAAGAAACGGGTCAGACCGCACAACCGAGCGGTGTGAGAGTACCAACAGCCTCCAGAGAGCAGAGCTGAAGAAGAAGAATCCCTTTTATTGTCACTGATACAGTTTTTTACATGTTACAGCAAAATGTTTTCTCTGCATTTAACCCATCAGCAAGCAGCCACAGGCGGCGCTCGGGGAGCTAGCGCTGGGTGACACACCTGGTATGGGGGATGGGTTGGGTGACTCAGCTGGGAATCAACAAATTCACAAGCCACAAGATGCAAGATCTCTCCCCAGTTGGAAGAATAAGAAAATCTGCAGAACAGAAATGAGCCCATGACACAACAAACCTCTACCAACGTAAGGAAGAGGCCACAGTGTGAAGGAGGTGGTGTCATTACCCGTGCATCACAGATTTCTGCCAGGCATAAATATATAACCTATAGTGTAGCTCAGTGATTTTACTGATTAATCATTTGTTCAAGTTGGTTGTCACTGAAACGTTGATGTAACAGTAACAGAATCCCAGGGGCCACTGAGCGATTCAGGGGGCATCAAATAGTCAGTAGTGATATCAGTCTTACGTTTTCACTACATCCCTGTGAAATTATATTTAACTATAATGTGTATAAAACTATTACTTAAACACATGCATTTGATAAAAGGACAAAGCTGTTGTGTTTTTAGTTACGAGAAGATGATGTCAATGTGTTTTTTTCAACAAGTGCCTTTAAAGTCTTTTATTTTAGAGTGTTAAAAAAAGCACAAGGCTGAACGTGCACACTGAGCCCTGGGAAAAGACTTTAACACACACTGTTAAAGCTTTATAATTGTTTTTATGGATTTCTTCTTGTAGCTATAATTGTTGACGAGTCTATAAATGAGGGAGAAGCGGCCCAGACACTTCATTAGAAAGAGCTGAAACCTTGTTTGCGCCTTAAAGCGTGTGTAAAACAAACAGAGACAGCAACGAGAAATGTGTCGAAATGAAAAACACGTTTGTCCGCAGTCAGAAGACAGGACAACACCAGCGGAGGTTCTGCTGTTAATAAAAGTCCCTGAGCAGGACACTGAAGTTCAGACTGACACAACTCAAGACCTCTACGATTCAAATTCAATAATAATCACCAGCAAGAAGAACGTGTGCTGGAATCAAAGCTACTGTTGATCTAACTGATCAAAACCACTAAACTCTCCACCTCTTGACCATTTTAGGAATAATTGTCCATGACTTCTAGATAATCTGAATTCTGCTCAGCTCTGTTCACTCGAGCAGAAAATCTTTGTCTTATTTGAAAAGTGTTTTATCTTTTATCTTCTGAGGGATATTTGTTTGTTATTTTTTAGATCATCAAACAGAAACATAGTTAGTGTTTTTAATAAAACAGACTGTAGATGCAGATGTGTCTGGTCCAGCGGGTAGCAGGGAGGGAGGCGGCTCTACAAACTACCCCAAACATCGAAGTGTCTCACTTCACTGTGACTGAAGGTTTATCCTGATAAACCACAGCGGGAACGAACGTCCTGACCTCTGGCAGTGTTGGTGCCTCAGTCTAACTGCTCGGAGAGCACATTCATGTAATTGTGGGATTCTGACCGCAGCGGGATGTCAAAACAGGAGAGACACATTTCTTTCCTTTGTCTTCATAAGAGAATCAATATTTACTTTTCCAGAACATAACAGCATATTTAAGAGGAGTCAGACTCTGCAGTACAGCGAGGTCACTGGAAACAGGGCGTGTCATTATTACAAATAAGTGAACTTTGGCAGGGTAAAAGACATTACTGGATATTTACAGAGTCCCGGGAAACCCCTTGCCTCTGTCCAGTTGTCATAAATTTTGTCGTTTATATGAATCTAAAAATTCAAAGCTTTGAGAAAAGCTCATAAAATCTCCCAGAAATCTCCCATGAAATCTCCCTGAATTCAAAATAATTATATCAGGCTAATGATGATTAATGATCACTACTCCAGATAATTCAAGATAATTCAATAAATAGATAACTGAGTTATTTTAGTGTCACTGTAATCAAATCAACACTTGAAAAGTATTGTTGTTCTAATCACAGAATCTTCACCGGATGCTATGTCTCTCAGACAAAGTAACCATCTGACAACATATGATTGTTACATTATCTGTGCAAATCCAACGTGGCGTAACGTTAAGATTATTTTCATTAAGATGTTCACTGACTGCTACAGCTAGTAACGTTACTGTCTTCTAACTTTGGTAGCACATTACTTAATAATTTTACTGTTCATATTAAAAACAGTGCTCGAGTAGATCTACTTAGATTTTTACCACCTCTGACCATTAGTGACAAATTTCTCTCCTTGTCAGTACAAACAGTACAGCTTTCTACCATCAACTGCCCACGCTAAGTCAGTTACAGCAGAACGAGCATCTGTACTAATAGTACTTAAAAAACAACTTGCTGAGAACACATCTGTGTGTAGCCCTGTTTAAATGTCAGTATATGTTTCAGATTTCAAGGCTCAACTCAGAAAAACAGGAACACTCTCCAGGGCTTCTTAAAAGTCAAACCCAGGTAAAGAAGGGAGTTTTACAGGTGAAACAGCAAAAGCTACGGCTCATTTCAAAATCCACTGCAAATCTGGAGATGTGCTCCCTTTCAGGAGTTCACCCGTTTAAATGGCTGAACAAAAAAAAAGTAAGAAAAGTCCTGAGGTAAGATTGACATAAGCTTCATCAGCTGTTCATTCAGCAAATATAAACTGCTGTCATGGTCCAATACATTTCATAATCCGGGACACCTCAACAACACAGGAAATACAATCCAAAAGATGCTCATTAGAGGAAACTAAACATTTCACATCCTATTTGAAAGGTTTAATCAGTTCAGACAAATTGGTTTTGGACTCCCATGCTATTCAACTCTGTTGCATCTATGAACAATTAGTTTGAAAGAGGAGTACAGGTGGACCATGCAATGAGCTCGTCTCATGAGAAAAGGGGGTCGACAACATCCTCCACGTGCAACACTGACAACCCTAACGCTGGAAACATGTCAACTTTGTTGTTTGTGCATAAACATAAGGCAGAATCAATCAAACTCAGTAACATCTTCAGATCACTGTAAGTCTAACTTTAAAAGAAATGATTAACTTCTTATCTGTGTTAAATCTTGCATTCCTCACAGATTTTAAAGTGACTTAATTTCTTTTAAACAAATTTCACTACACACATACTTTTCCCATCTGTCTCAGGTTTCCATGTGACATTTACAGTCTGACTCACATGTAACAGATGAACTGTCATGCGGTAGCCAGGCTTTGTGCCGACAGTAACACAGGCTGAAAGGGAATATTTTCTTTATGCAATTTCATTTAGCTAGCAGGCAGTTTGTTTCTATAGTAAATTAATATGTGCGCCACTCCCCTGCCCATTTAATGTGAGTAAATATATAAACTCTGAATAAAGTTCTTGTACATGTTTGAAACCGTTTCACATTTGTGATGTGTTTCCCAGAAGTTCTCAATGACAAGTCTTTGTTTGTTGGTTTATATTTTTCAGATGGCCTGTTCCAGGTTTTTCATGCCCCCACAGGTTATGATAATTCAGGTCCTTCCTCCATTCACTAGTTATGTTATAGTTGCCACTCAGCTGCTAACACTTTATCTGGTTAACACTAACCAGGTTTTTCAAAATGTTTTGAATTAAGCAACTGACACTAGCAGTCATTCATGTTGTACTGCACAATATACTTCCTCGTCACAGGTTTAATGAAGTGTTAGTTGCGAGTCAGATTTCTATTTCTATATTTATGTTAGGGAAAAGACCTGAAAAGACCCACAAATGATGTCCTCAGTGCCTACTCTCAACCTTCTCTAGTGTCCACACAATCAGTGAAGAACTAACAGAAGATCACTCAACAATGAGGAAAAAATTGCTTTAAGCCAAAAAAACAAACACAACAGATCCAACATTGGTCAAAACTAAGCTACAGCTCAAGAGAGAGTCTAAATGTAAGCAAAGTTGAAAAATCTTGGTAATTTTCTGCTATTTTTGTGATGTTGCATGAAGTCTCACTAGCGGTTTGCAATTTGGTGTACCATTCAAAAATGCAATAAATAAAATTATTAAACATGTTAAGTTAACACAAGCACATTCACTTTCCTCACCCCTTTTTTAAAAATTGCTTTCCCTTGCAACCATTATAATTTCAAACATGTAGGTTTTATGTCTATGAGAAATGCACACTTAATTATTATGTTCCTGGCACTTATTATTCCCATATCAAACTGTAGCAAGACCGCTTGAGAAGCATTTTATTTTACACCACACTTACACTGACCTGATTGCTAGGTGGCAGCAGCTGGGCATAGGTTCGTCACTCCCTTCTCTGTGATCTGTGCTCTTCTCCCTGTTGCATTGGTTCAGGCCCTTATCAACTCAATCCAAGACACCTGATCTTGTTCTCATTAGAACACAGGTTGTGTTCATGGCAACAACTATCGAAGGTAGCCACCAGAAAAGACTCTTAAGCAATGTTACATTTGCTGCCCCCGAAAATATATTGTTTGCATGGATTGACAATGCACCATCTACAAATACAGAATGGCAAAAGATTATGGTTCTGGTAAAACATGTTTGTGTATATATATATATATATATAATATATATATATATATAACTCCCCACTCGCCCTTCTCTTTGGGCGGTCTTTGTCTGTCAAGCTCAGGTCCTCTACCAGAGGCCTGGGAGCTTGAGGGTCCTGCACATTATCTTAGCTGTTCCTAGGATTGCGCTCTTCTGGACAGATATCTCAGATGTTGTCCCTGGGATCCATTGAGACCACTCTACCCGTTTGGGCGTCACTGACCCAAGTGTTCCAATTACCACTGGGACCACTGTTACCTTCACTTTCCATATCTTTTCTATCTCTTCTCTCAGCCCTTGGTATTTCTCGAGCTTCTCGTGTTCTTTTTTCTTGATGTTACCGTCGCATGGGATTGCTACATCTATCACTACACTTCTTCTTCTGCTTGTCCACCACTACTTTGTCCGGTTGGTTAGCCATTACCAGTTTGTCAGTCTGTATCTGGAAGTCCCACAGGATCCTAGCCTTATCATTCTCAGCCATGTTTGGGGGTGTCTCCCACATTGGCCTTGGGATTTACAGCCCGTACTCAGCGCAGAGGTCCCTGTACACCATGCCAGCTACCTGGTTATGGCGTTCCATGTATGCCCTGTCTGCTAGCATCTTGCACCCTGCTGTTATGTGCTGGATTGTTTCAGGAGCATCTTTGCACCCTTCTTGGATTTCTGTTGCATGAGGTATTCACTCATCAATCGGGACCATGTTTCTTATGTATTCATGGATCTTTGATGTTTCATCCTGGATAGTGGCTTTGACACTTACTAGTCCTCTTCCTCCTTCTTTCTGCTTAGTGTATAGTGTCAGTGTGCTGGATTTTGGGTGAAACCCACCATACATTGTGAGGAGCTTCCTTGTTTTAATGTCAGGTGCTTCCATCTCCTCCTTTGGCCAGCTTTAAGCGGGGTATTACTGGCTGAGCTGTGTGTCAAAAGAATGCAGAGCAGCAGGAGTATGTGGTTTACAGACTCATTAAATGGCTTTATGTGTCCAGGATATAATTTTCTGAGTCTGTCCTCTGCTGCAGAATTTCCATGTGATGCTGTAAAAAAGAACTACAACCAAAAAACTCTCCTGCATGTTACAAGTGTGTTTGTCGGGCAAATTGTAATCACTAAGTGATATCTACCTGCACAGTATTCTTTAGGACAGCGGTGTTCAGTCAACCAGCAGCTGGAAGGGAGGTTGGATTGGAAACAAGCAGGATTGCAACCCTCGAGAGCCACAGTTTGACACCCCTGCTTTAGAGAAGATGTTTATAGTACTAAAATTTGGTTACATTATCATTTGAACATGAATCATAAAGTGGCAACAGCTTTTGCACTGTTTATATCTAATGTAGCTTCTTGCCTTGAGACTTCACTTAGCTTTATTGAATAAATGTTCCTGTTTCATATCAAGCATTAAGGACAGTCTAGTGGTTCAGACGGCTGACTCCAGGGTCACATGGTAAACATGAGGCCGAATCTGCTGACAAAGATTCCTTGGATTTGGATATAGAAATTATGGGGTCCATGGGAAAATTATATATCAAAAGACAGAGAGGATTTAAACCCATAATCTTGTTGTTAGGTTCCTACTTATTATCCAACGGAACTATAAGAACGTTCTGTGACCAGAAGTGAAGCTAGGAGGATATGTTTCTCTTCATCTGCATCTTGCATTGCTCAAATTTAGAAAAAACTGCAAACACCCATCACCTGCAAAAAACGCGGTAGTAAAACTCTTAATCAGACCTGGACCTCAAACATAACTGGAGATGTCTAGTATTATGCCGTTAAAGTCACTCACTTATAACCTCAAACTGTTTTTGCACCAGTTAATCTCCAAACTTTCAGTTCTGAGTACTCTTTGTCAAAATGATGAACCTTCCAACCCTACACTTTACTCTAAATAATTTTTTTCTACTGTAGAAAGGTTAACTTGGGACACCTTTTGATGTCTACTGCCCAGTTGTGATTTAACAGAATCTGCACTAGGGTTGATATTTTAACTTAATTCAATTGAATTAAACTTTATTTATATAGCGCCAATTCACAACATAAGTCATCTCAAGGCACTTTAGAGTGTAAGGTTTATATAAATATATACAGAAAACCTGTTAAGTGGGAGAAAAAAATTCATACAGGCAAAAAGGCCAAGATAAACACATCACGAGCCACTGCATTAGGCAAAGAAGGCTGGCAGTCGGTTGTCTTCTTTCAACATTGTTGCTGAGCATGGTAAATTGCACTGTTGCTGAAGGTGACTAGAAAGGTCGTCAGTCAAAGGAAACCACCATTAAAAATTTTTCTGGATGAAATACCACACAGCTAGGAAAGCAGTTAAGGGCTCGTCCGGGATTTGAACCCGGGACCTCTCGCACCCTAAGCGAGAATCATACCCCTAGACCAACGAACCACAATCTTGCTCTTGTTAGGTGGGACAAAAAAATTCATACAGGCAAAAAGGCCAAGATAAACACATCACGAGCCACTGCATTAGGCAAAAACAGCTGGCATTCGGTTGTCTTCTTTCAACATTGTTGCTGAGCATGGTAAATTGCCCTGTTGCTGAAGGTGACTAGAAAGGTCGTCAGTCAAAGGAAACCACCATTAAAAACTTCTGGATGAAATACCAGGTGCCTAGGTAATCAGCCAACACAAAATGCAGACAAGGGCTCGTCCGGGATTTGAACCCGGGACCTCTCGCACCCTAAGCGAGAATCATACCCCTAGACCAACGAGCCACAATCTTGCTCCTGTTAGGTGGGACAAAAAAATTCATACAGGCA
>JAUMHF010000001.1:702632-762298 GCA_032359275.1 Microctenopoma steveboyesi
GTCGGTTGTCTTCTTTCAACATTGTTGCTGAGCATGGTAAATTGCCCTGTTGCTGAAGGTGACTAGAGGGGCTCAGTCAAAGGAAGCCACCATCAAACCAAACCAACGAGCCACAATCTTGCTCCTGTTTGGTGGGACCAAAATATTCATACAGGCAAAAAGGTCAAGATAAACACATCTTGGCCGGTTATTGTAACAACGATTCTTTGTGGGATCCGCTTTCAGCGCTAGGGTGTTACAAGTGCAACGCATGTGCTTTCCAACCCGTCTGTTGGTACTCTGCATTTGGGTCGATCCCGCACGCTACAAGGGCGTTCTTTAAAATACTTTGTCTGTGTTACACACACACCTGACAGTTATTAAAAATTTAACCTCTCTTGACTTGTAAACCACTCTTATGTCTAAGTCATCCTGTTTTCAGCATTCACAGATACAAGTAGACATTACCTAAATTTAGGGGGTCACAGGCTAAAGATGTTGGGAACTAGACTAGAGTAAAGTCTGTCCAGTGAGGATTTATAGTCAAACAGACAAGACAGGTCCAATTCCTTAAGCCAAATAAAAATGGCAGCCGGACGAGTGAGCAGCTCTCATTCTCCCCATGTATCTCTGACATTTATGGATGCCTTCCCCTGTGAGTCTTTTTTTCCTGGATGACACAGTTGCCTGGTAAGTGATTGTCTGTGACACACATTTGTGTGTGTGTGTGTTTGTATTTGCAAGTTGTGCAGATATCAGAAGCCAAACATCTGGTGGTAATTACCACAACTCACTATAGACAGTCCAACAGCTTGTTCGTGCTACACTGTGTAGAAAACAGGAAAAATTGGGGGTTTTATGGTAAAGTGCGTGTAACGATTCTCATAGTATCAGGATTGATGGTGTATTGAATGATTTGCTGGTTTGAAGTGGTTATGGGCTTATTGAAAGTTGTACTTCAAGTGATAAAGTCACTTAAGGATCAGAGACAATGGTTACGGTAACATAACCCAGAAACAGATTTATGGGCGCTCAGTGCTCATTGCCGTGCATGATGAGCAGAGGTGTCTGTACTTAAGTAGATTTTTCAGGTATTTTCTAATTCCTACATTTCTAGAGAAATATCTGTACTTTCTACTCCTTACATTGTCGAAAACGTCTTGTTATTTTCATTATAAAAACAATGTGATGAAAAGACAGGAAAAAGTCATAATGATGATAAAACACCATAATTTGTCTCCAGCTGCAGCGAATGTAAAGAGAAACATATTAACGTAAAAACGTGTCCTGCTGCTCATAAATAAGCCGTGTTCACTTTAGTCTAGTTATGTTCAGATAAATCGGCCACTATCAGATGATTTCTGCGACAAAGTATGTGATCTATTACCGATCACCTGTAGCTCATATTTTACGTTATACAGAGGTCCTGAGTGGGGTGTCTTCTAATGTGATCTCTCTACAAAAAGCCTAATTAAATCAAATTTACCTCAGTTCTTAAGATGGGGTGAGGGGGGGTGTAATCACACACTGATTACACACTAGCGTGGGGGGTGGGACGCCCCCCCTTGTATGGCGGGGAAACACAGGTAGTTATTAGCAGTAAACATAGATATGATATTAAGCTATGTCAGGTCTCATTCTGAAGCATTAGAATTTAATACCACACATAAGACAATAATCTATACCTATAATAACTTAGAACATGTATAATCCAAATGATCAATATCAATGATCAGAGTCACTCATTTGTGATCGTATCGGAATCGCCAACAAAAAAACTCATCAGAACATCCATAGTTCAATCTTTATTATCCTGTTTAAAATTTGGTTTAAAGAAGAACTATCAACTATAACAATATCAGAATTTCTGAATAACCTCTCTACACCAACACAGAGCAGGTTATGAACATAGAAGAAAAGTCATGTGTTTTGTATGTGTAGAACATTTTTATCATCAAAAGAAGTTTTTTATCATTAAAGGTGAAAATTATTTTTTACTTTTTCTACTTAAATACATTTCAAAACCTGTACTTTCTGTACTTTTACTTTTACCAGAGTAGTTTTGTGTCTGTACTTCTACTTAAGTAGAGAATGTGAGTACTTTTGACACCTCTGATGATGAGGGAAGGGTATCCTGTCCAAACAGTTGAGCTACAAAATGCTGGTAAATTTAATGCTGACCACGATGAACAGATGTCAGAACAAAATGCAGTGGAGCTGCAGAAACTGGTCTTGGGTTGACCCATCCACGATTAAAGTGCCTACATTGTGCACAAGCATTGTAATAGAGCTGTAGAGCAGGAAGACCTGCCTGGTCTGATGAATCATATTACCTTTTACATCATATTGATGGCTGGGTGAGTATGTGTTGCTTACTTGGGAAGCGATGGCACCCTGATGCACCATGGGAGTCTGATCCATGGTTATGTCAATGCCTCTACAGGTCAGAGTTGTTTGAATAATGAATATGAAAATAGTTAAAACAGTCTAGGTTTACATCTATACTGAAGTTGGATTTTTACTTTACATTGTTGTGTTGTATAAAAAGCAAATTAGCCCAAAAACCTGAAGTTCAGAATAAATAGATAAAAGATAAAACAAAGGGTGAGACAGAGACAACATGTCCCAGAACAGTGCAGTGAACATTTAGCATCGCATCAAAGGATTATGCTGAATAATTACAGCACATTCCTGCATAAAGTCTCTCTTGCTTAAACACTCACACACACACCCATTAAAACAGTTTTCTGTGCCTCAGTGCTGAGAAGAAACAAAGAAACTTTTGAGCTTCATGTTTTAAATTATTTTCCTAGAATGAGCTCATCGCTTTGTGACAGCAACACATTTATTATGACTGTGACTCGAGTCTGTGCAGCAACAGAAACCAACGGCAGCCACTGACTCAGTCCGCTGGTTCACGTCAGTGCTGCAGTGACCCCCCGCCCCCCCACAGGTTTTCTCACTGTGTTCTTTTTCTTATTCTCATTTACTGTTTATGAGACTCCTATTGTCTTTCTCCTCTTGCTCTCCGACTGGTTATTTTTCTGAATTGGTTATGTCTCTAGTGGGTTCTCTCTAAACCCAACCAGACCAGGCTATGTTCTCTCTGTGACTCTGCTTCTTTCTCTGCTTCTCTGTTCTCTTGTTTCCTCTGTATGCCTCTGGTTGTACCGTGAATGCATTTCACTCTCTGTCTGTCTTCTCTCATTCTGGTGCTCCCCTGTGGCCTCTCCCTCTTTCTCTCTCTCTCTCTCTCTGTGTGTCGCAGAACACTGCATTAACTGCATCTGTAACTTTGTGAGAAACAGTGATTGTATGAATGAGTGACATGTGATGAAGTGGAATGTGATACACAGAACCTAGTGCATCGAGTTCATAAAGCTTTTATAGACCATGTTGGAAATCACCAAGTGCTGCAGGAGTAGACAAGGCAGGGAAATAAAAGTCCCTCTGTGACGCGAACCAGAAGAAACCTGTGAGGTGAAGTGCGATGCCTTGCTGAAGGGCACCTCGGCACCCGCTGCACATTCTGAGCCTCCCTGTGTTGTGTTCAGGTTAATGCCGTGTTAGTGTGTCTGCGGTTCCTAGTTCCCACACATTCAGTCACCATGTGATTCCTGACGGTGGGAACGCTGACACAGAGCGAGCGCCTGTGTCTGCAGCCGCTGTGGATTCTTGGAAGGATACGCATCCTGAAGGAGGACAGAGGGTTGATTCTTCCTTTTATTAAGTTAACATTTTAATCCCTCCACTAGTTCCAGCGTACGGAGAGGGAGTAAGGAAGGTGTGTGTTTAAGGGCTTTGCATCCTTTCAACGAATAAATGATCTCCGGCGTGTGTGTATATTTTTTTGAAAAATGAAAAGCACCATTTCTTTGTCACTTTGTCTTTCTCGCCTCTGACAGCGCACTGCTGAGGATGTCTGGGGCCACGGATCTTCACCTGTCACTCCTCTTCTCATCCGAAACTCCTTCGGGACATTAGTGTTCATTCCGTTTACGCCTGTCAGAGAGGGTTAGGGATAGAAACCATTGAGGAAATAACTTGCTTTATTAGTGTGTGATAGGATGGGATGGGACTTATCCTAGACCATCAAAGTTTTCACTTCCAGCTGCTTTTCCCCCATTTTTAAGCTAAGTCAGGTAAAGTTAAGCAAACTTCAGGTGCAGTGATACTTCCTCCTACACGATGTCCTGTCATGGAGGTCTGTCCTGCTCACTGTTTGCATACAGCTGATGCATGAACAGAGATGCTAAAAAGCTCCAATCCTTTCTTTACGCCTTTAGTAGTTAGGTTTTTTTTAATCTGTAAGTTACTGTGAGTTTTCTGACGTCTCTCTCAGCAGATGTGTCTTATGAATCAGCCTGAAGGTTCACATCTGTTCTCTAGTCTAAACTGTGAACGTTTGAATGATGGATTCAGTACGAACAAGAAAACAGTCACGTGTGTTATTAACTATCATTTGTGTTCATTATTATAAAGTACAGGGAGATGTGAGCATATTTAAGAACACTAATTTATTAACGCTTTTTCCCCTGTATATCAGGATTTTGGATGGATTTGAAGCAAATTCGTTCTGACAGAACGAGAAATCTGGACAAGGAAGTTAGTCATGAAATCTGTTGCTGTTGTGTCAAGGCCTCGTACGTTTCATCTGAACCTTGTTGTTTCAAATTGTACTGACAGAGCCAGAACTGGTTTTAGGTCTTGGCAGCTGTAAGTTCATCTGACCTGTTACATTGAGTTCAGCACATTAGTTTAACCACAGCACCTCTAGGGAACGTGGGCTTGTCCTCACAGTAAGATTGCATAATGACAATTTAGTTGCTGCCAAAGCAAAGTACACAAAGATTGTGTGACTGTCTTTGATTGTCTTTGTGTGCGTTTTACAGTTTTAGATGTAAAATGGATTAAGTCACGGTCTTTGGTTCTGATGTGATTGCAATGGACAAGCAGTTCTGTCATGTGTTAGAATTATATCCCTGAACACTGAATCAGGCACAAATTCAAGTTACTGGATACTGGATAGATGTGGAGGTGAAACGTTTTCAAGAACCTAATCCAACCACCAATCAGCCTTTCAGTCACCAGCTGGAAGCTGTGGACTGGAATCTGGTGCTTTGTCCTCTGTCCCAAGCCAACGTCATGTCCAGCAGTGGCTTTCAGAATTCCCACTGCTCGGCACTTGTCTTAGTATGTTAGTTCATAACACAAGGCCCTCAAACTGAGTATCCTCTCTTCATTATAATGAAGAACCCCCCAATGCGGGTTTATTCACTTTGGTCACAGGAAACATAACAATAAACTGAGCAAAGCAAGTTACCAGAGCTTTCAGTCTCTTGCTGTGTGGGGACACAGAGACTGTTTTGTCCATCCACGTCTCAAACCTCTGTGTGTGTGTCTTCGTTTTCTGCTCAGAACTGATGATGGAAATTTGCCAAGTTTTGCTCACTGCACGCTGAGAAAATTCCTGATGCAGCTGCATCAAACTGCGAAAGTCAACATCAGCTGATCTGACTCTGGTGGTGAAGAGAGGGGGGATCACATTTCAGACACACACATTGTTAATGTTGGTTTTTCATATCAACATATGTGACACCACGTTAATGTCACGGAGAAAGAAAGAAAGAAAGAAAGAAAGAAAGAAAGTTGTTTCTCTTGTTGGGGAATTAAAAAGTTGTTGTACACATACATATCTTCCAAAACACAAATACAAACTACAGCAGCAGCACATGAAAGCTCCAAAACAACAAGCATGGGTCAAAAGGTCCAAGAAGAGTTCCTCTCGGTCAGAACCTTGGGTTTGGACTCCCCAGTCATGGTGAACTTTCGTTGAGTAGTTTCTGTTATAGACTGCTGTGAGGTATTCCTGTGTGCGACGTTCAGAAATATTATGAGAAATGTGGATTCAATGTATTTTCTGATGTAACTGACTTAATTATTGAAATGTTCGCGTGTGAAACAGTAAAACTGTTTGTGTGATTGTTCCACACCTCTGTTATCCAGAATGGATTTAGTGTTAGCTAAAGAAATATATGCTTTAGGACAGACACGCTGATGTATTTAAGAAGGTCGCAGGTTCGAAACCCTGTCTGACTCCTAGTCCATCCCCTACCAGGTGTGTCCTTGAGCCAGACACCCAGCGCTAGCTCCCTGTAAGTCGCTTGGGATAAAAGTGTCTGCAAAGTAAAGCAACTCCCAAAAGGCCTGTTTAGTTCAGGTATTTTGTCCTTTTTGATATGTCTCACAGGAACACTGCCCATTTCTGACAGTGTGTGTTCACATCATCACAGAAGACTTTGGGTCTTGGTGTTCAGACAAACCACTTACAGGTGGGATGTGGTAATGTGAACTTTAAAAAGATCCATAATATGATATGTATGCTAACAAACAACCTGTGCAGTGTTTTTACCAGGATGACAGTCTCAGTTCGTTTCTGAGTCATTTACTTGACATTTAGTAAAATCTTTCTCCAGACTCACCAAAACCTGTCAGATGACCGCCCACCCTGAGCCTGGTTCTGCTGGCGGATTCTCTCCTGTCTCCTCGCACTGTTGAGTTTCTTCATTATTCTGTTTATACTTGTATCCTGTAAGATCTTAAAACGCGAGATGTCATTTATTGTGATTTGGTGCTTTATAAACGAACCTTTTATGCAGCAGTGTAACTTTCTTATTTTGAAGCTCACATCAGTTAACATTAACGTCAGGCCATCAACTGAGGGCTGCCGCCGCTGCTGCTGTTTGCAGAGCTGCTTCATTTCACAAAGCAAAGAGGAGCTTCATCTAATTACATTTCCCTCAAACAAATTCAGGACAGCGAGGCATCTGTCAGTAAACAGAGGGAAGAGGAAGAGATGCTTCTGTCTGTGTTGTCATCATGTGACAGCAAGATTACGGCTGGCTGACATTTCAAGAGCCCGAAAGGAGAGCGTGTGGTTCTTTACCTCAGTGCTTCAGCAAAGAGAGAAAGATAAAATATTTTCTTCAATTAGAAAAGGATTCAGATCGATTAATACCTGATTAAAGAATAAGTTAAGAGTTGTCGAGTTTTGACACCCAGCGATGAACAGGATCCATTCTTGTTTCTGCATTTGAAGGAGATGAAGCAGAATTGTTGGTTTGTGTTTGAGACTCTCTCTGTTACATAAAACTCAGCCTGTCCTCAGTCTTTTCCAGTGAGGGTGTACATACATAAGATCACAGATTTTTCAAAATAAATGTGTTTAAAGAGAAATTCTAAATCTTCACGTTGTCATGTGAGGATACTGTATTTTTCAGTAGTCCCTTCCTGAATCCTGCTGTGGTTGGATCAGTCATCTTGGGGAATCAGCAGGGCAGAGCCTCTGGCTGCTGATAAACCTCTGTGGTTGTTTCGAGGTTTCGGTGACCGAGTTTGTCCCTTCCTACGCCGTCGACCTCGAGGTCACACACAGAGCGGGACAGAAAGCGTGGGAAGTTTTCACACAGAACGAGTAGCTGAGCTCAGCGAACAGAGCTGGTTATTCATTAACATGACACGCTGCTGTTCTTGTAATGTGGATTTATTTTTATACTACAGCTACTGGTTTAACCAGCAACACGAGGGGTTAGAAGCAGGCGAATATTTGGTTGATTCATTTCAGAGAATGCACAACTAGCAGACAGAGCTCCAGGGTCAAAGGTCACAACACATACACAGAATATTATTATGGGAGCCGAAATGCTAGTTTGACATGAGTATCACTCAGTGTCGCGTTAAAACCACCATGAGAAAATGTATTTCTTTCACGATGCAATTTTAATTAACCCCTTAAAGGGACGCTTGTGAAATTTGGATATTTGTTTTGTTGTGAAGAGTGAAAGGTCAACTTCATGTCTGTGTGTTCAGTAGCCCACAGGCCTGGAGTCAGGACATGGTTAGCCTAGCTTAGCATAAATACAGGAAGAAGAGGGAAACAGAAGAAAACAGAGGGAAACCTGCTCTGTCCAAAGTTCAAAAACTCACCTGTCAGCACCTCAATAAGTAACACATTATATCTCAGTGAGTTTATCCTCAACACAACAGAAATACCGTCTAAGAACAGCCCCTGGTTGCCTAGCAACCTCACAGTGACAACAGTCCTCCATGATGCTGCAGATTGAGATCGAAGGGGTAAGATGAACAAGTGAAGCATCATCAGCTGATCATCAACCTTTTAATAAATCATTGTTTAAGGGTTTTAAGAAAAGAAGAGGACAGACAGAGCTCAACACTCACACCGACAGTTTACAGAGTAAGTCTGAGTAGAAAGCCCTCTGGATAGAAGGACGAAACGTCGTCAAGAAACCTAACAAGTCCAGTTGCTATTGGATAAACCTTTTTTGAGATAACCATGACCTGGATGACTGAGAACCTTCACAGATATCTGAATAGAACGCTGCAGCAGTCGCATTCAAGATGAAAATCTGCTTCATCTTCTTCAACAGTTGCAAAACAAGACATGTCTGTTGAAGCCAAATCAGTTCATTTATTGCCAATCATTTTGAGAATGAGAGAAATAATAAAAAGTATTTTTGTTTGATCTTTATCTGTATCTTGACTAGTTTCTTATTCCTAACAAATAAAATCATTATTATGATTCATGCATTTGAGAATTTTGGGTGTGAGTGTGTCCACATCAGACATGAGTAACAGGTCCACGTTTAGTGGAGGAGAAGGAATGCTGACATGGAAGATAACTGGGATTACTACAGGGAAATTCCCCCTTAAAGCATTTCTCTGCCCAAAAGTCTGCTGAACATCAAATACTAACCCAACTGTAAGCATATTTATGAATTGGATGACCGTACAAACCCAAATCTGGTCTGACAGGCCTCTCCGTACAGAAAGTCTTCTTTAGTTTATAAAAAATCCCAGCTGCCAGTTGTCCATGTTTGTTTTGGGATTTGTTGGTTTCTCTACTGTCAGAACTTCCAGCTGTTTCTGACCAATCGCCTGCAGTCGATTCAGTAGTCAACTGTGTCAAAGACTGCAAATCTGTGACCATTGGTGGAAACAGTCTTTCAGTGTGAACTATCTAGTCTTTGAAGGTCTTAACTAGTCTTTAGACGTGTCCCCAGTTAAAATACATCCACTCTTACCCATCAGAGGACTGAAGACCTAAAGAAATTCATCGTCATTGATGCTCTTAGGGCAATAATTGCATTTTCAGTGTCTCGACACACAGGACCATGAACAAAAGAAACCAGGAGTCAAACCACAAGCCCTGAGATTTGTTGACAATCTACTGACTGTCATTTCGTTTGTCATCAAAATCACTGCAACTTAGCAGCATATGTTCTGATCTTAGGCAGAAGACTCCTAGTTTTAGAAATAACGAGCTGCACCTTTACAGACATTTACACAATAAAGGGCTAAATGTCCTGTTGAACTGTTTCACTTTAGTTTTTGGAAAACTGTGTCAACTGCATATTATTGGTGCTAAGTTTCAACCTTTGGTTCTGCTTGTGTCCCATAGAAAACCATGTTCTGTTGTCCACACATGAACTGAATGTTCATTTGCTGATTGAATGTGTAAATGTGTTATTCTTGGATGTAATGTTGTGATATACTGTAGTAAACCATTTTTATGTTCCTTTAGATTTAGATTTTTTACTTCACTTATCAACAACCAGAAACAGAAGGAAATTCACACAAAGCATCACCAGAAATTCTAGAGGTTTGTAAAAACTAGTTGGCCCCGGTCCAGAATCAGCACTAACTGCCTGGTACCTCAAACCTCACCCTGATCAGGTCCTTATAAATCTGAGGGGGGGCAGGAGTCCGTCTGATCATTGCAGCAGTGAAAGGAGGTGGGGGAGGTGCTGTTTGGGGGGAGTGTTTTGTCTCTCTTTCAGCAGCAGCGGTCCAATAATCTATTCATGAGGCTCCTCGAGGGAAAAGCGCCCAGCTGCTCTAATTTGAGAATAAAGAGGAGGCCACCTTTGTTCTGTCGCTCAGGCTCCGTTTCACGGAGAAACAGAAACCGCCTCCCCCCTCCTCCATCACCTCCTTTCATTCCTACACTCCCCATGTTTCACACAGATCAGTTCCCTCAATTGACATAATCTTTTGTTATAATACAATGTTTTATATTTTACACTGTATTTTCTCTATTATATATTTTATTATAAACATATTGATCATAGCTTCCTGTGCGTATTTACTTCAAATGAAAGAAAATACTGTATTTGCTGTTAAAATGGTTTTAAAACAAATACTAGATGATGTTAACATCTTTATGCCAACTCTTCTGAAGACAAGTAGAAACTAAAATATTTATTATTAAAAATAATGACTGACTGATATTGATGATGATGATGATGATGAAGACTGTGTTAGTGATGAAGGTGGTGTTGGTGATGGGACATGAACAGTTGTTATTTTAACAGCAACTACAGGAATCTGTGGATGACTTGTTATAACACAGGGAGCTTTTATTTTGAAAGTCTGCATTTTCAGCAAGGTCCACATATTGTTTTCGTTCATAAAGTGATGGAACTCTTTTTACTAGTAAAATAGTTTTTAAAAAAGCCCAGTGTTGCCAGAGGAACACAAGAAAAACAATTTTTCTGTTACTGTTTAGTACAAGCTTCAAATAAGTATAAAACTGCCTTGTTCACTCAAAATAATAGTTTATAACACCAATTCTGATATATTGTTCAGTATTCAGCTTTTTTTTTAATTTTATTAATGAAAGTATGTTCTATTATCTTGAAATGAAACTAGGCAAAGCTACTTGGTTCGGAGTCATTTTGATTTCATGCCCTGAAATAACGGTTCTGCCAGTAGGTCATCTCGTGTTGCCATCTTCTTCTTTCAAGTATGAACCCACAGCATGCACACTTCACATACACCAACAACTCTCCAACCAACGTGTTTACTTAAACCTGATTTTTATTTCAGTGGAACGTTGCTGTGTTTGACACTTCAGAGCCACCGTACCAGCTGCAGCCTAACAAAAATATTTCAATAATTATTTAAACAGTTTGTATAGTTATCGTTCAGACGTTAAAGTCCTCTCATGTCAGCTCTGGGGGTGTTTGGCCTCCATGTGTGAAGCCACTTCTCCACCTCCCTGTGAACTGACTGTCAACAAACCTCTGGTCGTTGATATTAACCAGGGGGCGTGGCCTGCGCACAGGCCCCTCCCCCGGCCGCTGGATATTACCCATCCTCCTGCGGGGCCGCTCAAAGTGCGGTCCGGGCTCCAGCTGCAGAGTGCGGCGGTAGAAGACAGCAGGACAGACAGAGACAAAAGGAGACAGGACGAGTCTCGGTGGAGTTTGTCCTACAGGAGAAGCTGCAGCTCTGTCTCCGCCCGTGCATGTCCCGTCCGGAGAGCTGCAAACCCGGAGCGCAGGCTCGCACCGACTACCACTGAACCCCAGAGCCGTCGGCATGTCCCCGACCCGGAGCCCCGTCCTCCTCTCCGTCTGCGTCAGCCTGCAGCTAGTGCTGCTGTCCGCCCGCGTGCAGGTACCAGACTCCCGCTGACTTTCTCCTCATCTAACAGCAGCTGGAGGATTCGTGGAGTAACGACACGAGTTGATTTCAGCAGCTGAACTTTAAACAAAGTTCAGAAAAGTGATGTGGAAACATTAAGTGTGGATTTGTGCAGGTTGTTCATATTCATACGAAATGTGCCTTTAAAGAGGGGAATCAGCTCATTGCTCCTCACATGTAGTTCTTGTTTCTTTGACTGCTGATGCTGGACTTAATCATTTAATTAGAAGGTTTGTTGATCATCATCATTCATATAAAGTAAAGAAATCTTTTGGTCCGTTGAGCCTGACTGTGCCTCTGTCTGCTCTGGTTTGTGAGGATGCAGGTGTTTTAGTCTTTAAATAGTGGACTTAAGACCATGTGTGTGTATTTGGAGCTGTCATTTTTTAATGGGACTCTTGTTCTGTAGGGAAATAAATTGCATTTTACTTTGTTCAGCTTTGGGTCACATGAACTGTTTGGAGCCCGTGCATCGCTCTGGCCACAGGCTGCTGGGGAAAATCAATCTGTGGATGAACACCGACAACACTTGTGCTTATCAGATTTGTGAGCTGTGAGTGGATTAGATCCTGCAGGGAGCAGCGAAGTCCTAAAGTAAAAGCGTCTGTGCAGCAGCTGAATGGCTCTGCACCAGTTTTTAAGTTTTAAGTTAGTTGTGTTTTGATCTTTAAACATTTTCAGGGAACATCATGAATATGGCTCCAGGTGAAAACGCTGAAACACATTTATTTTTATAAAACTAAGATGAACTGCAGTTGGTCGATTAACTGATCTAAAGAAACTTTTTTTTATAAACAACTCGTCATTTTCTGCAACCTTTGATTCAATTCTAGAGGAGACAGATTCCTCAGTGTGTGAACAAAACTCGTGTTCGACAGACCAGAGGCACAGAAACCTCCCACAGTCCAGAGGTGCCACAGAGAAAAACGCTGAAGTCTCATGGACATTGACCAAGGACGGGCTGTCTATGGTATTATGCATTATGGTAAATGTAGAGTCCAGCATCTTTGAGCTTCACCAGTATTGAGGACTCAATGTCAGGATGTTCCTGAATGCACTGCAGCAGTTGTAACTGTTACTTCAGTCTCTTTGTGGAGCTCCAGTACTAAAGAGTCCAAGGTTCCCTCGTAAAATGATGCTGATTACTCTCATCCGTTATTTGTAACAAACCTGCAGTGTAGAGATCTTCACAGGAATCTATAGGAACATGTTGTGCACAGTAAGAGCGGTGTGACCTCCGAACTGTCTCCACAGTGTCTACTCATTTGGAGAATCTCTTTTGTTGGTCTCACTTCCTGTTGGTGACTCGCCTGTTCTCCGTTGCAGGTTTCTTCAGCTTCGGGACACTTTGAGCTTCAGATTATGTCGATGCAGAATGTCAACGGGCGGCTGCAGAGCGGCGCCTGCTGCGACCGCCCCCGAGACGGAAGGAATGGGCGCTGCGCGGCAGACGAGTGTGACACCTACTTCCGGGTGTGCCTGAAGGAGTACCAGCTGAAGGTGTCCTCGACTGGGCCCTGCAGTTTCGGCGCTGCCTCAACACCCGTGCTCGGTGGGAATACATTTTCTTTGCACAAGAGTGACAAAGCCAGGATTGTGCTGCCGTTCAGCTTTGCGTGGCCGGTGAGTCCAAAAGTCAACCATGAGACCAGAACTAGCACTAGTTGTTTTTTTTTGTTGTGTTACTATTTAAATTGATAAAACTATGATTTAATTTTATTCATACATACTTTTAGTCTCCCATTTCAACTCTTGGGGTATAACCCATGTTCCACTGATCCATGTTTCTGACTAGTAAATAATAATTATCTAATAGTTTCCACTGACTCACTCAGGAAGCAGTAGGGTTAAAGCCTCAGTCTGGACTCTCAGCTGAATCCAGTGGGTTTCTCCTGCTGTTCAGCCTCTGCTTCGGTAATAACGGCGCTGAGTGTGTCTTTGTGTTGTTGGGCTGGTGTTCTGCTCTGACCTCGCGGCGTGACGAGGATAAAGGGCCGTTGTTGGCGGCTCTGCTCAGCTGGCTGCAGGACATTCCTGCTGCCGACCCTAGTAACTGGCATGTTAAACGACGCTGTGACGGCAGGATGAGGTTTCTGTTGTCGTCTCCTACTCCTGGCAGGAGAGACCCAAACAGCCTTTCTGTGTGCGTCAGTCCTGTTTATTGGGGCTGTGAGGAAAACTCAGGAAGTGTAAAGTTGTGCCAAAGCGGCTGCACTCCACCTCTGGTTCATCCAGCGTCGTCAGTTTGAACATGTTACCCATTTTATTCTTTCCTTCCTGCTGTCTTGCATGAAGCTTTTGTCCCTCTTTTGTTTTTGTGTGCCATTTTCAAAAGAAACATCCTTTTTCTGTCCGTCTCCCAGAGATGGCATTGTTTATACGAGCAGGTTTCTGCAGAACAGATCCATGATGATGATGATGATGATGATGATGATGGTGGTTGAAAAATGAGAGGACATTTAAAAGGTTTCTTCCTGCACATCAGTGGTTACTGCTGAGGTCTGTGTTGGAACAAATGATGTTGTCTTAACCAGACCACCCCAAAAAACACACACACTGACACTGACCAGTGATCCGTGAGGAGTTGAGCTGGATGCATTGGTGGTTACCCAACAGTCAGTTTCTGAAATGTAGTTTCTTTTCTAGTGAGTAAAAAAAAAATACAATTAAAATGAATATATTCAGTTTATGTATCAGTGAGTGTCGGAATCAGACTTTGCGTTTAAATTCAGTTTTTCTCAAAGCTGCAGCGACACATTTTAAAGACACTCATTAACCAGCGCTTGGGTTTGAGGTTAAGTTAGTTTGGCAAAAAAAGGACATTACAGAGGAGTTTCCCACGTAACTTTTGCAGGAACGGCCACAGCTGAGGCCACAAGTGTTAATTACATGAGAGTGGTAAATGTTTAAATGTTGTGGAAGGACAAGTGGAGAAAAGTCATAAAGCAAAACCTGTGTGTCCACCGACATGAGAAAAACTGCATTTTAATTTAGCTCATGAACTTAAAAAAGGAAGATTGTTGAAGATTGTTGCTTGTTACTTGGTGCTAAATCGACTCAAGAGGTTTAAAGCATCCTGCTCTGTGAGACCCTCAGTCAGGGTCACAACGACAAAGACAACCCTAACGTGCAGGATTAATGTTCACCAAGGAAGAGAATCTACTCTGCAGGTATTTAGATATAAACTAACCAACTCCTCAACAGTTTTGACCTGACGGTGGCGCTATATGAAACGGAGAAACCCTGTAGCAGTAAATATAATATTTACTGCTACAAGCTCCAGTGAAATGTTGATCAACAACATAAGGCCAATTTTATTTTGGTACACAAAGTAGAGAAGGATCACAAAACCACACAAAGTGCCGTCAAACCGGCATGAAAATTCAAAACACTTGTTAATCCCAGAGGGAAATTATTTTGGCATGTTACAGCAAAACAAACAGAAAAAAGAAAGGAAAGAAAAAAAAACTTAACATTTGCACATAGTTTCATAAATACTAAAACTATTTTGTTTGACTTCTTCGGCTTCTTGTTCTTGTAATGAAATAGTTCATCAGCCACTTTTTAATGCATTAAGAAAAAGAAGGTTTAGTTAAACTTGAGAGGCACTTTGGGAAAGGGCTGGGGAAAGGAAGGGCACCTTCCTGGTGTTGCACCTGTAGAAAGTCACTGACTCACCTGAAGTTGATACGGGCCCGTGCTTGGCTGCATGTTTGTGATGCAAACAGTTTTAAATTTCTGTTAGTTGAAATATTTCTCTTTGACCAAGTTCCAGAACGTCAGCTTGTCCAGACCGAGGCAGCTGTAGCTGCGTTTGTATTCCTTCGTTAAAGCTGTAGACCTGAGTGAACTTCCAGGTGCTGTTTCTGATGACACCAGCAGCGTCTTCATTTGTAGCTGCTGCATGTTGTCTGAACATGGACATTTCTGATGACCCGACTACGGAATGACACTGGAAACTTCCAGTCACTCTTTGATTATTTTCCCACCCTTTCTTTCTTTTCTTCCTTCCTTCCCTTATCACTTCCCTTTTCCCTGTCTGGTTGTTCCCTTATGAAGCACCAGACTTTTCCTTACAAGGTTTCCCGACATTCTGTCGAACTGAACATCTTCTTATTTTTATTAGCTCTGCTCATAACACACGATCATTCACACTTTTATTGACAATGCCACGTAATGAATATTTGTCTACAGCGAATAAGAAGGTGGTGAAATGCTTCTCAAGTATCTGCATGTTGATTTTACCTCGAAATGAATCAACTGTTTAAAACTCAACTTTGGAAAAGTGTCTTTTATCCACATCGACCCATCGAAGTCTGAAATGAGATTTTTTGAAAGAACACAGGAAATATTTCTTGTGCATCTTCCTGATGAAAGCTGCTAGAAAGAAAACCATACAGTGGTTCAGGCTTTTAGGGCTCCAACAGTAATGAACTGACCTAAGTAGTTTTGGGTTGGGGCTTTCGTCAACGAAAATTATGACTCAATATTGTGGATAACAAAGCTTTATGTTGTGTCAGAAAGCTTTGTTGACTGGACCATTTGTTTTCCTTATTTTTCCCCCTAAAAAATTGGAACAAACTGGATTCAGCAGGATTGTGGAAAACCTTTTTTTTAGTCTCTGACTGGCTGGTCCCTTTTCTTTGTCAATCCCGCTACGAAGTTCCAACATTCTAACATGAGCATCTTCCATGTCTGATGCATGTACACTATTCTTATGTCTATTTGGTAACAATAATCATTGTGAAATGGGTTTGACTAAAAGAAAATGTACTAAGTACTTATACTGTACTATACTCACTGGGTAAAAAGAATTGCAGTATTGAAAAAAAGAGAATAAAATAGTCTTGGATAATTCTGACTAAAATTATTCTCAGAATTTCAGTCAAATTATACCAGAACATAAAGAGTATGGACTACTTTAAACAAAAATGACAGCGTGACGTAAAGACTAGACTAAATCTAAAATTAGGACAGGCCGCCAAAAACAACACTAGACCTAAGATTGCTTTTAATGTGAGCATCTCACTCTGAGTGAAAAGATGTTGAACTATCCCCTATGCCACCGGGTCTTTTTTTGAAGTCCTCTGATGAAACATAAGGCGGTTGCTGTGGTTCTCCTCGGGGAGTCTCGATGTTCCACATTCTCACTTTGACAACCAGCAGGGCCTGATGTGCATCTTACTCTCAACATGCTATCAGCCGGCCTTGAATGAGGCGTTGGATAAACCATCGAAGCGAACACAAACAGAGGAAGTTTTTATTTTTTATTTCAGTGAGTGAGTTCAGGGCTCTGCACCTCTTTCCTCATTGCGTGGACCTGCCTCCACATGTCGCCTGGCTCTGGTGCTCACAAACTATTTTCCCACAGTGAGCCTGCAGCCAGAGAAAGCAGTTCCACCTCCTCGATCAAACAATCAAAGGGACGGGGAGTGGACGGGGAGCTGGTAGATGTTTTGGCAGAAAGTGAGTGGAACCTGTTGGCAGGTGACCAGCTGTCAGCCTCTCGACTTAAAATCTAATTAGCTGCTAAATGTTTTGCGGTGCCACCCACTGTGTTTGGTGGACAACATGCTTATTTTTCCTCCAGGGTCAGGAGGCATCAGCCTGACGCCCAGATCCAGTTTCAGCCAGAGAGGTGACGCAAGAAGTGTAGAAAGGGTTTTCAGCTCGGTTCTGCGTTAGCGACTGTTATGTGGCGTAGTGGTAAAGAGCTCTTTGGTACACTGGAGATGTGAAACGCTCGGTGTGGAGCTTCTACCAGTGTTTTAGACATTTATAAGTCAGAGATTCTGATTCAGCTTCTGGATCCACCTGTCTGCGAAGTTTCCCAGTCATCAAGGTGAGGTTACCTGGAAGCTGAGTCATGACAATTGGACTGTTTCATCAGTCATTCACCCTAGTAGATTGACTGACTGAAGCTTTTCAAACCGCTACGTCCATGTTTTTTTTCTTTTCCTGGTTATACCAAAGATAACTGAGTACATAATATGTAATGTGAATATGACGTTAATAATTATTATTCCAATCAGTGTGAGGGTTAGGGGCGGGGTGGGGTGTGTTGTTAGTCACTGGAAGAAGGGATCTCCTGCATTGTTGGTCGTCTTCACCAGTCTCTGGCTGAATGTGCTCCGACCAGGTCACTGTGTAGAGGGTGGGGGGGATGGTTTGGACAGCACCTCGTCTCAGGTACAAGATGCCGAGGGTCCAGCTCAATAACCCATAACCGAACCGGAACTCCAGACACCTTCATGCTGCTGCCCCAGCAGACCATAGCATAGAAGATGAAGGTGGCAGATGATATCACAAAGTACGGAACCAGAACCATGTGGGTCTGTAAACTGTCTGAAAGTGATTTAGATCATCCGAATCTTGAACTACCAGGCTCATCGTGTGCTCAACGTCATTTATCCTCTAACAAACCAGTTTTCAGTGTGTTTGTTGAAAGGATTTCATGCTAATGAGTCACTGTCCCTGCAAAACATGAATCAGTCTGTATGGAAGAGCCAAACATCATGTTCTTCTCTCATAATAATCTGTATTTTCTGTTTGTGTAAGAACCCACCACATAGTGTTTCCATCTTTGGTAGAAGAATAGAACACAGGAGACATGTAAGACTTGAATTAGTTCGGTGTGATGCCGTTCTGTCTTATTATGGTCCAATAATCCTGTCAGCAGCTCTGAGCGCTCGATAACTCGACATCACAGCCTGAGCTAACCACTAATCTGTAAACTAAATGGGCTGACTGTGGTTTCCTGCAGCGCTGAGAGCTGGTCGGAGAGAGTTTATCTAGCTGCTGTGGATTCACTCCAGCACCAGCAGGGTTTAATAAATGAGGACAGGATGGTGTAAGGCCACCTAGGTTGAAGTTCAGGAACATTTAAAGCGAATTCAGGTTTGACGCAGATTCTAAATTTAAATTGAGGAGTTTGACATCTGCAACAAACCAGGAAACTGTGAGGTCATGGCACAAGGTTTCTCCCGTTGGTTTAGATGGCGAGCGGAGGTTTGCAGGACACTCGGCTCATTTCTAAGAATTGTTCCGGTACAGATCTGGTAGGTTTGATTTTTACACTGCTGTCAATCAGCACTGAACACCAGGGCATTTTTAAAGACAACAGTAACACTGATCCTAAAACCAGGTATTCACCCTCAGTCAGGACTCACAACGAGTTCCTTACAAAGATAGAAGCACTCACTCACACTCTGGCCTTTGTGATTCCCCTCTCTTTATTTTTGGGGTCTGGTTGACGTCATACGCTCTGCTCGGTTGGTGTGAATGTTGGAGAGTGTGTGTCACTACAAGGGGAGAGAGAGACCTCAGATCCTCGTAACCACAATAACACACACACACACGCGCTGGCTCTGGTCTGTCTGTTATTCGATAGCGGTGAGAGCAGCAGTGGCCTTAAGAGAGACAAAGAGTTTCAGAGTGGAGCCGAAATAATGAGAGTTGGGATTGAACACGCAGATCAATTATTTCTTTAAGTTGTTTCCAGTGATGCTGGTCTGATGTGTTGACCACATGTCCACTGGTTATACATACAGTTGGTACTTATTATTAATTCTTTCAGATTAATATCCAAATATAAAAACTTGAACCAAACAAATCCAAATATTTTCAAACCAAGAACCAAGAAAAGTTTGGAATATTTTACCTTTATTTTTTTATCACATCAAATGATGCAAACTTTGTGAACTGACTTATTTTGTGTCTTTGTGTTTGCAGAGGTCGTACACATTGCTTGTGGAAGCCTTGGACTTCAACAATGACTCATCCTCTGGCAGTGAGTATCACCATCAGGATTTATCCCATGTTTAGTTTTCCTCTTACCAAAACTATCGCGACTTCTGACCTCCACATTTCTTATATTATTTATTCCTTATTTCTCCTTAACCAGCTCCATGAACTCTGAACTCGTCTCTCTTATAAAATAAATCCTGTCTGTGACACCAACCTGCGGATGTGTTTACATGCACTGTATAAGTCTCATTCAAAAAAACGGACTGTAAAACTGAGTGTGTGTGTGTGTGTGTGTGTGTGTGTGTGTGTGTGTGTGCGCGCAGTAAGTGGAGCTGGCAGCTTTTGTTTGAGCTCCTGTTTATCAACCAGCAGTCAGCGAGGTAGTCGGACTGAGAGTGTTGGCCCGGTGCTGTATTTGGCGTTCCACAGGGAACTATTATAGGGCTGGTGTGAAGTTGGCTGACCTCGGTCCAGGTGGGATTCAGCATAGCCAGTGAGGGTGGGGTGATGTGGAGTGTAGTTTAGTTTTAGTCAGATTTGAAGGGTTTGTCCAGAAATGTTCAGCGGACAAACTGCTGACGAGCCAAATGAGGACGGAACAAATATTGACTGTTGACCAGTTAGCATCAGCCCGTTAGGCCGTCGGTAATGAACACCTGCACCACTCTGTCACTGTGGGTCAGTTCAGGTGTACGCTCTGCCTGCCGGAGTGGGCCCCTGTGATTCTTCGTACCTTTTAGTTCTCTCGTGTTTCTAGCAGCGTCTGCTGTTTTCATCGTGCTAGCTCTGAGTGCTCGACCAAGCCGATGGTCTGCTGTCACGCTTCAGCTCTCTGGGCTCAGACTGAGCATATGGTCTTATTCAGTTGCAGCTCTCAGGCAGGTGCTGCCTCAGTTCGGGCGGTATTCATCAGTGAAGTGCCATGTTTGAATATTTGTTCAAACATCTTGGATGGAACTGATCCAGACTTTTTTCCTTTTTTTTGTGAGGTTAACTATTTTTTTCGCTGTGCCATTTCTGGCACCTTCTTTTATTCTCCATTGCGATGTGAAGTGTCACAGTTTGCTTCCAGTCTGATGCTGCTACCTGCTTTCTGAATGCAGGCTGAGCGTGTTTTCAGCTCTTTAAGTCCAGCTGTGTGACGCCGTCACCTGAGTCCTACCACACTTTCCAGTCCACTGGTGAAATACCACAGAGCAGCTCAGCATTTTCTAACTATCTGGAATATTACAGCAACCGACCTCCTTCTGCTGCTGTGAGACCAACAGACCAGCAGCTCAGACAAACCAGTGCACTCCACGTTTTAATAAATGCTGTGGTTGCCTGTTTGCATGTCGACTTCCTTGATAATAAACCTTTGGAAAATATGTAAAAGATTTCAAACTTCTTGTTGGTTTGGAAATGTCACATGTTGAAGTTCTGTCTGACTGGTTTCTGACATTTAATTGAGCGGATTATTAAGAAAACATCCAGATTAACAGCAAAGCTTCACTGTCTTTACTGTGAACACAGAGCTTCACCTCAGCGCTTCCTGCTGACGGATCTGAACTGTTGTATTCACAGGCGTCGGGGGTGCAGTTATCGAGAAAGCCGTCCACTCGGGAATGATCAACCCCAGCCGCCAGTGGCAGAGCCTGAAGCACAACGGCATCGTGGCCCAGTTCCACTTCCAGGTCCGCCTCAGCTGTGACGAGCACTACTACGGCTTCGGCTGCAACAAGTTCTGCCGCCCCCGCGACGACTTCTTTGGCCACTATGAGTGTGACAATAACGGCAACAAGACATGTCTGGAGGGCTGGTCGGGTCCAGACTGCAACACTGGTTAGGACAGCCGAGTTTTAATAATGCGCGGCACTAAAGAGCTGCACTAATGGTTCAGCCCCATAAATCCAACAATGTGTTTGTCGTAGCGACGAACTGTGTCCTCGGGTTACTTCCCTGCAGGTTGTGCATTCAAACGGAGCGTCACTGACCTCGGACGCAGCTGCAGATATTAATTTGTCTCCTTCTCTTTCTGTAGCAATCTGCAGACAAAGCTGCAGCACAGAACATGGATCCTGTAAAGTCCCCGGAGAGTGCAGGTATAAACCAACATGCCAACAACCAAATTTTAGTCTCAGCTTCTTTGTCCTTCTTTTCTATCTGCGTTTCTTTAGACGGGTTATAAAGAATGGAACTGGTTCGGTAGTGTCATCACATAAATGTTCAAAACTACACTAAACAAATCATAAACTATAATGTATATACAATTTCAAACAATTCTCAGCTGCAGTAAAGTTCATTGTGTGTGTGTGTGTGTGTGTGTGTGTGTGTGTCTGTGTGTGTGCGTCTCAGGTGTCTGTATGGCTGGCAGGGGGAGTACTGTGATCAGTGCATCCCTCATCCAGGTTGTGTTCATGGGAGCTGTGTGGAGCCCTGGCAGTGTCTCTGTGACACCAACTATGGAGGACAGCTGTGTGACAAAGGTAATTTCCCTCTCTCACTCACACGCGCACACACCAGACACACACACACACACCAGACAACAGCCTTAACCTCAAACTTAGGAAGAACTAAAATCCTAGAAATACAGAGTAAAAAACTCTTTATGATGTAAAATAGCAACTTTTGTTTTGATGTTAGGTCAAGTTTACAAATGTGACGTTTGAACATTTTCGCCATTTATGACGTGATCTAGACTTGAACACGTGTAGGACACGGCAGCCATGTTTTAACGGAGGAACCTGCAGCAACACTGGACCTGACAAATACCACTGCTCCTGTCCTGAAGGGTTTTCTGGAGTCAACTGCCAGAGAGGTGAGAGCGACTTGGTCAACGGCTCAAAAATGTATACCTAGGTTTGGTTAAAAATGAAATCTGTCATAAGAGGATTCGAGGAGCTTACATGTGTAGCTGACCTTGAACCGCGGGGGAGTCGAAGAGTCAAATCACCACTGAGCCATCATGAAACATCTTTGTCTCTACAGCGGACCGCGCCTGTCTGTCCAACCCCTGTTTGAATGGAGGGACCTGTGGTGAAACCAGTCACGGTTTTGAGTGTCACTGTGCCCCCGGGTGGACTGGACCTGCCTGCTCCATCAGTAAGACCTGTTGAAACCTTCAGCTGTCTGAAGTTCCAGTGGCACTTCAGCAACTGATGATTTCTTTTCTATGCCCGTCTCAGACATGGACGAGTGTCTGGTGAACCCCTGCAGTCATGGAGGAACCTGTCAGGACCTGGTCAATGGCTTCAAGTGTGCCTGTCCTCCTCAGTGGACCGGAAAGACCTGCCTCATTGGTGAGTCCTCCTCAGATTCATTACAAGAAGTGGTCCTAAGAAACGGAAAGTCTGAGAGGCTGTTTAGGAAACTGTTTGGTGTCTTTGTCTGAGTTATGATTAAACTCTTCCATTGTGGAGAATTCATCCATCACTTTTATGTACAAACAAATCAATCGCACCAGCTCAAGCCAAACCTCTTCCCCAGACGTTGTCGGTCTAAAGGGTTTAGGCTCCTTCCTGCTAGGGCTCCCTGAGATTTCTTTTCCTGAATCTCCCAGATGATCCCTGGGTGAAGACTGGTTGTGGTTTAGAGGCTTAGCGCTATAGATTGCTTCACCACAGCGCTAATCTACTGCCGACCACTATACTACAGCCACATGCTCCTCAGCCCTTAACTGTGGATGGTTAGTCTGATCTGCCAGACTATCATTTTGCAATCCACTTTCCACTGTTGCAATGTTTGGACACATCCTCTGCATTTAGACATGAATTCTGTTGCTCGTGACTGAAAACCAGACTCGGAAAAGCTACCGAAGACCCAAATTAACCCGTTAACATGGTCGGCCCTGTTAGGTCTACTTTACTGTAAAACATCCAACTAATGGGGTAAAAAGATTAGTAAAGTCAAACGTTTCAGCACAGTAAACTATGAAATGAAAATAAATTTAGCATCTCAGTGCGGGGTGTTAGCATGCTAATGTTTGCTAGCTGCTCCAACCAGAAGAACAGCTTTGAGGATCTGCCAACATACTACACAAACAAGCCTCCACTACTCCGGTCGAACTTTTTTATTTTACCATTTCAGCTGATCTCATCTCGTCCATGTGCATCAAACGATTCAGACAAACTTATTTCCACCCAGCACAACTGGTACTGTTCCCATGTTTCGTTTTTTTATGGGTCCAGCTGTGGATCGGCATGCAGGCGAGTAAATCAGGACCAGCAGACTGCTCTCTATCTCTCTAATATGTTTCTTCTGTTGTTTTTTATTTGCTTTCAGATGCTAACGAATGCAACGACAAGCCGTGCGTCAACGCCAACTCCTGCAGAAATCTGATTGGAGGATATTTCTGCGAGTGCCTGCCTGGTTGGACGGGCCAGAACTGTAACACCAGTGAGTAAAACACGATGACAATACCAGAACACTCGGCCAGCAGCTTTATCTGTATTTAACACTTAGTTTATGGGAATTTTGCTCCAAACTGAATAAGGACGGAAAGTGAGTTTTAAGAATCCAGAAATCTTAGGACTGAACATGTTGTGAGGACAGATGTTGAAATAATTCTCAGCTGCCTCACTGGACCACCCACACCAGAACTCCCAGTTAACAAATCGTCACTACCTGAGATTTACCCCTAAACATGTGTCACTTAACTAGAACCAGTGCTAATCAGAAATCAGTGGACACAGGTGTGTACCGGTGTGTACCGGTGTGTACAGGTGTGTACAGGTGTGTACCGGTGTGTACAGGTGTGTACAGGTGTGTACAGGTGTGGGAAATCACCCCCTGCACCTGTGGCTCCCTGTGAAGGTTTCCAACTTGACTTGTTTGTTTGTGTCTCTGCAGACATCAATGACTGTCGCGGTCAGTGTCAGAATGGAGCCACGTGCCAGGTGAGTGCAGTGTTTTTAGGCGTATTCTTCAGCTACAAACAGCTTTTCTGAACCCTGCGTGCAGCATAGAGACACAATTAGTTGTGTAAACGTATGCTTTTCTCTCTTTTTCTTTGTTGTACAGTGTCCTTGAGTGTCAGGAAAGGCGCCTGTAAAAAATGTATTATCAGTGTTATTATAACCGTGTGTGTGCTGTGCCTCCATGGCAACAGCAGATCATATGTCTCCTAAACGTTCCCGTTTCCCAACAAAAGAAAAACAGTCTGTCTTAAATCTGTCCAGATGATATTTTTCTGCCGTCCTCGGTCTTTCAGTGGTTTCCTGTTGACTGAAACAGTTGCTCTGGTGTCAGTTTTCATGTTAGGGATAGATGTTATATTAATACTCATATTATCACAAGGGTTTAGGAAAATGAGTTGAAAAGATTCTGTAACAGAAAACCAGCAAAACAACACTGAACATACAGACCATAGACAATTTAAGTAGAGTTCTGCATGGTGCATTTAAAACTTTGAAGACAAATATATCTATTGATGTGTTTTGACGTCTTCTGCTTAGTTTGGCAGGAAGCTAAAATGAGGCGACCCATCGTTGCCTCGGGTTTTATTTTTGAGTAAATGTAAAGTTTAACTTCATTAAAGAAACAAATAACTTTGTCTTAAACCTGCACGCAACATGTCAAAGCTTTAATGAACTCATCATTTGTCTTGTTCAGGACCTGGTGAATGGTTTCAAGTGTGCGTGCGCTCCGGGTTTTGGAGGCGAGCACTGTGAGACAGACCTTGATGAGTGCGTCAGCGAGCCGTGCCTCAATGGCGGCCATTGCCATGACAACGTTAACGGCTTCCACTGTCTCTGCCCACCAGGTTTCTCAGGAAGTCACTGTCAGGTTTGTCACCTCCGCAAATACTGTCACACAGAACATTCAATGATGGTTTATTATAGCATCTACATTATCACAATATCTAATTTTACAGATGTTAGACGTCTGGAAATTTGAACTCGATGAACTTTAATTTGTTCTGAGTATAAAAAACTCATGTTTACTCAATGTTTACCTCCATTAAAATGTGTGAATGTTCCAACAGAGTGAAACCAGAAACGCAGACAATGAAACGGAAGAAATAAACGAATTTGTCCTTTAATCATTTTCTCTCTGTCCACAGTTGGACATCGATTACTGCCTCCACATGCCGTGTCAGAACGGCGGCCTGTGTTTCAACCTGGCAGCCGACTACGTCTGTAAGTGTCCTGAAGACTACGAAGGCAGAAACTGCTCTCGCCTCAAGGACCACTGCCGCAGCACGCCCTGCAAAGGTTCCCACCTCGTCACTTTTCACGCCGTCTCCTCGCACGCTTTACTTACACGTTTAAAGTCCTTCTTAATCCTCCTCTGTCTCCTCGTTGATCCCCAGTGATTGACAGCTGCACAGTGGCCGTGGCATCCAACAGCACGCCGGGTGGGATGCGTTTAATTTCATCAAATGTGTGCGGCCCACACGGGCGGTGTCGGAGTCGTGCTGGTGGACAGTTCAGCTGTGAGTGTGAGGATGGATTCACTGGGATCTACTGCCACGAGAGTGAGTACACAAACTCCTCAGACATGATCGGTGTGTTTTTTTTCATTTTGTATTCATGATATAATAAAAAATGTCTGTGACTGACTCAGATATAAACGACTGTGAGAGCGACCCCTGTCTGAACGGAGGAACCTGCATCGATAAAGTTAATCAGTATCAGTGTATCTGTGCTGAAGGCTGGGATGGACCTACCTGCCAAAACAGTGAGTCCTGCTCTTCCTCACTCTTCCTCAGCATTGTGCAGCAGACACGTCGGAACGAGTTTTAATGTTTCCTCTTGTCGTCGCTCAGACATCGACGACTGCCGCGCCGCTCCCTGTCAAAACCGAGGCGTCTGTCGAGATCTGGTCAACGACTTCTACTGTGACTGTTCCAACGGCTGGAAGGGGAAGACCTGTCACTCGAGTAAGTCTGGTGCACGCACGCAGAACGATGAGCAGAACTGTCTTTGCTCTTTACATTTACCACATGTGAGGGGAAGGTTTGACATGTATCACAGTAACTCTTCCTACGTGACTCTTGTTCTGCTGCACAGATCTGGTGTTTTAATTCTGACTCACCTGCGGTTCCTCTTTTTATTTCCAGGAGAGAGTCAGTGCGATGAGACGACCTGCAACAAGGCAGGAACCTGCTACGACGAAGGAGACGCCTTCAAGTGTCTGTGCGCCGCTGGCTGGGAGGGAGCCACCTGTAGCATCGGTCAGTACGGCCGCGCGTTGAAGACGCCAAGGGGTTTCACGCTAGCTCCTGGCTAACAGTCGTATTTGTCTCCCCAGCAAAGAACAGCAGCTGCATGCCGAGTCCCTGTGAGAACGGAGGCACCTGCGTGGTGGGCGGAGACTCCTTCATGTGTGTCTGTAAGGAGGGCTGGGAGGGCGCCACCTGCAGCCACAGTGAGTTTCACCAAGCACATGTTGATTCAGGCTCAGGAGACGCGGTGTCCTGTGTAACACCACTTTTGTTTTTTACCTTGCAGATGCCAACGACTGCAGCCCTCAGCCGTGGTGAGTGCCTCTGAATCATACCTGGACACACACAGTTATAAGAATAAGTTGTAAAAAGTGATAAAACGCGAGTGTCGCTCAGTGGACCTCCTCCTCCTCATTTGTCTTTTACACAAATCCAAAAGGAAGAAAACAGCTTGACTGCCAGTTTCACTTTATCTGCTCGGCTCTCACTCTTCTCTCCAAACCACACTCACAAATTCTTTCTCGTTTTCTTTGAAAAACATCAGTGAGGGGAAAATGTTTCTGTCTATAATTAAGATTCAGAGTCAGGCCTGAGTGTTCCAGCACTGTTAGGTCAGGGTTTTGGATTTAAAGCTAGGTTTTTTTCTTATTTGTTTGGTGAGAAATGAAAATCTACAAACTTTTTTTCCCTTTTGACTCAGATTCCGTTGTTTTTTCCATGTGTAGTAAGTGTTTAATGCTCCATGTCGTCCTCTAGTTATAACAGCGGGACCTGTGTCGACGGAGAAAACTGGTATCGATGTGAATGTGCTCCAGGATTCGCTGGCCCGGACTGCAGGATCAGTGAGTGTTGACCTTTGACCTCTTAACCTTCTACTCCACTTATGTTTTTCTTTCTTTTTTGTGGAAACTCATAATATTAAATAAAAAACATCAGTCCAATAGAAAGAGTTCTGTTTCCTCTTTTAATGTGAGTTGTTGTTTGTCAGGCTCCATCCTTATTTCTACAGACTAAATTAGAGTAGGTGTGATTCCAACAAACCTAAACCAGAGACAAAAATCCCGTGTCTTTCAGACATCAATGAGTGCCAGTCCTCACCCTGCTCCTCTGACTCAACCTGTGTGGATGAAATCAACGGTTACCGCTGCATCTGTCCACCGGGAAGAACGGGCCACCGCTGCCACGAAGGTAGAATCTCGTCTCTACAGTCGGACTCGATGCAAAGTGTTGTTATTATTTTAATTTATGAGCCCAAACACACATTCTCCCACTTTAACAGCAGTGACCTGCAAAGAAACATCGACTTCACCAGTAATTGATTCTCAAACGGAGATGATTATGACAAAAGTCATAATGTTATGTTGAGTAATGACTTGGTATCTTTTTTTAAATCTGTGTTTTGGAACTAGAAATTCATATTAACTTCATAAAGCAGACACTGTCCCAGTCACACTATTTAATTTAGAAACTGTAGAGTCCAACTCTCAAAATCAAATCAAGTGAAAACTATGAAAACAAAATCCTTTGCTTTTGTGCTGCAGTGCTGGGGAGGCCCTGCCTGGTCGGAGGGTTGGTGGCGCTGGACGGAAGCCGATGGGACGAAGACTGCAACAGCTGTCGCTGTAACAACGGCCGAGCGTCCTGCACTAAGGTAAAGCTGAGACTGGACCTGGACGTGTGTGTATGTGTGTATACATTATCATTTTCATTCAGTGTGAGTCGACCATGTGCAAAATAATTTTTAGAAAAAAGACATTAGCAAAACCACTGATAAGAACGGCGTTTGTATCTGTTTGTGTGTATTGTTGAACACATACAATGCTTCCAACTCCTAAAAGTATGAGAAGAATGTTGTTGTTAATTGTTCACTTTGTGTGCGACAGCTTCGGTGCGGACCTCAACCATGCAACCTCCACAGCAGAACTCACGGCACACAGTGTCCGGCCGGTCAGACCTGTGTCGCTGTACTGGACGAGCACTGCTTCGTCAAACCGTGCCCCAGCCAAGGCGAGTGCTGGAGCCCGACCCATCAGGTCCTATCCACAACCAGGTGTCACCCTGAGGACACCTGTGCCAACGTCACCTTCACCTTCAACAAGGATGTCATGTCAAAGGTCAGTCTGGCTTCCTGAGGAACAAGACTCAAACTCCAAACGTCATATTACATAATGAAAACAGGACTTCGAAGCAGTCACCACCCTGGTGGTGTTGTTGTAGTTGCTTGATGTTGCCGTGTTGTTTCAGGGTGTGACAGTCGAGCAGGTCTGTCGTGAGCTGAGAAACCTCTACATCGTCAAGAACCTGTCCTCGGATGACTTTGTCTCCATGACCTGCGAGCCGTCACTTAGCACCAACAACGAGATCCACGTAGCCATCGTAAGTCACATCTGGTTTGCAACTGTGTCACATGATGAGCCACACTCATCAGCTGATATTGAATGATTACTTCCAGTACGTCTCCTCGAGGGTTCACCAAAAGTCTGGAATCATAAAGTGGAAAAGGATCAAGAATTTGGCCTTTAAAAAGCTGATAAGTAGCGTCTTAGCGACAAGTCTTGTGTGACAGATGATTTCTCTTGGGAAAGACCAACCCAAGAAAAAATGGACAAATAGAAAAGATGAACTGGTTAAACGTTTCTACTGTTTGTGTGAAGGTTCTCAGTCATCCAGGTCATGGTTATCTCAAAAAAGGTTTTATCCAATAGCTTCACTTTACTTTGCTTGACAGACGCTTTTATCCAAAGCGACTTACAGGGAGCTAGCGCTGGGTGTCTGGCTCAGGGACACACCTGGTAGGGGATGGACTTGGAGTCAGACGAGGTTTCAAACCTGCAACCTTCTGCATCCCAGTCTGACGCTTAACCCATTGAGCTACCAGGCAACTGGACTTGTTTGGTTTCTTGACGACATTTCACGCTTCAAGTGGAATGTCTTGAGAAAGCCCTCTGGAATGAAGGGTGAAACGTCGTTAAGAAACCTAACAAGTCCAGTTGCTATTGGATAAACCTTTTTTGAGGTTTCTACTGTTCATGAATCAGTGATAATGGAGCCTGTCTTCTGAATGTTTCAGTCGACAGAGGACCAGAGCAGAGGCGTAACCTTCATCAAGGAGATCACAGATCGGATCATGGATCTGGTCAGTAAGAGGAGCGCCAACAACACCATCATTAGCGCCATCGCAGAGGTTCGCATCCAGAGACGACAGAGCCACAGCTCCAATGGTGAGTCAAGAACGAACTACTGTGAAAATAATGAGCTGTTTCGTCATAAGCACGACCTGGACGTCGACATCCGCTGAATAGACCACGGTCATCCCCAGCAACCAGACTTGCTGTAAAGTCTTGAGGCTTGGTAGTTTGAAAGACGACTTGTTTCGCGTCATTTCAAGTTTTAATTGAAGCAGGTTCAGCAAAGAAACCAGGAAACAACCACTACAATTCACGTGTAGTGGTTGATTCATTCAGCAGGAATTAACATCCAGGTCTCTGTCTTTCTGTCCATCAGACCATCTGGTGCCCCTGCTGGTTTCCGTGGTGATCGTTGTCTGGGTGTTGGTGGTCACCTCGTTGTTGTTGTGGTGCGTGAGGAGACGGAGGAAACAGAGCGCCCACACGGGGGTCAGCACCCAGACCTCATCGTCTCTGACGCCCACTGCTGAGGACAACAACGCCCTGCACACCAGCGTTGGCACTGCACGCGAGCAGCTCAACCACATCAAGAACCTTATCGAGAAGAATCCAAACCACCACCAGCAGCAGCACCACCTCCTCCTCCATCACCACCTGTATGAGGACAAGAACGCTGTCAACGCTAAAATCCGGAAATCGGACTCGGGGAGCCAGTCAGACGAGGATGAGGTGGATAAGAGACTGCAGAAGGCGAGGTTCCCCCGAGCACCACCACCTTACTCACTGGTAGACTGGGAGGAACGTCACCCCCACCACACGTTGGGCGCAGCCCCGCAGTGGACTAGCAAACAGGACAACAGGCGACTACAGTCACAGGGCGTGAACAGGGTGGAGTATTCTGTATAGCTAATGGAGCTCATGCAGCCCACCTCCGTGGTGGAGGACCTTTGTGACCTGTTGGAGGCATTTTGGTCATTTGTAGTATTTTTTTTATGTTCCTTTTGTACAGAACTGAACATCTGGGTGAATTTTTACTTTGCTGTTTTAATTTATGTTTTCACTGACACTGGTCTGAACTGGATCAGATTTTCTGACCGCCTTCAGAAACGAGAGAAGTTGAATGTGCACAAGTCCTTCGGTTCCGTATTTCAATGTGTTGCTGCCTTGTTGTTCCCCCTGAAAAATTTGGAGGGTAAAAAATATTTATTTGTTGTTTTTTTCTTTTTAGGGGAAACTTCAGTTCTTCCAATAAGAAGAATTGTCCGCAGAATGTTTCTGTACAGATGTATAAATAATTCTTTAATTAATCATTGTACATATTTGAGTTATTAACTTAATCACCAAGAGCCTTAAGATATTCAGTATTTATAAGTTTAGAGTTGAAGGTTTGTCAGCTTTGTAAGTTGACGACTTTGTCATGGAATTTTTTTAAATAGTTTTCATTAATCCCAATGAAAAATATTTTTTAAAAGCTTCTTGGATTTGGGCATTTTTTTGCCTCAACAAAATGTTTTGTATCTGTTATGTTGGGTTTCTGGATGGAGGGGGCGAGTACTGTGTGGTTAGACGGATCTTTTTATACGAACCAACATGGTGGCAGACGTTGCCTTTGCTACTGAAATGATTTTCTTCAAGGGACACAACTCTTTGTTGTTATTTGTATTTTTTGTACAGTGTAAAGTACGGACATACGTGAGGAGATAAATCCTGAGTAATTAGTTTATTAAAAGAAGAACTTTAACACTGTGGAGCTGTCATGTTGATATTAGCAAATAACGAGGCTGTGAAATTATTTATTTCCATCATCAGTCCCTTTAGTTTATGATGGAGAAATGACAAAATAATCTTTTACAGATGTTTCACTTTAGTGTTTTTTGGACCTTGAGAAATAAAAGTCCATGTGTTTGTTACTTGAAACAATACATTGTTATTTTTGGAGAAAGTAAATGTGTTCTGCACGGACTGAACTCGACGTTTCTCCAACACAGAACTTTAAACCATATCAAAACTAATCACGGCCGTTTGATGAGGCCTCACCTAAAATGTAAGGTTACATTTACTTTTTAAACTGGAATGACTAAGAGGACATAACCAAGAAGAATATACTGATACGGCAGACTAGTGTGGTCAATCAATCAGTATCAGTGTGATTGCAGAGGCGAACTTTCATATTCATATTCTAATTAACTGACCATGCATGGTTAAAGTTCACCTCTTCAATTCTTTTCAAAGCACAAATCGTATTTACTGACAGACAAACATGGTTTGATGTCCGTACAAATCCTCTCTACGAATATGAAACCCATTTTACTGCTGAGACATGGACACTGACCTTAGCTTAGGCAAGTGAGGCCTGCAGTAATCAGGTCTTGGTGTGGCTGGTAAAGGGGGGGGGCAATTACTTTGTCACATAGCCCTAATGTGGGTTTGAATAGTACTTTCCTTAAAACCTTAAAAACACATCTTGGTTTATCTTTGTATAATATTATGTGTTTGATGATCAGAATCATTTAGCTGTGACAAACCTTAACACGACTGTATAAAACATAAAATATTACAGTGTTTGGAGAGAACATTACTTTACTTTGCTTGGCAGACACTTTTATCCAAAGCGACTTACAAGGTGCTAGCGCTGGGTGTCTGGCTCAGGGACACACCTGGTAGGAGATGGATTAGGAGTCAGACGGGGTTTGAACCTGCGACCTTCTACATCCCAGTCTGACGCTTAACCCATTGAGCTACCAGGCCGCTCTCGGGTTAGTCGTCAAATCCTAGAAATTTTTTATTAAACGTGGTAAGTTTCAGTAGCTGTTTCACAAATCTTAGATAATAATAATAATAATAATAATAATGAATACTTTATTGATTCACTGATTGTGGTTTATTTTGGGTTAGATTTAAATTATCGGTTTGTCTGGGATCCAGTTGTAGGTTAATAAAATATAAACTCCATTTCCAGGACGGTTGCTGGGTTTGTACCTTAAACAGTTGGCTGTTTTCTTAATGAGCTATTTATACTGCGCCAAAGATAGGATGTTTGAAAAGGAGGTGTTACTCTGTATGATCTCTGGTGTCCGTCTTGCCCTTTGGATCCTGTACAGTCTTTTCGTACATGCTTTTTAGCTTTGGGTTGTTGCTTGTTTCTTTTGACTCCGGCATCTTGCCTGACGAGGATGTTTATCAGATGCCAAACAGAAGTGGCTTTGTCTCAGTTTTTCCACCAGTCCCCGGGTCTCCATCCCTATCACACACTGTCCTCTGCAGACACGTGACAGCGATTATACAGGCACATACGCAGCATAACCCACCAGCCCTTGCATTAACAACATGGAACATTTTGGATAAATGCTTTTACTGCAGAAATCCATGCACTGATACCCCAAACCTTCATCATAACAAACAGCTTTGCTCCTCTAAACACTCGGCTCCAGTGTGGTCAGATCACAGAGGAGGGCAGTGTTTCAGCATTTCTCTGCCGATGTGCAAACTTTTTAAACAGCGTCTGAGTAGAATCCAAATCAGAGCCTGATAAGGAAAGACAGTTACTGTCTTCTGACAGATCTGTAGCCGGTTTGTGTTTTCACGTTCTAAGTTACTACATGATGCCAACTGTTATTCAGTCACAACTTTAACAGCACATAATAATAATGTGCTGTAAAGCACTACATAAATATCATTTCTGTTTAACAAAAGAGGACTTAACAATGTTTAAGTAGATCCCCCTTATCAAATCAAATCTAATTCACCACATCGGACTACAATGCTACACGGACCACCTATGTTTGATATGTAAATTCTGAGATTCTAAGTTGGTCCAAGAGGAGGCAGCAAAACTCACTTCCTCACAAACCCAATACGGTCAGGTGACTTGTTTGGCAGAAATTAAAATGGCGACTGTGCCGTTAGCAAAAGAAACGGTTGTGTAGTGTGGTGTAGCTTAAGTAGAGTATGGAGGAGCTCTAAGTGGCCTTGATTTTACTGCACGCTCCTTTTATCCAAAGTCTTAATTTGACATGTTGAGGAGGAACTGGGAACCATCTCGTCCGACCTCCTCTAGTTCCAGCCAGCTTTGACTTCACCTCAACCTTTGTTCAAGAATGTGCAGCAAGCACATGACCAGCATTACCACTGAGGGGCTACAGCTGACATTAGAGCATCTACCACTGGAGAGGTTTGTCATTTGAACTCGCAAAAAGGCGAAAGAACAGATGCTAAAAGGTTCTGGAGAACTGTAACAAGCACATAAATATTTTAGCTGTACGAGAGTTGTCACCAGTAAAGGAGGCGTCTCCAAATTAAAAGGTGCCCGATCCTACTGCAGACTGTGACTATAGCAGCATTTGTTGAGATATTCTGCTTTTGATGAATCAACACCACCATCCTCAGGCCTCGACACTAGCAGGCTGACAAATGGATGAAATTTTTAATGTGTAATAAAGTAAATGCAAACCTGTGGCTTCCTCAAAGCTACACGCAATTTTAATGAGCAGCAACAGGCACAAAGCTGGTTTGACATTAATATCTGGCACAAACAACTGCTAACAGTAGCTTCCATCATAGCGTCTTTACCACACGCGCGCGCAAATAGCAAAACTGTGTGTGTGCGATTGTTCAGTCCAGAGTCACAGAACGCCCAAACTCAGTGTCCCTTGTTTTTCTGTGTGTTTTTAATGGTCAGAGTCATGAAATTGGAGCCTCTGCTTTCCTGCTTCAAAGGCTGTTGGCAAAGCAGAGCTAACGTGATCGTTAGGATCAGCGTCTGCCCGCTTCCACAGCATTCCACTAATTCATCTGCGAAACCCGAGTCTGCCTCAAACATGGAGAGGAAAGAGACTGGCACAGATTTTTATTTCAATTGAGACGTTAATGTTTGGGAGTCAGACGAGAGCTAGAGCAGACTTTCTCCTACAAACCTCTGCAGAGCAAGGCACCAGCAGGGGCTGGGGGTTCAATGCTGTGACCAACTGCACTAATAATGTGAACAGATGTCAGGCTGTAAGGTTTCAACCCACAGAGAATCGATTCAAAGTTCAATTCCAGTCTGGTTGTTACGGGTTTTGTAATTTAAGGAGTCAGTGTTTGCACAAATTGCTCTGTGAGGGGTGTGGTTGAAGTCTGTATGACTCAGCTGTGCAGAGACAGTTGTGGGAACTGCTGGAGTCTGGAGACAGAAAGGAGAAAGGGGGTTGACGTCAACTCCCTCAGGCTGCACACAGAGGAGTAAATGAAACAATAGTGATTCATCCTAACAGGATCCCATCATAATTCCTGACATGTCTTGCTGTCACGCTCTTGTTCTTATAGCTCAGCTTCTGTCCACTCCGTTTTCCAAAGGTCCAACATCTTGACTTAATTTCTCACAATCAAATGTGCAAACACAGAAAAAAGTCAGTACCAATACGTAAAATCTTCCACAGTGGATAAACAGACCTTAAAGGAAAAACTCTCCCTAACTCTCTCGTGTTTTTCTTCTTCTGTGGAGAACTGGCCAAACAAAGACAAAGTCACACCATGGCCCATCATCCATAGATCAATATGGACCCAAACATTTGAACTAATAAATTCTATCCCTATCCTTACATCAGCTCTCACCCTCTTACCTCATCATCAGCCGAGCCACGCGGCAGAATGACCTATCACAACGTGTCGCATCGTGTCATGTCACACCTAAAATTCATATGCACACATTGCATAAGAGACTACCCGTCAAAAGAAAAGAACAAGAAAAGTATAAAAGGAGAGTGTGAAAGATCATTAAGTGGCCTCATTGGCCGATGTTGGCTGACAAACAATGAAATGTCTTTTATTATGAAACGTTCGATTGATCAGTTTCAGGATATTTTTATAGCTCTATATCTGACTAACTTGTGATTTTAGGTATAAATGACGTGACGGATGCGTCCAACAGGCTGATACAACAGGGTTCCATAAACATGGGACAACATGGGTCAGTTCATACAAACCTGCAGTCACATTGTCACAGCTCCAAATTATAGGGAAATAAACTGATCACCAGAGTGATCCATGCAAATTACAACGTAAATAATGCATTTACATACTAATTTGAATAAGCAAAGACAGAGTCAGGAGCAGCTCTCAACAAACACTACACATGAAAATCATTCACAATAACTGGTTATTGTCATAAACACATCAATTACCAGGACTAAGGCCTAAATAGAAAAAAACTCACTATGCTTCTCCCAAAAACAAAAAGAGAAAACAGCAGCAGCTGTAGGTTAACAGCAGGTCGATAAGAAAAAGAGAAACCTCTTCCAGGTCTGATGGTTCACTCTCATCAAGACCTACAATGCCTAAAATTAGGTTCTAGGTTCTAGGACTACACAGTGTTTTCAGGTCATGCTTCTCCGTGACTGGACAACAGGTATTCTGGAATATGTTCCACCTTTACGAGGACGTGGGGGAATACTGGGTCACAGATACCTTTAACCATCTAATCAGCACTGAGCTAGTCCCCAGCAGCTCTCTCACTGTGTGGGAGAGCTGCTGGGAAACGCTGAGTTGATAATTTGTTGTTGTTGTTTCCCAGGTGCAGAAACGCTGACGCTCTTACCTGCTGCTGCAGGTTTCTGGGTGGGACACTTTCTGTATTACTGCATCAAACATGTTGCTGTAGCACTACGAATGCTGCATGGGAGGCGGGAACGATCCAGGGACGCCGCGCTTCATCATAACTCCAAAATTTGTGCTTTTCAAGTAAACATCTGCTGAGAGTCCGCTTGGACAAGACAGATGTCAGAGTCAGAGTCTGCAGGTAGAGTTAATCGTGTACGTAGAAGTAAGTGTAAGGTGTGGCACATACTTCCAGTAAATAGCATCAGCATGTGATGGAGGCGTTCAGCCCTGAAGGTGGTGATACAGACTACTTCATGTGGACTGCACCCAGGAAAGACATCTGACCTACTTGTGATGACATGAATTAATACTTAAGTCCACAGTGACTCCCGGTGCCAAACACTGGGGTTGCAGCTTAAGTTTTCTCAGGTGAAACACAACAAAGCATAGAATCGGTCCTGCGTAGATAATGTATGGATCAGGCCTTTTAATCCTAAGGTCCCTGTGACGTGGGTCTTCCATGTTGGGTCCAAAATGTTGGACATGTCCAGCTCCTTGAAGTTAATGACTTTAATGACTGCAGCATTGAGGAGGCACTGGTGGATCGTTGTGTTTGATCGACTGTCAAACAGTTTCTCCCTAGAAAACTCCTAATAATCTGAACTTCAGCATAAATTGAGGCCAACACTTTTGTTCCAGCTGACCTGAAGCCACATCATCTCCTTCAAACTATAAATCCGAAGCCACCACAGAGACTGTTGTACATACCATAAATTCTCATCCCAGGGTGTGTGTGTGAGTGTGTGTGTGTTGTGATGGCGTTGGGGAAGTGTAATGACTACCACATGCTGCTGTCGACCTGAGTGTTTGTATCGGAGTTTGTTTCCAGTCTGACTCATAGCGTAATGGCTGGATTTTGAACTGTGTGCATCTCCAAAGCCACATGATGAAGAACAACACAATTTAAACTTCAGCAGCTGAAGTGACTCATTGTTAGACGCTCTGCTGCCAGCGGAGTCGGTGGCATTTTTAAACCAACTACTTCATGCTCTTGTGACTTGAATGGGACGAGACCAGTTTGGGTGGTCTGTTTTTGCTAACAAATATGCAAATCCACTGCTCCAAGTTCAGCCTGGTTCACTGTTCCCAAATGGACCAGTGGGGAGCGTTGACAGGAAAACTACTGCTTAGGATGCATTTTCTCCGCTTTGCTTGTGGGGTAAACATGTGCGGTGCTGCTCACCAGCCTCAGGGATCCTAGTCCTTAAAGTAATCCTTGTGGGGCCGTGGGGTGGGGGCTCGGATGGGGTGCACACTGCCAGTCGCCAGGCTGTGGTACGCAAAATGTACCGACAACAAGTGAGCCGGAATGTAAATGAGTTTGAGTTTGATTTGCAGCGTTTTGGCAAAAAACGCTGTCTGCTGCTAAACCCTGTGCTTGGTAAAGAAATATAAAGTTCCACCCCTTTCTTTTTAACGTGTAACTAGCCAGGAGCCAATTTATGAGCCCAGACCTGTGACAATTTCTCGGTTAGTCTCTCAAAAACAGGATTCAGGCGCTGCCACGTGAACTGAAAGAGGTTTTTCACGTTCCAATCATTTCTCCTGTTCACACAAGAGATCGCTGTAACCAAAACTAAAGTAGATATCTTCCAAAGTCTTTTAGTATAAAACTCCCACCTACAGTGTTTCCCAGCAAAGGAGCTGCAAAGGAAGAAACTAGAATATTCTTTTTAGGTGAAGCATCACTGTGTTTGTTCTAATCTAAAGTGTAAACGTACACAGGGAGCTTTTTATTTCAAAGAATCAGTAGACCGGTGTGTGAATCCACAGTTGCTGTCTTCAAAAGAAAGGCAATAAACCAGGATCTGGAAAAAGACGAGTGGAAAGAAAAGAGGTTCAAACTGATTTAAAGCTACGGCCTCTCACAGCACCATCATAGCAGCTCAATATCCAGCAGTGTGTTGTGCTTACTAAAGCAAACACACCCACCAGACTTCAGCTGATCAATATCACATTAGATAAATTGGCGAATGCGCGGCGAGCATTACAGTGCATTTAGTCCCACAGTGATGTGGGACCAATTACTGCAGCTGGTTTGAAATGGATCAGGAATTTGCTTCAGGCAGAGCATTACTTTTCTATAAACAGAGTAAAACTTCAGTTATTAGTTCACGTGTTGTTGTGTTTCTCACTTTAAACCTAAAGAGTTAGGCTGGAAGATAAAACCACACGATCACGTTAATGTCCGGACAACACACCTCTATCAGGCAGGACTCAAGGTTCATTGAGACACAGGACCAGTGGCCTGGCGATTCTGGGGCCTAGGTAACAGGGGGAGGTAACATCGTACTTACAAATGAGGTACGAAGCAAAAACATTTAGAGTGACGCACTATGAGAAGAACAGGTTCAGAATCATGAAATGTACGAGCCAGATCAGAGTACAGGCAGCTCACAAACAGTATCAAACTCAAGGACTATGACACAAGGCAGATGCTCAGGGCATCGAATCCCAGGACCCCTGTTTGTCCTGATGGAGTGCCTGGAAAGGAGCTCTCACTGTCGCAGGCTGTCGGACCTTCCTGTCTGAAATCTTCCACAGTTTTTCCTGTCCCTAAGAAACCTTCTTTAAACTGGGGACTATCGGTCAATCCTACACCTATTAAAGGGAGAGAACTGGAAGCCTGCCCCCCCATCTTCAGCCTTCACCACTGTGTTTACTGTGGAAACAGGTCACAGCCCTAAACCACCCAGAGCTTCAGGGGAACTATGTGATGTCAGGCTGCCGGACTTAGGCCTCCTCACTCCGCAGGCCCAGGATGAAGGATTCTCCAACAAAATGCGCCCAGATGGTGAAAGTTGGCTCAGGCCCTCTTCTCTTGTCTGTCTATACATGTTGTGCAGCTTCAAATTTTGTTGTACTTGTAGAACAATGACAATTCGGAAGAGCTTTAACCTGTTTTATTTTCTATCGAGCCAACCCAAGCCAACACTGGTTCCCTGGCAGGCTTTCAGGAAGTCACGCTTCCCAGAAATATAAGAGGTTATGTCTATGTATCTAAACTTAAACTTCTATTTAGTTTAACCTGAGTCTAGCTCCCAAAACTGTGACAGCTGCTGGTGTCTGGCACCTGCAGAGTCAGCAATAAACCGACCACTGGAGTGTTCTACTTTCCTCAAATGTCCGGACTGTCATTAAAATCTACTCCTGTACCATCTTCCTGTCTTTCATCTCAGTTTCCTCGAGCTCGGTGGAAAGAATTTAACTGGTCTGAGTTTCACTGGCTTATTGTTTCCTCTGATGTGGTGAGAGGAGGTCATTTTTCGGGTGATAAAAGTAAACCTCAAAGAAAAGCCTCAATGACTGGGGATTCGTTCTAGTGTTGTTATAGTGTTAAGTTATAGTTCAGATACTGAATCAAAGATGGAGGCTCTTACCCAGGTCCCACAGCGATTCTTCATCCTGGGAAAAAAGGCCAGGGGCTTCATCCTTCACCTCAAACCAACAGACTGAGAAACAAACAGAGGCTCCAAAGCAAAATAAAATATTTGAGAAACATTTAATTCAAAGCAGATACTTATAAAAGTCAAAATGTCTCGAACAAACTGAAGCAGAATTCAGAGCGATAGAAAGCACAATGATAATAAAATGGTTTTCTGTAACAGAGAAAGGCCTGCCGCCTTCATACAGGAGTTCTTTAGGGTTATTAAGAAAACTAAATTAAAAATATGCGTTTCTCTGTCTCCGTCTTCCTCTTTCAGCACTGGTTTAAGCATGAACCAAGCCAAGTCCTGAGCAGGGAATGTGTGGACCTGATGGACTGGTGTTAAAATCCTGATAAAAATATCTGCATCATAAAATATTTACCTTCTTTTTTTTAATAAACATTTTAGGTAGCATAGAGTGTTTTATCAGTTCCAATGTGAAAGTAACATTTTTCATTCAGCCTACGTCTGAAATATGCAGTAAACAACAAAGTTTGATTTCAGTTCAGTCGTCAGTGTGATCATACTCACAGGGTGGGGACACTAGACACAAATAGGAAGCAGGTCCCTTAGGTCAGGTGCAGAGACGCACTAAGGGCCTCGGGTGGACTGGCAGGGAACCTCTGGATCAAGGTGACTAAATGACGACTGCTGGAAGAGTCCGACCTCTCTGAAGAGTCCGACCTCTCTGAAGATGGCTGCAAACAGTAGGTGAAGACTGAACATCACAACCAGTGGGATTCTAACGAGAGAGCAGTCCGTCCAACACTGATCCTCGTGTGTCTTAACATCCTCAACCTCTGAACTCAGCAGGCTCGGTGCAGAGATACCAGCTCTGCACAGGGACTGTTGCGAGTGGAGACCAGAATATGTTCAGTTATCTAAATCCAACACACCGTGACACCAAACGCTGAGACCAGCAACTAAAAGGTTCCTTTCACACGAAAGATGTGTCGTCGTGTCCCTGTTGTGATTATCTCAAAATGATGTTGTTCAATGGCAGCTGGACCTGTTATAAGCTCATGACATGAGTACCATGTTTGGGATGAACATGGTACTAAAAGCATGTTTTGTTTCTTTCCAAACCATGTTTTTGTGGCTGATGTCCAGACTCAACTGTTTTCAGAGGAACTGGAAATCAGTTTGTGTGGTGGATTATCTGTCAGTAAAGCTGGTTAAAATACATAGCATCCATCACAAAAGCTGACTGGAGCAAACTCTCTGGTTAGATCGATTAGATTCTGCGCTAACCTGTTAAACAGCAGAAACCCAACACAACAATATCACAGTGAGCAGTGATTTTCCTGCTGCATGAATAAAAATGAGCACTGACCCGACCCTGTATTGGATCATGTTACATGTACTGGTCCAAAGAAACATGAGGAACACATGAAATAAATCACACCCTTTGCAAACACTTAGGCGCGGGGATTAGCTTCAGCGGCTGGTTAGCATATTGCAGCAGGCGAGATGATGATCAATGACTGCGAATGTCCCTGTGTACGCCTGTAAATGAGAACAAATAATTGAATTCTGACTCAGCAGAAACAACTGAACACATTCTGCAGTGAAATTAAAGAAACGCGTTAAGTTATTGATCAGGAAAGTTTCAGTATCACTTCGTACCAGTGTCTCGGCTCCAAGTACGACAAAGTTCATTGGTCATCGGTCCAAATAAATAATTCATCACATATCAGACTGAAGTGTAATTTAATATCAGACAAATCACAGAAAGGTTCGAGCAAACCTGTAAAACTGATCCCATCAGCTTCACCTTTACTTTCTGCACGTCTCAGTTTTTTACAACTTTATGTCAAAATATACGTTTATGTGAATGTTTAAATCTAAAGAACATTTTAAATGAAATAAACATGTTCACAGAGAAGCACCAATGTTCTTTGGTTTCTGAGTAAAGACACAGCTGACAGCGCCCCCACCTGGAAGATCAGAGCACTGCTACATCATCGGCTGCACCTCATCGGGCACATGTTGCTGCTGCTCCCAGTTTGTGTTTGTTAAAATAATGTTAGTCAGGAAGTTTTCAAACAGCCACGAAGGAAGAAAAATGCAAGTGTCTCAGGTACAGGTGGGCAGATCGGATCCAGAAACGCTGGACGTGTTTGATCACAGACAGCAGGAGCCTCCTGTTCTGACACAGTGGATCCATTCAAATCAGTGCCAGAGCTGATTGTTTTGACACAGTTATGCTGTTTTAACAATTAAAACATAAATTACAAGAACTCGTATTAGATACTGATGTGATCAAACCTTGTGAGAATATCAGCAGCGCGTTAAAGCCACAGCCATGAACCTGAAACCTGTTCACACACAGTCAAGTCAATTCATCAGGAGCTTTGTTGCAAACTGATTAAACTCAGCCAGATCCTGACTTTGGTTAAAGAAATCACGACGTGCACTGATCTCGTTCAATCATTTCTACAGCTGCACAGCTGTGAACATTCTTGAAACTCATCAGTCCCACGTGAATAAAAAATATTTCCCAAGTTTACAGCTCACATATCTTTATTCTTTCATGTTGCAAAAACATTTTTTAGCTTTAGCGCAACTAAAACACAGAGTTGGATTTTATTTATTTGTATTTGACTGAAGCAGCATTCAGGCCTCGATTTCAGTGTTCATCATCAGGTCTACACGTTTACACGCAACTTAACTTTCTCCACTTAACTGTCCTGTGAACATGAAACCTGGTTTCTGTTCAGGGAATATGTGTCACTCTACTCTACTTTCAGCACAGAGAAGCATCTGGATGAAATCAGAGATCATCACACGGTGCCATGCTGCCTCAAGTCTAAATAAATGTGAAACCAGCACAAGGTGACGTCTAAAGAATATTTTTTTAATACAGACTGTTGTTTACAATTAGAAAAATAAAGAAAAAAAGAATAATTTTACACATTAAAGTGAGTAAATATATAATGTTTCTCAGCTGCATCCCGACTCGAGCAGTTATCTGAGTAAATATCAGTCCACTCTCTGCTCAGCAGCGTTCTCTCTGAGCGCGCTCTCGGAGCGTGCGACGCTCTTCATGGCTCTCTGCATGCCCCACGTGGTCAGGTGGATGGTGACGAAGGCCCCGCAGGCCGCCCACAGCCAGTTCCTCCTGATCCAACTGTGAGGCTTCATACTCTAAAAGCTTACGAAGACATAAAAAAAACCTAATTTAGAAACATGAGGGAACGTTAACGAGCTTCCAAGATCAGACCAAAACAGAACAGAGTCACAACGAAATTCTTTTTATTATAAAACTGAAGAAGTGAGAGAATAAAGTTCATCGTATGACGACGTTGTGTTTGCAGAGACATTAGTGCAGTGAGTTTACTTGGAGCAGCACCTGGTGGTCATCAGAGGAACCGCGGTTTACAGATACAGGAGCAGGTTTCATACCTCAGCGTGTTTCACTTGCTCTTGGCAGCAGGAGGAGCAGCAGCAGGAGCAGCAGCAGGAGGAGAAACGTAAGTAGTGATGCCGGGCTCAGGGAGGTACTCCTCTTTGGGTTTGTGCAGCAGCGGGTTGCTCTTCAGACTGTACCAGCCCCAGTGGATCAGTCCAAGACTTGTGCCCATTACAATCAGCACTTTGTAGTTTTTCCAGAACGTCCGCAGACCCATGACTGACAGACATGGGAAAAAACAAACAGGAATGTCAACCATCTCACAGTGATCACAGTTCAAACTGATTCTCAGCTCAGTTTATCAAAACAATAATCTGACAAAGACAAAATCCTACATTAGCTACAAAAAATGTGCATGTATTACTTTCTGATTTCCATTACTGTAGTAATGGAACATACAATAAATACGGATTAATACTGATAACTAGTAAGATGTATGAGTACTAGTACTAGTAGTAGTAGTAGTAGTAGATCTGGACTAACCTCAGTGTGAGTAAGTACATCACACACAGATACTTCAAACTGAGCAGACAGAGTAAGGCTTCTACCTGACTGCTTACTGGTCACATAATCAGGGTAAACAGGTACCGAAACACTCAGAACAGTTTTATCTGTGATGCACCTCGTGAAGTATAAAACTTCACATAAAACTTAATACAGAAAAGTTGTACAACTGTAGTTTTGGTTTATTATACTGTATTTAGCTGAATAAACATATTAACGTGCATGTGAAGGTCAGGAGGTGAAATCAGCATTGATTAATTTATATAACACAACGTTACATTTATTTTACATCTGTTTAAAACCAGTTTGGTCTTATTTAATGGCTCAGAGCTAACTAGCATGCTAACAGCGACATGATGCTAACTGGCTGCTCTCAGCCTGTTAAGGCTCATTATCTGACTGCCCCCTCTCCCAAACATGACAAATCCAAGCTTTAAATGAGTCAAAATCACAAACTAACCTGTGAATATGTAACTGAATCGTTCTCACCTTCAGGAACCAGCTGCTTCACCTGCGCCGGTCATGGTGTCCGGATCCGGCTCGAAGGTGACCGAACAGCTGCCTGAACCGATTCTTTACCTGTGTTCAGAGTAACAAACGTACAAAAACGTACGATTCATCAAATATAAAAACATTTAATGAGAAGCTAATAGAAGGACGTCCTTAAAACACGCCTGTGATTTGTAACCAGGCAGCAACGTAGCCCACGGTCACATGACAACTTCCATTGGTGGTTTTCCCTACATTTTACCTTCCAGGCTGAGTTATTTGTTTGTTCTTTTTTCTTTATCAAGATTCGAGATTATTTATTTGTTACATAGCGCGTGGGGCTACACGCTGTGACTTCATATGGTTTATATATTTATATATTGTTCTTCTTTCATCAATAGTCCCCTGACAATTAAAAACATACAAGCATAATGATGGGAATCGTGACGAGTGAACAAGCAAGAAAACATAGAAGCAGCACTTACTGGTCATGTAGTGTACAGTGTTTTCAATGCAACACTGCAACTCTGCTTTTACAAGCTTATAATTTCACAAGCTTATAATTTCACTGCATCCAGTTAACAGGCATTTATAGTGTTTACCCTCTCATTATGTGAATAAGGGGGTAAATTACAAACTCTTCTCAGTGGGACGCACTCCACTACAAGTCCACAAACCACTATGACCTCAATAAACATTAATATAGTAGAATTATCAGCCTTCAGAGCTGATTTCAAAACCTTATGTAGTGATCTGTGTTTTTAATTAATATATGATGAATCTAATCCTGCAAAAAGCAACTGTTACTAATGATGGCAACATGAATGTAGTGGAGTAAAAGTAACATCAAATAATAATAAATAACATAATTACAGTAGTCTACTTCCTCCCTCGTCTCCAGGAAGACTGTGATCAGGAAATGGCTGCTCGTCTGTCACAGATGTCGCTTCTCTGTCTGTTAGATTGCAGCTTCTGTGAGCTGTTTGTGTCCAGTGTGAGTTCACAGGCTGATGAAAAGAACAATCAGTGCAGCGGCAGTTCATTATCTAGCACACTTGGGGTTTATTAGTTTAATAACTAACATAAGTTTTTTGATTTTGATTATATATACACTTATATTTTTGCAAGGTCCTAAACCTGCTATGTAAAGTGCCCTGAAATGACTTTCGTTGTGATTTGGCGCTATACAAATAAAGATGAATTGAATTGAATTGAATAAGTACAAACTGAACGCTTCCTCAGACCAGGCTGTCCATGTCTAAAATGAGAATCCTCCAGTCCAGCAGTCAGCAGCTTGACTCTCGAGTCTCCTGGATGATTGTATCTTAGATCCAGTTCCCTGAGATGGGAGGGGTTGGATCTCAGAGCTGAGGCCAGAGAAGCACAACCTTCCTCTGTCACATGACAAACTGAGAGCCTGTAAAGACACACACACAAAGGTTCTACACACAGGAAAATGAAACATATGATCAACCACACGTCCATCTGTCAAACAAAAGCTAAATCTTGACCTGAGAGCCTCCAGGTCACAGTGTGGACTCTTCAGACCGTCCGACAGTAGCTGCATTCCTGGATGTTGCAGGTCATTGTTGTTCAGGTCTGGAGCTCTGAAGCTGAGAAGTGATGACAGGGCTTCACAATGTCTTTCTGACAGGTTACAGTCACTCAGTCTAAAATAAAGTTAGTGCTGAGGACAAAACACAGTTTCTCCACTGTAAGGTGACAACACAAGACATTTACTGCAGTTTCAAGAGAATTAAACTCTGACTAATGTCTGAAGCTAAGACCTGCACATCCTTAGGTAAAACTGAAAAGCCTTTTTCCCACGTGCTAATCCTGTTAATATTATTATTAATTATTATTATTAATTATTATTATTCTTAATCCAACACGTCGCCATTAAAGGTTGTTCTGCTCACTGCTGGCCCAGAGGAAGGGTGGGTCAAATGCAGATATGTTTTCAACATATTTATTAATACAGAGACAGATGTACGAGGCACATTCAAATTAGGTTAGACACTGAATGCAAAATGTCACGGCAAGAAATGTCTCAATTCAATTTCCAATAATAAGTCTTGTTTCTCACATCCTGTGTAAAAACATGTTTGTGTAAAACATCATAGAAAAAACTTGAAACAAACTTGTTCCATGGCACAAAAATACAAATATATGGCACTAAAAGTACTAAAATTACTAAAAGTACTTACCTCCGCAGAAAAACTCAGAACACGATTTGACTTTATTAGAACATGAATAATATCAATGAAACGTCATTTCAGTTCATCTGCTGTAGCAAACTTTCAAACAGAGACGGCGTCATTTTAAACACATCACAGAAACATTCGCACAGAGCAAACAGTGTTTGCCAGTGTTCAGCATCATCTGTGCTTTTAACAAGCATGTGGGAACATGAGGAGAACAGCTGATCATCACAGCTTTCACCTGCATTTCCTCCTTTTTCCTTGTACCCAGAGATTTCTCCAGACGTATCTCAAACATTATTCTTTCACTGTTTGTGGACACAGCTTTTCGCAGGTTGTTGAACCTCTGCCCGTCTTTACTTCTGAGAGACTCTGTTCTTTTTATACCCAGTCATGAAGCAACACGCGTCCATGCGTCTGTTGGTGGGAAGGCGTCAGGTGCTGCTTCTGAAACCAGCAGATGTTTGAATGTGGGAATGCCGTCGGCTGCCTGATAGGAAAAACACACCAACATCAAGGCTGCAGAACGCGGTTAATCAGTGAAGGACGTTTCTACATCCAGAGCAGCAAAGAGACGGTTTCTGAACTGGGGTTAAAGTTTAGTGTGAACTGGAAGCTGAAGAATTATAATATAATCCTACCTAATGAAACTTTCACGTCCAGTCCACACTCACAGGGTCAGCTTATTATACATACACATTCAGAATGAACACATGCAATCTTTCTAAATAAGCTGTGACAAATCCTGGGAAATTGTTCAGCCGTGGCCTGTGAGGGTGAAGCTTTGCGGGGGCGACGGCAGGGAGGGGTGAGTGTGATGAGTCTGTGGTCAGAGCGGTGCCACAGAGCTGACGCTCACAGCTCGGCTCAGCCCGGCAGCCTGCACCTGAGAGTTCATCCCTGAGGTAGGAACGGCTTTTATTCTGAAACGTCACGTTAATACCAGACAAGATTGTGTTTGTTGTGTTCTGGAGCTGAGCTGCAGTTTGATGCACAGTTTTAACCTGGTCAGTCAGCGAGTTGTTGAGTCTGATGATGCTCAGTTGGCGTGACACGCAGATCAATGAGTGAACATACAGATAACTGCTTTTTGTTTCTTGATGCTTCATAAATGAAGATTTGCTGGTTGAAACATTTCACCGCTCTTTTCTTCTGCAGCTGCCGCGCAGCACAGGTTCACGTGACTGACCCTGACCAGCTTTACACTTCGCTGATGTTCATGCTGTTTGACTAGAAACTGCCTGATGAAAAGTGTGTGTGGGGCCCAGCGGGGGGGTCCACACGCAGAGGCACATCTGCCGGCCGCAGACGTGGCTTTGAAGACTTCAGCGAGAGCTTTTAAACTCCGTGACGCTGTCAGGGGCCTTTGGTGTGCACCTCAGCAGAATCAAATCACATTGTCCTTATTTTCTGTTTTCCACGGGGGGACAATGGAGCGGCTCAGGGGGTCCGTGTTCTGTGTCCGCTGCCCGGTCCTCCGACACCCTCAGCACTAACTGATGCTTTGTTCGACCATGTCTCAGCTCGTTAGATCCCGCCGAGACCGAAGGCCGGAACAAATCCAACATGTCATCTGAGCTGAGAGCTGCTCGAACCGTGTCTGAGGGAAGGAGGTTAGAACTCGTTCACACGTTTCTGTGAGAGAAGCTAAATCAGTTCAGGTTGTGTTTAGTTACATTTTTTACTTTTCCATTTACTTTAAAACCATGAAGAGAGGAGAAAAGGTTCAGTAAAAGTGGGGCACTAGTCCAGAGCCTTTGGGTGCAGTCCCTCCTTCTGGGGCCAGTTAGGACTGGTCCAGTCCCACGTATCGATCTGGTTCAGTAATCAGCCAGATCCGTCTACACAGTGTGTGTCTGTAACTCGCCTGAGCTCCTTCTGGTGTAGCTGTGTTTGACACGGCGAGCGGTGGGGGTGGGGGTGGGGGGTCGTTAGCAGGTCTGCTGATAATTGACATGGACGTTGGTGTGTTGTGTTGTACCGCGAGACAGTAGCCCACCAACCGACGGTGAGGAAAGAGAGCTAATGAGGGAGGAAAGAGTCCAGCAGGAACCGGCCCGGTTCACGTAGAAAGACCAGAACCACCTCCAGAATGACTAACATTACGTCCTCATGAAAGCTGTTGGGGGGTTTGGTTTTAGTCGTGATGGGTAAAGGAGCCAATGTGGACAGGTGCTCCTCGGGTCGACTTGTTAATCTCTGCAGGCAACTGTGACGTCACCTTCTCCTCACAATCACCTGCAGAGATGCTCCAGTCGCTCTGATGATCACCTCATAACTGATCGATAACAGGCGCAGGGAGCAGCTGGAGGTGAGCGTCTACGTCGTGTTTACATGACACAGCTGTGATCCAGGTAAATCTCAGCTGGCAACTGTGAGTGTGAGGATCTCATGGCGCCGGATGAGGTTCACCTGAACGCAGCGCCGTCACCTGAGAGTCTGTAGGAGGCACCGTCAGTTGGCTGCGTCGTTCACCGCTGTGTCTGATGTTGGTGATACTGCATCAGGAACTGACTGGAGAGCGATGAGAGGCCATCAGTTCCTGATGCACTGCCCTCAGCATCACAACACGCTCCACCCAGTGAGCACATGAAGGTGGAGGCTTTATCGCCAACCTGCTAAAAACCAGACTGATGATGTTCTTGTGTTTTATGTCACCTGATGTATTTTACATCCATGTTAGCAATGATTTCATTAAGTTTAACTATGAGCATTTTATGGTTTTGGAAAAATATGATGATGATTCAACTGTTTCCTGAACGTTTTACGGTAATAAAATGTAGATATTCACCAACGAGTAGAAAGAAATAATAGATGCATTTTGTTGTTTTGCAACTTAAAGAAAAATAAAACACGTAAAATGTATACGCGGCACTTTCTTTTCTGCTTTTGTTGATGTTTCTTTACGAGAAACTGTAATGTCTCAAATGTTTTCATGTGGAAAAACAGCAGAGAAAAGACGGAAAAGCAGCTCAAACTGTTTATTTGCGTGTTCTTACTGGGACGCCAGTACATGATGTTTGATTATTAGCAGCAGCTTTAATTAAGTCTATGTTAGTTCTTCCGTCCCCCACAGTACATCTCTGTTCGAAAATGGTTCCTACGTGTGAACATGAATCAAAAAGCACCAGTTCACAGACGTCTGCTGTGAGAAATCCTCATTTTTGCAGCAGTGAAGGCTGCAGGTCAGTCCTGTGCAGCTTCTGAGTTCATTTTCCTCAGTTCGATGGTCACGTCTGAATCCTCCTGTCTGTGTCTAAGAAAGTAAGAAAAGGACGAGCTGTTATTTCATCGCCAGTGAGAATCCTTAATTCAGCTACAACTTTTCATGAGGTTATAATAATTCACACGTTTAATCTGACTTTATAAATAAAGTTTTAATGCTGTAAAATGCAAATAAATGTATAAAGATTAAATTCCAAACTAACCAACTGTGTGGGAGAAAACAACGTTGCGTGCAGGGAACAGTGACTTTCACCTGCTGCTGATATTTTATCATGTATCTGACGGTATCAAAATAAAAGTCGTGTCTTGTTCGCACCTCCCTTCCTCAACGTCCAAGATGTTTTCAGGCAAACGCATGTTGAGCGTCTCTGGGAGCAGGAAGACCAAGCAGCCACTCGCAATCCCCGTCCCAGCAAAGATCAGGGGCGGCAGGCGAAGCCAAACGTCCTCCAGCAACATGACCATTGGAGCCAGGGAGCTCCCAAGTCGACAGACACAGGAGGTGTAGCCCAAACCGCGCTGCCTGTTCAGCAACAAGCAGGAGTTCCTTCTTTAGTTTTTACATTTATCTAATCTGCTGATCTGACTGCTGCAGCTCGCTCAGGTGGGACTGTTGGGTTTTCTTAATGTTTCTGTCTTAAGGTCTTAAGCCTCACACTGTAAAGTGCTGTGACATGACTGATGTTGTGAATTGGCGCTATATAAATAAAGTTGAATTGAATTAAATTGATCATTTACCTGATCAAATTCAGTGTTGTAGCTTTACTTGTGATTGAGGATAGTAAATGTACATTTTTGTTTCAGATTACTGTTTTCAGCATCAGCGATTAAATTCTTTCGGTTTTGTTTCGCCTTTCTAGTATTAAATAAATATTTTATATGATTAGCTCATAAAATGGTAAATTAGTACTTAACTGAAAACTGTTCAGTTGCATTAGGTACAAGCAACATCAGTCGAGGATTTTAGGGCAGTGACAAAGAAAAACGACCTGTCGGGGGTTCACACCTTAACGCGGTAATGTGTGGATGAACCAGGTTTGAGTTTCTACCTGAGGATTGTTGGGTAGAGTTCAGCTGAGTAGAGGAACGCCGTGGTGAACGCTGCCTCTGAGAACCCTTTTGACACCACAGCAATGCACGTACGAAGCACAGAGAGGTCTGACAGAAAGACGAGTGAGGACACATGCAGATAAATACCAGATACGTGAGTTAAGTCTGATCTACAACCTAAACATCTTCATGTAAAACACACAGTGAGCAACGTCACCTAAAGGTATGGCTGTGTTTATCCCGATCAGAGCTCCTGTAATGATCAGAAACCAGGCCTGGCTGTTACGCCGACCGATCCAGTTTAGGATGAAGAAGGTAAGGATTTTGGCAGGAACTTCAATCAGGCCGTAGACGAACTGTGTGAGGTATATGTTGATGCCAAAACCTGAGACCTTGAAACTGATCCCGTAGTACAGCAAGGCAACAGCAAACCTGAAGACACAACAGAGGCGTCAGTTTGACTTTCCCTTTATTGTTAGCATTTATTAACAGGATGGGTCGGTACCAGAATGTTCCGGACACGAGGGTGATCTTCTTCAGCTGAGGTGTTTTGATCAGATCCAGGTAGGAGTGGTTCTTCTCAGCCACCTCAGCCACCGTCACCTTTCCCAGAACCTGAAACAACCACGCGTTCAAAGACAGACTGTGCTGAACAGTTAACAAAGGTGTTAGCTTACCGTGTTAGCATGATGCTGGTACACCCTGTCGTGTTGCTAAGCTAACACTGCTCACCTCATGCTTGACTCATGATGCTACAATCAGGTAAAGTCTGACAGGCCTCTTAAAAGGAGCAAATGTTCACTAGTGACCGGATCATCGTAATATTTACTTCCTGGTTATAACCAGTATCATCAATGCGATCTGGCCTTTGCTCTGCATGTACCTCATCGTTTAGTTTAGATGTATGTTTGCTTTTTCCGTTCATCTTAGCACACTGAACCAGATACTTCTTGGCCTCCTCCACTCTGCCTTTAGCCAGCAGCCAGCGGGCCGACTCGGGTAGCCACCTGAACTCAGACAGAGGAAACTGACATGTAAAACACAGACACAACGCTGATGCCAGACTGCAACATGTAAACTGGTCCTAACGTCCACTTTACCACCAGGACACAACGACAGCGATGCAGGGCATCGTCACCGCCAGCATCAAGTGTCTCCAGTCTCGGATGAAGTACGCCATCAGGGCCAGGAGCATGTTTCCTATGCTCCACGACAAACTCATGATGGTGCCAGTGAAGGTCCGGTGTTTCACGTCAGTCCACTCGATACCTGAGCAGAACATCAGGTGTCAGAACAAATACACAGAGACAAGACGAAACATTTCTGCCTTGATTTGTCTGCTAGCTATGACAGTCCACTTACTGAGGGCCACGCCAATGATCGACAGCCCACTGGTGGCCGCCCCGCAGAGCGCTCTCGTGATGGCGAACATGGCGTAGGAGGTGGAAAAGGCCGAGGTGACTCCCAGCAAAGTGGTTGCTATTGAAGCCACCAAAAACATTGACTTACGACCAAACCTGCAGCGGACATGATTCAGTTTAAACGCTGCTCTAAAACAGTCAAACTGAATCTCCTGCAGGTCTCACTGAACTTTCTTTCTTCCTTGACTTTGACATGGTCTGGTACAGACAAGAAACCTGCACAGCCACACCCCTTAAAGTAACATGTGCTTATAATCCTGTGGAGACAGAGTTCTGTGTTGGTAATCCATGACATCGGCTTCTAACATTTTGGAGTTATTCAATCTGGAGTCACATGAGGAATCTGGAGCTGATCAGCAGAGCAGCAGCTGACTGAGTCAGAACAAAAGCTCCTAATAACAAGGTGGACCACTCCGAGGTCCACGGAGCCGAGTGTTTTAATGTGATCACTGGTTAATTGATTCCTAAAGGTATAATCCTTTGAATCCAATCCTCTGTTTGATTCTATTTCAATGACTTGCTAGAGGTTTGTTTTCCTTTGTACGACTGCCATCTGCCCCCCCGACACCCTCCATGTGAAACCTCATTCATTCAATAGAACATAATCCACTTTAGTCATTGATGAAAGTAATTTCTTAGAGACAGGTTTGAATTAGAACAGTTGAACCGGTTTAACACAGGAAACGTTTTCATTGCTGCAGCACTGAGTGAATAAGTATATACCGTGTAAACAGCAGAACAAAACTCATAATCAAAGCCTGGATTAGGTGATTTATGTGATTATTTCTGACTTCACTGTGTTCTGGGGGATCACATTAAACTCTGCAGATCAGCTGATACTCACCTGTCACAAAGGTGTCCGAACAGAACAGCACCCGACATAACCCCAAGGAAGAAGTACGTGGCGAGGGCTTGATTCAGCCGTTTGGTATCACACACCAGATCCCACTGCATACACACACACACACACACACACACACTGTATATTAGAGATATAAAACGGAGCAGCTGCTGTATCAGATCCACCAGGTTTGTAGTAGGTGAAGTGACAGCTCTTCATGTTGAAAAGGATCAATCAACATGAAGTCATTTTAGGAGTAACAGTGTCAGGTATCTGAGCTTTAATTAACCTTCACTTACCTCTGTAGATGTTGTGGAGCTAAACTGTGATTGGTCGAAGGTCCAGCCATGTGGACAAGGTGCGGTTCTATTTCTCTGATTTAGGTCCAAGGTCAGTGGGGGGTCATAAACTCTGCAAGAGCTGAAGGAGCCATCATTCTGTCGGGGGACCCAGAGGGCCAGCACCTCTGTGCTGGGGTTGTCATCCAGGCTGCTGAGGGCGCAGCGATGAGGAGGAGTGGCTGAGATGAAGTTGTGCAGCAGGAAGTGTAGGGGAAGGATGATGCGAGGGAGGCACAGGATCAACAGGAGCAGGAGCTGGAACCTGGAGAAGCCGCCAACGCTGTCCAGGATCTCCTCAAACCTCATGGTGGTGAGCTGGAAGAGCTGGGATGTAAGTGGAACAGAGGAATCGTCCAGTGTGTGACCTCCTCTGTGCCTCTACTGCTTCTCCATGTGAGTCCAGAAAGAATCGGCTCCTTGTAACACGAGAGCACAGCGGGAGGGAGGGAGGTGCTTGGTCAGGCTGGTGTCACACATGGCAGACGGACAACTGTGACTGACTGTGGTTAGTCAAAGGTCAAACGGCCGTCCAGCTGATGAAGGTCATCGCTCGTCTTCACACCCTGCTGAAGAACACCATATGTCCCCGTGTGAGTTACTGGTCCGACAAACCTGCAGCTGCTCCTTCTCTTATTAACACTCGCTCCAACCGGTGGAGGCAGAAGGACGCCCAGCCTGAGCCGGCGGTTTGCTCTCCTCTGTGGGCTGCTGGGTGGAATTCCGTATATAATTATATGAAGGACACAGAAAAGCTTCTTCTCTTTTCTGAGGATTCATCTGCATGCGAGTCAGTCAGAGGGAGAATCAGCGCTCGGTCATGTGCAGACACATGCTGCATGTTTCCATGTGTGTGTCTGGAGTAACACACAGCAGCTGACCTGACCTCAGTCATGAGACATGTTCGTGCTTTGTGTTTATCGTGTCCTGGTGATTTCAAAAGTCCATTAACAGTAAAAGCTTGTTGCTTGTGTGTCTCAGGACGTCTTCACCCTGCAGGCCACACTCCCACCCAGCAGAGGGAGCATTTTTACAGCCACACAATCAGAAAAGTCTTTAAATGCTTCACTTGTGGTGAAAGTTCTTCAGAAAGATGCTGCCACCGTTTCTCACCTTCTGCTGCCCAGTGCAGTTTACTGCCTGTTAATTCACCTTTCTGTTTTTGTATGTAGATGCACGTAGCTAAGTTACTTCATTCTGTTTGCAACATAAGATCCACTCATGGTGAAAAACTCTGAATGTGCTGAATGTCAAAGGGAAGTTTTACCAATAAACCACGACTTTCTCATTTTTGTGTAATGATGACAAACAGACAAGAGACTGCAGAGATCATCAGTCATTGGTTCACCCACAGCTGCTGTTCTGTGTCACACTGTCACACAGCTCTGAGAGCAAAGCAAATACAGCACAAGGACCGTAAAACAAGCTGCACAGAGATGCACAACTTCTCCCACATCCAAGCTGCAGGTGCAGCTCACGCATGCTGAGAGACACCAGGATTCAGGCTCCACTGCTGCAGGATGTGGGAAACCTGAACATGTGTGCACGAGCATTTCACTTTAAATCCAACAACATCCGAAGATGGTTTATTGTCGCGATGCATAACTTTGCTCCAAACTCCAGAAACCAACTGTGTCTCTCAGTGTCGCCAATGCGCATGTCCTGTATTTAAGCTATCTTTGGAGCAGAGCGATTTCTCTGAGAGAGAGAGAGAGAGAGAGAGGGTGGAGGTCTGGCAGGTGTCACCGTCTCTTTCCCCGTTTGACCGAAAATCTTCATCCGTGAGTTGAGCGTGATGGAGGAGGCAGCAGACGGAGGAGGGGGGGGAGGGGGGTACCATCGGGCGGTCAAGCGGCTCCGCACAGAGGAGGAGACCCGCAGAGAGGAGCTGGAAGACGGGGAAGATGAGCAGGACTCCGCCGGTGAGGAGGCAGCGAGCAGCGGACGCACCGAGACCAGGAACCGGAGCCAAGGAGGGAAGGTGAGGAGCCCGCTGAGGTCCGGTTCTTTTCCTACCAACGAGACTCTGTTTCAGAGACTCTGCTTTCACACAAACTCCATTTAATATAAAGGAGATTAGAAAAACAGCAAAGAACTTAATCCAGAAAAAACTGGTTCTAGATCTTCTCCCATCAACTTTCTGTTCGGCTCACTAAGTCAAACTAACTCTGAACTGCTGTGCTGGGCCTGGGGGTTCTGACGAGGGCCCGTGGCCCCTGTAGGCTCGTTAGGAGCTGGAGAAGGTTGTGACGTTTAAGCCCGGCTGTAATCTTCTGCCTCCCAGTCCGGTACAGTCACCGTGGACTCGGGGGCAGACTGCAGGTTTGGGGTCTGAGTGAATGTGTTAGGGTCAGGACTATGTTCCTCAGAACCTCGCCGGTGACCTGTCCACTAAAAACCAGTCCACGTGTCTACGTCTGGCCTGGAGGTGGAAGTAGAGTCTTTACTTTGTTCCAGAGAATCACAGGATGTTCGATGCACTAAAAACTGAAAACACAAGGCAGAATGGGGTTTTCTGACATCTGGAACAGAACCCGGAGGTTCTGGTTTCACTCTGGTTCTCTGGTGCCTTGTTGCTTGGCTTGTTTCCCGTCTCTCTGCTCACAGAGACAATATGGCGTCTCAGTGAGGTTCTAGCTGTGACAGGAAGTGTCTGACTCAGTGGGGCGTGATGCCATCTGTCTGACAGATCCTGGTGCTGTCCCGGTTCTAGATGGTTCTAGATGCTAGATTCTGTCTCTGCTTGTTTTGGAACAGTAACCAGAACAGTTTACTCAGTCCAGTCTTTTGTCGTGTGGTTCTGTAACAGGTAACAAAGGTTGACGCATCACGTCATCTTCATCGTGGAACAAAGGTTCTAGCTTTGCTCAGAGAACCGTCATTCCTCCCAGCTCGTCTGTAGAGCTGTGAGTTCTGTTCGGGTCCGCCGGCTCGCTCCTCCAGCGCTCTCCTTCCTTTGTGGGGTGGATGGAGCACGTTGCGTGAGCTGCTCCCCTGCTTTTCCTGCTCTGTGGGCGGCGCTTCAGTCACCTGCTGAGCTGCAGTGGATTACAGCTGGAATGACGCGGCGCTGACGTGAAGCTCTCCGCAGACTCCAGCCGACATCAAAGCACCTTTGATCTGCTGGTTTTCATCATCATACCAGAGAGAGAAGAGCAAACAGAACTGACCCGAGACCACTTGTTCTGATGTAGGTTTCACCCTCTGCTGCAGACGACTGGTCGGAGCAGCAGGTTTCTAAACCCTGTGGTGGGTCATTGGTCCCCCCTGACTTACACGTGGAACCTCCTGGGTACAGGAGCTGCGCAGTACCTGGGTCCAGCTCCTCGTTCAGTCTCACAGTAAACGGCTTCTCTCAGCCCTCGTCTGAAGCAGCCACAGGATTCGGACCTTCGTCCTTCAGATGGACTGCTGAGTCCTGATGAGCTGGTTCTTGGACCATGAGCTGCTGTTTGGTTTCAGTACAGATCTGCACTGGACCTTTACTGCATACGTCACTCTGTCTGTGTCGGAGGGTTCTGTCCCTGGTTTGGACCAGGTTCTGTCTCAGTGTGTTTCCTGAACACTTCCATGTTGAGGCACCCGTCCTCCTTTACTTTACTTTACTTTGCTTGGCAGACGCTTTTATCCAAAGCGACTTACAAGGAGCCTGTGTCTGTGTCTCCTGTGTCTGTATCACACCTGTGTGTCCAAAGATCCGAACCCAAACCACTATGATGCTGTAACACAGTGTTCTGACATCTGCAGGACGGACCCGTGATATTTTTACACGGGTCAGAAACATGAAGCGCAGCTCACCTGTCGTCTACTAACACACATTCCTGCACAGCTTCACGTAGCATATTATGAAGTATTACATTTGTTACCAGTGATAATTTGTGAGCACACACACGCACACACACACACACACGCTCACACTCCTGCTCGTCCAGGCTGTGCGTGATGAGCTCTATAAATCATGGAGCATCCTGCCTCATTAGCAACTAAAAGCTTGATAGCTCAGCAGCTGACCCAGCTAATATGTACAGTGCAGTGTCGGGGAAGAGGAAGAGGAGGATGGTGATGAGGAGGACGGCAGCAGGAGGTTAGTGAGAGGGAGGGAGGAGGAGGAGGAGGAAGATGAGCTGAGCTGGCAGAGCTGTAATAATACAGCAGCCTGACAGGAAGTAGGCAACGTGTCGCTGCGCGCTCAGCCTCAGCCACACACACTAAATAAAGGCGCACGCCTTAAACAGTGGAGACGTGGTCACCATGGCAACGTTGTCATGTGAGCTGAGGGGAAACCAGAGATAACTGTGCTGACGAGTCTTAAAAACTCATCGACGCTACTGCTTCATCCTCCTGCCTCCCGCTTGGCGTTGCTATAGTAACCGCATGTGCGCCCGTTTGGCCTCGGACAGATGTGCGCTTCAGCTGCATCTGCATTCTTCACCTACCAAACTATGGTTACATGTAGGTGGACACACATGCACAGCACACGGGGGTCAGAACGTTCACTGGCAGCGTCCTCAGCACACGGACAGGAGAGTTCTGGCTCGTGTTCTGGCTCTGGACAGATAGCAGTGCGTGTCTGCAGAGTGAAGCTCACTCAGCTCTGTGAACGTTTCGCTGCAGCCTCACTTCACCCAAACGAGTCAGAGTCTCCCTTACGACACAACAGAAGTCCGGCTACTGAGACTACGGTTAAAGGGCTATTACACGTATGTGTGGTCCAACCCATCATCACAGGAAACATGACTCCATCAGTCAGTTTATAGAAGGTCAAATAGCCCCCCCCACCCTCCACCTTCTCAGACAACAGACCACCTTTGTCCTTTTCTTCTCACACCGTGTTTTTCATGCTACAGGCGGAAACACAGTTAATCAAGTCTCATTCTGAACAGAAATGGAAATTCTTGCTCTGATGCATTGTGGGAGTTTGTCCTCTCGTGGCACACGTTATCGTTGTGTTGAAAAGAAGACGCTGTGGGAACGGATCCTGATGGAGATGAAGCTGTGTTCACCGTGTCCTGACCTGTTTCCTGTTGTGGCACCATGATGCTGACGTGTGGGTTTGGTTCAACACTCAGCTCGTGATTGTTTTGAACTGTGAATGCAGTGAATCATTTCACTGCATATCGTGCTGTGTATGATTGTGCACGTGACAAATAGAATCTGCTTCAGACCTTTGTGTTAAATTGTAAGAAATAAGACTCAGAAACGATGGTTGATGGATCTTTTTCTGGAGATCAGTCGTGACAGAGGTCATTACTCGGCTCCGCTGGCATACGCGCTCAGAGCGAGCTTCCTGCGAGCGTTGGCGAACACAACCTACCTGCTGCAGAGAAAAAAGGTCATGCTGCACAGACGGCAGCGAGCGCTCAACCTCTTCCTGAGAGTTTCAGGAAACACGTCCTCGCTGTCTCTGTCACCGTGAGAACGTTCCCCCGCTGTAACTGTTAAGATTTTTTCTCACCTCAGTCTCCTTCATGTCCTCCAGAAACACACACACACACACACAGAAACACACAGAAACACACACAGAAACACACACACACACAGAAACACACACAGAAACACACACACACACAGAAACACACGCACGGCGTCTTCAGCTTAGCCCTTGACCTCGTCCTGCAGAACCATCTCTCCACTGGCTCCCTGTGGATTTCAGATCAGATTTTATTGATCTTTTTATTGAACCTGGCTCCAGCTCACATGTCGTGTTACTCTTTTACTAGTCTGTTAACTCACAACATGTGACACAAGCTAATTCTGTGTTCAGCTGCTCATTAAATCAGGGAGAAGTCCTGAAAATCACACTTTGTCTGGTGAGTGGAGGTTTGTTGCTGCAGCGACTTCACAGACATGATTTACAGATAGCTGCTGAGACGGGGGGGTTCTCACGGGTTCTCTGATCACTATCTGCCTTCTTGTCCTGGCTGTTTCCATCTCTGCGGCAAAGGTGTGTGTGTGATGTTTCTTTTTTATCTTAAAACCAAAGATGAAGCTGGGGCCAGAGTCGCCGTGACGACCAGCAGCCAAATTACAAAGACAACAAATTATTTCATAAAACTTACTTTTATATTAATCTGTGTAAAATGTTGTTTTATATTTTACAGAAAATAACTTGATTCAAAAGTTATTAAAAACTGTTTCCTCTTCCTGCAGGTCGGCGTGGACAACCATCAGTGCCTCCCCCCGTCCCCCGTCGTCCACGTCAGAGGTCTCTGCGACGCCGTGGTGGAGGCCGACCTGGTGGAGGCCCTCGACAAGTTCGGCAGCATCTGGTAACTTAAATTCTCGATGCACAGAAATAAACACAACAGGAAAAAAGTTATTGTGTGTTATTTATTTTTTTGTTACTGTGAGTAAAAAAACATTTTCTATTTTAATGTTAATTGTGTTGTTTTGGGGAAAAATTCATTTTTTCCAAAAGTTTAGTCCTGATTCAGTCACAGTGGACACGCGGTGTGTGTGTGTGTGTGTCTGTGTGTGTGTGTGTGTGTGTGTCTGTGTGTGTCTGTGTGTGTGTCTGTGTGTGTGTGTGTGTCTGTGTCTGCGTGTGTGGGTGTGTGTGTGTGTCTGTGTGTGTGTGTGTGTATGTCTCTGTGTGTGTGTGTGTGTGTGTGTTTCTGCA
>JAUMHF010000001.1:767200-801273 GCA_032359275.1 Microctenopoma steveboyesi
GTGTGTTTCTGCGTGTGTGTGTGTGTGTGTGTGTCTCTGTGTGGATGTGTGTGTTTGTGTGTGTCTGTGTGTGTGTGTGTGTGTGTGCGTGCGTGTCTCTGTGTGGATGTGTGTGTGTGTGTGTGTTTCTGTGTGTGTGTGTGTGTGTGTGTGGCTGCTGGCCTGTGATCATTCTAACGTTGGTTATTTGTGTGTTTCCTGTCTCATTATCGTCAGAACAACTTGATTCTGACCACGAGAAGCCGCCGCGCTGCCTGCAGTTATTCTCGTTTTGCAGGTTTTTTGTAAACGTGTAAACGCATTTATAGAAACTGTGGCGCAATGTCTCAGAAGAACGTCTAAAAACTCTTTGAGACATTAACTTCTCAAGAACAACGCCCTGGCACACAGACAGTTACCTTGTTATCATGTGGTACTGAAGGTCGAAGCGGTAGCAGCTGGATGGACAAATCAACTGATCAGACACAGGATGTGGATTGTGGCGGGACCAGAGGATGTCGTTAACATCAGCAGCAACGTTCTCTCTGGCCAATCAGCGCCTGGCGAGGAGGGGGGGGGTCACTGTGCCCTGACAGGACTGAGGATAAATGGGTCGTTAATGTGCAGATGTGCAGAACTGTGATTTAGAATGACAGTGAGAGCAGTGGTTCCGTTTGCACGAGCCTCATCAGAAGGAGAAACTCTGCACGCAGGAGCCAAACAAGACAAAACACCTGGAGATAAACATCTCTGTCAAAAAGAAACTCTGCAGCTGTGCAGAGCGTCAGCAGCCAACGGACGTCTGCTGACGCTCTGCTGCAACGTTATCTGCAGACGCTGAATGACGAACAACAAACTTTACTGTGGGGGGGTCACCGGGGGTCAGGAAGCTCACTGGGCGCCGCAGGTTGATCAATGAGATGATTAACGTCAGATTCTGATTTTATTTTGTCACATACAATGTGTAAGATCAAACACAATAAAGTGACGCTGCGAGTAGGAAGAAAGAAGTGGGCAGAGACCGAATACAACTCGTGAACGTTGGGGAGGTCTATGTTGGTGCCATGTGTGATGATCCAACATAGAAATGAGTGAACAATGATGTCCGGGGTGTGTGTAGCTGTGTGTGTGTGTGTCCAGATGAATGGTTCCGTGCAGTCCAGGGGTGGCTGAGGAGAGAGAGAGCGTTCGTTTCTACTGCAGTAGCTGTCGTTGTTTTCTTGTCTTATTGAATAATCTTGAATATTTTGTTGTGCAGTAACACAAAGACAAATGTGCCTTTTATTGAGCTTTGTTGCTGGTGAGCGCTGCAGCTTCAAGCTGTGTCAGCGTTGTTCCAACAGTCTGATGTTCCTAAAACCATCTGCTCAGGTGGTCGATGCACGACTCCTGACACAGAACGTTCATGTTAATGAGTATGTTTCAACCTGTTTGTGTGGCTAACGTTGGCTTTTGGCGATGGACTGATCCACAGTAATGTGACCTCACGATATCCTGAACGGCACTTTGACCAGTCAAAACGCTCATTTCAGATTTTTACAAGTGAATCGACTAGTCATGATTCAAGTTAAAGATACTGCTACATACTGTTAAATGTTGACGCCCTGCGCCTCAGCCTAACCCTAACCCTAACCCTAACCCTAACCCTCTGTCACAGCTACGTGATGATGATGCCGTTTAAGCACCAGGCTCTGGTGGAGTTCGACAGCGTTGAGAGCGCCGAGCGCTGCGTGTCACGCGGGGCCCGGGAGCCCGTCTACATCGCCGAGCAGCAGGCCTTCTTCAACTTCTCCACCAGCCAGAGGATCACCAGACCCACCAACGCCGATGACCCCACCAGCAGGAATAAGGTTCTGCTGCTGTCCATCCAGAACCCGCTGTACCCCATCACCACCGTGAGTCCAGCAGAACCAGCAGCACCTACCCACGTTGCTCGGTCACTTCTCACCACCGTCTTCTCTTCTCTCTCAGGACGTGCTCTACACCGTCTGTAATCCGATCGGCAATGTCAGTCGCATCGTCATCTTCAAACGCAACGGCATCCAGGCCATGGTGGAATATCCTGCTGCACGCGCTCAGAGCGCCTCGTGTTAGGTGAAGCAGGCTCTAATGTTCACTGGTGTAAACCTGAGGATTAACACTTTTGATGAAGCTGATCAGTTGTAGATTCACTGGCGCTGACAGCGACGCCCCTCGGGGCCGAGCTTGTCTTGTTTTTCTCCCCTAATTGTCCCGATGACTCATCCTTAACGAGCTCGTTAACGTTTGAGTCAGTGGAGGAAGCACAAAAGGCCAAACTGGCTCTGAACGGAGCCGACATCTATGCCGGCTGCTGCACGCTCAAGATCGAATACGCTCGGGTAAACACACGTACACACATGCAGTATATACACACAAACACACACTCAGGTGCACGCACACAGACGCACCCTCATGCCCACACACACACACCCACCCAGAGGTGCTGTGCTCTGTCGCCCCCTGCAGCCCAACAGACTGAACGTCGTCCGCAACGACAACACCAGCTGGGATTACACCAAACCTTTCCTCCTGCACCGAGGTAGGACACCGCCTTCACACACACACACACAGTCAAACACACACAGTCACACACACACACACACACACACAGTCACACACACACAGTCACACACACACGAACACATTGCTGCGTGTGATCACTGTGGTGCAGGACGCTGCAGTTTCACAGGTTCCTGTTATTTTCTGAGGAATAACGTGATGTGAGTCCAGTAAACATCAGTTAGTTTCACTGAGCAGCGGGTCAAAGGTCAAACTCAGCCTGATGAAGCTGAAAATAGATTTTCCTGCTGAGGAGGATTATCACAGAGGGAGCGCTCACTCTCACCTCCCTGTGCTCTGACCTTACTGAGGCCAGACTCTGCTCTGAACATTACATCACTCTGCCACACTTCACCGATGCACGTGCTTCCTGTTCGGCTAAGATTTGTGTGTGTGTGTGTGTGTGTGTGTGTGTGTTGCAGAGCGGGGGAAGGGGCGGCAGCGTCAGGCCATACTCGGAGAGCATCCGTCTAACGGCCACGGTACCGTGTCTCTGTCTGTTCCCTCCTCCAGATGTGATGATGATCACTGACAGTTCTTCCGTCCTTCTAACCCCCGACCATTGTGTTTGTTCCCTGCAGGCCCACACTGCACACTGCTGCCTCTGCCTGCTAACAGCAGGTACAGGAGGAGCACCGAGGAGGCGCACAACACCATATCCTACCCAATGTTCCTTCCCAAAACCTCCTCCTCCCCCTTCCTGAGCCACGCAGCCTCCAGCTCTGTCGCCATGGTGAGCGGCCTCCATCCCACCGAGATGAACTGCAGCCGCATCTTCAACCTCTTCTGTCTTTACGGCAATGTGGAGAAGGTGCGTGGTCTCTCCCGACCTCCCTGTGAGGGCGGGCAGACATTTCAGTGTTAACGTGGCTGTAAACGTGATCGCCATCCTGCGAGCAGCTGACGCCAGCTCATCGTCCTGCAGGTTTCACGTCTTGTGGTTGTAACGCAGTGTCTGCGGCTCCTGGTCGTGTTTGCAGGTGAAGTTCATGAAGAGCGTTGCCGGCACAGCTCTGGTGGAGATGGGCGACGCGTACGCAGTGGACCGCGCTGTGACTCATCTCAACTGCATCAAGGTGTTTGGCAAAAAACTCAACGTCTGGTGAGCGCTCGTGCACCGTTTACCTGTCAAACAGGATCAGACACCGGTGAGGTGAGGAGGTCTGTGTCTGGTTCCTCTCGCGTGTTCACCCCCCCCTCCCCCTCCCCCCAGCGTGTCCAAGCAGCAGGCGGTGATTCCCAGTCAGGTGTTTGAGCTGGCCGACGGCAGCAGCAGCTACCAGGACTTCAGCCTGACCCGAAACAATCGCTTCAGCAGCGCACAGAGCGGCAGGAACATCATCCAGCCGCCCGCCTCCATCCTGCACTTCTACAATGCGCCGCCCACCCTGAGCGAGCAGCAGCTGCACCAGGTGAAGTCCCGTCTGCAGCTGCTGGGCAAAGTTCAGGTGTCATGTTAGTGTGCTGCAGTAAAACCTCTCTCTGACCTCCTGCTCTCGTTCTCAGCTCTGCACCGAGCACAAGGTTCCTGCCTTCACCAAGTTCAAGGTCTTTGATGCCAAACGTAAGTGTTGGACAGACGTCCATACACGTCCCTGTTACAGGCCTATTCCTCTGCTTCCTCATTTCCTCCGTCTCTCCTCCTCCTCTCCCCCCGCAGCCAGCTCGAAGTCTCTGTCTGGTCTGCTGGAGTTTGACAGTAGAACCGAAGCTGTGGAGACTCTGACCATCCTCAACCACCACCAGATCAGGATACCCAGTGAGTACTGAGCTGTGGGACACTCCGGTGGCTACAACCAGAACACGTAGAGTCAAAGCTCTCTCTCTCTGACCCGCAGACAGCTCCAGCCTCTACACCCTGAAACTCTGCTTCTCCACCTCCTCCCACCTGTGACCCGCCCACCCCCCCGATGAACCGCAGAGGGAGTTTGTTGGACAGGAGACTGAGAGGATTTCTGTCTACGAGGCGATTACTGAAACCAGAGACAGCTTTTATTTTGGAGACGAAACGCTCTGTTCTCCTTCAAACCAAACAGCTGAGACCTAATCAAATCCAATAAATAAATGACTCAACTCTCCCTAAAAGGTGTTTTTATATGCTGAAAATAACTAGAATCTTTTGTACAGAAACAAAGCTCAGGAAGGAGAAAGAGGAAGGAGACGGTGTTTGTAGTGTTGTTCCTGTTTATTAGATCTGTTTAGGTTGTGCTTTTATTTTTGTAACTGTTTCATACTGATTATTTCCAGTTTCCCAGGTAATTGTTGACATACTGTATTTATCAAGATAAATAAATAATAAATAAATGCAGTGCAGAATTACACACATCTGAGACGGGACAAGCGCGCACGCGTGTGTGTGCATGTGTGTGTGTGTGTGTGTGTTAGTGACTAGAATCCATCTGTAATGACACAGTGATTTTCACTATATGTTCATAAATCCTGTTTTTGTTCTTCAGTATTTCAGCGTCTCTTTCACGTCCACGAGTCATTCTGACTTAAGTGACCCGAGTTAACCGAGCAGAGTTCGCTCAGCTGATTACCCAGCATGCATTGTGTGACTCTTCCTCCTTCTGTCATTAACAATGTATGTTTCTTTTCATAAGAATAAAATATTACTAACTGTGAAAAGGGTTAAGATTTTTTGCCAGTAAATAATCTTTTTTTTATCTAAATTGTTTACTGTGGGAGAAACGTGATTCATAACATACAGTAGTTACCAGCAGTAAAATATAATATTAAATGTGTTTTATTTGAGTTGAAATGTGAGTTAAACAACCACCACCGACTTACTGGCATTAAAATGTCCATTTAACCATCAAATTTTAGGAAATGAGGCTCTGAGGAGACAGTTTGTCTTTTTGCCTCTGTGGGAAATATTACAAAGTTCAATTACGTTTTTTTCATTTGCAATTTGCGTTTGGAACCAGCCAAAATTGGTCATTGGCTCAATCCCCTGGACAGTTAAAGATAATTGGTCTTTTAATACAGAAAACTAATATTAATCCTGCTGACTTCATGCGGCTTTGGTTAAAGTGTGAAACAGTTTTTTCTGGTTTATGGGAAATGAAAACGTTTCGACCAGATGTCCAGATACGTCACTCAAAACCTCAAGTGGAGTTTGTTGGCAGAATAAACCTCCGAACAATGAACAGTGATGATCGGAGACTCTGCTGTTCGTCCTTCAGAGTAAATGATTTCAGATCTCAGTTCTCTGTGAGGTCTCTGTCATGCTTCGCTGTCAGCTGACAGACATTTTCAGCTGTGTGCAAGCTGCAGCAAAAAAACACCTCTTAATGACTTTTATATGACGGGAGAGAAAAAGAACACGGTTTGGTTAAAGGTACTAAGAATAGTAAATGACAGTTAGAGCATATCTGCAGCTCATGAACACAGAGAGGCAGGTCGAGTGGTCTGTCATCAGATAACAGTCAACCACACCGACAGGCAGGTGTGGAGACAGAGACAAACCAGCTGCTAAAAACAAGGTCGTGGTCGCTCGGTATCAGGCCTGATACTCTTGTTTTAGAGGCGAAGAACATGTGCAGAATTCCCAGCATGCAGCGAGTGAGCTGACTGTCATAGGTCATAGAAACCATTCCTGCCATCTCACAACCATCTAGTTTACAGTACAGGCCTCATTATATACTGTAGGTTTCAGTTATGTAGGTATTTTAACCAGAAAACATTAGACTGCTGCTGAGGGTTTACCTCTGCATACATACACATGTGACGCAGATCTTACTCATGATAACAGCTTATGTTCGGCAAAGGTAACAGCTGCGCACAGCACTCCACTACAAGCAGAGACACAGGCTATACAATGGACTATTTCCTATAATTTACAGATTTCTCTGTCAAAATGCCTAAATGAAAAGGGCTGGTGATATAAACATATTAAAATATACATTTATTAATTAATTAATTAATAATTCAATTATTATGCGTGTAATTGAAAGAAGATTTACAAAGTAAATTTAAAAATTTTCAAATTGTCCTGTTTATAATAAGCTCCTTGACTTGACTTTTGAAATAGAACAATTTGGATATAGTTTTTTCATTGGAAAATACTGAAATAAGTGCAATACTAGTAATTAAAGTTTTTTTAATTTCACAGATAGAAGTTTAAACCGTATAAACTAAGAAATCCTGTTTTAAATGTCAAATATTTCAGCAATGGAAAAAAGTCCTGTTGTGTACATACTCGGCACCTCCACCAGGGGGCGCGGCCTCCACTGTACTTAGGACCCTGCGGGCGCCGCCGCTCCTGTGACGTCAGCGCGGTTTGCCGCTATCAGCAGGTCAGGAAAGATGGCGGCGGAGGAGAGCAGGTTGAAGCAGCGGAGTCACAATAACAGCATTTTTAACGAAGGTAATTCAACACAAATGGAAGGTGGAGCGGTGTTAGCGACACGGACACGTGGCCGCGCGGGTTTTCTGACCGCGTGGTTCCCGCCGCCGTGTGCTTTTTTACGGACGTTTTGCGTAGCGAAGTGACCACTGCGGGCAGCTCCGCTTCGGTGAATAATCGCATCTTCTGTGCGGCGTCCCGCTGTGTCCGAGCGGTAAAGCATCTCCTTAGAAACACGACGCTTGACGTCCGGTGACACCGACCGACCACGGGCTTCGTGTCCGCGCACGACGTGTTCCCGCGGAGCGTGTTGTGCTGTCACGGCGCTCGTGGCTGAAGCCGTCCCTCCGCCCTCACCTGCCGCTGAAGGTGTACCCGCCGTTAAAGGTCCCGCTAACGTACCTGTTAGCATGTTAGCATGTTCAGGCTGATTCTGCTTTACTGTACGTTTTAAACGGCCTGTTGGAAGCTAACGCTAACGGCTGGCAGCGAGCTAGCTTACTACAGCCGTTCATTCAAACCAGGGCTGATTAAGGTAATAACATGTTTTCTTTTTAGCATTTTTAAGGTATTCTAACACACGCTACACTAGATAAAACCATATTAATACGAACAAACAATGCAAGTGTTGGTTACTAATCCTTTTTGGTGCTACGTGTTAAAAAGCTGAGCCACTTAACGTAATCTTACTTTTCTTCTCGGTACATGTTATGAAATCAGTCAAAAAGTGTGACACCAGCTGTGTTTTAGTCTTTTGTGTAAAAAACAGAACGGTTGACTCAGTAGATGCTGTCGTCCTGCAGTGAAGACTCACCTGGGACCCATCTATGTGGGTTTTATCAAACGTGCCTCTTATTCTTTGATTTTTCTAAGGAAGCGATGAACAATTACTGTCAGGTTCGGCTGGAGTTTGACGTGTGTCAGTTAGTAGCAGCTGGCTGCAGGTGCAGGGTTTGAGCCCGGTAGCAGGACTTTTCTCAACACCTGCCCCGGGACTGAGGATGCACGGTTATCTCAGCAGCTCGCTAGTAAGTGGTCCTAGTCTCTGTCAGCTAGCTGTGAAGTTTGACTACAAATGAGTTGAAACCTCCAGTTTGCTCCCTTATCGGTGCTCAATCGACATGTTTGGAGCATGTTTGGCTGACGCACTGCTCTGTTAGGACTGTTCGACACAAGCTGATGTGTGGACAGCTGCATCTGTAACAATACCAAAGTGGGGCAAAAGCAGAGGCAGCTGTAGTCACGTGATGGACCTGTTCTGGTGGTGTTTTCTACTTTGATTCCAGACTGGTGTTTCACACCCTTCAGGCTCAGGACTGACTCCTTGGTGCTGAGAAACACTAATGCTTGCAGAGCTGGACCATTGAATACAACTAAAGGTTGTTAGATGTAGGAATTAACGTGTATCTGTATGTGTTAATAATTAGTTTGCCGTAAAGCTGCACTGCCGCATGCAGTGTATGTAGAGCAGGTAGATGTATTCTTGGTGATTTTCAGAAGGATCTCCAGTATATGTGAAACTGTCATTTCTACGTCACACCCTATTTGTGAGTGTCTCCTGAGGTCTAACACACATGTTCCCAGGCCATGTAGGTCAGCAGTGCTGGGAGAGGATGGTGGTCTGCATCCAGAAAACGTTTTTACCTTCAGCAGCAAATAAACTCGCACCAGGTTCCTTTGCTCTGGTTTATGTGAGGAAATGATCCGAGCAAAGGGAGCATCCTGCCGTGATGAGTAAGGCTGTTTGGGGTTTCTTCCTCTGGCTCAATAACTAAAAAGATTATGTTCATTTTCTGAAAGTGCACTTCTCCTTAATCACTGGAGGAACATTTCTCCCGGAGCAGAACACTGAATTTACTGGATCACTAATCTTCTGGAGCCTTAAAGTGCTCATCACAGTCCCAGAGCGTCCCAAAACATTTTTGTTCTACTGTGTTATTAATTCTGCCCCAGGATGACATCTCTGTGATGATGATGAGGATTGTAACCAGTGAGTTTTGTGTGGGACACCAGTGTTTCGGTTCCTCCAGCTCAACACTGAGCTGAACGAAGAGTGTGCTGTGCTGCAGGCCTGTTTTCAGAGGAATCACATGACTGCATCTGAGGAAACACGCTCACGTAACAACACGGGTCACGGGTCCCACCGCTGAACCCCACACAGCTATAAAAACGTACCGGTATTTACTCAAATCTTTTTAAGGAGATGACCCTGCTGTGACCAGTGAGGTCGAGGCAAAAGTAATATCGTGAGCCAATGTAACCTCGGCTGTGGATCCATGGAGCGTAACAGTCTCCATAAAAGGAGCGAAAGCCGTAGAACTGGCTGAAGGCATCATTTACTATAAACCTCCAGACAGCCCTGCCTTCCCATAATAGCAGGGATTTCTTCTTAGCTTTCCTCCTGGCTGAGCTCTGGGGGAGGTCAGGATTTATTTGACCAGAGGCCACTTCCACTTGTGGACGAGTTTGTTGATGCGTGTGTGAGAACAGTGGCTGTAACGCAAGTTTACACGTGTGAGTGCAGAGGGGAAGCGTACGAAGGCTTGTGTTTTAAGTGTAGTGACTCAGGTTCCTGCTTCTTGCAGATATAACGATGCTTCAGGTTTTTGGGGGCGTTGGAACACGCGGTAACTTGGGTGTTTGTAGTGGGCGATCTGGGTAAAAGGACGGGCAACAAATCAGATGTTTGGTTTGTAAGCTGTGGGAAACTAGTTTCATCAAAGTGTGGAAACTGTTCTTGCTTTGAGGTTGACTTTTATTGTTGGTTCACGACAAACTGCACTGATGCTGGTCATGTGGTGTCGTCACAGCTAAGGGCTTAATCCAGGAAGTGCCAAACCACTAACACACTGTATGCACATGTTTTATGTATTTGACTTTTCACGTGTTGTTTTACCGCGTGGATGAGGCCAGACTGTGCGCTTCATAATCAGTGTCTTATATCAGAGAAAACACACATCAGCCTGTTTAAGAAGCTTTAGCAACTTACTGATTTTTTTTTTTTCCCAAACTCATATTTTCTTGCAGCCACGTCTCTTCTGTCTGTTTAAACCGTTTAAATGCTCTTTTCCATATCATAAATGCATTTATTTTTACAGAGTGGTGAGCGTGTACCTGCCTCTCCTACAAACACAGAACTAATATTAAAATGTCCACTGGGACTAAATGTGGCAGCTGTCCTGTTGTCCACCTCCACCAGTGATGACAATCCGTACCTCTCAGCCGTTGCTCAGGCTCTAACCTCACCTTTCCCTCTCAGGTGTCCACGGGTCTCAATTGAGCAAATCTGTGATGAAGGAGCAGGAAAAGGATGACGTGCGGGAGGAGGAGGTGGGCGTGGCCAGGCCGGTGCAGATCGTGGTGGCAGACGAGGAGGAGCACTCGTTCTTGCTGCAGGAGGAGGTGCTGGAGAGGCTGCTGCTGCAGGAGGAGGTGCAGGACCTCCACGTGGTCGTCGTGTGTGTCGCTGGAGCTTTCCGCAAGGGCAAGTCGTTCCTGCTGGACTTCATGCTGCGCTACATGTACAAACAGGTAGAGTGAGCTGGATGCGTCTCCTCGGAAGCAGGACGGTTATATTTAGAAATGTTGCTTCTGCTTCTGTTGCATCGCACACAGCGTCACACAGGCTCCACAAGTAAAGAGCTTTCTGTCATGGAGACGATTCTGCTGAGTTCTTCAACTCGGTTGCATCACTGGTACTCTAAAGCCTTCTCATCAAAAGGTTTTATCCAAAGCAACTGGACCTGTTTGGTTTCTTGACGATGTTTCACCCTCCATTCCAGTAGAAATCATTGAAAACTCACCATGGTAACAGTCGGTATCATAAAGACTTGTAAACACTACTGTACATGTTTAGCGTTTAAGCACAGGTGTAGTTAACTTGCATCACGCTGCACACTTCTTTTTAATTATGATGATGACACTTCTGTGAATTATCGGTTTAATTTCACTGAGTCTCGGCTGTGAAACGTTTTTCTTTTTGAGCCGTATCAAGGCGTCGTGGAGGAAACTGAGGTGAACGCGTGGTGTACGGTAAACACTGAGGGACATTCTGGAGTCTTACTGTGCTGTTAAGAGGATTTATGCTGACACAATGTCAGTTCTGTGTCTGGCCCTCCACAACACTCATGACCACCTTCATGGGCAGTCTAAACCCGACCCCACGGGGCGGGTCACGGCGGCTTCACCAGTCTCAAACATGGACTCCGCAAAATGACATTTGATTATTTTTAGCTCCTGAAAGTATCAAAGATCACACAGACAGACGTTTTCTATAAAATGTCTCTTTCTTCAGTCGTCCAGTTCCTGGATCGGCAGCAACGACGAGCCTCTGACTGGCTTCAAATGGCGAGGCGGCTGCGAGAGGGAGACCACGGGCATCCTGGCCTGGAGCGAGGTGTTCGTGGTGGAGAAACCAGATGGTTCTAAGGTCAGTTCACAGGAGACGCCAACAACAGTTCAAAGGACACGATGGAACCCGATTACATGGCTTTTCTTCCTGCAGGTTGCAGTTCTACTCATGGACACACAGGGGGCGTTTGACAGCCAGTCGACCATCAAAGACTGTGCCACGCTGTTCGCCCTGAGCACCATGACCAGCTCTGTCCAGGTCAGCAGCCTGCTCCGTCTCTGCAGCCTGTCGGTGAAGATGGACGCGTTAACAGGCTTGTTGTGTGTTTCAGGTTTACAACCTGTCCCAGAACATCCAGGAAGACGACCTCCAGCACCTCCAGGTCAGTTTCAGCCCGCAGGGACGTTTTTACGTTGGATGCAGAGTAGAGAACATGTGGTTGTTTAAAGGGCGGAGGAGTTACAGGTGTCCAGTCAAACCTGATCCAGCAGGTTTACGTCTCAGAGGCCAGGGGAGTTCTCCTTATGAGGTGTTTTATGTGTTAGGGTCAAGATCAAGTGCTGAACTAAAGACCGATCTCTCGTGTGGTCCTGCTCACATTTTGAGATTCTTGGTTTCTAACGAGCTCCGTCAGCTTGAGCAGGATAAACAGTCAGACCAGCTTCATCCCAGCTTCTCTTCTCTAACGCTGAAAGTCCTCTCCTGCTGCAGCAGAGCAGAGCACACGGAAAAGCTTCCATCACTTACTGTTCCTCTGCTAATTGAGCTTTTATGAGAGTGGTACCAGGCCATTAGGTTTTACACCGAGTGCTTGTTTCCTTTTCTCAGCTCTTCACCGAGTACGGCCGACTGGCAATGGAGGAGGTCTGCAAGAAGCCTTTTCAGGTAAAATCTGCCTCATCCTCAAACCACATCCTGCTCCTCTGAGTTCAGCAAGAGAAATGCTGTTGTACTTCCCGTTTAGACTCTGATGTTCCTGATCCGGGACTGGAGTTACCCCTACGAGCATTCGTACGGCCTGGAGGGAGGACGAAGCTTCCTGGAGAAACGGCTGCACGTGAGTCTGACACCTTTTTTTTTTTTCTTCTCTTCTCTGGATCAATGAGATGCTGAAGTGTTTGTCTCCGGTCTGAACGTTAACATCTCTGTCCAGGTGAAGCAGAACCAACACGAGGAGCTGCAGAACGTCAGGAAACACATCCACTCCTGCTTCTCCAACATCGGCTGCTTCCTGCTGCCACACCCCGGACTGAAGGTGGCCACCAACCCGCACTTTGACGGCCGCCTCACAGGTAAAACGGACCTGGATCAGCTGTTTCTGCTGCAGCTTCTCACTCAGTCCAGCTGAGGATTGATATTAACTCTGGTTTATCTGTTGGAAAATGGAACCTGGAGCTCTTTCATTTCCCAGAGAAGCTGCTGGTTTAACGTGTGAGATCTGCTTTTCTCCACGCCACATGTGGCCGTGTTTACTCCGTCCTGTGGCGCCCTCTTGTGGGCAGAAGTGTGCAAACAATTTTCCTGCAGATGATTCGGAGGAGGTAAATCAGCTCCTTACCTCCTTAAACCGAACCCTAACCCAGCTCAGGTTGAAGCTTCGTGTGTGTTGGTTCAGACCCGCAGGCTGCAGCAGAAGCAACGTTTTATCGTAGTGGAGTTTATTATTTTTAAAACAAAGAAATTACAGCTTCATGAACTGGATATTTTATGGTCGTCTGCTGACTGAGCTGATCAAAGCTTCACACCACACATGGAAAACTAAACGTTCATAATGGCTTTGACGTGTGCTTCGTGTCCGTGTCTCAGATATCGACGAGGACTTTAAGAAGGAGCTGGTGAACCTCGTCCCAACGTTGCTCTCCTCAGAAAACCTGGTGGAGAAAGAGATCGGTGGAGTGAAGATCACCTGCAGGGAGCTGTTGCACTACTTCAAAGTGAGTTTTTCTTCCTCTCACTAGTTTTATCACTCGTACCTAAACATGTGGCTTAGAACATTTTCTGTTTCAGGCCTACATGAAGATCTACCAGGGAGAGGAGCTTCCACATCCCAAGTCAATGCTGCAGGTCTGTTCAGTCTCTGTTTCAGCTTCAGGTTCCCTTATCAGAGAAGGCGAGTTCAACTCTAATGGCAAATATGTTCTATTACCTAGGCAACAGCAGAAGCCAATAACCTTGCAGCTGTAGCAGGAGCCAAAGAGATGTACAACAAAAGCATGGAGCAGGTAACAGCTGATTTCAGAGGAGCAGCTTAGGTTGGACGACGCCCCGTGTTGTGTCGCGTTGACGCCCCGTGTTGTGTCGCAGTGACGCCCCGTGTTGTGTCGCGTTGACGCCCCGTGTTGTGTCGCGTTGACGCCCCGTGTTGTCGCGTTGACGCCCCGTGTTGTGTCGCGTTGACGCCCCGTGTTGTGTTGTGTCCCCGTGTTGTGTTGACGTCCTGTTCTCAGGTCTGCGGCGGAGACAAACCCTACATTTCCCCCGCGGAGCTGGAGCGCCGCCACGCAGAGCTGCGGGTGGCGTCGGTGCGTCACTTCCGCTCCGTGAAGAAGATGGGCGGCGAGGATTTCTGCCGGCGCTACCAGGAGCAGCTGGAGGCGGAGCTCGACGAGGCGTACGCCAACTTCAGCAAGCACAACGATGGCAAGAACATCTTCTACGCCGCGCGGACACCTGCCACGCTGTTCGCCGTCATGTTCGTCATGTACGTGACGTCAATGGTCACCGGCTTCGTGGGCGTCAGCTCTGTGGCTGCACTGTGTAACCTGGTCATGGGCGTGGCTCTGACGGCGCTCTGCGTCTGGGCGTACGTCAAATACTCTGGAGAGTTTCGTGAAGTTGGAGGAGTCATTGACCAGGTGGCTGAAACCCTTTGGGAACAGGTGAGTGACTGTAGTGGTCCTGAGGTTCGTCTGGTTTCAGACGACTCGACTCTCATCTTTCCTCTTCCTCTTCTCCCTCGATGCTTTCAGAGGACTCCGAGAAAGGTGAGAACACCTGACGGGTTTAGTCCAGTGTGTGCACGTCTCTCTTTGTCTGGAGAGTAGCATTAACCGATGATGAGTTTAAAAACGCATCGCACCTGAACAGAGGCTGGAAGTAGAAAATGATCAGCGTAGCTTTGCTGTTCGCTGATGTTCATCTACAATAGCTGCACCTGCACACAGCTGGTCCAGGTGTTCAGCAGTTTGAATGCCATGTGTGACGTCCTCGTCTTCTCTCCAGGTTTTCTCCAAACTCTTCGAGGTGGCTCGGAGTCGAGTCCCGCTGGGGGCCCTGATCCCTGCGCCGCGGCCTCGTCTCGCCTCCAACAACAACGTGAAGAAGAAAAACTAGCGGCTGCTGCCCCGGCGCCCCCTCCCGTCCCTTCAGTCTCTGCTCGGTTGAGACGTGTAAATCGGTTTTAGTTGTGACTGTAGCTGTGGGCTCGTCGCTGTAGAAGCGGTGCCGGACCATCAGTCCGTCACGGAGTGCGTTCACCTGTCAGACGGTAACTCGACATAATGATTTCCCATTTCATGTGAATGTATGAATGAAGAGCTCGACCACACACACCCCACCCCCCCCACCCCACCCCCCGTCACGAGGAGGAGCACGACCAAAGTTTACAGCTTTACTCATGCGGGCTCGGACTGCGTGGACTGACACGCACCAGGGTTTAGGACGTGAAGGACGGTTTGGTTTGAGCATGATCACAGAAAACGGCGTCCGCTGGTTTCATTCCCGACTTAAAGACTGAATTAATCAGTGTTGGTGTTTTTCAAATTAAAGGTATGAAATAAAGCTACATCACATGAAGATGTTTTCGATGTTTGCAGGTGCAGCACAGAGCTGGACTCTGCAGTGAGCAGTGAGTTTCTCTGACTTACTCAGCTGATATTGATCAAACCCTGAACCCTGGTGTCCGGTGTCCACCTCAGTCCTCATGATCCGAGCGAGTGTGTGTCTGTCTGTGTGAGAAAGAGAGAACAAAGCTTTTAGTCTTCTCCCTGTAGATGATATTTAATTATTTAACTCGAGTATTATTCCTCCTCTTGTTGTTGTCGACCAATCGGAGGGACAGAATCATTTCCTGTTTTTAAGGCACCATGAAGCTCTTTGAACACTAGGACGCTGAGAGGAGCTCGGGCGGGAGCTCCATCGGTGTTTCTGCTTTTAAATCATGGTCCAATCCATCCACATCACGGCCGTGTGCGCTTTGGTTTTGTACCGTCTCCCCACACAGGGCATGTGTATGAAATCTATACATATATAAATAGGACTTTTCTAGAACCTTTTTGTAGCTGGAAGGACCAGAGTTGGTTCGGCTCACTGGATGTAAAGGAATGCTTTCGTGATCTGTGCATATGTGGAATAAATCCCTTTTATATATTATATATTTGTAAATTGAGCACTGCACCCCCCACCCCCCTGCTGTTTCTAATCTGGAGGGTTTTTTTTTTTCTTCGGTTACATTTTAAAGTTATTTTCGTTAATTTATTTTTCAATACGATATTAAACCAAACTCGTTCAACACACAGTCGTGTCTGTTTCTTCTTTTTTACACTGTCACGTGCGTTTCTTTGGGACATTTACCCTCAGACATGTGTTGGTCTCAGACATCTGGGTCGTGCTTTGCTTGTGATCAGTTTGGTGTCGTGTCCTGACATAATGAAGCCCGTTAAGTGTTCGTTTTAGCACGGTGCTGTAGGGTTTGGACAACGCGTCTAAAAAGAAGCAGCAGCAGCTCAGACGCTTCGTGGAACCAGTGGAACATGTCCCTGTACCCTCACAGCGAGGCAGGAGGAGGACACGGGCCCACGGCTGAGGACCAGACCCAGCTGGTCCCTCTGCACACAAACGGAGTCCTGAAGGTTTTACATGACGAGTCAGGACAGAAGAAGCATTGAGCAGGTCCAGTTTCCAACAAAGACCGGTTCTGTTCGCAGGTCGTGAGATGGGCCGGAGAGACCAGTAGGTGGCAGCATCACTGTTCTTCCTGTACTGTACTTCCTATTTACTGCAGGTCTTTGTCCTGTGAGGTGGGAGCTCCATGTCGATGTGTCTCTACTAGTCTGTCCAGAATGTGCAAAGACATTTCAGCAGCAGCTGCTTATCCACGCAGTACTTTAACCGGACAGGCCTGGTGCTGGTACTAGTATGTGAGAAATAAAACCCAACTGATGTTTCTGGAGTCTCTGAGGTCCAGGTTCTGGACTCAGAACCGTCACTCAAGTCATTTCTTTATAACTGACACATTTAATATGTGAGTTAATGTTAAGATGGTTTGAACAAACAAAGCATACATTTAAATCCACCTTTATGGGTTTTCAAAATAAAAGTCTTCCGTGTGAAGTAAACAGGCTGCTGTCCCTGGAGCGCGCGGGCGTGTTTTGTGGAAACAGCTGAGGATGCTGGGATATTTTTAGGATGAAGAAGATGACGACGGTGGGGAGGAGCTCTGACGTCATCAGCGTGTGGCTCTGCAGTGCTGCTGTTTGACCGGACAAACCGCTGGAAGGGTTTTACTTTTTCTCTTCTCTGCTCTTCCTCCTCTTCTTCCTCTTCCTCTCTCTTTGTCTCCATGCCGCTCTCCCTCCGACACCGACACAGACACCGGGCCTTCCTGTAGCCGCCGCCCCGTCCTCCCGCTTCCTCCGGCCCGGCGGAGCCTCCCAGCACGCGCCCGGCTGAGGTGGCCCGGCTCCCGGGGAGAGATGCTGTAGAGCTGCCGGCGGAGGAGGAGCCTCTTCCGGACTAAAAGAGCAGAAAGCAGCGGAGGGAAAGCAGGAAGATGTCCGGAAGGATGCCTCTGACCCCGGTGAGCGAGTCGGAGCAGGCACCGGTAAGTCTGGTCGCATTATTGATTATTGATGATCGGATTATCAGTTAAACGGATACAGAGAGTGATAACAGTAGAAGTTGCAGTAAAGGCTGGTAGTTTATTCCAGATGAAACGACTCTTCTAACCTATTCTTACTCTCATTGATGGAGAAAACCAGTTTTGTTACTGACTCTGTTCAGCACTCTCCATCAGCTCCTAGTACCTTGAGTGTTCTGGGCCCTGTGGTGACAGACAGCTGCTGATCCAGCTGTGGGACAGAGTTTGGGTCTGATGTGTTTGACTGATCCTGGTCGGTGGAGACGTTGTGGACACAGATGTTTGACAGGACAGGAGTTAACCTAATAAACTGTCCCGTCATGTCCTGAGTTTTGGTCTCTTACCCTTCGCTTGTGTCTGTTAGCAGCAGCTGGCTCCTACTGTCTGTTTACTATTGATTGTTCTAAAAATACATCACAGGATGTGATATGAGGAGCTCACTGATGTTTATTAATGTCCTGGAAGTCACATTCAAAATTCTCAAATATGTCACAACAGACCTTAAAGGCACAGTCCGTCATGTGATCTGAACAAGCCTCTGTTTTAGGTGAAGCATCTGTGGAGCCAGTTACACACAGAGAGGCTGAAAATGGCGGCTACTACACGCAGAGTGACGACAAAGAGACACAACAACTGCTGAGTGAAGCTGAGTCAGTGCAGCTCAAACGAGCACACACACAACACTTATGACAAGAAAATGGCATAAAACACCCAGAAAGCTTCACAAAACTACCACAAACTCACACAAACCAACACAAAACTACCACAAACTCACACAAACTAACACAAAACTACCACAAACTGATGCAGCCTCTGGCGCTGAGACTCTGGGGGAGCCTGAGGACGGGCCGTGGTGTGTGTTGTGTTGTGTGTGTGTGTGGAGCCTCACTTGAAGTTCACCTCGCTGATGATCAGACTCTCTCTTTCCTTAGCAATGATTCACTCTGTTTTTGTCTTGAACTGTGAAATCAGCAGCTGGAGGCTTTCTGTGTCGCCATGGCAACACGTAGGGTCACTGTGGGATTCCCCCAGTGGGAGTGGAAACCCCCTTCACTCTCAGCAAGTCATACAGGGACTGAAATCCACCTCCACCCTGCAGAAGAGAGACTGGCAGGTCATGACCTTTGACCTCTGACCTCCCTGTGTGTGTGTGTGGGGGGGGGGATGGTGCGGTCAGGTCAAAGGCATATTAGCCACTGATGAATCCCGACGACACATCCTGTTTGTGATGTCAACACTTTTCAAAAAAGCTGCAGGTATTTAATAAACTGGTAAAAACCCAGTTCCAGACCAGAACCTGACCAAACAGACCGAGGGAAGCAGCTGTAACATCACTGCCGGACCCTCAGGTACCACATGAGTCACTGTCATGTTGTCACGTCAAGTCTCTGAGTCACTTTGGGCCAGACACTGTCGGTCACAGTCTCTGTGGTTCTGTCGGGTTCTGTCTGGATCACCAGGAGGAAGCTTCGTATTTATGCAGCGGTTAGCGAACAAATAAAATGTGTTTGTGATCGTGTGTGGTAATTTAAAATGAATCTGCAGCTGTGGGAAGCCCGGCGCTGTGACCACACATTCAGCACCGGCTCAGTCCGTCGGACGTTAGGTGGAGTCGGTGAGCGTGTAACAGTAGAGCTGTTTGTCTCCTCCAGCTGCCTCAGATGCTGTCAGACTGGTTTCTCACAGCTCCGTTTCCTGTGATAGCTGCCGGCCAGCAGCACCATTATACTCCTCCCTGGTGTTATTGTCCTGGACCGGAACCACGCAGTCCGTATAAACCTGTCTGTACAGTCTGAGTCCTCCTCGGGCTTATGGGATGAGATGTGATGTAACATGTTGACTGTGTGAATGTCAGTTAGTGGTTAAGGAAAGCACCATGTGGGCAGGTCTGGATGAACCTGCTGTGGGTCCAGCACAGTCCCAGCAGCACCGCTGACCTCCTCTGTGACTCATGCTAAGCTAACACGGCTAATTATACTCAGCACAGCAGTGTTATTGTTAAAACCGACCCTCGTTATGTGGTCCGTGCAGTGCTGTTCTTCAGGGGTTGGATCCAGTCTTCAGCTGTGGCCCAGATCCAGTTTCAGACATAACTATGTAAACAAGATGACCTGTTGTAGGTAAGAGTCCAGTCACTGAATGTCAGGGCGTTACTGGTTCCTCTAAAGCACCTAGACCTAGGTCTTCCTCAGCAGTTAAGAGTGTGTTGAAGGTCGTTCATGCAGAACTGCTCCAGGTCCAAGTTCGCTTCCTTGTGGTTTCTCATATTATCAACATGTAACGAGGTCGTTTCACTTCCTCTTCTAGATCCGGCTTCAGCGCTTACTGAGCCTCACTCCAGGTCATTCTTTGTGTTTATCTCTGACAGCTGAAGTCTTCAGGCGGTCTCCCCGAGCCGCCGCCCCCACCCACCAAATCGTCGAGCCGCCACAGTCTTCCTCCGTGCCGTGGCTCCATGACGTCCATCTCAGATGAGCAGCCACACGTTGGCAACTATCGACTGCTGAAGACCATCGGCAAAGGCAACTTTGCTAAAGTCAAACTGGCCAGACACACACTGACTGGCAGAGAGGTGAGAACACACACACACAGTTCAGACGAGCACGTGTGCAGAGTTTCTCTTGAAGTTCCTGCAGGTGCTTGTGGGTAAAGCTGTAGCCGTGATAAAACGCCTCTGAAACCCTTTCATGTCCTCGGTCGCTCAGTCCGCAGGGTTCATCTGTTTGAAACTGTGACGTCATCGGGTGAAGGCGGCGGCTTCAGGGTGAATTATTGATGCCGCCGGCGGATTGGTCGGAAGATGAAACGGAGCGCGTGACGTTTTGTAGTTATTTTAAGATCCACTTTCAGAGACGAGTCCAATCAGCTGCTGTGCTCTTCCTCTGGAGACGTGAGGCCGTAGTCGGTCTGAGCGAGGACAGGCTGAGAGGACGTGAGGTGTCCAGGCCGAGCGTCTGGGCTGCGTGCTGGTTCAGATGAATCCACGCCTCCTGAATCAGCTGCAGTCGATTCTAATCTGGTTGCTTGTTTTTTAATGTGTTTCTTGATCCAGCTCCAGGTTTTATCTGTGCGTTAAGGAAATACTCCTGTTTTTATTCCAGTCATATGAAGCATGGTGGAAACAGCACAGGCCATAAACACATGAGCTGGTCCAGCGCACATGGGGGGGGGGCTGTCATCAGGAAAAACACTGCTGAACAAGGTTGTCGCAGGTTTGAATCCCTGTCTGCTGCCTTGTCTACCCCTGCCAGGTGTGTCCCTGAGCGAGACACCCAGCGCCAGCTCCCTGTCACTTTGGATAAAAGTAAAGTAGTTCCAGTGTTCCTGTAGCTGTGGAAACCTGGAGCTTAATTTGATAATGAGACGATGTATCGACCAGTTTGTTGAAGATGTTTCTTCTCCGCCTGCAGGTCGCCATCAAGATTATTGACAAAACCCAGCTGAACCCCACCAGCCTGCACAAGGTGCGTCATCGCCTGGTAACACGAAGACTAGCTGCTAGCATAGCTTCATCAATAAATGATCAGCTTCACTCATTCAAACTGTCTCTGCAGCTCTTCAGGGAAGTCAGCGTGATGAAGATCCTTAACCACCCAAACATCGGTGAGCCTGCACCTCCTCCTCCTCCACCTCCACCTGCATCCTTCTCTCACAGCTCATAAAATGTGTGTGCTGTCGTTTTTCAGTGAAGCTGTTCGAAGTGATAGAGACGGAGAAAACTCTGTACCTGGTCATGGAGTACGCCAGCGGAGGTAAGACCAGCTCATGCGTGACCCAAGACAGCGACGTGGTCAACGTGTCTCACTCCTGTCCGTCTGCCTTTCAGGTGAAGTCTTTGACTACCTGGTCGCTCACGGACGAATGAAAGAGAAGGAGGCCAGAGCCAAATTTCGACAGGTGACTTCACTTCACGTACAGTTGCTGCAGGGTCCTTCGTTTCCCACGCTCCTCTTCTTCCTGTTGCTTGTTGCATCTCATTAAAGGAAGCAGAGTCGGTGTAACTCCTGTTACCAGCTGAGCCTCTGCATCATGTGTAGTTTAGTTTAAGTCGAGCTCTTTCTGTGTCCGACGTTAACATCTAGCAGGAAGCTGCTCATCTCTCCAGAAGCTGTGAGGATTGTTGCACCAGCCACTAATAAGCCCACCACACCAACCGCCGCAGGTTACTGTTGTACATGTAAGGGACCCCCCCAACCCACAGAGTAAATCACTCTGCATTAGTGTGACCACTAATAAAATCTGTTTCATTATGGGTCCATTAGCGTAGCGGCTAACAGCTGCTGTGGCTCCTTGTTTCACTCCTTCACTCTGTAATGGTGGTGTCAGGGCAGAAAATCCAGTTTGGTCTGTAATGTCCTAAGAAGGCCACCATACAGAGGATTTAAATGATTTAGACAACAGCACGACCTTTCATCTGGTACCAGCCCGAGGACGGGGTGTGTAACAGACTCTACAGCCTGTAGGGGGCGAGAGAGAGGAACGAGTCCTGACACATGGTTTCTAATGATTCTTCTTCTGTTGCTGCCAGATTGTGTCAGCAGTGGAGTACTGTCACCAGAAGAGGATCGTACACAGAGACCTGAAGGTGCACGCACAGACACACAGAGACACGCACGCACAGACACACAGAGACACACACAGAAACACACAGAGACACAGACACGCACACACAGAGACACACACACACAGACACACAGAGACACACACGCACAGACACACAAAGACACACACAGAGACACGCACGCACACACACAGAGACACACACACACAGAGACACACATCAGTTCGTTCCAGTCTAAAAACTACAGAAATGACTGGTGGTGGTAAATGTGTTTTTTAGGCCGAGAACCTTTTGCTGGACGCCGACATGAACATTAAGATCGCCGACTTTGGCTTCAGTAACGAGTTCACGATGGGCAGTAAGCTGGACACGTTCTGCGGCTCTCCTCCGTACGCGGCTCCTGAACTCTTCCAGGTGAGCGTTAGGCTCCTTCCACCTGCAACCAGATGCTGGAAAACTGTGGAAGCACGGAGACACTAATACTAATAAATCACTCATAAAGTGAAGCTGGGGCTGATGGGTAATGTAGTCCTGATACTCCGCAGGGGAAGAAGTATGACGGGCCAGAGGTGGACGTCTGGAGTCTGGGGGTGATTCTCTACACTCTGGTCAGCGGCTCGTTGCCCTTCGACGGACAAAACCTGAAGGTAGACCAAATCCTCTGACCTCTGACCCCTGACCCGGGCAGTAACACAACCGTTGCAGCCTTGTTAACATCTGTGTGTGTAGGAGCTGAGAGAGCGCGTTCTCCGAGGGAAGTACCGCATCCCCTTCTACATGTCGACCGACTGTGAAAACCTGCTGAAGAAACTGCTGGTCCTCAACCCGGGCAAGCGAGGCAGCCTGCAGGTAAGAGCAGCGTGACGGGAGCGCCTTCTCCACCCGCCTCCAGCTGCTGACATAACATGTAACATCTGTTAACATCTGTTTCTCTGCCGCTCAGCAAGTCATGAAGGATCGATGGATGAATGTAGGCTACGACGGAGACGAGCTGAAGCCGTTCTCAGAGCCCGCGCAGGACCTCAACGACCTCAAACGCATCGGTCAGACACACGCGCACACACAGAGACACACACACACACACACATGAAGACATATATACACACAGACACACACAGAGACACACATGAAGACATATATAGACACACACACGCACAGAGACACACACACGCACACACATGAAGACATATATACACACAGACACACACAGAGACACACACGCACACACACACACACACACAGAGACACAGACACAAACAGAGAGACACACACACACACACACACACACACAGAGACACACACACACACACACACACACAGAGACACAGACACAAACACGCACAGAGAGACACACACACACACACACACACACACACACACCCAGTGCTGATTACGGTGTCTCCTCCCAGAGCTGATGGGGACGATGGGCTTCGCTCAGGAGGAGGTGAGGAAGGCGCTGGACGGTCAGAAATACAACGAGGTGACTGCGACGTACCTGCTGCTGGGGCGGAGACCTGCCGAGGTTTGTTACCGTGAACCTTCTTCTTCTTTAGCCTAGCTTAGCACAGACAGGAAGCAGAACACTAAACTACCCAGAATGCTCTGCTGCGACTCTTTCCTCTAGTTTGAAGGCAGCGAGTCTTTGTCCAGCGGTAACCTAGTTCACAGATCACGACCCTGCAGCGACCTCAACGGCTCAAGTCAATCCCCCGCCCACTCTCGCACTGTCGCAGCCAATCAGAAGCAGCGGCGTTTCAGTGACTATGGTGAGTTTGTGTCCCCTCAGGGACTCTGGACTCAAACTCCACCCTCATCTGCTTTAAGTTTTCTAGACACTTTTTTTTCTGTCCCGTGTCTCAGTGGCGCCCTCTATCCCCCCACCCGTCTCCTACACCAAGCGCTCCCATGCCAACAGCGTGGAGAGTGACAGGAAAGGAGAGTCGGCGTCGCCTGTGGGAGCTCCGGACCGCAGGAAGTCCGCGACAGCCTCAGGGGTAAAAAGACTCACCCTCAGCTATAAAACCAGCTGCCTGCAGGGGGCAGCGGGATCACTTCAGTGTGTGTGTGTTTGTTGTAGAGCATCACTCGGAGGAACACGTATGTTTATGAGCGAACAGGCACTGAGCGTCACTCCGTGGCTGTTCCCAACGGGAAGGACAGCAGGTGAGCAGGAGGAATTCTGGGAGGTGTTTTTGATCCGGAACTTCCAGAACTAATCTGACTCTGTTTCAGCCTGCCTGAGGTGCCTGCAGCGTCCCCGTCCCCGTCCCCAGGGGCAACGTTCTCCTCCACCCGCCCCCGTCATGTAAAGTCCATGTCAGCGTCGGGACATCCCATGAAGTCCAGCCTCCCCCCCATCGACGACAACGCCGAGTATCAGAGGTGAAAACTGTTTAAATCATTTTCAGTCTCCAGCAGCAGAGCAGCTGCTGACACCGTCTACTCTCCCCCAACCTGCAGCTCCCCCCAGCAGCCCCCATCCTCACCCTCTGCCTTCAGCGCCACCAGCAGCAGCAGCAACACACCCGACCGGACCCGCTTCCCCCGCGGCTCCTCCAGCCGCTCAACGTTTCACGGCGCTCAGCTCCGAGATCGAAAACCTGCCACCTATAACGGCCCCCCCACCTCGCCCAGCATGCCGCCGCACACCGCGGCCCCCATGACCACGCCGCCCCGCCGCGGAGCCTCCACCTCCCTCATCGGAAAACTCACCTCCAAGTTTGGACGCAAGTGAGTACGCAGCCTGGGGGCGGAGGGGGGGGGCACAGTCACTGAATTGTGAGGATGTAGATGGGTGGAGTTGGGTGGGTGAGTTGGGGGGCTCTTTTTTGTTGTTGGTGAGACCTTCAGTGACGCTACTGGTCTTCCCCGCGTTGCAGGAGCCTGTCGGGTGAACCCAAAGAGGAGGGGCGTGACTCCAAACCCCGGTCCCTGCGCTTCACCTGGAGCATGAAGACCACGTCCTCCATGGAGCCAGGAGACATGATGAAGGAGATCCGCAGGATTCTGGACGCGAACAACTGCGACTACGAGCAGCGCGAGCGCTACATGCTGTTCTGCGTGCACGGCGACGCCCGGCACGACAGTCTGGTGCAGTGGGAGATAGAGGTGTGCAAACTGCCCCGCCTCTCGCTCAACGGCGTGCGCTTCAAGAGGATCTCTGGCACGTCCATCGCCTTCAAAAACATCGCCTCCAAAGTGGCCAACGAGCTGCGGCTGTGAACAGCTCGAGGTGTTTGTGGTACTCGCAGGAGGAGGAGGAAAATACAACGTCTTATACTCGACACTGTTACTATTTAATGTTATCACTAAGTGTTTGCCAGTAAAACCAAATATTCCAGCAGCTGACGGGCAGATGTTCAGTACGTAGCAGCTCCTTGCTCAGTGCTGCTTCTCGCTGAGACGGTTTCCTGATGACGAAGCCCAGTCAATGAGCCGAGGACTCGGTCGTTGCTGCTGGAGCCAGATGTTGGTTACCACTGTGTTTACGTGCACTTTTACAGCTGAGTTACACTGGTTGGTTCCAGCCTCGCCAGGCTTCTGGTGGGGGCTGAACCGTGTGCATGGACGGAGGCGTAGAGCATTATGTTGGGGGAAACGTGACGACGAGCTGCATGTCGGTTATCGGTGCATGTAAACGAATTATCCAGCAGCCACGTGAAACGTTACCTCTGTGCAAACTGGACCAGCTCGTCCCTCCACTGCTGAGGAGCCAGTTCACGTTTCTTAGAATCGTCTCAGAAAGACAACTCAACCCTAAAGTCTCTGTTTCAACTGGGACCAAATCAAAACACGTTGAAAGACGCTGAGGACATTCTCCTCGAGTTTGTCTTCAGCAGGCAAGAAAACACTAACGATGCTACTGCAAGTAAAAGAGAGACAGAGACACACACAGAGACAGAAACACACAGACACACACACACTTACATACATAAACAGACATACAGAGACACAGACACACAGAGAGACACACACAGACACACAGAGAGAAAGAGACGCACAGACATGTGTCCTGTGAAGCTGCTCAGTTTACAGTAGAGGTAACGAGTCATGAAATGTGATGAACGATCAGGAAGTGACTCACTGCTGGTTGTACTGCTGATGAAATGTGATGTCGGTGACCTCTGACCTCTTGAAGCCACCCCCCCCCCCCCCTGATGTTAATTCTATTGCAATAACTCGGGAGCTTTTAGCAACACTGTTGTTTTATTATTTCTTGTTGTAACTTGTCCAGGTGAGTCTGTTCCTCTGTTCCTCTTCTTTTAAGGCTTTTAGCAGTGAGGCGGAACATGCTCGGTATGTTCCTGTTCATCCCTTTCACATCCTCTGACCCAGTGTTTTTCTGTTTCCTCATCATCATCATCGTTCAGACTGAAACATGTCTCTTAGCCTGACACATTCAGTGGGGGTTGACTCTGTAACACTGGGCCCGTTCCCGCTGTTCCACCACTTCTGCCTTCTGAACGTTCTGCTTTATGTTTATGATGCTGAAACCTTGTTCTCTTTATATACAGTATGTTAAGTTGTTTTCCCGGTAACCGTTGGCTGTGCACCAGCCGCTAACTAGCTCCACTACCTGTCTCTGACGTGTGGAGGTCATGAGTGGAACCAGAGAATGCTCTGTACTGTATGTTGTAGCACTTAAAATCAAGAAGGGAACAGACAACGTATGTGTGAGAGGGGAACACGTGCAGCCTGAAAACGATGCCTTCACGTCACGTGGGAAAGACTGAATCTGAGCTTCTTACTTGAAATGTCCTTCACCTGAGCTGTGAGGTGATGGTGGATGATCGTCGGGCTCATCGGTAGCAGAAGAGCAGTGTAGCCGTGATAGATTCATTTGAAATAAAAACTGCTGAAATGAAAGGTTTAAGCACGAGTCACTTTGTGATCACAGCTGTTCAAACGTCTCTGCTGCTGTTTGCTTTAATTCTCCATGACCGTTACCCCGCCACATGTTCCCTCACTGAAGGATCTTTCAGTCTAGAGGACATGTACCTGGGTCCTGGTGTGTTCAGTAGGACCTTTCTTCACACTATCACAAATGAGGAAACATTTTAATTCATCACGACCCGGCCCAGAGCAACACCAGACACCTGCAGATGGCTCTGTGTTTCTGGGGGACGCTAAAAAGCGAGGGACACGTCGTTGTTGCTATGGTGACTCCTCAAGCTAATTTAGGAAAAAGAGCAAATGTTCTGGCATTTTCTAAATGTTTCATCCAATTTAAATTAACTAAGTAATATTTACTAAACCACATTTTTTTTTTACCTTTTTGTAACGGCATCAGTTGCTGCTCTGATATTAACAGTTTTCACAAAGTTAAGCAGTGAAAGTGTAGAATCTGTTCATCAGATTGCTAATTAGCCAGATGCTAATGAATCTGGAGGGATTTGTATTTAAGCTAAAGAAGCTAAATGCAAACAGTCATGAGGAAACAGATGATATCAACACCTTCAGCTTAATATTAATATGTTTAAAATATAATAAAGTTAATGAATATGGTTATGTTGGGTAATACAATGGTAACTAGAAATTAAAAATTATTATTATATTAAGAAGTTATATCTAAAGATTGACCCTGCATCAATCAAAGTTCAGATAATAAAGTTCTAGCGACATTCATTTACCGTCATATTAATTTTAGTAACATCAGTCACAATCCAGCAAATACATGAAAACTGTCAAATAAAATTCAGTTTAACAGATTTAATGGCAAAAAAATGAAGACTTCATCAAACAGCTTTGTTTGTTTTTATATGACTGAATGATTATTTATCTTCATCGCTGCAGCCGGTTATGATCCTGATCTACTTCTGTGTGGGAACGAGCTCGTCGATGTCTCGCTCGCCCTCCAGTCTTTTCTCCATGGCGATGAGCAGCTTGACCCCGTCCACCACCAGCTGGGTCAGTACCATTTCGCTTAGGCCGAAGGTTGCAGTGTTGCTAACGCAGTACAACACCAGGGATTCTGGGAAAAAAGGTAAGTTTGAACCTGAGCGTGTATGTTCTGTTGTCCTGCTTCACTCTGTAACATCACTCCGATCATCATAACGTAGATTTACTGGATATAGATTTACAGCATTGAAGCCAGAACTGAATCAGCTTCAACGTCAACGTTAGTCTCCTGCTTTGCTTTGCTTTCTGGCTGCACCTGTTCTGTCCATGCGGATCCTCAGTCTCTTCAGGATGTCCTCAAGGCTTCTGTGTCTGGGAAGGTGTTGCAGTTTGAGGTGGACTCTGATCCTCAGACCTGTCCCCACATCTGCCGGGGAACTCGTCACCCATCCCAGCTGCTGCTTCCAGATGAACGGGTGTCTGAGCTCACTGTAGTAAATCTGCAGCTGGAGAAAAAAGCAAATCATCAGATACCTGAAGTTCAGATGTCTGAATAACTGGAACACTGCAGGGACTATATCAAGTATGAATCCAGCCTTTGTTACAGCTCATATCTGTGAACAGAATAGAACTATAGAGGGACTGGTCATGATCACAGACATACGGGTTCTTTTAGCTAAAACATGCTAATAATTAAACTGTCAGACACGAGTCAGACTCATCACCGACCTTCTGCAGGTTGACACAGATGCATTTTAATGCCTCTGCAATGTTGGCGTCATCTCGTGTGGACACCAGCTTTAGGTGGTCGTCCATGTTGACCCACACCACTAAGCTGCCGTCTGTACTCGCCCTGCAACCATGAATGGAAAAAATGTTTAAAACTCTCAAACACGTGTCTGAAACATCACAGGCTGAATGAAAAGGCTTATATTCATCAAGCTTCAAATTTGTCTGGAGCACTTCACTTTTCCGTTTGACGTGTGAACCGACAGTGCTGGCTATAAACCACCAGCCAACCAATAATAGATGACCTGCTCCACCTGCTCCACCTTCAGTATAGCCTCTCTTTATCCAAAAACTCTGATGTTACCAGACTGCCCTGGCATCAGGCCAGTCCCGAGCCACACCGATACGAAGCTGGGTGGAAGACGGAGCCTTTACATTCAGCTCCCTCTGCTGCTCCTGGTTCAGCTCCTCAAGTGAGAGGAGTCTCCCTGGCAGCTTCTCCTCCAGCCTCTGGAGAGCTGAAAGTAGAGCTCTGCTGTTAAAGGTTTACTTTTCCATTTCACACTGTGCAAACGTCAAGCACATCTTGATTGTTTCATTTCAAATCCACTATCGTGGTGGAGCCACACGAGGGAAAGTTTCGTATATATAAATAAATGCAGAGCAGACCTACACTGCAGTACCTCTCCTGGCCAGCGTGAGGAGCTGTCTGCGCTCCCCCCGGCTGCAGTGTGTCGGGAAGCAGAAGTCTTCAACAGCTCGAACAACAATGACCTCACAGCGTGAGGCGTATGACCTGTCCAAGTCGGCCCCCCCCTGCACAAACATCAGGCTTCGTCACATTGTTCAAACTGATGTTAAATATAAGTTGTTCACATTCATGAAATCAGTTTGAGCTTCAAGTTAAAACATGTCATGCTCCACCTCTTTATTGGGTGTTGTTGTATTTTTGGAACTTGGCCCAAATATTAGGCAAAGACAACCTCGGACCATCAACATGAACTTTGTTACCACGACAATAAAAATACAGCTAAAAAGAAAAAGACACTTTACTAAGTAGTGATAGTGAGAAGATCATTGGTGCACCTCTGCCCGGACACAACCTCATCCAGCTTCTCCCCTCTGGAAAACGCTACAGAGCTACGATTGCTAGAACCTCTAGACACAAGAACAGTTTCTTCCCCCAGGCAATATCACTAATGAACAACTGACTGCTGCTGCTACATGGACACAAACTGCACTAAACTCACAACACACATGGCGAATTAAGCTGATTCTGAAGTAATGCTAATCATCAGCCCTTCAGTTACTGATCATCAGCAGGTGGGTTTCCTGTCTGGAGCATTCAGGTGTGTGAAAATAAGCGGTGGTATTAGGGAAGAAATTGTTGCAAAGTATTCTAGAGACAAATGTGAGTTTGTTTTGTTTAATATTAAGACCCATTATATTTTTATTATTTTTATGTTTTTACTAAAAAGAATAGAGACTTCAAAGAGTGGGAAACACGACGGTTTGTTAGGTTTTCAGTAGTAGTTAGTAATCTCTGATCTGATCACAAACCTTCAAGTTGTCGTAGTTGAAGTCGCTCTCTGGCGTCTGCCTTGTGACCTTGTGTTCGTGATATGCCTCAATGACTCGGTCAAAGAAGTCACAGAACAGGATGTAGGACTGAGCGTCACCTGCTACACAGCCGGCAGACACGGGACCTGACCAGACACCTGCAACCACAAACATTACAGATGAAACATTCATTGATCGCTCAGTCGTCTTCAATGACCATGACAAGAAAAACAGGTTAACTCCTACAAATGTCATCATTCATCTGCATTTTTTTTATCTGTGTCTCTATAAAGTGAAAAAACTGGTACTGGTTTAGCTGCGCGAGCAACATGCCAACATGTGCAGGACGAGCCAGTGACTGAACAAAGCTATCCATTAGAGGGGACGTGCACCAGAACCGTAACCATCCAACGCAGACTAGACTGTTTTAGAATGAGTCTGAACTTTGTCCAGTTCGGTTGCTGTTTAGGGTTTAGTACATCAGAGTTGCCAGGAGGCTCGGTTAGGAAATCCATTCTGTCCTGGTTTGAATCTTGCTGTAATTCTCTGACATCACCTGGCTCCTCAAGGCCCAGGCGAATGACATCATCAAACATGACTCCGCTGTGGGTGCAGCGGTTGAACTGACGGCGGTACATGGCCGGTGTGAGGATCTGGCCCATCCAGGTGGAATTCCTGCACAGGTCAGGAAACTCCTCCTCAGGGGAACCTCTCCTCAGGTGGAACTGGGACATGGGGTCAGGGGGAACCAAACTCTGAATTCAGACGGAGGTGTTACAGAGGATATTGATCAGTCGTTAGTAGAGAGGGCAGTGACCTTGTGATAACTTTATTTGTTTGAGCCCTGGTTATCGCACTGATAACGCCCACATTAACTCATTACTCATCACTGCCATAAGACTCATGTTCAATCTTTTACCTCCAAGATTGCCTTGTACCGCGTCTCCATAGGAAACTCAACAGGAGCTGTAGCAAAAGCAAAATGTTAATGTTAAAAAGACGTTAATGGCTGTGAACGTCAGGAAACCACGAGAAAGTCCTGTGAGCTAAATCAAAATAAAGTCAGTCCATCAGAACTGACTAGAACAGCGAGAACAACATGTGAAGAAACTCACGTTTGACTTTCCACATGCTGTCGGAGTGATGGCAGCTACAGACGGTCAGCACAACAAAAGCTCTAAGAATAGAGGCGCTGGTCGCGAGCAGCACATCCTGCAGCCCGCAGGGCTCCAGTTACAGTCCAGACAATGTCGACCTTTTTTATAACTGGTGACAGGACAGGACAGCTGCTATGTCTGTACCGCAGGGAACGTGGTCCAATCCATCACAGGAGAATTCATGACGTCATTGTTAAGTTAGTGTTGTAAGTGTGATGCTGCAGCTGTGGGAAGTGATGTCTTTGATGCTGTTTCATTAACATGAGTGTAGAAATCCTAACGTGAGGATTAAAGTGGAGGAAACACAAAACTCTGAACCAGACAAAGGTCTGAGGCAAACGACAGCACTAAGAACAGGAAATAAAAAAGAGCACAACAGGCTGGATGGAGAAACTGGGATCAGGGAACCAAAAAGCAAAACACGAAGACGAAGAGGAACAGAGTGATGGAGCGAGGGTGGGGCCTGGTAGGTGAGACAGGGAACAAGCAGACGGAAAGATAAGCCTTCAGGAAAAGAAAGGAAATAAGGCAGCGTATGAAAGAAGCATGCACCCAAGACTTTACAGGCAAAGCTTTTAATTCAATTGCACTTAAAACCATTTCAAAACAGTATTTCTCAGCACTGTTCCACCATCTACATCCACCTACAGGACACCAAGGACTCAGGGAAATTGGTCCACTGACCCAAACACTGCATGAGGCATCGAATCTGTATCTTTGTCAGATAAACAGAGATCCAAGTTTTTTTATTAACACTGTAAGCTGCATCTGATAAACACTGATTTTTCAGTCATTTCAGTTATTTATGTCATTGATTGTAGAACATTTTACACTACAACAATAACAATAACTTCGTAGTTATGAACTATTTTCCTACACATTTAAATGGGCCTAAAGATAAAGTGAAGGTGTTTGTGATGAGTCAGATCAGCCAGTCTGGCAGCAGTTGGTGAGATTAAAAACAAGGAAGCAAATCCTGGGGTTTAACTTTCATTTCAGCCGAAGAACACTGACTGAACAGATGTACGGTTCCTCTCCTGTTAGCATTAAGCAGACTTACAGGACACCTGGAGGTAAGTATGAGATCAAAAATAGCTGTTTGAATCATTTTGAGAGCTGCTCTTATTCTTCACATCTGTCGGGTGAAGGAACGCAGAATGGGAAACACGTCTGGCCCAGCTGTGGCTCCAGATCCATCTCCGTCTGGTAAGTATTAGTGAGTACTCTTTGATTTTTGGAGTGAACACATCTGTCTGAAGCAGCAACAAAACAATAGTTCGGACTATAACATGATCTAACCTGTCCACTCAGCAGAGAGCAGCGGTGGATATACAACAGTCTACATCCAGGGTTTTGACTGAGTCACTTTAGATAGTGCTTTCTGGAGACTTGTGTAAATCCATGTGCTGCTTAATTGGTCTCACATGTTTTCCTGTGATCCGTGTCTGAGGATACAGGTTTTAATAAATTCTATATTTATAAATGTATATTCAGAAGCACTGCTCCTCTACAAGTTAGAAAAGATATTTTACTTAAGCTGTGTGCACAGATCAACAGGGCACAGTTCTTGTATTCAGTCTAGAAACAAACTGTGACTCAGTGAAACCTTGATCTACATTTATAGTTTTCCTGTTCTGACGTCTCCTCTGCAGGTCTAAACACGTTCTACCGTCTGTCTGCTTTTTTGTTGTTTCTCCACGACAAGTGCAAATTATTAACTGCAACAGTTTTATGAAAAAATCAGTGGGGTGTGATGCTAATTACTCTAAGCTGGCACTGTCGCAAATTAAACTTTGTTTCAGTTCTCACCAGCTTTTTTAAGGTCAAGGCCATGCAGCTGTTGGCAGAACAATCGTTCTGTGTTTTTCATTCAGAGTCACACACTGTTCTGTGATTAAGCAAATCCAATGTAGTCATTTCCCATTTCTAATGCAGAAACCCACAGTTTAAAAAAAGTTTAAAAAATAATATAAATAAAGGAGTTCAGTTTTTGCACAACTCATCATTTTGTGCGAAACTTAATGAGAGAGTTTTTAAACAGTTTGGGGAAAAAATGTAGCAAACAGCTTTAGTTCATTATTCTGTCAAATGTTACAGGAATTGTTTTTGATGATATTCAGGTAAGAAAGGAAGGAAAGCATTTTTGAATATATGTCAATGGTACGTACTACGTCATAATTACAGGACAGGATACATCACCAAAAATAACAATACGTGTAAAGTTCATGTACTTTACACGATGAAAGACCTAAGTTATTTGGAAGATTTTGTGGAGAAAGGCTGGCGGAGACAGGTGAGCCACAACTCATCTTTGCTTGGAAAGACCGAAGGCCAACACACACAGGAAGCGCCTGACATACGTCATAACATTCACACACATTGTTTTCAGTGAGACACACTGGATGCAGCTTTAAAAAGGCTAAAACACTACTTTCAGTTCTTTTCTTGCCTAAACCCGAACCTCATGGATGTGATCTGACTTTGGCTTCAAACTGGGGTCTGCAGCATGTCAGTTGAACACAGTATACGCCCACCGTCCTCCCTGTCCACCAGGACTGCTGTTTAGTTGTATACATGCATAATTTCTAGGATATGTTGGTGAGTTCTTAGCATCACATTTGTTTTTGATCTTTGAGGTTTTTACTTTATAATCTCTAACAAAGCATGATTTGTGAAACACAGCCCAGGGGTAAATGAAATAAAACCGAGTTTTGTGTACCTGGCTTGTGATTGTTGTCTGCTGTCACACAGCTGTAACTCAGACTGATATCAACACTGCCCAAACTGGAGGTGTTCTTATCAGACCTCATGTTTCTGTGGTTCATGCAACGAGGGATGCTAATCTAACCTTCAATGTCACCAACACTTATGGTAAATGTCTCTGCTGTATCCACTTTATTTATTTATTCACAGTAGATATGGCCCTGGCATCGCAGCACGGACAGTGGGACTTGTTTTTGCGATTCCTGCTTGGTTTGTCACAGGATAAGAATCAGAATCTTCTTCAGAATGTATCTGGATTTAAAGGAAGATGTTTGCAGAACAATCAGGGGACAATTGAGTATGTTAACAATATGATAAAGAAAGCTTCCTTTTATGAGAAAAACATCTAT
>JAUMHF010000001.1:801373-828677 GCA_032359275.1 Microctenopoma steveboyesi
GGTCCAAGCACAGAACCCTGTGGGACCCCATAATTAACTTTTGAGTGCATTGAGGATTTATCATTAACATGAACAAACTGGGATTCAAACCAGCTTAGTGCTGTTCTTTTAGGTTGGACAACTCGTTGTGAAGAAAATGACCATTTGAGGAAATGTGAATGTATGATATCAGCCATGGCCTGTAATTTAAAGTGTTACCATGATCTTAACCTTTAGAAACAGCAGATATATTGTCATTGTTTCCAGGCTGTCCGGTTGTCTAATCACAGAGGAGGGCTGTGCTTCTCTGGGCTCAGCTCTGAGCTCCAACCCCTTACATCTGAAAGAGCTGGACCTGAGCTATAACCACCCCGGGGCTACAGGAGCCAATCTGCTGTCAGTGGGACAGTGGAGGCCGGAAACTCTGATGTATGAACAGGAAACAAGCTTTGGTCTCTAAAAGCCCACTCCAGGCATTTGGACATGGTTCATGACACAAGTTTTACTTCTGAAGGTTTATTCCTACTCTGCTTCTTCCTCCAGACTAGAACACGGTGGAGAGCACAGGCTGAAACGGGATTTGTGCAGATGTGAGTGTGTTCAGTAGGATTCCTGAAAACCAGACAGTTGTAGGTTCATTGATCTGACATTTTATCTGATCTCATTCTGTCTTTCAGGGGTTTGTGAACTCACGCCGGACGTCAACACCGTCCATAGAAACCTCAAACTGTCTGACAGAAAGGTGACGGCAGTGGGAGGCAAACAGTCTTATCCTCCTCATAATGACAGATTTGAGCACTGGCATCAGCTGCTGTGTAGCGAGGGTCTGACTGGTCGCTGTTACTGGGAGGTTGAGTGGAGAGGAAGCGTTTCTATCGCAGTGAGTTACAGAGGAATCAAAAGAAACGGACGAAATTCTGTCAACAGGTTTGGATTTACGGATCAGTCCTGGAGTCTGTGCTGCTCAGAGGATAATACCTGCTCAGTCAGACACGATAATGAATCAATCAACCTCCCTGCTCCGAATCCCTGCGCCGTCTCTAACAGAGTCGCAGTGTATGTGGACTGTCCTGCTGGCATTTTGTCCTTCTACAGAGTCTCCTCTGACCAACTGATCCATGTCCACACCTTCAACTCCACCTTCACTGAACCTCTGTACCCTGGGTTCTGGATTGGATCTGATTCCTCAGTGTCTCTGTGTTCGTCCTGCTGTAGCCAGCGGTAACTGCTTGTCCCTAAGAGACATGTGCAGTAAAACCTGGTCTCATACAGACACGGTCGTATGTTTTTCAGTCTGTACGAGACCAGATAAAGATTTGTCTAAAACACAAGTTGGACAATTTATGAGTGAACAGAATAACATGAAGACAGATTAAAGAATAAAACACTGTGTTAGTGTGTGGAGCCAGTCTGGACAGGTCTCAGTTCATCAATGTCTAAAGTTCTGTTTAAGTTTGCACCTATTATATTTACATGCATATCAAACCAAAATGACAAGACTGGCTGCACAGCATCAAATACATGTTCATGAAAAATAAATGAAAACCACCGTAATCAATAAACAATACTCTTTATTTCTATTTTCTGTTATTGCTCATTTATCTGATAAAACCGTGGGTTCTGTCTCTTCCACAGAAAGATTTAGTACGTCATCACGTATAAACAAAATAACCTAAGTAACGTGCGTCTTTCTGCCTTAAAGCTGACAGGATGATTACATGTGAAATCAAAATAATCTGAACTAGGCCACAAATATCAGGCACAAACGAACATGAAAGAACTTATCAGACTACGAGTCTGGACGGGCGCCGTGTAGACCAGTTGGCACTCCAACACAAACTGGTAAATCAAGTCGAGACTTGTGTAAACTTCACATATGACAGTTAGCTTGAACGATACAGTAAATAAACAGTAAAATCTGCCTGTGATGCTACAGTAGGATGTTAGAACAGCTGCCACTTTAAAATGTACAGATAACATCCTGTGAGTCGCATAACAACAACATAACAATTTAATATTTCAGCTTTGACAACAGCAGCTCACGATCACGTTTAAGCTATGTATCTTCTTAAAATTAAAACTTCCATATCTCATTTATCTGAGTAAACAAAGGCTTAAGTTTGGTTTTAAACACATTCAAGTCCAGATCACTTTATGAGATTAACTCAGCATAGCAGCATGAAATAATCTGATCTGAATATAAATTGTATCCATGAACTAAGCAAAAGAAAAATAGACAATAAGATGTTTCAGCAAATACACTTGAATTGGTCCTTTAAAGTTACCACACCATCATCAGTGGTTCCACTTTCATTTGTAGAAAAATGCAGCAATGACACTAAAAACCTGAATGGCGTGTGTTGCAGTACTGTGTACCACTGTCCACCAGGTGGCATCACAGTAGACACTCACCATCTACATGTGGTGACTTGAGGACAGAAGCTTACAGCTGGTCTAAACCCGTCATGTCCACCTTCACTTTGACGAACAGCGTGTCGTCTTTCACATACGCGGCGTTTTGTGCCGTTTCCAGCGTGTCCAGAGGAATGAAGCTTGAAAACCCAACGGCGACGTTGCTGGCTGAGTCTGCAGCTGGTTGCTGGAAGCTTTTGGATGTCGGATCAGGTCTGAAGCTGAGACTCCTGTGGTTACCGGCACCACTTTGATCCAAAAGAGAAAGAGACACTGTTTGTCTGAAAGGCCACGGCAGCAGAGCGTCAAAGTCTCCTGGCAACAGGACCACATAAAGGGACAGGTGAGTCCCTCTTCCGTCCCCGTCTCCGTTCAGGTAGGCTTTGATGGCCATTTTGTAGCCGCAGCATCCCGTGTGGAACGGGACACTGGTCAGGCACGGCACTTGGCCACTGGCTTCAGCTACTCTCCTTCCCTGGAAGTCCTGGATCTTCCAGATCAGTTTGCCATCGTAGGACATCGCCTCCAGCTCCTGCAGGTGATGCTTGTTGTGGTTGAGCTGAGCAGCGTGGAGCTCTAGGAGACCCGAGTGATGTTTCAGCTTCTCCTCCAAAGATCCTGAAGGAAGAAAATAGCAGAAATGTTGTACCAGCCTCCCCTGTAGGTGCAGAAATAAGGTACAGTTCAGCACCTGAAACCTGCCCTAAAGAAAGGGTCCTGCATGGCAGAACCGGAATGAAATGGATCTTATAATCCTGAAGTCTGTCTGGTGAAGATTCTACTTCACCAGCTGCTATCACAAGTTAAATACATGTTCTCCACAGCAGCCTTATGAAGAGAATCTCAACAACAGCATCTCAGGTTTGGTCTTTCTATCTGATACAGACGAAGCTCAAACAATAAGAGAAGAACCCAGGTTAACATGTACTGAACTTCAAACCGCATCTCCGTGCAACAGGAAGTACCAGGTTTAGGTTTAGGCTCGGGTATTTCAGTACTCTCTGCTGCGTATTAAACACATCTGAAGCAGGATCTATTACCCAGGTGTTCTTTGAGGGCCTCGGCTGCTGACACCTCTTCTATCACAGCATTTAGCGACTTTCTGAGCTGCTCCAGTTCCTCCAAACCAGAACCAAGTCCCCGGGACACCTGCTTGATGTCCAGCTGGACAGTGGATAGAACGTCCTCCTGCCTGCTCAGAGTCCTCTGATCACACACACAGATAACGTTCAGTAACAGCAAGATCCCACAGTACATCCTGACTTTATGATTTATAGGACACAACTATATGGACCCTGGATGACAGAGACATGAGGACACAGGTGAAGCGATGGTGGACACTAAAGACAGGACAATCAGAGCTGATCAGATTAAACCTGGGCTGTGGAGACGACGTGTTCGTGGCTGCTGCTCTGCTGCAGCAGAGGTCGGATTTTCTTCTGCAGCCCCGCGAGCACTAAACTCTCGGTCTGGACCTCCTGCTGCCTCAGCAGCGCCTCCTCCTGGAGAACCTCCACCTGTCAAAGGAGACCACACTGTATAGAAGATTCAAACTTTGCTTTGACTCTCACATCTCTCAGACCCACCTGTTGTTCCAGGTTAGTGTTGCTCCTCATGACCAGCAGCATGTGGTGACTGACGGCAGTGTCTTCGTGCTGCTTCACTCTCTCTCTTTTATCCTGCAGGACGCGGCACGTCGTCGGGTAATGACCACAGAACACACATGAAGTCAACACTCGGCTTCGTTAGATGAACTCACCTGCACAGAGCAGCCAAGCCTCTTATAGGAACAGTCGATGTGAACCTCAGGACACGAGACTCTGTGCTCCGTCAGCTGACGGAGAAACACACAGGACATTTGTCTGTTTGGCGTCATCACTGTCAGCCCGTTTTAGGCCGCTGGTTCGGACCACTGCGCTGTATGTGTAGGGTTATGACGTGAATACCAGGATGAGCTCACCTTTTGTCTCGGAATCTTCTGGGAGCAGCTGTTGGGACAGTCCACCCGCATATCTGGACATGAGCTGTGCACATGATCCTAGAGAACACAGCCATCACAGAAACATCACCACATCTGGACCTTCGAACACAGCGACAATGTAACATGCACTTCAGAGTCCACCTGATCGTACCTGCATGAGGCTGAGTGGTTGCAGCTGACTGCAGTGAGGGCAGGGCTCCATGCGCTGAGCACAGGTGCTGGTCAGGTGTCCCTGCAGGTGTCTCCTCTCTAGCACCGTGCTGCAGCCTGGGTTGGTGCAGGGCAGCAGCTCATACTGACACGATCTCAGGTGCTCCTACAGAGTATGAAGGATGGAAGATGACAAAAAACAGAACTCTGAGAAGATTTTCAGAGACGCTACGATGCTAATTAACATAAAACAACTGGTAAATGTGTCATCAGCAGTGACTAAAAGCGAAACAGGAAGCTACTGGTAGCTCAGTGGGTTAAGCGTCAGCCAGGGAAGACTCCTAGTCCATCCCTTGAGATCCTGTGTCAGCCAGACACCCTGTAAGTGCGGCAAGGATTCTAGTGAGGGTGCACAAATATGAACACTTCACTCTAATCCTGTGAAAGAACTTTTGACATCACATACTTCTACAAGACAGCTCCGCCCCACAAACACCCACAGTCTCCGCCCACTAATGACCAAACTCTGCACAATGGGCGACCGAGCTTTTGCAGCAGCTGCACCCTGCCTCTGGAATACTCTTCCAGAGATTTTGAGAGCACAATGGGTGAATGTTTTAAAAAGCAGGTTTTTTTTATTTAAGCATTTTCTTATCTTTTGTGTCCATCACTGCTTTTAATCTGTCTGACTCCTATTTTATTCTATGTAGCATTTTGAGATTTTTATGTAAAGTGCTATATAAATAAAATAAATAATTATTTTTATTAAGTCGCTTTAGATAAAAGTTTCTGCCAAGCAAAGAAAAGTACTCGCTGAAAGATTTGCTGAATAAAAGGAAAGGATCGGATTTTCAGGAAGTGCCAGAGGGAAGTTTTGGTTCCTAAAATCTACCTGCAAATGGTTCAGGGTAACAACAGAGGCGCACGCAGGGGAGTTGGTGCAGAACACCTCTAAACTGGAGATTTCGCGTTTGCAGCAGTTGTCTTGGAAAACCTGTAGAGAAAAAACTATTTTCTGTGAAGTTCTTTGGCAACAGTTCTCGTTTGCAGAGTGTGATGTGTGTGTTCTGACCTCGGCTGGTGTGATCACAGCTCCCTCCACTGGACAAACTGGACTGGACGGTGACGAAAGCTCCCTGAAACACGAAGCAGACTGCAGTTCCCAGTTGATCTGCCTCATTGTGCAGCTGTTCTGTGTTGACGTAGCCCGTGTCAGGTGTTCCGTATAAGGTGGTCTGTGTTAGTGACTGTGTTTAATTATAATTCTTTATTGATCCCCTTTGGGGAAATTAAGTTTGAACAGCTGCTAGACCCATGTCTGTGCTACTATGGGGTATCGGTGTCTTGTCCAAAGACATGTAACCTGGCAGTACTGGGAATCAAACTCGTTTTGAAGACGACTGCTCTACACACCGAGCTACCATGTGTTGACCCCTTAAAGGTGGTTTGTAGTCCTGTAAGGTGTTTCTTAAGGTGGACTATGTCAGCGTGTCTGGGTAAGTGTGACGGTCTTGATGCATGAGTGTGTTAAGATCGTGAGTGTTTGTGTGTTTTAAGGTGGACTAGCTCTTACAGCAAGTCTTGCAGGCAGTGGAAGCAGTAGATGTGTCCGCAGGAGTTCTGCTGGGGGTTGAGCACGACCCCTCTGCAGATGGGACAAACAAACTCCTCCTTCAGGTTCAACACAAACTTCAGAGAGTGCTGGATGGACGTCAACTCTGACTCCCATGAGCTCTGTGGGCTCCTCCACTCCTCCACTAGCCTTGACTCCTCAGGCCTCCTTACAGACGCGTTGGACTCCAGGCTGGACTTCTCAGGTGCTCTGGGTGGTGTATCTGCTGTGGCCATGAGCCTGCAGGAGACCAGGGGAACGTGAGGAAGGATTCAGATCACTTAAACTGCTCTCAGTCAGGTTTGTAAATTCTGTGAAGTAGTTGAGCCTGAGAGGCAGAGCTCAGGGCCTAAAGTTGCTCTGCTTGAGCCTTTTAAAGGAAGCTGTCAGGGTGGAAGCATCATGGATCATGAAGATTGGACAATGACTGTGTGGCTGCACCTTTCATGTTTAAAGGTGTCCAGAGCAGGACCAGGTGGGGGGGTTACTAACAGCTGAGTCAGTGTTGTACCTGAGTGCATGAAATACTTAAGATTTTCCATTATTGCTACTTAAACTGCATTCCAGAAAGAACTGAGGTCATTTTTATTCTGCTGCTTAAGTTACTTTATTTTGTATTTTCATACAAAACCACACGATGAGATTCTAATATAAAATAAAGAAAACTACCATAATGTAAATATCTGTGTCTCATCACTGGATTCTATAGAAGCTTATTTTCATCACTAGAAGGAAAAAAATAAGGTGGAAATGCTTATTTTTTCCTTCTAGTGGTGAAAAATATATGGTTTATGATGAAAAAATATGTTAAAATTATAAGATGAAATTTGACTAAAGTGAAGGTCACGAGATTGAAAACGTATCTTTCTTTTCTGCTTTAGTGTGAAGAAAACGGACTCTTTCTTCTGCCATCTTGACACTGGGCTCTTCTCACACAGAGCATGTGAGCTGTGCATGTTCCTGCAGCCCAGTGAAGAGTGAGCTGCTCTCCGGGAGCTCGGGGAATCCCCGCTGCTGCAGTCCCCGCTTCTCGTTTCACCGCAGCTCCGCCGCGTTAATCGCAATTAAAGCGCGTTAAAATCGTTCGAGTTGCGTTTGAACGTCGCAGACTTTGTCCCTTTGCCCGCTGACGACCTGCTACACGTCCCCGAGCTTCTTTACTTTCAGTTTCCTCTGACACATCTGACAAACTTCACGCTGGGTGGATTTTGTGACGTAGGTAAATCGAATCCCTCAAACCGGCTGAGTTAGAGCCCGACGTCCCCGGACACGTTAGTGATTGATCAGTATTGATTGATGGACTTACCTGTGATCGATGGAGCAGCAGCAGCGGCAGCACAGAGGAGGAAACTATCGCAGCAGGAAGTGACTCATTGCTCGAACAGAGCAGAGCTTCATTCAATGCCAGGAGAGGAAATCAAGTGTAATTAAAGAAGCAGTCACACATCAAGCAGGAACTTAGAACTTTAATAAAAAGTCGTAGTATAAAGTCAAATATGTGAAGAGTTTTCACCACACTAGACAAACAGGTCACACTGAACCTTCTTTCAACTCCACATCTACGCTGCTGTAACTCGATTCTACCGTTACCAGAAAACGAACATGCATCAGGTCGAGCTCTAGGATGAAGGAGCAGGTGACCCCCCGTCACTCTTGTCCTACGTGGGATGAGGAGGTGGAGGTGGGTTCAGACTACGAATTGCTGCGAGTCTCGTCCTCGGTTGTGTTCTCTTTCAGTCCTGGACGTTCACCTCTTGACTGTGGAACGTCCACATCCACGGCACCACACGAGAACCAAACCAGTGAGATGGTAGAAATGTATTTTTTAATGAGCCAGAAAGACAAATCTCAGCAGCTTCGTCTCAACATCAATATTTTACAAGTTCTACTGAAAGGACTGTATGATTTCAGTTACATTTAATGCTGTGATACATGTTTGTCCAAAAAGCATTAAGAGCACTTTCACAATAAATGTTTTACACCAAACTCGTAGCACCAGGAGGAGAAATCAACAACATCTACTCAACAATCAAACAAGGACAAACAGCCTTCATCCGGCTGATGGAGACATTTCTACAGACGTCCAAGGTGGAGGTGAAGTTTTAGTGTTTCCAAAAAGCATCAAATCAACAACAAAACCAAACGTGAAGCTGTTCCACGGCTGATTGGACGGACGACGGGTTGCAGATGATTCGCTGGACGCTACTCTACACAATGGCAAACATCAGGGCGCGTCTAACACCACAACACCTAGTGATATTCACTGTGGAGTCAGAAGGTACTGAGAGACGGACTGTAGTCATGTTCACAGTATAACGGAAAAACGATCCTCGCGTGTCGGCAGGACTGAGCCCTGTGGAACCAGCTCTGATTCAATATTCTACACACTTTGTTTGACAGACAGCTAAGAACCTAAAGACTCACAGTCAAGTCTCCCGTTACAAAACAAAGGTGTCCACCAATCAGCAGGTCCACTGCATGCAGGTCCTGTGGGAAACGACTCTTCACCACCTTTATGTTCACGTTTGGTGAGAGGGAAACGGGTCAGTCGTAGAAAACACTTGTTCTTGTTCGGAAGCATTAAGTCGAATTTTCCCACAGGACCTGAACGCAGCGGCCTCGCAGACAGCTTCAGACTGACACTGAATATTTTCTTTCCTCTGTCATTTCAACAGAAACTCGGACGTTTATTAGTGGAGGGATGAAGATGAGGCTGTCTCTGATTGGTGGATGGAGTGGCTGGACGGCTGCTGGGCGGAGCTTGGACCTGATGCCATGAGGGTCATGGGAGCAGGAGGGCGGGGGTTTAGGCGAGGTGGCAAGGGGTTGGAAGGGCGGATGAGAGGTGGGGGCTGCTGTAGGGTGGACCGAGGCTGCAGGAAGCGGGCTTGCTGTTGGAGGGGAGGGGGCTGGCGGTGCAGGGAGGGCGTGGCTGGAAGGGAAGGCCGCAGGAGTGGAGGGGGCTGATGCAGGGAGGAGGAGGCGCTGGATGTCACGGGCGTCGGAACTGAAGAAGAAGAAGAGGCAGCAGGAGATGCACCCGAGGAGGTCACCTGACCCTGCAGAGAACAGAGGGCGGGGCCAAGATTAAGACTCAAGTTATTCAATTTAATTAATTTTAACTATGAATCTGTCCCCGAGAGTTTTTACGTCTTTACGTCAGGTACCAGATGACAAGACAAGAAAAAAAACCTTTTACCTTGTTTTCTTTAATTTTTCCATTTAAGTAAGAAATATTGTTCAGGATTCAAAAGATTTTCAAATATAGAAGGTTTTGCTAGGCTGCACATTTCAGCAGATAAGAAGAGATTCAGTGAAGTATCCTGAATCCGTGAAACGTAGCCGTAGAAATGATTTATACTGTCCATCATCGATAAGGAAAATCTTCACCATGATCAACTCGATTTACATCAGAGTCTAAAATGTTTAAATGCATCATCACAAAAAAAGGCGAAGACGACAGGAAGTTGTCTTCTTCGTTTGACACGTGAAGTCAAAGGTCTCACCTCCTCGTCCTCTTCGTCAGTGCTCTTCCCTGAGGGGGGGGTGGAGCTGTTCTTGCCCTCCTCTCCAGAGATGGCGCTGTCACCGTTGGGCGCTTGCGTGCCCTGTTCGGCCTCCCACTCCTGTAGCACCTCCTCCAGGTTGAACCTCCGCCGGTAGTTCACAAAGAAGTTCTTCACCTGACCCACTGTCTTGTTACCGATGACGTCTGCGATGGCCTGGAAGTCCTTCCCGTATTTCCTGACACCTGTAAACATCACAGGTCGAGGTCATGGTGTATCTCAGATGAAATCAGCTTCCTGAATACAACGACTTTCGTCTTCCACTGACTCGTCTTTGCTGCTGAACAGGTAACGAGCGAAACTCAACCACAGACAGAATATTTCACCAGCCCAAAGAGGCTAAAAGCCGTTTAAACTAAAACAGTATAGTGATTATCAGGTTTTTCAACCAGCCTTTCTTCATATTTCTCGACCAATTTGAAGATAATTTATGACTTATTTTATATCCACATGAGAAAATTGAAATTATTATTTTGGATCGATATTAATTAACTTCAAGAATTTCTAAGAATCTTAGAAATGGGCTGAAATTTGTATTGACTGAGTTATAGACTTTTTGAAGAAGTCCTGGACAGTTATCTTTAAATAAATACTGTGTTCACATCATGAAAACATCCATTAAAACCCGGCGCCACCATGACGTGGTGCGACTCACCTTGAACGGCCAGCAGCTGCTCGTCCGTGGTCCAGCGGGCGTTCACCTTCTGGTTGGACTGCAGGATGAAACATCAGAGGTAAAGTGAAGTGGACTGATGAAGATGAAGACTTCCACAGAGGAATGCTGACACACAAACAGCTTAGAGGAGAGAACGGGGTATGTTGCTGTGAGCTGTTCGTACCTCAGGCAGCCTGAACTCATTGATCCCAGAGTCCAACAAGTGTTTCAGTCCACTGTTCATCTGTTTGGCATTCTGCACCTGCGGGTCAGACCAGAACCACACAGGTAACTCAGGGAGAAAAACACAGCCTGCTTTCTGCATGTTCGACCACCAGGCGGCGCTGCAGCGCAGACACAGTCGCTTTGTGAACGGGCTTTACGCGGGACGACTATGGTCTGATGTCGGGGTCTTTTACTCGAGTTAAAACTTTATTCTCACCTGTGGCTGGTTCACAAACGAGCTGCTCCTCAGACTGGGGTGAGTTACTTCTCGTCATGCATTTCATTGGCTAATATTGAGATGCTAAGGTTAGCATGCTAATGCAAACACCAGCTAATGTTAATTAAAGATAAAGTCTTTTCTTTTTACAGCATTTCCCTGAGCTTTTGATCATGTCACACGAATATCGTGATGAAGACGCGCCACTTATCAACTTCACCACACTACACTTTACCTACTTTTTATTTTAATCACTTCTCCATTAAAAACAGCGCCAGCTTTGAAGGCTACAGGTGGCGAGTGGAAAACATTTTGTCTCATCAATCTTTTTCTTCGTCTCCAGTCTGAATCATCGAATCCTGAGAACCAGCTGATGTTCCTCCTCTTTATGTCCAACACAGGTGCTCAGAAGCCCCAGCCCTGCTCTCGCAGCTTCTGATTGGCTGAACACACCTGATCCAGGTAACCAATCAGAAGGCGGGTCATAAGGTGCTGTGTAAATCCTAAACTTTGCTCTTTTATTTTCTCTTATCGCTCGTCGGGAAGAAGTGGGACGCCTCCTACCTGTCTCTTGAGGGACACCAGCTCCATGTCCAGCTGACGTAGCAGGGTGCTGGCAGCAGAGGCGCTGCAGGACACGGCCACCACGTCATCCTGGGTCAGGTACATGCCTTTGGGGGGTCGGCAGCGGGAGCGCTGGTGGTGTCGGTGCTGCAGGGTCTGGTGCTCTCGTCGACCCAGAGCCACCTTAGAGCCCAGCACTGTCGGCTCCACCTGGTTCTGATGGTGACAAAGTAAAAAATAATATAATACACAGAGAAAGTACAGGAATACAGAAGAGTACTTTAAAACGTCGTGTTACACATGGACGCTGCTTTACACGCACCTCTTTCTTAGCTTCTTTGTTGGGGTCGTAGTCGCTGTCGTTGGCTTCGATGGGATTGGCTTCCTCCATCTCTTCATCACTATAACAACCATGCCATAACTTATTAACAGACAAAGTGTCCCACAGCAGTCGAACCAAACAAACGTGTCGAACACGAAAAGGACACCGAGCAAAACGTTCCTCAGATACAAACAGGCTGGTTCATCGACCAAAAACATCTGCTGTCTCATTTATAAGTAACACAAATCTACACTCGTTCGTTTAGTGAAGTCTCCGTGGAGCTTTAGCTCCATCTACTGTCCAACCAACAAACTACAACCTGCCTGAGCGTTACAGTCAAACTGTAAAAGCTTTTTGTTGATCAACTCAAATGAGAATTATTTTCTTTCCAGTGCAGCGGCAGCAGCTCAGTTTACCGACAGATCACACGAGGAAGCAGCAGCGACCTTCACTGTGACGGTTTCTTTTTGTAAAATGTATTAAAATAAGTATAAAGAAAATAATACAAATAATAAATAAACTGGCATCTTGTGCATTTCTGTGCTTAACGGAGGCACTCGTTTCAAGAAAAGGACTAAAGTCGTAAGATTAACCGAGCAGCTATCAAATGTCTGAGCGTCCGGGAGTTCGAGAGCGACTCGCACCTGTCGTCCTGATTGCTCCTGTTGGCCAGTTTCCGAGCCTGGCGGTCCATCAGACTCGTCCTGGAGCGAGTTTTCTTCCAGGAGTAGTAGTACTTCACCAGACTGGAGATGGATTTGTCCGGTAACTGAGTGAAACACAGTAAAGCTTTAGTCCTCTTGGAGTCGTCTGGATCGCGCCTAGAATCCAGCACAGCACTGTTGTCCGATCTAACATCGTGTAGTTAAAGCATTGGGTCTAAAGTACAGAATGACAACTCGGGTTTCAGGTGTCAGGTGACCCGGGGTCTGAGACACTGATTTCTGATCTCACAGATGCTGGTTTAATGTTAGAAGTCTAAAAGAGAACCGATCAGGACTCACTTAATCTTTAACAGCATGTTTTTCCAGTAGACTTACAAAAAGAAGAACAGCTGACAAACCTTGAGACATGTAGTAGATCACTAACAGTAGCATTGACAGATTTCTGATCGTGTGCGACTGACCATCTGCTGGATGCGGTGGAAGCTCTTTCCGTGGAAGCTGAACGCCTGTTCGAACAGAACCTTGTCCTCCACCGTCCACTCGTCTGGAAACGGCGTGAAGTTCGGTAAGTCGGCTAGAGACTTCTCGATGTTGTGTTTGTGCCAGAAGAGCATGCCGAGAGCCTGGAGACACACACACACAGTGTTTACAGCAGGAAGACGTTCTTTTTACAGTGCAGTGGCCATGTTTCTGTTCCTGGTGTCATTCAGCTGAGGGAATACGAGATGGTGATTATCTCAAACGTCACAGACAGCGAAGTAGTTTCAGTTTGGACAACAATGGACCATCTTAACGTTCTCTCACAGCGTTTCTCTGCTGTGGTCTCCATCGCTGAGCGACTCCAGGAACTGGCTGTTTTTTCCTTTTGGTTCAGTGAGTTTTTCAAACACTGTTTTTTTCAAACCAGTTCTTTGCTCTTCGACAGCTTGTTGTCGCTGTGAAGGTGGAGAGGCATAAAGACGTAGTTCGTAGAAAACCAGAGCAGTTCTTATATTTGTCAACTGAGCCAAGTCTGGAACCAGAACCAACATAAGAAAGCTGTGATCTGCTGATTGGTTAAAAGGGTCTGAGGGTGGAACAAGAACATTAACACAGGATCCTCGTCCTCCATCATTGGACTTTGGAATGTGCCTGGGATCAGGTTCCCACTGCTAACGAATCGAGTAAAGGGTCTCGGTGTGGTGGTGTCAGACCCACCTGCTCCACATTGTATCCGTGTTTCTCTTTGGCTATAGCGATGTACTCGTCCACTGCGAAAGGAAGGGAGGTGCACCGTTAGCTCAGTCTGAACTGAGAACCTGATGGAGGACTGCAGCCGTGGAAAAGAGGAAAAGAACGTAAACTTACGCTTGGTGTCGACAATGGTGTGATACGGAGACCAGACCAGCATCCCCCCGTTGTCTTTATCAGAGTACTTATTGGAACCTGAACAGAGATCAGTTTTAAAAGACGTCATGTAGGATGGAGTTGACGCCTCCACCCGTGCTGCACACTTTCATTATGATGAATTCAGAAGTGGAAAAGAAAGAAAGGACATTCAGTAAACGTGATGTGTTCAGTCATACTCCAGCTTCACTGCTTTAATAATTATAATTATTAAAGAAATAATGATTCTGCATTAGCTCGTGTGATGCTGATCGTTTTGTATGTGCAGAGGGAAAACTTATAAATCAGAACTTAATTCTACTAAATAACAGAAGTGTGTGAAAAGTTTGTGGGGGGGGGGGGGGGTTGTGTGGCTCGGTTCTTCTCCAGCTAATGATGATTAAACCAAGTTTTGACTGAGTGAAAACTGCTCTAAACTCTGCAGACACCAACACATCCACATGAAGCAGCGGCTGTAGTTACGGTCCGTACTGTACGTGCGCCGAGGCTACCACCGTCCGAGACTCAGGCACAAAACCAGCTAAACTCACCGGGGTCGAACTCGGGGATGTTCGCCTGATAATCGGCTCCGACCCGCATCCCCACATCTGGAAAACACGACCCACAAAAGCCAGGACACGTTTTTATTAACAGATGTGACGTTGAGTGCGCGAACATACGGAGCGACGAGAGGCGTGTTCGAGGCTATACTCACCGTGTTCGTCGTCGCTGCCGCTTTCGTCTGAATAATGTCCGTTAGAGGCGTTGGACGGACTCTTGGTGCCGTTTGAGCGCCCTTTGCCCAAGTACTCCGAGCCTTTGTCCATCATTCCCGGCATCACAGCGCTCAGATCCGCCGTTTTTCTTGCCGCTGGGTCGGATTATAAAATGTCAGCGCGGAGCTGGAGGTTTTTCTGCTGCTGTTCGCGCAGCCGCCGCAGCTCCGTCCGTGTCGCTGCAGCGCTCCTCTCTTCGCTTCTGCACGTTCACCTCAGGCCTCCTCACGTCACAGACAACAACCATAGACACGCTGTGAATTTACTGTAGCTTTAATAAATAAAACTGTTTCCCTGAAGAAGATTTATTTGTTTTCGCCGCTTTGAAGCTGAGCGGGTCTAACTACGGCGGCGGAAGGCTTTTTACGCACCGTCGGGCGGCGGTGCGGCGCCTGCTGCTGCGGAGCCTGTAGCAATAGATCCTTCCGCGCACACAAACTAATAAATTAAAAAGAAAAAAAAGAAAAGTGACCTAAAACTTATTTTCAATTAAATAAAAACGAAACGGAGGTTTCACAACATAGAAACCACAAACAATATTAATCATTGTTAATAATTTGACTAAATTAAAACATGTACATTTCCATTATAACGTGAGGGATTGTTCCCACATTACACTTCTTACATTTATCGGTTTCTATGGACCGAAATAACTTAATGTTGGCATTATTACATCATATTATATTATAATATTTTTGTTTATCTTCATTCTGTTACGGTGTCTCCTCCTGTACCGACTGTTAACATCCAGCAGGGGGAGACACAGCACAACAGTCTGTTTGTCTCTACGTTAAGTCCAGGAAAGGTATCGTTTGTTTACCTGTGCGCGACACAGCTTTCTGTAAGATGAGGATTATAAAATGATAATTTACAATATGTGCGAGAATATGTGGAGTTAAAGGACCAGTTCAGCCAAAATAACAAAATAAAAAAGCCTCAATTAAAACAATTTACTGATAAATCGTTGAAGCTTTAATTCATCATTGCGCCCCACTGGATCCTATTTATTGGAACATTTGCTGATTTTGTTTTTTTCACTTAACACTTATGATACAACACTTTTTTTGCTGTGAAGTTCCTGGTTTAAGATACAGTTCAGACAACTTCACAGATATTTTATTTTGATGTAATGGTCTAATGTGTGGCCTCAGGTAAAAATGCAGAATCCTGAGTTCCTTCAGGCTTTCTGGAGATAATTTTATCCATCTTAGATCTCTGAGTCTAGTTGCTGCCTATAGTTAGATTTAAAAGACACGTTTGGTCATTGATGTTTGTAGGGGGAACATACCATGGAGTAAATGTCAGTTGAACATCATTTCAAATGTCTTGTTTTGTGCAGTAAACAGTCCAAAAACTCTGAGGTTTAAGGCTTAAAATGGCTCCATCTCAAAACAGGAAGTCGTCAAAAGGGTCGACTGCCACATCAAGACCACGTCAGACTGGGAGAGATCTGAACCCTGTACCAGCAGGCGTAGACTGAATCAGAAGAACCCGATGGTCACTCTGACACAGCTCAAGCATTGGACAAGCATTTCTACAGCGCGCCACTCATATCACCCACCACCACCCCTACAGTGAAGCATGGTGGTGGCAGCACCATGCTGCGGGGGTGATGGTTCCTTGAGCAGGAACTGGGAGACTAATCAGGTTGGAGGGAAGACGACGACATCCAACCATGACTGTAAGCCCACAGCCGAGATACCAAAAGACTTCAGGACGAGTCCTCGAGTGGTCCAGAGCTCGCTCAAGGGCCTGCCTGTGGCTCGTCATCCGACCCAATCCAAAGATCAGATTATTAATATTATTATTTTTATGGTTGTATCATTAGAAAATGTGGAATACTGTGAATATGTATATAATAACAGACGTTTTCTTTTATGTGTGTTTTCTCTCCTTGTTTATTTTTTTCCTTGTTTGTGTGTCTTTCTTTCCTTGTGGCTCATTCTGGATCTGTGGAGTGAGCCGTGTGTTTCTGTATCTTCAGTTATGTAATGAAGTGAACATATATCAGCAGTATGTCCCCTGTAGGTGTCTCTCTCTCTCTCTCTCTCTCTCTCTCTCCCTCTCTCCCCCCTCCCTTCCTCCCGGCGTCTCATCACGGAGCTCGTGCAGCAGCCATCTGCCAATAAGGAGCGTGCTGACACGGAGCACGAGCCCCTCACTCCGGTAAAGGTGAGCGGGCTCGTGCAGCAGCAGCGTCACTGTCGCGCGGGCTCTGCTGTGAGCGGCGGCTCTGTCTCGCGCTGCAGGATGGCGGGAGGACGGCGGGGTCTGGTGGCCCCCCAGAACACTTTCCTGGAGAACATCGTTCGCAGGTCCAACGGTAGGAACCGACCCGGCCCAGTCCGGTCCACACGGTACCGTTTAGACGGCGGCGACGGTGCGTTCACGTGTCGCGGTTCGTCAGAGAAGATCCAGTCCGACACGGTACCGGGTGTCGTTCAAATACAGATTCGACTGGTTCCTAGTGGGTCAGAGAGTGATGAAAGTACCGCGTGTGTCTGAATCCCGGAGGCTGGACCCGGAACCGGGCGAAGCGGCGACATCCTCAAAGTTTTCTGCTAATCTGACCTGGATCAGGACGGTTTCTCTGTGACCCAGAGTTTTATCATGAATACATTTATATATTTACTAAGAATGAAAGAGAAAGGAAAGATGTGCTGTTGAACATCTGGATTATTTTAGCAGTAGAATAACATGCTGGAGGAAGCTGCAGATGTTCTGGTTGCTTGTTTAAAGCAGCAGACGGGACGTTTCTCACAGGATGCTGCCACCAACTAATTCTATGGATCACATCAGTGTTCCATAGAATTAACAAACGTTTTTAAATTCATTTGAAAATATTTGACGTTCATCACGAGCGGCGTCGTTCGTTTGTCATTTCCTGAGAGAAAAATTACAAATAGAGAAACGCCAACAGAACTAGTTCTGACCCTAAAGAACGAAAGGTGGAAAACTTAAAACCACATCTGTGTAAACACACAGTTAATCCTACATGTGAGGGGCTCGGTACTGGCAGGTGGCCTTTCTGGAGCTGAGCCCCTGCTCCAGGACGTCCTCTGCACGGCCCTGCTCTGGGTTTTTTATTGTTTGCTGTTGTAGCTGCAAAGTGTTAACGTCAGTTTCCTTCAGTGCTCGTCTATGAAAAGCTACTTAAAGTTCACCTTCGTATAAAACAAACCAAGTGTTCAGCTGCTCTGCTCAGATACATTTAAGGTTCATGTGCATCATTTAAAACCTTTAATGTTTATTTTAAGTTGCACATAGACAGATGTTCCAGAAGCACGGAGACACTTTAAGAGATTTATAGACGCTGTTTGAATAATAAAAGGAAGTAAATGTTTCATTAGAAATAAAAACGGTACACTGGGAGAAGAACACGTTAATGTCATTTGTTTTCTACCCAGGTGTAAAATGAGAGCCTTATTACTGCTGAGGAGCAGACACGGTGAACGAGCTGTGAAGCGTCTGAGGAGACTCGCTCACACGCCTGTAACGCGCTTGTTGCTTCTGCTGAATCTGTTCCTGGTGACTTGATGTTGTTCCCTCCTCGTCCACGCCGACTTCTATCTTTTTACAGCCAACATTCAGTTCCATAGATCACCATCCATCTTTTTAAAGGAATTAAAGCTTCTGTCACAGTGTGAACAATTAAAGTTGTAACATCTTGCTCATGGACACTCAGGCTGTTTAATTCACTGTAATAATGAGTAAATTATTCTGAAGAAGTGAAGCGTTAAAGTCTAAAGACCTCGCAGCGTCCCCGAGAGGCTCCAACGTTCAACAGCACAGAAGGCGCGGCCTGTCCTCACGGTGGCGCTAGAGGGAAGGTCGCGATGTCCCTGAAATGCGTTGGTTCGTTTAGTTAGTTCTCTGTGACGCGCAGCCGTTGGTAGACTCTGCTGTGAGCGAGGACAGAAATCGGAAACTGAAATTAGCCGTTTGGTTTGGTTTTCTTTGGGAGCATGTTCACGCCTGCAGGCTGAAGGATGCGCTGCAGCTGCACGTCTGCTCCGCTGGGACTCGCTCCGGGCTGGTGTTTGAAAAATGGATGTAGGAGTGTGAAATATTCAGGAAGTGGTAGCTGAATGTGGCCGTTCGCGGCTGCAGCGCTGCACAGTGACCACTTCCTGTTTGAGGCAGATGGACGTCAGAACCATGAGAAGAGGCCGTTTATGGACATGTTACCAGCACAGACTCAGATTCTGCCATGTTGGTGTTGGTGGCTGCTGATCGGCCTTTAGAACAGCCTGTGCTGTAAATACATAAAAACTCGCTGAGGCTTGTTTCTGTGGCTTCTATGACGTCACTTTTCCTCCTGATGTGACACCTGCTGCTTTCTGTGCTTAGATACCAACTTCGTCCTGGGGAACGCTCAGATCGTGGACTGGCCCATCGTCTACAGCAACGATGGCTTCTGCAAACTGTCTGGGTACCATCGGGCCGAGGTCATGCAGAAAAGCAGCACCTGCAGGTACGACACCACCCGGTCGCCCGCCGTCCTAGGGGCCCGTTCACTGTACCAACCTGGACCTGTGCTTTCTCCTGCAGCTTCATGTACGGGGAGCTGACGGACAAAGACATGACCGAGAAAGTCCGACAGACGTTTGAGAACTACGAGATGAACTCTTTTGAGATTCTGATGTACAAGAAAAACCGTGAGTGCTTCCGTTTCTCATGTACTCTGCATGTTTCATCTGAACAGAAACTCCAGGATCTCAGGACCTGGTGACCCAGTTTACTGTAGTTCCCTAACCCAGGACAGGGACTGGCGACTTACGCAGTAGCTTAACGAATCAGCACTTTCACACAGTTTCTACTTTTACGCTAACGTGACGAATGACGACGGCTGAAATGTGGGCTCCCTGCTCCTGCATCCCGAGCTCCACCACGACGCGCAGCGTCTCAGGGAAACGTTCAGCTGGACCGAACCAGGTCCTACTTCAGTAAACATGATACAGACTCATCCTCTTTGCTGTTTGTGCTGCAGGGATGCCAGTTTGGTTTTTCGTCAAGATTGCTCCAATCAGGAACGAGCAGGACAAAGTCGTCCTGTTTCTCTGCACCTTCAGCGACATCACCGCCTTCAAGCAGCCGATTGAGGATGACTCTTCCAAAGGTGGGTGGTGCTCGTGGCGGTGGTCATTCGAATCAAACTGTCCTGATACAGAAACCCAGCCGACTGAAACCCGATTATGATCAGAACCGGTCCCTTTGTTATTAGTTGCAGAACATCTTGTCCCGTTAGCTGCATTTCACTGGCGACGTCCTGCAGTGGCTCAGACACTTCCTGTTGTCTTTTGTGTTGCCAGGTTGGGGGAAATTTGCCCGTCTGACCCGGGCGTTGACCAGCAGTCGAGGAGTTCTTCAGCAGCTCGCTCCAGCTGTGCATAAAGGAGAAAACCTCCACAAGCACTCGCGGCTGGCAGAGGTAACGGTTCATAGTACAGAGTTGTTGCTGTTGTTCGGTGAAGGTGACGATGTTTAAACAGGATGAGTCGTGATAAGAAGCAGTGATTTAGGGGCTAAAACAAGTGAAAAGATTCATTAGTTTACAGAGAAATTTTAGGACAAAGCACAAAAAATAAAGATTAATTTGTGCACAAACTTTTTCTTTAGGTGTTTCAGTGACAGGTAAATATCAGTGTGATATCTGATCTGAAACGAAGCCAACAGCTGAAAACAGCTTCCTGGTGTTTAGCAGATGGATGGAAGCAGTTCCCGTTGTTTCCCGATGTGCTGCTCGGTTATTAAAGCTGAATGTTGGCTCCGGAGCTTCTGCTGAGCTTTATACTACTAGCTGTTTCGGGTTTTTCCAGGCCTTTCCAGGCGCCTTCTTAAGCTGTCCTGCTCTGTGAAGGTTTTTTCTTTGTTCCTGTCATCGGCTCTTCGCTGGTTCTGTTTCGTGCTGTCGTAAAGCTCGTGACTCTCCACGTGTTTAGTTCACGTGTTTCTTTCTCCACACTGATCAAACACGTTTTCTTAACCAGAGAAATGTCTGGTTCATGTTCATGTCTCAGGTCCTGCAGCTCGGTTCAGACATCTTGCCTCAGTACAAGCAGGAAACCCCGAAGACTCCACCGCACATCATTCTGCACTACTGTCTCTTCAAGACCACGTGGGACTGGGTCATCCTCATCCTCACCTTCTACACCGCCATCATGGTGCCCTACAACGTCTCCTTCAAGACCAAGCAGAACAACGTCACGTGGCTGGTGGTGGACAGCATCGTGGACGTCATCTTCCTTGTAGACATTGTCCTCAACTTCCACACCACCTTCGTCGGCCCCGCCGGAGAGGTGATCTCCGACCCAAAGCTCATCCGGATGAACTACGTCAAGACCTGGTTCGTCATCGACCTGCTGTCCTGCCTGCCCTATGATGTCATCAACGCCTTCGAAAACGTCGACGAGGTCAGTGGAGCTTTACTCACTCTATTAAATAAACCACAGTTCAGCGGCGGGTGACGGGCCGCGTGAGGAGACGCAGACAGGTGTGTCCGTGTCTCCCAGGAGGGTGGAGGACTCTTCTACGCTCAGAGAAACATAGTAGTGCTGATGAAGTCAGTAGACGTTTCCTTTCCAGCAGGTCATGATAGGAGCAACATGTGCAGCATCAGTGCAGATACAGCGGCTCGTCTATTCACCGCGAGGCCGAGAACGTGGCTCTGAAACACATTCGTTCGTTTCCTTCAGCCACAGTTTGTCCAGCTGAGGCATAAAATGAGCGCTGATGCAGTGTGGCGTGAGTCTAATCTAGATGATGGAGTGGGGTGTTTTATATTCATCCAGTGACTTCACAGCATGTCACTACGTCCTACAGCAGCGGAGGAAAGGTCACGAGGGAGCGGCAGAAGTGTAGCAGCGGGAATCGCTTTGAAATGTCGGGCGCTCGGCGCATCACCGCTGGGGAATCCTCTTTATCTAAGACGAGCCGCGAGCAAGAGTCTGTCTCAGATCTGTTTACAGTCAGACACTCGGCTCAGCCGCCAACACTCCACGTGAAGAGCTCTACAGCGCCTGGAGTGGGCTGGCGTCATGTCCACATGAAAGGAAAGAGCGGTTCACACACACATCAAACACATTCTCCTGAAAGAGTGTTACACAAACAGTTTTATGACCTGTCCACGTCATCCTGGAGACGAAGGAGCCACTGAACCGGTGTTATTGCTTAACCTGAAGCCATAAAACCGAATTAGTTTTTATTACAAAGTCGACATTAAACAAACCTTCAGCTTCTTATCAGGATCTAAATATTGATTCAGCTAGTTGTTACGTAATGATAATAATCTGATCATGTCCTCTGTGGGCTTCCGTAGAGAAGAGGAAAAGTTGTGAGCTCATCAGGACGAAATCTTCCCGTTCACTCTCCCCTCGGTCACAGTGTCTCTCGGCGCCGCTGGTGGAGGCTGCTAATGGAGGAGTGATGCATTGTGGGTGATCTCCAAGAGAGGAAACGGTGTTGATGAGAGGCGGCTGCAGATGAGTCAAACACAGTGGATGAGTGTCACGTACCCTCGATTAGCATTACATAATGTCACTTGGCGCTCTGAGTGGTTTTGGATGTGTAAATTCATAAAACGACTAAATTAACAGCAGGAGGAAGAGAAACAAACACGGAGCGTCACTCTGTTCAAGTGAATAAGTAAATATGTGATCGTTTATTTCATTAATTATTGGGTCTTATTTTGGTAAATGATTTCCTTCCTTTCATTTTATATTCACTTACGAGAATAAGAACCTGTTTAGTTCTGCAGGTACCGTGAACTCTCAAATGACTCGTGTCCAGTGGGAGTGTCGCTTTCAATCAGGAAATCAATCAGGGCTCAGTTAGTGGATCGATGGAGGTGTCGGCTTCATGTGAGGATGTGAGAGAAGCAGGGAAAGGAGAAGCGCAACAAATCCTGCACCGAGCTCGGGCCGAGCTGGCTGCAGGATTTTCAATCCATAAAACCATTTACAAAATAAAAGCATCAATAAAAGTTTCCGCTTTGCTCACAAACTGCTTCGAGTGGAAAAGCCACTCTGGATCTGCAGCAGATGATCACAGATGATTCTACGGCGGAGTAACAACTGGAACATGTAATTATTAGTTCGTTACTGGCTTATTACCGTAGCTCTCGTGTTTGGGTTTTGATTGGCACCAGAACCACACAAACCAACCAGGCTCTGTTTGAACTGAACCCAGACGATCGGGTGGGACCTTCGGTACCAGCATGTTCTAGAACTTTTCTGACCTGACGCCCAGAAAGATGCTTTTGGTTCGTAACCTTCTCTGTGTCCTCGTCCTCTTCCTCTCCAGGGGATCAGCAGTCTCTTCAGCTCTCTCAAAGTGGTCCGCCTGCTGCGCCTGGGTCGGGTTGCCAGGAAGCTGGACCACTACATCGAGTACGGCGCTGCCGTTCTGGTCTTACTGGTGTGTGTGTTCGGCCTGGCCGCCCACTGGCTCGCCTGCATCTGGTACAGCATCGGAGACTACGAGGTGATCAACGAGGACTTCAACACGGTGCGGATGGACAGCTGGCTGTACCTGCTGGGAGAGACGGTGGGGACGCCGTACAGGTTCAACGCCTCGGGCTCGGGCCGCTGGGAGGGCGGGCCCAGCAAAGACTCGGTCTACATCACCTCGCTGTACTTCACCATGACCAGTCTCACCAGCATCGGGTTCGGAAACATTGCTCCGAACACAGACGGGGAGAAGATCTTCGCGGTGGCCATGATGATGATCGGCTGTAAGTCGCTGTGATTTCCTGTGTTTGTGCGTTGTTGTGCAGCGTCGTCCAGAAGGACGGACGGGCGTGTCCTCGTGTGGGGGACGGTGACCTTGAGGGAATGGGAGGCGCAGCTCATTTCTATTTTCTAATGGTCAAACCACAGCGCGGCTCAGTAGGAGTCCAGTCACGCGCGGAGACATGTCGTCCCGCATGAAGGACGTGTACTCGACTCTGGACCGATCTAAGGTTTCACCGTGTCTCTGTATGTTTGACCCGTGACAGCTGGGACTCGCTCCAGCACTTGACCCTTCACAGGAAGAGCAGTTAGAATAATGGATGGTTTTAGTGTGCGTGTGTGTGTGTGTGTGTGTGCGTGCGTGTGTGCTTGTGTGTGTGTGGTCTCCTCGTCCTTGCACAGGAACAGCTGATGGTTCAGGCGCTGACTGGTTCCAGCTTCAACCATCAGCTCTTCCTGAAGTCATACGTCAGGGAAGCTGGAATCCCTCCGTCTCATCATGCGGTGATTTTAGAAGAACCTGGTTCTGCTGGATTCATGGAAACGTACTATTTAAATTCAGGAACAGGCGTCTGTCACAGACCCTGTGACTCCGTCCTCTGTCTGTTCCTCAGAGCGTGACCTGAACCGATAGATCGTCGCCACATTGTTCGACCTCTGATCCAAACGTGGGAAAAGATTTAACGTTTCATCTCGAGTTGAAGACGTAAGATACGCAGAGTTTGACCTCAGCTGATCGTGGTTTGTCCTCCAGCTGCAAATAAACTGGACCCGGCCGGATCGGGTTTCAGCCCCCACAGTTTTTGGCTGTGTGTCCTTTCCCCCCGCGATGAATCCTCCTCCTGCTCAGACCGCGTTGATGTTGAGCTGAATTAATACGCTGAACAGACGTTTGCTGTTTGGACACCTGAACGTGTCCCGACCTCCCGTGTGGGGTTCTGACTTCTCGTGTTCTGGTTCCAGACTTGGTGCTGGAAACACTTTATCAGAACAGGAAGTGATCGTGTCAGCTCACAGGCCTCGGTCCAGCTGAGAAGCTGCGGAACCAGCTGAAGAACTAAAACCGGGCTGAGTGACATGAATAAAACTATTTATGACTTGGACGCGGAGATGGTTTAGTTTTTCTGCCTGTGTCTGACTCGCATGACGTCTGTGACACAGCAGAAAGTGGAGACTGCCTCCACCCACACAGAACCTCCACTGCACAGACGCCGCCTCCCTCTGCCGCTCTGAGCCTTTTCTGCTTGATTTGTAGGTTTAGCAGCTTTTTATTTTTTGACGTCTGATACCTGAAGTGCTGAGCACAGCAGAGTGTGGAGACGGAGGCCTGGGTGGAGCAGAGCGCACCGGCTTCAAGTCTCGTGTTGGTGCCAACTGCAGCCGTATCCAGTGTTTTAAAAGCAGCACAGACTGAGCGTCTCACTGCGGAGAGCCGTGGAACATGCTGACGAGACCCGGAGGTCAGGTTATTACTGCATAACTCCATCGTTCATCATCCACCTGTAGTACGGGCGGCGGAGCCAATCACAGCTGACATTGAGCAGGAGGCGGGGCGCGTCATGGGAGGTCATCCGTCAGGCTGACGGAGGCCGGCCGCCGCTCACACTCGTGCTGTTCTGTACTGGGTTTGTGGGGACTGAACCTGGTTTCTACCGAGTCATTTTCACACCGTGACGGTGACGGGTGGAGGTGTGAGTGAAGGAGTCGGCCTGCAGCCTGTCCTCGCACCGGAAGCTGCACGCTGCTGGTGTGATGGCTGCGTGTCAGATTTCAGCAGGCCTCCGCCTGCAGCGCGGCAGATTGCTTGGCTTCACGTCCCGCTGGTTGTCGTTGCTGCGTCTGTGCTTTTCCGCTCAGCTCGATGCAGATCAGGTTCCCTTCATCCTAACCAGTGAGTCACACGACTAATGTTCAGGCAGCTGACGCGTTGCTGCAGCAGCTGCAGCTGCTGCTGCTGCTGCTGCTGCTGCTGCTGCTGCTGCTGCTGCTCGGCGGCGGCGGTACAGTTAAAGCAACCTGAAACCTTAAAGAGGCCTGACAGACACTCTGTGGTCGGGTGTGGTGGAGCTCAGTTGGACTCACGTCCTCCCTGCTGCAGTCTGCACACGTCCAGCAGCTCGGCAGGACGTCTGGAGGAGCCGGCTCTGATCCCACAGCTCTGCACGCTCAGGTTCTGACCCGCAGACAGCCGCTCCTCCTGTGCAACGTTCTCTCCAGTTGGAGGAGGATTCCCAGAGGACGTCCAGGTAGAAGCTGAGCAGAAGCGTTCATAGCTTTGTGTTGGAAGCTGCCGTTGTCTCTCGTCACATCGGGATGATACTGTCAGCCTGAGTCACACACACACACTCACCCGTCCACAGACACCGGATCAGACGCCACCTCCAGCAGGAAGCGCCGCTCCTTTCCAAATCCCATCAGGAGAGTGAAGCAACGCTGATGAAATGACAAAGTAAACTCTTAACCCACTTTCTCTTCCTGCTGGTGAGTGATGCTGTGCAGAGATTCATCCTGCTCTGACAGTTTGTCCCTCCGGGGCTCCTGTACAGTCGCCGCTTTCCTATTTGGATTCATGAAGGAACACTGAAGGAAGCGGAGTGTTGGATTAACCCCCCCCAACAAAGTGTCGGTCAGCTGCTGGGGGCTGCTGGACGGAGGTTGCTATGACAGCCAGCATCCTAGATCCAGGATGAGAGTTTGTGTGAGTGTGACATCGGGATTGGATCTAAGAGGAGGAACAGAAATAGCTGGTCCATTTTCCTTCCAGAACACTGGCCGCGTCTCGGAGAGACGGGACGAGACTCCAGTTCACTTAAGGTGGATCAGTCCACTGGCGCTTCACCTCCCAGGACCTGGCGTCCACACGCGTCAACGACACATTTTGGGTTGTTTAGACCAAAGTACAACTTTTTGTACGAGGACGTCAGACAAACATCTTGCTGTTAGCAGGAGTTTGGAGGTTTTTCCTCATTTTGTTTTTGTTTTTAGAACTCAGTTGTTAGTTTACAGTTTTTTCCTTATGTGAAAATAATTTCATTTTAATCAGGTAAAAAGATATTTTTTATTTTTTCGTTCATCAGGTCAGAATCAGAAGCTGCATGAAAATGAAGGAGTTCAGGTCTTAGGAGGTGAACGGCGCTTCCAGGCGTTAAACACCACTTGTACTGAGGAAAGATGCTTTGAACTCGATCTGACTTCAGCGAGATGAAAATAACCCGAACACCTCGACTGCTGTGCACAGCTTCTTAGCGATAAACCTCCAGACCCGGCTCTGGTTCTGGACGTGCTGCTGTTGTTTCCGCCGCTGGGCTGGGGCCGCGCAGTGACCTTTCTGAAGGTCGCACTGACGGCCTGGGCAGCATTCAGCAGGTTTCTGCTGCGTGGAGATGATGCTGGACCGGCGAGCGGTATTGATTAGTTGACCCTGGGTCCGTTCTGCTGACAGGCGGTGAGGGAGGGGAGCTGAGTCAGGGAGGGACCACAGCAGTTTGTATTGATGAGCTGCCGCTTCAAGGTGACACCAGCTGTTAATCTGTCGATGGCCGCGGACGCAGCCCATCGCTGCTGAGCTGGGTGTTTGTTCACCTACAGAACTGTCACACGTGGAGTTTCCTCCCACCAAACACGTTTAATACACTAAAAAAGCCACATCCAGCACTAACGTGACCTTTGAGGACAAGCCGTTAGAAACATGGACGAATGAAACCGTCGCTGTCATCACAGTGTTCGAAGCATTTAAACATGAAAGCTGCTTTTAGTCACAGCTGTCGTCCTCATAAATCACATCAGTGGGATGTTTTAAAGTGCTTTGAGTTCAATTCAACTTTATTTATAAAGCTTTAATTCACAACATAAGTCATCACAACATAGTTTACAGTGTTTTAGATCCTACACATTATAAAGAACTATGGAGAAAAAACCCAACAGTTCCACTTAAGCAGCACTAAGGCAACAGAAGAAACCTCCAGCAGATCCGGGCTCAGGGTGGGCGGTCATCTGCCTCGACTGGGTGGGGTGTCTGCCTCCAGAACTGTAACTGGGAGCTGGTTCCACAGGAGAGGAGCTTGATAGCTGAAAGCTCTGCCTCCC
>JAUMHF010000001.1:828777-865024 GCA_032359275.1 Microctenopoma steveboyesi
TACAGTAGTCCAGCCTAGAGGTAACAAATGCATGGACTAGTTTCTCAGCATCACTCTGAGACAGGATGCTCCTAATTTTAGAAATATTCCTGAGGTGGAAGAAGGCTGTTCTAAATATAGATCTGTCAGTTTGACAGATTTCATTGATAGATGGATAATTGTTTTTATTCTATGAGGAGCAGGTGGACGTTTCTTTAATTTAGCACTAAACGGGTTAATGTCATCCCATATGAATTAATTTTAAGGGGAAGCTGAAAATGTACAGATTTTATTGACATAACCACAGAAATCACCAACTGTCCTCCCCGTCCTGTTTGCAGCGCTGCTGTACGCCACCATCTTCGGTAACGTCACCACCATCTTCCAGCAGATGTACGCCAACACCAACCGCTACCACGAGATGCTCAACAGTGTGAGAGACTTCCTAAAACTCTACCAGGTCCCCAAAGGCCTGAGCGAGCGGGTGATGGACTATATCGTGTCCACCTGGTCCATGTCCAGAGGTATAGACACAGACAAGGTAACGTCCCAGTCCTGCGCTGACACAGATTTGATTCAGGCACCTTTATAGAGCGGCGTCAACCTCTGTCTGCTCAGGTGCTGCAGATTTGTCCCAAGGACATGCGAGCAGACATCTGCGTCCACCTCAACAGGAAGGTGTTCAAGGAGCACCCCGCGTTCCGCCTGGCCAGCGACGGCTGCCTGCGAGCCCTCGCCATGGAGTTCCAGACCATCCACTGCGCGCCTGGCGACCTCATCTACCACGCCGGAGAGAGCGTGGACAGCCTCTGCTTCGTGGTGTCGGGGTCACTGGAGGTCATCCAGGACGATGAGGTGGTGGCCATTTTAGGTGAGTTCCTTCTGCGTGTAAGGTCCTGGACTGAATCCTGGTCTCAGTAGGCTCCAGAGATCTGGTTTCTTCATGTACATCTTCTCCGCCGCAGAGACATGCCTTATTCACAGTAACACAATAAGTCCGTTTCCACTGTCTCGAACATTTTGTTTGTTCAAAAATTTGTTTCCAGTAAAAGGAAAAATCTGATTAAAGCTCATGTTGATGTTTATTTACAGGAGGCAGGTTTCTACAGTGTAGTATGGAGTGTGGAAAGTGACAAAATATATGAAGTATAAAAGGCATTAAATAAATAAATGATTTAATTAAATTAATAAATACAAAAAAGGAATCCACACATCATTTGTTATAGATAATTTATTAAATATAAAAGTAACCACATATGTTATTAATTTAATAAAAATATTTATGTCACTAATCAATAAATTCCTCTTTAACTGGTCACACATCTGTATCAGCTTGATTTAGTATCAGGTTTAGAAAGTCTGTCACGAACCTGTTAGCAACTTATCTAAGTTTCTTCCTGGTGTCTCTGAGTCACAGCACGGATGAGGTCACGTTGACCTTTGACCTTTAATCACCTGGTTATCGCGCTGTTTTTTGGCGTCGACGTCACGTCTGACTGAGACACAAACCACAGAGTCTGTATCTCTTCAATTCTACGCCCGGTTTCACCTGAAGAACCCCCCCTCCACACACACACACACACACACACACACACACACGTGAAAAGTGTGAATTTGCATCTTCAGATTTGTCTCCTGATGACTTCCTGTCTCAGCACGCTGAACGCATCAGTGGTGCTTATTTGACTTTCATTCAGCCTTATCCCGTCTCACGAGCGTAGATCTTTGTGTAATCAGCTGGTGATTGAGCTGCAGGTTCCGCCCTTTCACGGCGTGAATGTCGATACGTCTCTGCGTTGCTTAAGACGAGCGGAGCGATGCGAGGGAATCAGAACGGCTCTGATGAAGAGCGCACAGCTGGATCAGCTGAAAGAAACGATTTGCATGTTCACAAGCGAGACATTTGGGCACAGTGCTGAAGGAAACAAGTCGTTAAACTTCTTCCTCCGCGGCACACGGAGGGTTTGAGCCGCACGTCGGCTGAACCCACGTTGAACGACGACACTGAACAGACATTTAAAGCCAGAGTCGTTCCTCTAAACAACCAGAGCAATGTCTAGGTTGAGCCAGAAGCAGTTCTCGTGGTGACAGCGGAGGTGTTGTGCAGGAAATGGAGATTTCCTTTTCAGTTCTGCAGAACCCTCTGGATCTCGTCCCCCGACGGACTCGGCCGTCAGCACTTCCCCTGTCAGGTTTTTAAAAGCTCTTTCAGGAGGAAGTGTCACTGTGTTTATTCTGGGAGCGACGATAAAGAATTAAAAGTGCTGCCAGCTGTGAGACACCTGAGCTCCCAAACAGAACCTCTGAACCACACAAAAAAGGAAGCACGTGTTTGGATCGTGCTGCCGGGCCTCGGTAGCAGAACATCCCCCTTCATGCATGAGCTGATTCTTGTGCCTGTTTTTTATGAGGCTGCAGTGAGAGCGGCTCAGACACGGACGGAGAGGAAGGCGGTGCAGGAGGCCGCCTGGCGCGGTGCGGCAACAGAGCCGACTGGGTCGGTACCAGCAAGGGTTGTATTTCATTTAGTGCAGAGCGAACTAAAGGTAAACTTGGAATTGACGCCAGCAGGTGACGCAGCTGCTGCTGTGTCAGACCCGGTGTCAGGGCGGCCCACAGTCTTTCCCCGGTGCCGTGAGTGAGTGAACCCATCCGTAAAAAGAACTTCACGCTGTAGAGGGTTGGGTTTTTAAGCGGAGAAGACGACGTCGGTCGTAGACATTCTGGTCTTTCTGTGTAGAAGACGTTTCTGGTTACAGCTGCTTCTGTAGGATGAGAGAACAGAACTAATCTACTTCTCGGGATGCTGCTCAGGGCCCGGCTTCCATCGTGGTCTGGGTCCAGGGCTTCGCTGTTCTACCTGCTGGTACAGTAGACGTGATGAACGTGTTTCAGTTCCTCTCAGAATAAACATTTAGATTCGTGCTGCAGCTGTAGTTTCACGCCGTGAGCTTCACCGTGGCTGACCCGGACCCATAAATCTGCCTTCTTCTGTTCAGCCCCCTGTTTTCACAGCTACTCTCAGAGCAGCGAAACAGCTTTTCATGTCTCGGCTCAGATTAATTCCTGGATGTTTGTCAGCATCAGCAGCTCTGCAGGTCTGTGTGAGTCTTGGGTGATGGTTTCTGTCAGCTTGTTATCAGACGTGCCGGCGGCCCGCGGCCCGGTAACAAACAGATTCTACCGGTCACTCCGAGCTTGTCGAGCCCAGTTCGTTTTGCCGGACACACACTGTTTAAGACTGATCCGTCTGTCTCCAGGTAAAGGCGACGTGTTCGGCGACGTGTTCTGGAAGGAGATGACGCTGGCCCAGTCCTGCGCTAACGTGCGAGCGCTGACCTACTGCGACCTCCACGTCATCAAACGAGACGCGCTGCAGAAGGTTCTGGAGTTTTACGCCAACTTCGCAAACCACTTTGCCAGAAACCTGGTGCTCACCTACAACCTGAGGAAGAGGGTGAGTCGACACACTGATCACTCACACGCTCACATTTCCTGTGTGCTGACGAGGCCCGGGGCGGGATCGGGCTAAAACCTGTGCTGTCCACAGTCTATCACACAGCAGCAGGACCAGCAGAGAGTGTTCTGTTCATGCCCGAGTTCTACAAACAAACCACGCTGCGAGTCATGAGCTGTAAAACAAAGTGTTACTGCAGACAGCAGCGCGCTCACCTCCACAGCACACGTGAACCGGTGACTAAATAAAACACCAAACGTTTCTAAAAGTGGATCAGAGTGCGTGTGTGTGTCTGTCTGTGTGTGTGTGTCTGTCTGTGTGTGTGTGTGTGTGTGTGTGTGTGTGTGTGTGTCTCTCTGTCTGTCTGTGTGTGTGTGTGTGTCTCTGTCTGTGTGTGTGCGTGTGTGTGTCTCTGTCTGTCTGTCTGTGTGTGTGTGTCTCTCTGTGTGTGTGTGTGTGTCTGTCTGTGTGTGTGTGTGTCTCTGTCTGTCTGTGTGTGTGTGTGTGTCTCTGTCTGTCTGTCTGTGTGTGTGTGTGTCTCTGTGTGTGTGTGTGTGTGGGGCGTGATCACGCGTCGCCCTGCAGCTCGGCGCTGAGCTCTGTCGTCGTCTTCAGAGACTTTACATAAGCGGCTTTGTTCTCGTCCTCCTCCACAGCGCGGGCGTGATGTCAGCAACGCAAACAGTGTGGAGGTGGATGGTGACGGGCGGCTGCACAAACACGCTCACATGTTCTCACACTTTGGTTCATCAGAAAGAAAGCAGTGTGTGCTGCAGGATGTATCTCGGACAGTCCCGGTACCACATCCCACGGACTGGGCTGAGGACGGGAAACCGTCTCCAGGCACGAGGCTTCTCCTTTTATCTGAGCTCAGCAGCACATCACAAACTAAACGCTCTGTTCTCCACATCATCATCAGCTGCCAGGATCTTCCTTCACGTCTCTGAGCGTCTCTGGCCACAGTTTAACCTCTGCAGGACAAACGGGTTGTTTCTAAGTAACCGGTTCGAATAGAGATCAGATCGTTGCTGTTCTCATTGACTCCGTCGAGTTTAAACGGAAACACCAGCCGCTGATCAGCTGCAGGACAGAACGAGTCCTTCGGCCCTGAAAGGTCGATTTAATAAGAGTCTCTATTGATCCACACAACAATCAGTGCACAGATTTAAAGATGACATCACAAATCCAGTAACCGAGACAGTACCGGTTCATGTCTCAGAGACATGGACTCACTTCCTCCTTCCTCCCGTCCTTCACTTTCTCTGAGGGGGAGGAGGAGCTTTCACCGTCCCCTGTCACTTATTTTAACTCAGAACACCTGCTGAGAGCTCAGGCTCCGATCACACGACTCTCACTTCTCTCTTCTTCATCATGAAGGGACCGTGACACCAGTAAACACGTGTCGTGATATAAGCGGACTGATGCAGCAGAACCTCACGTCCAGGACGGTTCTGTGAAGCTCTGCTGTCAGCTGAGGACGGCGTCAGTTATGTCCCTCCTGACGCTGCACCAAACGGATTTCCTGGTGGTCAGCGACACACACGCCCCCCCCCCCCGCTCGGTTTAACCATCTGTCTCTGTCTCTCTGCTGTGAATCGATGACAAACCCATCGTGTCCTGTTCTGCTTGGCTGTGCAATAATGACACCGGCGGAGAGAAATGACCTGCAGGGCCGTCTCTCACCTCCACCCCACCCCCCCCAGCAAACAAAACAGCAAGAGGAAGCAAACTGAACCGGCCCAGAACCGGTACAGAACCAGGTGCTGTCTGACAAACCAAAACACGGCGTCAGGTTTTCCATCAAAGTGAAAAACTCTAGCCCCGCCCTCTGGACAGACTTTAGTTTTGCTCTGATGTGGAGGCTCCTTCGTGCTGAACCCTGCTCCTGCCCCTCGGGGTCGTTTTCCGCGGCGCAGCACGACTCCGTGAGAGGCTTTGTTTCCAGGTCTGTCGTCTCACTGTGCCTGCTCCTGTTTGCGCTGATGCTCTCTGCAGACAGAGCTCGTTTAAGGCGGTAACAGGGTGCTGGACGTGATGAGGACTCCCTGCAGACTGCAGCCGCTCACGTCGTAGTTGCGTCAGAAGAAACACAGCAGCGGTGGTTGAACATTAGCAGTTCTCTCACGCTCTGTGTTCCTCTGTTCTCACCGCTCCCGAGAGTCAGGCTGCTCCATCCACACGATCCAATTACAGCAGGTCAGCTTAGTGACTCAGGATTCACCTCCACCTCTGCCCCACGCGGCAGAGTGGAGACGCTCTCAGGTCCCTGGGCACAGTTCGTTTCTCTGACAGTTTCTTAACCCACATCGATTTGTCCTTGAAGATGTTACAGCAGCTCGGAGATTAAAGGACTGTGTCACTGTTTTTTACAGTTTGGATCATTGTCAAGTTTTATTTCTTTATCGTGTTTCCATAAAAATCAACCTGATCTGTTTTAACCCCGACCACCAGCCTCCGCTGGGGTTTTTACTGTAGAAGGAGTCTATGTAGATGCTCACACAGGACTCCAGCCTGAAGCTCTGGGTAAGACTGGGAACAGGATCACGACGTGAAACATCAATAAAGGGTTAATTCATTAGTAAATCAACATCCCTGTGTTTTTTCCAAACATAGAAATCTTTGTTTTAGGTCATTTTCTTTTCACTGGATTTAAAAAAGCTACTGTTCAAATTTGTCCTGCGGTCGGTTTCTGGTGCAGAAGCAGCACTGGTAGAAATCAGACCAGCTTCCTAAAGTCACAGGAAGTTCACCACAGAACCCACTGAAGCAGACGGACCTGTTTAACAAAGTCCAACCTTTCTCTGTTTCCTTCTTACAGATCATCTTTCGGAAGATCAGTGATGTGAAACGTGAAGAGGAGGAAATGCTGAAGAGGAAGGACGAAGCTCCTCTAAACCTCCCTCCAGACCATCCAGTCCGCCGACTTTTCCAGCGGTTCCGGCAGCAGAGGGAGGCGAGGCTCGCTGCCGAGCGCATCGGTCACAGCGCTGGCGATGTGGAGAAAGGCGTCATTCATCTGGAGCAGTCGAGAGACCTGGAGGTTCAGGCCTCCACCAGTATCATCATGGTGACTGAGAGCCCAGCCACACCTGCCTCCTCCTCCTCCACGTCCACCCCGTCCTCTTCATCCAGGACCTCCAGCCGAGTCGCTTTGCAGGCTGCTGCCACCCATAATGGAAACGTGACCGGATGCAAATCCGCAGAGCCACCCAAAGCTAAAGGCTGGGGGCGATTCAAGGAGTCTGTGGTGAAAGCAGAGTCGTGGAGCAGCGTCTCCAAGGCGGAGTCCATGGAGACGCTGCCCGATAGAACTAAGTCTCACGACGAGATGTCCCTCAAGAAAACGGACTCCTGCGACAGCGGCATCACGAAGAGCGACCTCCGCTTGGACAATGTCGGCGATGCCAGAACTCCCCAGGAGAGGAGTCCGGTCCAGAGCGATGAGAAGAAAGTCTTCTGTCCCATCCCCGAGCAGAGCGTCCTGGCCTCGTTCATCGAGCTCAAACAAGAATTAAGAGGAGACATCGGTTCCCTGAACACCCGCATGGCCGTGCTGGAGGGTCAGCTGGCTGAGATGCTCCGCCTTCTGAAATCCAGGAAGTCCTCGGGCTCTTTCTTCGAGATCTCGCGGCCTCCTTCCCCAGACTCTGATAAAGACAGCTTCTCTTAACTGGACTTGGAGTGAGGAGCGAGTCCGAAGGGTTCGGACTGTTCCTCTGACTGATGGCGGTTACTCATATCACACTGATGACTAAAGCACTTTGTTTGGCTCGTAGCATCATCCTGATGACATCACAGGAATCACGATCAAGCCGACTTTCACTTCCCGAACGAGTCCTGACCCTGTGGACTGGGTCCCCGTGTGATAATGGCAATAATAACGGGCTTTAATGTGGTTTTGTAACAGGACTTTGGCACTGTGATGAAAGAATGTGCTTCCTTATCGGTTCGAACTGGTCCATGTAGTTTAGATGTTCACTAAGAGGGTTTCTGCTCTGTAGCGTGGACGCCTGAAGCTTTAAAGACAAAAACACGGCATATGGAAATGAACCAGCTTGGTTGGTTGAGTCCGATCAGGGCTTCCTGCAGACGCACGTCTTCGATCGTCTCTCAGCAGGTTGAATGTGTTTCGGATACTGATGTTTGATGGAGTCAAACAGTTCTTAGGTTCGGTCTGCGGAATGAGGAAACTACTTCAGGTGTTTCAGTCGTTTGGAACCATTGAGCGTGAATGTTCGCTCCGTGATCTGGTTTCAGCAAACACTTCTTTGAGGGCAGTGATGCAATAATGAGTAGGTGAAAACGTTTTGTGGTCCTCAGCTGGTGTCACCTGTTGGTCTGTGTTGACTTCACCTGCCCGGATCCTCTTAGTTTTTCCTAAGCAGGACGATGAGGTCGTAAAACCTCGTCTGGTCTCAGAACGTGTTACAGATGCACTTCTTTCACCGATAACATTTCACCTGCAGAGACAGTGGAGGTTGTTCCCGTCCTGTCTCCTCCTCCTGGATGTGATGTGGCTTCATTGTTCTCTGTGGGACGCTGATGCTGCCGGATGTTCATGGCCGCCCGCGTCTTTCTTTGGCTTCAGCTGTGACATCTTCATTGTGCCTTTATTGATTTTTATATGCAACGTTTTCCTCTTTGAAAGGCGTTAGGGTAACCCTAACCCTACCCCTAACCCGTGGACGGTTTCAGCCCTCACTTCCTGCGCCGCTCAGCTGCGTCTCATCTCAACGATTATACTGAACTCAGTGTCCGACTAATTAAATTCACCATCAATGGCCTTGGAGGCCGAGTCAACTTGAAAACTTTGAATTCCGGTAACATTTAGTGACGTCACTAGAGAGAAAAAAGGAAACTGCAGGAAACGTATTAATAATAATAGCGACGCCGTCCCCGCCCTGTCCTCTGCTGAGTATAACTGTCTGCAGCTGCTGTTTCCAGAGTCACGTTCTGCTGTCGGCATGAAGCAGCTTCATTCACAGTCTCACAGAGCTCCTCGGCCACGGATCCGTTCTGCGCTCCCCTCACACAGCTCTTTAAACTATCCAAACATTACTTTAATGCAGGTTTAGGATTTAAAGTCACATTCTGCAGTTTTAGGTTGAGGGTCGCGTGCATGTTATGAAGCCAGAGAAGAACCGCGCGGAGGAACCTGTGATTTGTGCGCTGCGCTCGTGTCTCGTGTGTCCCGTGTAGATGTGATAATGTGTCGTCCTGATATGCAACTATTGCCATGTACGCTTTTTAAAGTGAGAGACGGCTGCTGTTTGTGGGACTGTGTCTCACGCCGGTATCAACACTGATGCACTTTGATCGCTTCTGCATGACGCATTTTTACCTGACCTCGCCTTGCTACTGAAGCATCTGGGAGGAATCCGAGGTTCCGTTCCCTCAGAAGCGTGTGGTGTGAGTCACGAGTCCTTAACGACCACTGTCTGTGCATGAAGAGAGCCTCAGTCTGTCTGTGTGTCACGTACAGATAGATTCTTATTTCTGTTCATCACTTACTGTCAGGAATGAAAACTGTATCGACACCGAGTGTTTCTATAAAATCAAACCAAATGTCAGTAGAAAAACAATAAATGATTTTATACTTTGTACTTTTTGCTTCTTCCTTCATACGTCGTCACAGCTGCTGTAGTTTCGTTCATGAGAGAACACGACGCTGCTCATGTAGAAGTTCGAAGGACGTCAGATGTTAAAATAAAGGTTCAGTTGCCTTCAACAACCACAAGGTGCTTCTTCACATTAGGACATTTTTAAAAGGTTGTAGTCATTGATTTTATTTTGAATCTCATCCCAGTAGCACGTTACAAAAGCAAGTAAGCATCATCACGCCAACACCACAGCGTGAAGTACAGATACATCTTTAGTACAGAGTCAGTAAACGTACGTCGTTTCTTCATGGTTACTTCACTACATGTTACTGTGATACGTTGAAACACACCGGTCGGTGTCACTGACTGACACGGAGCTCACAGAACCCATCAGAGACCCGGTTCTTTTCAGAAAGCAGCACTGTTTTCAGCTGGGGTCCAGGTTCTTTCTCATTCTTTCTCCTGCTTCTCTCTGTTTCTCAGCCTTCTGGATTTTTTCCAGACCAACAGGGAATCCCTGAACCTCCCCCTCACGAGAAAGGCTGCTTTCTGCAGGGCTGCCAGCTCCTCCCTCCCTCCCTCCCTCCCTCTCTCCTTTTTCCCTCCTCATTTGATGATCTGCATTGCAGTGCCAGCCACCCCCCTTCTTTCCAGCTCCAGGTTGATCTCTGCAGCAGCGAACAAACAGCAGGGCGATCCTCTGTCTGACATTAAACATGCCTCCACATCCTCCTCCACCTCTGCGCTCCCTGCGCAGGCCTGGAGCCACAGCGCCCTCTACAGAGAAGACGGTGGACATCACAGCCTGCTGCTCTGCAAAGGCCTCAGACAGATTCAGTTTAGTGTCCCCCCCACACAGATGTAGAGTCAGAACCCGACAGCGTGAACTTTGACTCGTTCTAACTTCTCCAGACGTCACTGTGTTTTTACAGTGTTGATCAGATTCTGTGACGTTATGAGAATATTTTAATAACACATTTTTATTTCTGCACTGTGCAAAAACATCCAAACAGAGGAGAATGAAAATCAATGGAAAGTGAGTGGTGGTGTTGACGTGTCTCCTGAGACACCTGTGTGAGGTTTAATGCTCTTAGACAACAAACCACATCTCATTTATTAGACTTTTTCAAAGGACTCATTGGGAATAAAAAAGAGCAGCCAAGCATCATGGTTCATTTTCACAGTGGACTGAATGGAAACCAGCGAAAGTCTTAATGTGAAGATTCATTCAGAGAAATGTCAGACGGGGTTTTGTTGTTCACCGTGTGCAGCAGCTGACGCAGTTGTTTGTGTGCAGCTCTGCAGGCTTAGCGGCCGTTTGGCAAACCTCCTCCTTCCCTCTCCAAAACCACCCAGACCGTTTTATACCGGTCAGTGCTGGGCGTCATGGCAACAGGTCAAGACTGCTCCCTGATTGGCTGTGTGTCCTGGGATCACCCGTTGTCGTTTGCAGTCAGAAGTGCTGAGTGGACCCTCCTTTTTAAAGCCCTCTCCCTCCTCATGGTTCATGGCCTCCTATTATTCAGCAGGTTTGTTTTTGCATCCTGGCTGAACCTTCTAGTGGGAGAGGAAAAAACGGTAGCAGGGATCATATATGTGCCTCTGCAGGGACGCCGGGGGCATAACCTAACAAATGTGTGGGGTCAATTGGTAAGGACTGCTTTTTGTTGTGTTCCTTGTGCAGAGGTTAGGGAGTAGAGTACTGCTAAGTTGTGTGCTGAGGAGTGGAGGTGATGGGGAGCTTGGATGTGGATAAAATGAACCGGGACTCCATGTTCCGCCTTTAAAGCTTTTTACGGCTGATGTATTTCAGTGCTTCACACTGCCAACTTGGACTTCTGATGAATTTAAGGCAAGTGCTTTGCTTTGTTTACTCTGCTTCACTGAAAAACAACTTAGTAGTACATCTATTCTCCGCTTCGTGCGGCTGCTTGTGAAAAAGAAACCAGTTTTGGGATGAATGGCTGTTTTCATGCCGAAACAGGCAGGAGCATTGGTGACGTTGCTGATGATGATACACCAGCTTGTTTGTTAGGTGACTCGGATATTAAGAGTGAGCTCCTCTAGCTAGCTGCAACCATCCGGACGGACGAGGAGAATGTCAAAGTTACCTGGTTCCTCTGACTCTAAGGATGTCGGCAACCGGTCAGTAACAAACAACAAAGATGTTTGTTGTAGAGGAGGAGGTGGTGGGTTGCTTAGTGTGGGGACAAAGCTGCTTGGATTACATTGGGAAGCCTAGTAAGACAAACTACGTGGAAGAAAAAGGCAGGTTGATGTGATTTATCACATAGATTTTTAACAGGGTAAGGTACTAAACTGCTGTCATTAGATTGATCTGCAGGAAACCGTCTCGATGGGACACTACCAAGGAAAAGGAATCAATGAAAGTAAGGACTGAGCAAAGGAACAGATCAATACAAACCTAGAGAAGAACGGTTAAGAACAGAGACGCGATCTCGGATCCTGATCTTCAATCAAGCCTAAAGTGGATCTGAACACAGCAGCTGACACTTAGAAAGAAGAGAGAAAACAACTAAATGAAAAGTCATCGTCCTCGGGCCTCAGGAGCTCTTCACAAGAAGAAGAAGCTGTAGCTGATCACCTGAGGATAATGAGGGGTAAAGGGAGGGAGGAGGGTTGCCCGGGGAGCGGGGTCAGCCGTACAAACAATGTTAGCTTCAGTAGATTTAACACTGAATCCCGCATGCGACAACAATGGCGTCAGCAAGGCCCTTGCACGTCTAAACGTTGCTAGATTTCTCTCTGGCTGGTTTCAGTGTGCTTGACCAGCACAAAGTCCAAACAATTGGGAGTTTTTTTCTGTTTTCCAACGGACTCAGCAAGTCAGAACTCAGAAAGACACAAAGGCTGCAGCTGCTGCAGAGTCGCACACTGCTGCCATCTAAAGTGTGTGTCAAGAATGGGAGGTTGACGTCTGGAGGCGACGTAGCAACGTCCGCTATGGTGCTTTGGTGAGGAGTGTTGCTGGGTGAGGCTCTGTCCCGCTTTCTCCTCCAGCCTTTGTGAAGTCGCCCTCATTCTGATTGGTTCCTCTCCCACAACGCATCAAATGTTGGAGGAAAACTTAAAACAACACAAAGCGTCACGCACAAGAAAAACCACCAGGACATATGTCCGCTGATATTAGTTCACTGTATATTTACAGTTTCCGTTTATAATGGCTGAACTTCTGATGGTTTTATCTCTACAGTCATTTCATACATTAGCATTGTGAATAAAACTTGTCTGTAAACTCTGACAATGTTTGCAACGAGTAGCTCGTCTCCTCCTGTTGCTGATTCCCTTTGTTCTTCAATCAAGTTGCATCCAGCGTAAAGGTTTTCAATCTTTGTCCTAGTTAATAAAATCACGGACTATCGTTGTTCCTGCAGGTTTCCCAAAGGGACGCTACTGAGAAGCTGGCTCACCAAGTCGCGGCCCAGATTGCTGCTGCTGATCGCAGGGTTGAAGAGGCCTCAGGTGACCCTCATGAGAAGGAAAAGGATGAAGCGCACAAAAGTAGCAAAGGCCACGTAAGCGGTAAATATGGCTTATATTGGATGGATGAATGCTGAACCCCAACAAACACCAGCAAAACTCAGGAACCAGTTAGAAAACGCCAACTATAACATGCAGACCGCCAAAAAGTTCACGTTAAAAAAGACTTTTAAAACGTATTCAAAGTGCCCTAAAAGCTCTGCAGTGATGGGACGATGAGGATGACACACCGTGCAGTCAGAGACTCTAGGTCAAGTATTTAATTAGTTGTTCATGTCCTAGAGGTTGGACATGATGTCATCAGGTCAAAGGACACCTCAATATTCACGTAGAATAGCCTTTATGGTCATTGTACAGGGTACAACTAAATTGGAGGGACATGTCTCTAAGGTCCAGACACTGAAGTGTGCACACATGTAGTTCCATGAAGACATTTTTGTGGTTTTATATTAAGTGACGCCTGAGCCAGAGACGACTGGATTAGTATTAGTCAAAGCTGTTGAGAATTCGTAGTTGGTCAGGTGTCTTACCCAACCATGACTTAATTATACCAGTCAGGGGAGTTGGTATCAGATGCACCGGAGTGATCATGTCTCACAATGTTGACGTGGGTCTTTTATCCCTAACTGTTTGAGTCAATCTCCCTCCAGATCAGTGGATCAAAGGAGGTTCGAGTCCAGCCTGTAATGTTGGCCACCGTGAAACTTTTCTCTGGCTCATCACCGGCCGGGTGGTGTACTGGTTGGCACTGTCGCCTCACAGTTAGAAGGACCTGGGTTTGATTCCTGTGGTCGACCTGTGTGAAGTTTGCATGTTCTCCCCGTGTCTGCGTGGGTTTCCTCCCACCATCTAAAGATTAACATATCTGGTTAATCCGTAGGTGTGAATGTGAGTGTGCATGTTGTTCTGTATGTCTGCGATGGACAGACAGCTGGGGTTGACTAAAGCGGCTCTGAGAATGAATGAAACAGATTGAGTAGGATGCAGGACACAAACCCAACCACTTGAATCCACAGAAATGTCATCAGGTATCAATTATTACTTAACCACAATAGTCTAGGTTCCATTTTTACCACTGCTGTCCGTTATAGGACTCTCATTGGTTCACTGGGGTTTTGTATTCAGCTTGTGGTTTGTGAGACACGTCTGGTCCAGTAAAACCTTTGTGTTTGTTTGTTTGGAATCTTTCTTGTGTTTGTCTGTTCAGTTAAGGTTAAAAAAGTGTCCCTGTGAAAAAGAAAACAACTTGGATGAAGTCCAACCAAAAAAACCCAACATTCCCTCTCTCCTTCCAGAACCTGCAGCCGAATGCCCCATTTCACCTGAGTCCTTAACAAAGAGGATCTGCTCCTTAGATATGGATAAGGAAAAGGACGACCTGTGTATTGGATCTTTGTCCCAGCAACGAACTAAAATCCAGAAACAACAAAACGGAGTGAAGCCAGAGGAAGAACCACAGAGACTGAGACCCCCAGACTAAACCACAGTACATCAACACCTGGACTACCAACTTCAATGCCCTCTCTTCACATACACTTCTGTACATCATTCCTATCCAAAGACACTGTTTGTCCAACAAACCCAGCTGTGCCTGTTCTTAGTCCAGACTCTTTTCAGGTTTCCAGGTTGATGTGATTGAGCCTCAGAATAACCCAAACCCGCTGCTGATTAAACTCTTAAATGTGATGGGATGCCAACGCCTGCCTCACGTTCCTCTGTCAGATCAAACCTTTGAGTTACTCACTTCCACACAATTCACTGTTTTCATGAAACAAGGCAAGGATGTTCCAACAGTCAGAACTCGATTGAGGGCTTTGGAACCCAACAAGGTTCACGGCACTGTTTGATATGAATGAAACCATTATCTCTGCTGAATCTGCTGTCATTGCAAGATCCGCTCTTTGACTTATCAACCGTCTAAATGAGAGATACTCACAGACTGAATCCCCTTCTTTACCCCCCAATTTCATTTTAATTTTCGTCGTGTCTACATGTACATAATCGCAGCCACATCAGCGTGAAGGATGTCTGAGGAAAATTAGCTTCATGTAGAACGACTGGTGCTCATTTAGTCAGTGGCGTGACTGATAAAAAATATTCTCTTCTTTCGTGGTGTGCTCTTCTGCTTCCACTGCTTATTACAGCAGCTGAAATTCAAATGGCGTTTAGTTGAGGGGACAGTTTACAATGACTTAGACTTCTGTCGGTTGAGGAGCGTCTCAGTCGGAAATATTTACAAATATGAAATTTTATAGTTGAATTTATTAGGAGGAAACAAATTAAATGGAAAACTGATCCCACTTTATACAAATGAAGCCGAATCTAATCAGGCAGAGAAACTATTTCAATTGAACACAAGAATTATTGCGGTTTAGCTGAAGACCCGTTTTCATTGTGTGATGCATTTCTAAGGCAACTTAAATTATTTCAGCTAATTTAGGGAGGACATTCTTTGTTAACCATATCAGTTGCTGTAAACAGTGAAATAAACCGCTTATTTAATATATTAATATATAAAGTGTGACCAAATATTTGTACTGATTAACTGAGTGAGTGTATTTCAGTAATCACTTCGTAATCGATGCTAATGCAGCCTGCGGGTTTCTCTCGTCACTGGATCTATCAGGCTATTATTTCATTGTATCAATGAGTAATTTGGTTCTGGAAAGTTTGGGAAATTCAGAGACACGGTCAGGCTCTGCTGAGCACACAGCGTTAAGGCTGTTTTTACCGTCGCTACATGAACCCACCAGCTTCTTTAGAAACTAGCTAGCAAGCTAAACTGTTAGCACAAATCTACCTGCTAACGAGCCACCTATTTACGTCATGCCACTGTTTATTGTGCAGTTTTTACTTTTCCTTTAGACAGAAAAATGTCTGCTCGAACACGTGAACTAGCATTAGCCATTAGGAGAGCGTGGGTGGCCCAGCATGCTAAATGGGTGTAGGAATCCAAAATGGCCACGTGTGGTTTTACACTAACATTTTGAGAAACTTTGGAGTGAAGTGGCTGGAAACTGGTTTTTCCTTGGTAGAGATGTCGGGATTACGGCCTGAAAACTCTTATTCTGAACTTTAAATTGCTTTAATTATTGCTTGAAATAAATTTGCTACATTTTGATTGAATACATTTTCAAGACATTTCTATATTTTACAAATTAACTTTACATCATTTACATTTCTTTACAGTATTTTGCAGTGCTTTTACTACTTTGCAACTATTTTCTGTTGAATGTTTTTGTATCGTAGCAGCTCCTGGTCAGAAACAGACGGCTGGAAGTTTTCTAAAGCTGTAGAGAAATCCTCCACAGACAGAAGGACAGGAGAGTCCTCCGAGTCCAGACCTGAGAGACAGAGAAGATGGCATAAATAGAAAAGCTGAAATAAACCTCCACCGCACTGCGTAACGGTTAGATTTTACACATTTAGTCAATTCAATAGGTTTCGTTCTGTTAATTTCAGTTTAATAAACCATTTTTGTTTCTGGCAATAACGACCAACACTAATTATGATTCGTTATTTTAACAATCTGTGTGAAAAATTGTCAGAAAACTGTGTAAAACTTCTACAAATGTTTTTGCTCAAAAGGCCAAAACCCAGAAACTAATTTTCCTTTAACATCCAGAGTGAAGCCGATGTTTGTAATGAATGAACCAAAGAAAATATATTGTGTTCATTTTATTCACCACGTCCTAATGATTGTTCTTGTTCATACAAGAATTGCACTTTTTTTGTTTTGAACCGTTTTACACCTTTAGTTTTACGTCAGAGTTAAAAAGGTTCATGTTGGGTTTTTTTTTAGGAATTTAGGACATTTCTGACTTTAAATGAGGTGAAGGACGTTTGAATTGAACACACAGAAGGTCTGTTGTCTGGTTGCAGATAGACTAACATGATTTACTTTGATGTGCACTGAGCTGCGTGTAAGTTGCTGATTTCTGTAAATAAATGTATGTATGCTGCATTTGCACATTTGTGGTTTGGTGGATTTTGACAAAGTAAAGTGATGTAAAGACTCTGAAACAGATTCTGTGAGTAATTTGATTTAATAAAACACGAGTCGCATCAACGGGAGTAATTATGAGATGCGAAGTCTTCACGTGGAGCGTTGTTTAACTGAATGTTTCTTACCGGCATCGATGAGGCGGATCTTCTTCTTGATAGCGGACGTCATGGCGTCCGAACAGAGCGCGTACAGGTCGGCGCCGGTCATGTGAGCAGGACAGCGATCGACCACCTCCTGCAGGTTCACTGCAGCTTCCAACTGGAACCTGGAGTCAGGGAAGAATTATAAAGGGCTTCACATGTTCTGGAGAAAGGATTAGAGCAGACTAGCAGAGCATCTGCTAAGCTAACGTTAGCGTGCAGGTTCAGTGTCTTACTTTCTGAGGACGGCCTGGAGAACCTGCAGCTGGGAGACTCGGTCCTCGTTGATCCCAACATACACTAGTTTGTCAAACCTGTAAGACACACCCGGAGTGTTTCTAGTGTCGCACTCAAGGATCTGTGGTGTTAATGAGGCACATTTACGAGGATTCTGGGCCTTCAAAGATCAGCAGTCGCAGCGTGAGAATCAACAGGGTGGAAATATTCTTTCTGGTGAGGTAAGTGTGTGTGTGTGTGACCTCTGACCTGCCGGGCCTCAGCAGTGACTGGTCCAGCAGGTCTGGACGGTTCGTGGCTCCGATCACAAAGACTCCAGCAGACGAGTGCAGAGCATCGAGCTCGGCCAGCAGCTGGGACACGACCCTGTCCAGAGACGGTCAATAAAACACGCAGGCAGAGGCTCGACGGAGGAAGAAGCCACAGACGGGTAACACTCACCTGTCCATCACCCCTCCAGAGTCTCCACTGCGCCCCCTGCTGGGAGCCAGAGAGTCCAACTCGTCAAAGAAGACGACACACGGAGCTGCTGAGCGCGCTCTGCAGAACACTGCGCACAGCCGGAACACACGTCGTTAAATGTGACCGAGCTGTTATGACCAAAAACACATCACACGTCACCTTAACGGTGGATTCTCTACGTGATACCAACCGTCCCTGATGTTCTCCTCGCTCTGACCCACGTACATGTTGATCAGCTCTGGACCCTTAACGCTGCAACAACAAGGCACCAGTGTCAGAATATTATTGAAGCTGAAATCAGATGAAAACATCCTAAGTTCAGTTTGGAACATGGATCTGAGGAAGACGAAGGTGTTGCCACCTGAGGAAGGTCATGCAGCACTCCGTGGCCACAGCTTTAGCCAGCAGGGTTTTTCCCGTACCCGGTGGTCCGTACAGCAGGACTCCAGTCCGGTTCAGACCCAGAGACAGGAGCTGCGGATGCTGCAGAGGAAGCTGGACCGTGTCCAGGATGTCTTTCTTCACCTGCTGCAGACCTCCAACATCCTCCCAGCGCACATTAGGGATCTGTTCACATGGAGATGTTGAGGTGACAATACGATGACAGACATAATGAAATCTTACCGCCTCATCATGTCGTCGATGATCTGAAACATCCAGCAGACGCAGGGCGAGTGTCGTCACCTTGGGGGCTCCGATGGCCTTAGACTGGGCGTCCTGCAGGGTCTCCAGAGCGGAGGTGAAGTCCTGGTTCATGAGGATCACGCCACTGGAGCACAGATCCTCCTCGTGCCGATCGCCACTGCACAAACAACGAGGAAATTATTTCTCACGTACTGCTCGTACGTGCGAGGACTCTTCCTGGATCAGGAGAAGTCGTCTTAATGCTACAGTGTTAGAATCTGTCCAAACGTGACCTTGAGCTGAACACATGAGGTCTCACCAGGTCTGGACCAGCCTCCTGCAGGCTGTTCTTCCAGCTTCAACCAGCAGAGCCGCCAGATCCCCCAACACAAAGCCCTGAGGAAGAGGAGGAGACGTATAAGTTCACGGGTCTGAATCCGGACCCGTTCCTTTTCTGACTGCTGCTCTCGTACCGCTGTGAGTCTGGCGAGTCTCTCCAGGTTGACGTCCGTTCCCAGGTGTAGCTCTCGGCTCAGGCCGACCAGCATGGTGCGGCGCTGCTCCTCGGTGGGAATCTCTAACACCACCTGGTGGACAAATGCTGCCATGACACCAGCAGACAGCTCCCGAGGTCTGCAGACTGTTGCCACCACCACCACACTGCAACACGCACACATACAATCACAAGATTCTCCACCTGGAACCACACCAGTGTTACTGGGGTGCATCAGCATGAGACGCAGCTCTTCACCTGGAGGGGGCGCTGTGCAGCAGCTGGCAGAGCGCCACCTGGACCCTGCCGTCCTCCTCGGACGTCCCTTTGTGTCTGAGCAGCAGCTGCAGGTTCCTGAGCAGCAGGACGCAGGGCCGCAGGGCGTCGGCCCGCTGAAACACCGACGTCAACTTCGCCTCGGAGGCTGCGGGGCTGTCGGCGCACATGCTCACACAGTCCACCTGGACACGGGTAACAACGGGACATGAGACACGCCTGCGTGTACCCGCTGAGAACAGGAAGTGTCTGAGCGCTGTACCTTCAGCAGGTGGAGGTTCAGTCTGCGACTCGCCGCGCTGACCGCCGCCATCTTACCACTCCCTGCAGGTCCGTGAAGGAGGATGGTGCAACCGCACAACGAGCTGCTACAACCAGACAACGCTGACATCACACGTCCCAACACTCAGTTACAGATCACTGCAGGCCACTTACCTGTGGTGCAGGTGCGGCAGGACGATGCTGCTGATGAGGTCGACGGTCCTCTTGAGGCCTGGAGGAAACAGACTGCACCACACTCCGTCCACGGAGCAGCAGGGGACGGGGCTGTTGGTGGACGCGCCCTGAGGAGACAGAGACAGCGAGTCAGCTGAGCGCCGTGCTCAGCGGCAGAACAAACTGTGAGAACAGAGATAATTCTGTCACCATGTAGAGTGAGGTGTGCAGCGTGTCGGCCAGCTGGGCTCCGGCTCCTCCTCCTCCTCCTCCTCCTCCTCCCTCTGCAGACGGACACACTTTCTGCACTTTGAAGAAGAGCACGGGACTCCTGACAGAGGTCAAAGGTCACAGACTCATCACTGAGCTCAGAGTGGTTTTGTATGTGTTTCTTTGTGTTACTTCCTGTTTTTACCGGTGAATCCGCTCAGAGTTGTCCTCCACCAGGTCGGGGTGGAGTCCAGTTGGGACTGACAGAACGTCTCCCTGTGAAACCAGCCTGCACAGACAGAGGACGAAATGTTCAGACCGGGGTAATGCACGGGTACGAGCAGCGGGCGGGACCGTTGAGCTGACCTGGGAGCGCTGAAGTGCTCAGACAGCAGACTGTCGTAGCAGCAGAGGCTGCCGGACAGCGGGGAGGCGACCGGCTGGATGTGCAGCTCACAAGCGAACGGTGGAGACGCCGAGCGACAGAAACTGTCAGAGCGGCCGTCGGGCTCCGGGGACGACGGCCTCCACCTCTGAGACAGAATCTCACATGAGTGCTGGTTTACTGAGCTGAAGTAGAAATATAATGAGACTCTGAACCGTGAATCACCTTCATCCTCAGCGTGCAGCCGTTCTCAGGGACGACGTCTCCCTCCGTCAGGTTGAACCACAGGGTCGCTGATATGAACCCAACTTCACCGTGGATCTGCAGGTCTGGACTCGCACCTAAATCCACCACCACCACGGAGGCCAGCCGCTCTTTGCAGACTCCCCGGGCATCGGGTCTGGAGGATCCGCTGGGCCGCGACAGCCTCAGCCACTCCTGGTTAAACAGCCCCTGCCGCAGAAGCAGCTGTTTGCTCACGAACACACAGTTGTCCACGTCCACAGCGGCTCCCTGCTGACCTCTGAACCCGAGCCACCGCTGGGCGTCGACCACCCGGACGTCCACCCTGCACTCCAGAGCCCGCAGGACACCCGAGAAACCCGAGTCCAGCAGCTTCCTGTTGTCGAGGAGAGACCGCCCCCCCCCCAGGCCGTCAGCATAATGAGCGAAGTCTGACACGCACAGTCTGAGCGGTCTGCAGGGCGGGGGGGCAGCAGGGGGGTCCACGGAGTCCCAGCAGTCAGTCAGAACCAGAGAGGTGTCTGCGGTGATCCTGCCCTGTGTCACGGGACTGCACTCCAGCACCAGCAGCTCCAGCAGCCGCTGCTGCACCTGAGCACAGAACACGGTCCAAACAACGAGTTGACAATGATACAAACACACAACATCTGTTTCTGTGAGTCACGAGCTTTCCAGCTGTTTTTCTCCTGGTAATACTTTAGTACTTTATAATAAAAACACACACGTGATATCTGAACGCAGTACATGCAGGCTTCTCCTGACGCTCCACCGGTTCCGGTCCGGTCTGGTTCTCACCTGTGCAGGCTCCGCCCCCAGCAGCAGGTGTCGGGGCAGCAGCAGGGGGTCTCCCTGCCGAGCCAGCAGCCACTGTCCCGGACGGCAGAGGTCCAGCAGCCCGCCGGTGAAGTGCTCGGATCCGGCCCAGCGGAGACTCTGCCTGCTGCGGGCGCCGATCACCACCCGGTCCAGCCGGACCGGCTCCAGCGCGCGGACGGTCCCGGTGCAGCCGTGCAGCTGGAAGCCGTGGTGCCGCAGGAAGAAGCGGCTGGCGAACAGCCGGACCCGGCCCCCGGAGCCCGCCGTCTCCTCCTCGGTGGTGGCGTGAAGGCGGAGTAAAATCCGCGGCTTGTCTGAGCCCTGACACCGGTGCGGCGTGAACAGCGCGGTGGGCGGGTCCGTGTCAGTCTGAAAAACCGAACCCAGGTGAGATTCCTGAATCAAAACATCCAGGAGACTCAGGTGAGGAGGAAAAGCCTCCAGGCAGCACAGCTCCACCTGCGCCGCCATCTTCCTTCTTCTTCACTGCCGCAGTTGTTCTGCAGTTTCCGGCGCGTCAGTACCACCCAGCGGACGACAGGGGAACTACAAGCAGAGTTTAGCCTGTATCTAAGAGCAGGTCAAATGAAGCTTCTTTAACACAGCAGGGGAAATTCCAGACGCTGAGCAAAAATATCTACACAATTAACAAAACTAAAACTACTTGAATGTAGTTTAGACAGAAATACGAAGCCTATACACTTACAGCTACACACTTACTGTGTATTATGTGTGTAACACTTGGCAGACGCTTTTATCCGAAGAGACTTACAGGCTCAGGGACACACCTGGTAGGGGATGGACTAAAGCCATTGAGTTACCAGGTTTCCTCCGTAATGGGTGTATGTGTACGAACTACTGACCTAGATATTAAATTATTACTCGGAAACAGAAAGAAAATGACAAGACAATTTTCCATATGACCAAGATTTTACTTCACAGCTCAGTGCCCATCACCCCTGTACAAACACAGACTGGGCTTCAAAAACCAACAGATCAATGCACTGTCCGCAGAATCTAAGCAGGTATACAGTAGCTTCCTCTCATGGTTAACCCTGTTTTTCTCATGCGTAAAAAACAGGCATAGTGCCAACATATTGGAATAGAAGGTTAAAGACTTTACACTTTGCTTGGCAAGATAAAAAATAAAGATGTCTTTATGGGAAATGATTCTATTATATACAATTCAGAGCATAAACAAAATAAAAACACCCAAAAAATAGAATGATTAAAGCATGCCCATTGTCACACCATGAGGAGGAGGCGAGCAGCCGAGTGAATTATTTTGTGTTCACATCCAACTCTTCTGTTTATCCAGGACCATATGGAGAACAGGATATACATCTCTTATCATATTATTGTAGTCCAGGCATTTAAACCAGTCCAATTTTACTTTCAGCCAATAGTAAGGGGAAAGCTATATCAAATAATTTAAAGGTACAGTTTTCATACAGTACTTGTTGTTTTCCCTTTACAGGTTCAATGAATTTGTGATATACTTCACCATGCACTGTGGACCAAGCAGGGTATTGTTGATAGGAGAGCAGTATAGCTGTGGACAAGCTGGGAGTATTGTGTAACGTGAGTCTCTGAAACTGGACTTAATGAAGACCATGATTCTTAGATCCAGAAACTAGTTACTGTATATCAGGGATCAACCAGGGAGCAGCAGACATATCCATAGCACCATGGCAGCAACGTTCTTATGTGACAGTCAGTCAGGATTACTGGAAGCCCATGTAGATAGTTCAGTAAGCTGTCCTTGGAAAAAATAAGAGATTCATTTACATTAAATGAATTGAAGGAGATCATTGTAACATCACAGCCTAATATGGAATCAGGTGAGAACATTTGAGGCGTAGCTTGTCTGAAGACTGATTATACACAAACATGTCTCAGCGATGAGTCTCTTTGTATTATCTAGCGGGCACCGCCTTCTCCCTGGCATTTGGTTTCCCCTTAGCTGCAGTGGCTGGTTTCTGCCTGATCCTGGCTGGTGTAGTACCAGAGGTTGCCTGGGCGGTGGCTTCCTGTGAGGCGCTGCGCCGCATGATTGTTTTAGTCCTGGGCGGTAGCATGGGGACAGTTGGGGCTCGAACTGAGAGGGGCTGCCTGGATGGACATACTCTCTGCGGAGAGGGGCTATCAGTCCTGCAGTGGGTGGAGCTAAGGCTGCGTCGGGTACCAAGCAAGACTCGCAGGGGCATTCGAGGACTTCCAGACGGTGCAGGGACAACAGTGGGATGAGAACAAGAAGAAGAGGATCTAGGTGATATAGGTTTGGATTTCCTTTGGATGCTTAGTCCAACTTTCTGATTCCTGAAAGAGAAGCAGGTACATTTAAGGTGTTGTGTCTTCAAGTTTAAGTTAAAAGAAAATGTGCACATTAAAAGAGACAGGATCATACCCGTGTATTGAGGTTGATGCTGCTTTGGTAGTGCTGGATTCTGGCAAGGAGAGAGGAGAAGCAGCAGCAGTAATCCCTCCTGAAGGCCTCTTTATGGGGGTGACAGGCCTGGGGATCTTGCTCCTGCAGTCCTTAGAACCTTGCTCTTCAGTTGGTTTGAGACGGGAACTCCTCCTAGACTCATCCGAGGTATGTGTGTCTTCCTCTGAGCCAGTGGTGGACAGAGTTTCAGAAGCCCTCCGACGCTCCTCGTCCCCAGAAGACAAAGATGAAGATGTCCCAGACAGCATCCTCCTTCTCATCCAGCGACCCTGCTGCTTCTGGACCAGCAGGCGGGCCAAATCTAACTGCTTGGCCCGCTGTTGAAGTCGAGCACGAGCCGAGAAAGACGAGGACTGTTCTGAGCCTGAGTCCTCTTCTGAGATGAGTACTGGGATTCGGCTTCGAATTCTGGGCTTGATGGTAGCTGATAGTTCTAATCCAGTTGTCAATAGCTTGGCAGTTTCCTCACTGGACAGTGCTTGTTTCAGAGATTGCTGTGACAGATCTTTATGTTCATGAACTGGTGACATGGCTTCTGGAACAGGCTCCAAAGACTGGCCCAGGACAGTTGATGGGCCGTTCTCAGTTTGAGGAAGTTTATCAACTGGTGCAGCTTGGTCTGGTAATACTGGAAAGTACTCTGTCATTGGTGCTGTCCCCTGCTCATGGGTTTCATCCCCTACAGCTAATTCCTTCATGATGGCAAAGACCTCCCTGTCAGCCTCTTTGGCTGAGTGACCATTAGAAGACATGACATTGAGGTGTGATGTCTCTGCAATATGGATGAATGTGCGCTCAACTTTGGTGAAGGGAGGTGATGCAGGAGCAATAGGAGTTGAAGGCCTTAGGTCTGACCTCAGAGCAGGTGACAAACGGCCAGTCTCAGAGGGTTCAGGCAGGATCGCCTCTCCAACCGGGAGACGGTCATTACGTGAAGTGAGAGCCGACGGTGTGGCCAATTCACCCTCTAGAGCGTGATCTCCACCAGAGGGAGATTTGCGAGTGTCTCCAGGTGAGAAGAGAACAAGTGTTTTGGATGCATCTTCCAGATCAGGGTCTGCATCAGCAGCTGAGGCATGCTCCCTTTGGCCCCTATGGTCCTCAGCCATGAGAGTTGAAGGTGCAGCATCTTGGCTACGTTCAGTGCTTTTCTGACTAGCCTCACTGTTGGACTCACTCTTTGTGACATCGTCTTCCTTTGGCCCTGGAGGTTCAACAACGTCCTCGTCAGGTGTTGCAAAGCTCCGTCGTGGAGGCAACGTTCCAGTCAGCATGACGGTGAGGAAGTCAGCCCTCTTGGCCTGAAGTTGTGGAAGGATGTGGAAATGCTCTTTCTCGTCACTCTGGCCTTTTGTCCGATAGTCAGGAGAGGGTGGTGATGGAGTGCTCTGTTCCATGGGTGACAAGACCTGCAAACAATGAAATAACACATCTTTACTACACATGAATCATCTCAAAACTGAACAGCAAAGACATTTAACATGGTTAGAATATGTATCAGCTTTAACTCTAATTATGATAATATAAGGGCTTTGCTTCTGGTCTTTGGTAACTCTGCAGGACAGTACAGAATGTATTTAGACAATAAACAAAATGCAGAAAACTACAGGTAATGTAAAAATGACAGACAATAAATGATAGATAATACACTGTAGCAATGATATAAAGGAAACAAACTGTAGGAAGATCCATGTCTTACAGACTATACAGCACTGACTAACTAGTGTGACCACATCTTTAAATGGGAAAATTAAAATGAAAAATAACATGGTGAAAAAACTGCAAGAAAATAACGGCAGTTACTTTGAGTTATCCTTTAAAACTTGATACTGAATATCTGTTGCCTACAGTCCTTTATGCAGCTCAGTTTAGATCATAAAGACATTGCTTATCCCTGGTTTGTCTGAGGAGGCCATAAATGTGAACAATGTTGACATTAACAATGAGCTGGGAAGAAATTATGGAACACTGTGGCATAACGTTGCATTACAGCGGAAAGGCTCATGAGCATCCGAAATCACAGATAGACAAGAGTTTGCCAGTAGGCTTCACTTTCTGTTTCCTTCACTGCATTTTAAGAAATTGCAGGAACCAAAATATTTGCCCCCAAAACCTTTTTAATGTCATTTTGGTTGTACACAAGCTTTTCAAGATTGTCTAGATTACATACATTAATATAAAAGGCACAAAAATGCATTGCAGAGTTTATCCTTAGACAGCACGCAGTCTGATATCAGGTGATTTTCAAGTGTTTCCCTTCATAAAGATTTGACATACAGCCTGTACATTCATACTAAACCCCGCTAATTATCATGCTATAAAGAGACTGCAACCCTACTTACTTTCTACATTTCTGTATATATGTACACAGTTATCATCAGGATTTACAAAAAGTTTAAAATACATGCTTTACCTGTAAATTATACAAGCAGTACTGTACAATCATATAGTGATAGAAAAAAAAACGCTTATACACGTAAAAGACACTCACGGATCATCACACTGAACTAACATTGAACTCTTCGATCATCTTCACCTCGACAACTCGGCTATTATTGCAAAGAACATCCAAACATTTTATGAAATCTCTTGTTATTTGTTGTCTCCAGAGTCACACTGGAACTGTGCCCTTAACTGTTCTAGACACAAATACTACTGACATAGTTTGGCACATGGAGTGGAAGCAGGGTGAAACTGTTAGCATGGACTAGCTAAATGACAAGAGAAAACAAAACCTACTTTTCATCTTTTAAATAGTCTATATTTAACAATGTATAATAAAATATGAGTAACCAGTAAAAAAAGTAAAAAAGATGAAGAAAAGAATAAAGCGTAGCATAGAAGAGCCACAGGTTAAAATACCGGCCAAGCTAAATTAAAACTGACATTTAGATACAATAAATTTTACAGTTTTACAGTAACAACTGCCAAACTGCCTGAATCTCTTGTCGTTCATTGAATGGGTTTAGAAACAGAAATGTAAAAATAAAACATTGTGACATTAGCAGCAGATAGCATTCCAGCTAATACTTAGCGTTAGCATCATCTAAACATAGCCTAGCTTACTACAGTTTGGACAGATATGTGTAAAGAATAGTGAGCTACTAGTTTCACTCTGCTTCCAGTCTTTGTGCTAAATGATGCTAAACTGAACACACCCATGTTCTTTAGGACAAATGACTAAATAACTAAAAAAAGATTTCGTAAATTGCCTGAACATTGCTTTCAGAATCAGCTATTAGTGACACAGGGATCGATGTGTGGCCTGACGAGATCCACACTCGTCTGATTCACAAACTGGACAATGTGTCTGAATAAAACTAACATGGAGACGTGTTCACCTCTAAAGTACCTTATCTGTACATTATCACCCTGTTAGTCCATACGCAGTATCAAATAAGCAATGAATGTGTATATGGGAGAAGCATAATACACTTTTTACAATTACAGTATATAAATCAGTGTGTGATTCATGAGGTATAAATGTTTCGTGTCAGACTGAACAACGTTTTTACACAGAGTTGAGGAAAGTCTAATGATGTAAAAAGTAGCCCAGTGTCAACAATTTACAGAAATACTGTACTTTGTAGGAATAACTTCACTACTTGCGGCTGTAGGTTTAATATTTTCCTGCTTAAATATTCTCAAACGTATACTGTACAATGTTAACTTGAGTAACATGACTAACAGAAGCTTGACTAACACCACACTCCAAACAAAAGATGGGCGCGTTCTGGCGAGAGGCAAACACAGAGTGCCACATTTTAGCAGGGCGGTAACATGTTCAATCCTTCTACCAAGAATAGTTTGATTGATCATACAAGCATTTGTTTACAGCACCATGTTGAGAAGAAGTTGAAGAACATTTAAGGACACATTTTGCTTGGAGTGTTGTGCACAAGGCTTATTTTTGGCCACGTTTCCTTCAGACCATTACAAACTAATACGTTTTCAATAGCAGCAGAAACTGCTTTACGACATTCTTTTAGAAGATTTGATCACACCAGTTTCATGCATTAGGACTTTCTCAACAAACATATAAAACTGTGGATGTAAGTGCTCACATTAACACCGCAGCGTGAAAGTGTGATTATGGATCCTGGAAATCCTGGAAACACATTATTAAAAACTCCAGCAGCCTCCTGTCATTTTCAGCTCTGATCCGTGAGTATCCCCGCTAGTAGTGTTGTGAATTATTTACAAAAATCACAGATGTTTTTCAGTCTGGTGTATATTCACTGTGTTTTAGTTGTAATTACAGTACAGTGCTGTTTTTCGTCGTTGTACAGTCAGAGGTGCGTGTTTTACAAACATGCAAAGAGTGGCGACAGTCGGTAAACAGTCTTTTGGTTCGACACACCGGCCTTAATGCGGCAGAGCGTCGTCTTGAACTCAGTGAGCAGAATAAGCACACGGAGAGCTCTCCGCTGCCCGTTTGAAACTGAATGTGGCACTGCGTTTGTGGCGACACAGGACAAAACATCGACATGTTTCACTGACAATCTTGTACGTTAGGTGAATCATTTTGCAGGCGTGCAAAATAAAGTTGACAGTTAGCAGCTAGTCCACTTCATACATTCTGTAAGTGGTTGTATCTTAACTCTGTGCTAAATATAAAACAGGCAGGATGCCCCGAACTCACCATGAAGCAGCATAAAATCGTACTCAGCTTGCTTCCTTATCAGCACTGACGGACATCCCCTGCTCAGGCTGAGCTTAATGTGAATGCTTCAAATACAAGCTTAATGAAGTAGCAAGTGGTGCATATTCAATTAATGTAGCCCTTAAACACACGAGAAAGCAACAGTTTGGCTTTCACTGCACAAAATGGCATCGCAGCTACCGGCTCACGTAGCTGGAGTCTGGAAGTGACCCCCAAAAGGTTTTGGAGCATCCAGGAGACGCAGCTTAGACACTGCCTCATTAGAACAACCTATTGGAGGCTTCCAACCAAAAACCCCTCATCTCTAAAGCCACAACATGTGCTCACGATAGTGATGGTAAACACCTCCTGGCTGGCACATACAACCACAGGTTGGTTCACAACAGTCATGGTTTTTCCAGCTTTTTATTTCTTTACTTTACTTTACTTTGCTTGCGGGAGCTAGCGGGATGGATTAGGAGTCAGACGGGGTTCGAACCCACAACCTTCCGCATTCCAGTCTGACGCTTAAACCATTGAGCTACCAGGCCACAAAATTTCATGACAATTTGACGTAATTTTGCTGTGAACGTGGTCGAATGAACCAATCAACATGTCACTTTAAAAGTGCACAGACACTTCGTAGACAGTGATGGTACTCACTGACATTTTCTCAAAGTGACGGGGCTGACCAACATGTTATTTCTTTTCAATGCTAGAACCAGTATCTTTAAACATCAAGAGCGAGCAGAAACACTCATCAAACAGCCTGGTTCAACATCGGACTCTTTTCTTCATTAGCATCAACAAACGCTGCCTCCTTTTATCTTTGCATGTGGGGGGGGGGGGCAGCTAGAAAGAAAAGAGCAAATTTCAAAGACAATCATCTATAGAGCAGAATCATTTTAACTTCTAGTAAAGGACGCAGCTAACAGTTCATTATCTGTAGAAAGCTAGTAAGTAAAATGCTGCCTATAATTTCCCAGCACCCCCACAGCTAAACATGTTCCGTCCTAATGATGACTAAATATCTAATAAACTGTTAAATTGATCAAATCTATTCCAGGTTAACTTTGAGATTATGAATCACGATAAAGATATGCATAAAATATGCACGTTAAAGTCTTCTCTGCCTCCCGTGTCTCTGATGCAAACAGAGCTCTTCTTCCCACAGCTTAGTCACTGAGTCTAAAACTGTCTTCTCTTCACATAAGTATTCTTATTCTTCTCCACATGGTAACGACCAACTAATACACAATCTCCAGCTTGTTTTCCACTGGTCAACACTCACCGAAACAGACCGGTTTTCTGTTTTTTCTGTTTTCTATTCGTCACATACATAGTTACACAGTGTACAACACGCAGCGCCAAGTGTCCTACTCAGGACACACCTGGACCTTCTGCATCCCAGCCTCATGCCTCAACCAACTAAGCCAGGCCGCTAAATTAATAAATACTTATTGATCCTCTTGGGGAAATTATTGTTTGGACAGCTACTAGACCTGTGTCTGCGCTACTACGGGTATCTGTGCCTCGTCCAAGGACACCTCGACATGTAGCTGTGTGGAGAAGACGACTGCTCCACCCACTGAGCGATCATGCCGCCCTGCGCCCTATGGATGCCTTTACATGACAACTGTTACCATCTGTGAAGTTATTCTGTCTCGTTGCTTGTAAAATGTAAAACGGATAAAGTTGTTATTTATAATGTGAAATTCCTCAGTCTCTTCTACAGGAGCCACTGCAGGACATTACCTGCAGGACATTTTTTTTTTTTTATATTTATATTTCCTTTCCGGTCCATAATTTCTGAAATACTACTTTAGCCTGATTTATTTCTTAGTCTGCCACTAATTTTAATAATATTAAATATTAAATAATTTATTATAATCCATCCGATCCATTTAAATAAGTATTGTTTCTTTTGCTATAACATCCCACATTTCCCTTATTGCATCTGTGTTTTGCCTCCACACGGCGAGACGCTCAGTCCAGCCCGATGCCCCCCGATCCCCCCTCTGTGGTTGACTATGTGATAAAGTGCAACAGTAAAGCTCAGCGGTCAGAAAATGGTGATGGAAGAGGAAGCACGATGGAAAAAAGGTGGTGATCCAAACACATCACGATTCTTTCAGTGCAGTCTCAGTCACTGCCATTTACACAACAGACAGACGACCAAAAGAGCAGAAGGCGACTCATCAAGTCAGGCTCCGAGGTTGGAACCTGAAACGCCAAGCGCCAGTCAACAACTCAGCACAAGCCCACAATCTGATGGACCTCAGCGTCACAGACATTCAGCAGGTTCGTTTCCGTATCTCTGCCAACAAAGAACCGACATATTTTACAGTTCTTAACAATGAGACAGGACTGACCCCGTCCTCTGGAAGACCTGGATTTTACCCAAACACAGCAACAACAGTTGGGAAAGATGCAGAACGACAAGATATCAAATCTCCACTGAAACACTTTGTAACGTTTCTCAACTGGTTATTCTGAGGTTATGAATTCATGGTCTCATTATCTTGGTAATGTAAAAGTGCATCTATTAGTACATTGGTATGTTGCCCTCCTCCTATTTCCTGTCAGCTTCACCCTTTCTGTCATCAGGTTCATATTAAATGGACAGAACAGGAAGTAAAGAAGCCCGTTAAATAAATGCAGAAATGAGCATGTAGAAAGTAGACGTACCAGCGAGGATCAAAGTGGTGGACGACAGACGTAAGATGATGTGAAAATAAAATTAGAATCTCCAGCTAAACACCAAATACAACACACGATAAACCGACACCAGAACAAAAATGTTCTGTTCTGTCCCAGCAGTGGCCCGTAAAACAGTGTGATCCTCTGCTCCTAAATGCATGGACGTGTGGGACTTTAACCTGTGTGCGGGCACAGGTTGCGCTGCACATTCCTGCCTTACTGTGGCCCTTAACTGCAAAATACGTTTTTCATAAAGTAAAAAAAAACATGTAAATGTTCCAGGTAATAAACCAGAAATGACAGCAACCAAAAAGACCAGTTTCTGCTTAGATTCCTTATATGTTATTTGGAAGGTTAGTTTTTTAGTCGTTATCCTTTTTTAGGCTAAATGCTGTGCACGCTACACTTAAAACTGTGACGTCCTTTATTTTATGTTGTATTTTCACAGGTAACTTATTTAAATGCAGTGGGCTTAATTTTTTTTGTAACTTTTATTTTTGGTTAAAAATTTGCACCTTTGGGCCACCATACTTCTACTGTTCATCGTCAGGGCGGTGATTAAGGATCAGTTATCACACATAATGAGCAAACTCAAACTTCTCTCTTCAGAAATAACATTTAATGAATGTAGAATCTCAGTGGGATGCTTGGACGCGCTGTGAAGCAGTGCCGGCGTATTGCTCGGTGGACGCGATGATCGATGTCTGGGTGCAAAAACGATTGCTGGGACGACCTGCATTCCTCAACGATCGCTCCTTCATCCGTAAAGCTTAACAGTCTGTTAGCAGCCCCGCTCGGTCTCCTCTTCTTCACAGAAACAAGAAGGGAATATTCACTTTCCCATGATCTCCAGCAGTTTGCCAGGTATGTGGTGTGTGCAACGTTCGGTTTGCAGAGAGGCTTTTTCTCTGAGTTTATTGCATGGAAACTTCCCCCTTCAGTATTTTTCCTTCGTTCCTCCGAAAGCTATGTGAGTGTGAATGCGTCTGTATGCCACTAATATGGCTTTTCATATTTAACTAATATAATGTGTTTTTCATCAGTTCACATGTCTGTTTCATTTATGTGTGTATGTATACGTCGTATGCAGATTCAGCCTGATGGAAGCCAATCCCTCACAAAAAAAGAGTGCGTCTTTTACTTAAAAAGCGACACTGGACTCTTTGTGACGTACTTTTCTAACCATTTAACATTTTATTGAGGATGTATTTAATCGATACTATGGATTTACAGATTATCGTTGCCCTCAGTTACGTGTCTGTAAGAAGTGGGGGGGTGAGGGAGCCAAATACTGCCCCATGGTGCAAAAATGGTTTGACCAACCCTGCATACGTGTGCTTGTGTATATGTATCGTATACTGTGTGTGTTCTGAGTCCGTCTCTCCGTCCTCTCAGCTGCTGTTCTTATTCATGAGCTTGGCTAACATCTGCTGCAGCTGTGTCCTCGATGCATTCAGGACCGAGTGTCTGCTCCGAGGGCTGCCGGGCATCGGCAGCGTGCCAGCGTGCCGACGTCGGGCCGAGGCGGTGGCGGCGGTGACGTGAGCGGGGCTGCTCTCGGCCGAGCGGCTCCTTTGGATGAAGTTGCCTCCTCCATGCGGATACTGCTCCGTCTCCAAGGTGGAGGAGGAGAAGACGTAGGAGGCCAGCCTCCTCAACTGATTGGGCCGTGGTTGGTGCCTTTCCTCCTCCAACTGCAAACAGACCAATCAGAAAGAGGGAGGGGGCGAGGTTAACAAGCAGAAAGAAACTTTTTTGTAGAAATAAAAGCTATGTTTTCCTACAGCTATGTCCCAACACTCTGCGTTGACTTTCTGCCCTCGTCTCCTACCCCTCCCTGACCAGACGTTAGACAGGAGAGAGCTGATTGATGTTCTCACATGTCTAAAGTCTTCAGGTGACTGGCCAAAGGCAGCGAGGAGAGGAGCCCTGGGGGAGAAGTTGAGGGAGTGTTGGTGCAAATCTGGCACGCTGTCAATAGTTATAGCTATCAGATAATATTTAGAGGCTATGAAAAGCTTAGCTGTGTGAGTGATTGGTCAGACTAGCAGTAAATACAAATATTTTACCCCACAAAGAAGCACTTGAAAAGGACACAAAGTCACCAGCACAGGCACTGCACATACTGTATCTCTAGTCTACGACAGTCTGAGCTTGGACAACAGACAGTTTGAGCTTTTGATTTCTGAAGAAAGAAAATTACCACTGGAGATGCAAAAAGAAACAGGGAACACAAAAGAGAGATGAAGTCATCAAGCACACAAAACACAGACACACTACGGAAGAAAAAAGGGAGGAAGTATGTCTGATAGAAGGAAAAAGAAGAGGAGGAACAGAAACTGAGTGAGAGAACAGAGGTAAAACTATTCCTAAACTGTGCTTACCCCGAAACATCACTTTATTTCTTCCGTGTTGTCCCAATGGCACCCTCGCTCTTTTCTCTGTCTCCTCAGGTGAGTCAAACTTGACATACTGTGTACTTTTAAAGCGATAGGTTGGGGGCAAAGGCATCAGTTGTTATGTGGAGGGGGTGGAAAAGAATCGTAGAGGAGTAAAAAAGAGAATGGCAGTCCTTGATGGCTGGCGGTGCAGAGCTCTGAGTCTAGCGGTGACAATCGGTACGAAGATCAAATAAAATCGAAGCAGAGCTTTTCTAAAATGTCACTAAAAACGGGTTTGTGCACACGTTTTGGCGCTTAACCGATAAGATGTTGCACTGCGGATGAAGTGAAGGATCAGCGATGATGGAATAACATCCAACCTATAAACAGCAGCTACCAAGTATGGAGGACCAAACCTGACTTTAGTGAATAAATAATGTGAGTGCGACAAAGAAACCGAATGGTCACAAAAACATTTAACTTAAATAAATAGGATAAATGGAGAGAGAACATAAAGAAATAAAGAAAAGAATCACCACACCCATGAGGAAAACCCTGCTGAAGGAAAATGAAAACATCCCAAGGTGAAAATAAAATGTAAAATAAATGTGGAATTCAACGATTACACATTTATTCAACATAAGACCCACTGTATATATTCAGACTCCCCAGAGGATAGTTATGTTTGCTCTAGCGCCACCAGGAGGAACCAAATGACAGAATATCTGTGAGAGATTATTATTACTCAACCACACAGATAAAAAAAAACTCAGTAGATAATGGTATGAAATATCTTAATCCCCAGAGGAGGAACCAGCACCTTCCTTGGATAACAAATGTACGGCAGCCTCTCGTGGTGGAATCAGACAATTTAGTGAGAGTTTTTTAATATTCATACAGGTTTGGTCGTGCATAGTAAAGTAATCTACTTTTTTTAATTATTGATGTTCACCTGTTTCCTATGTGGAGGATGAAGCAGCAACAAATGTTTTGTTTTTTTTACTTTTCCTGCTGCAGTACAAACATGAGGACTTTAATAAAGGTTTAAGATCAATGGCCTTTATTTATTTGACAGTTTAATGGCTGTCACAGTTTTTTCTTACGTAACCGTCAAAATGTTCTTTGTAAGTTTAAGCTGTAAGTTTTACACTGTTTTCATATAAGTTAAGACATTTTGCATTTTTGACTGACCCAACAAACAAAAAATTTTAACCTTCCAAACAACAGGAGTTGAGTTTTAAAGATTGTTGTGCCTTCTGACACAGACACTCTTCCTACATTATATTCTTTAAATAATTAGAATCAGTTGAAGGATAAAAGCCACCCCCTCTAATTAAAACCTTTTGGCTGTTGGAGTTAAAAGATTATTTATAAAGTCACTGTAACTCGACTCATTCACATAAAATGCAGACAAATGCGAACAAACTAAATGCTGTGTATTTTGCTAGTGGATTAAACAAATTTATGGCCACTTTGCAACAATCTAAAAATCACAACACGTAACCCCAAAAGCAAACTGATTCCGAATCTGACTGACAGAGCAGGAATCAAGCTGAACCAACATCTCCGAATCAGTGAAAACCGACTTTTTACGGAGGCATCGCCACAATCCATTCAATTGTGTGTTGAAATACAAACTCACCCCGTGGCCGGTAAATATTTTTCTGTGCTGTGATGGAAAAATAGGACCCTGATACACACTGTGGTGCGACAGTCCTGCGTGCCGGGTCGTTATGGAGGGTTTGTCCAACTTCTCTACATGACTTCTGTTGTTTTCAACACACATAACACTAAATATTTCCTCCTCGGGATTTGGCCAGAACCTACAAATCATTTATTTGATACGAGGAGATTTTATTCACAAATCCCACACAGAGCACCAAAATATTCTCCCTAAACAAATACGTCTATATTAGAAGATTTTGATTGAGTGCTAGTGTTTTTAAAATGCTCACTTTCAGTGCACGTGGCAGCTGCGTCATGGTTATAAAAGCACTGTGGTTAGCGCTGATTAGAGTTAAGAACAGTCAGGGTTAAGGAAACATACACTTCAGATCTATGACAGGTCACTAATCCCAGTGTCCTGTCAGATCCAGAGGATCCAGACTTAATGTTGGTACTGAACGTAGAGCATGAGGTGAAGACATTAAACCCTGAGCTGGTTTTTAACCTGGTTTCTTTACATAAATGTCCATCGTCCACCATTGTGACTCAGTCACAGAAACCTGTGTGTGGGTGTGTGTTTAGAAGCGTGTGGTCACACAGTGTCAGTTTGACTCTTAACATGAGAAAACACAGAGGATGAAAACATCTTCAACATCCTGACATAGAAACATCATGGCTGTAGGCTGAATCATACAAGACATGTTCTACAGCTGTAGCTGGTCCCATTCATTCCTTCGGAATAAAACGATGGTCCAAAGCAAAAGTCATGGGAAAACCAAACACATGGGAAAGATTTCAACTCTGCTCCAATGACCGAAAGAGACGACAGCACCAGTCACACAGCTGGTTGGTCTTTATCAGTCCCAGGCAGTCGTAGAGGAATCAGAGCTGTCACAGTCTAAACGAAGCTGAAGGCCACGTCTACCCAACACGCTCCGTGCCTGGTCACTTCGATCTGTTTTCTCCTGTAGTTCATTAGTCAGACCGCATCAGCCCAACGTGTCGCCAGCTGAAACGTGAGCTCAAGCTTTCTTAGCCCTCTTTAGCTTAATGGTTCAGTGTCTCAGGGAAACCTTCCAACCAAAGACTGGACCAAAGTAAAAGGGGTTTCTTTCCTCAGAATATTCTCAGACATATGTTAAAAATGTTTTCTTTGTGGAATAATGACCAATAGTATGTTCTCACATTTTACACTATCAGTACCCACAGGTCCCCGATCCCGCTGAACGCTATCACTGAATGTTATCTCTGAATGCTATCTCTGAATGATATCTCTGAACGCTACCTCTGAATGCTATCTCTGAATGTTATCTCTGAATGTTATCTCTGAATGCTATCTCTGAATGCTATCTCTGAATGCTATCTCTGAACGCTATCAGTAAATGCTATCACTGAATGCTATCACTGAATGCTATCTCTGAATGATATCTCTGAACGCTACCTCTGAATGCTATCTCTGAATGCTATCTCTGAATGCTATCTCTGAATGCTATCTCTGAATGCTATCTCTGAACGCTATCAGTAAATGCTATCACTGAATGCTATC
>JAUMHF010000001.1:865258-886532 GCA_032359275.1 Microctenopoma steveboyesi
TATCTCTGAACGCTATCAGTAAATGCTATCACTGAATGCTATCTCTGAATGCTATCTCTGAATGCTATCTCTGAATGCTATCTCTGAATGCTATCACTAAATGCTATCTCTGAATGATATCGCTGAATGCTATCTCTGAATGCTATCTCTGAACGCTATCAGTAAATGCTATCACTGAATGCTATCTCTGAATGCTATCTCTGAATGCTATCTCTGAATGATATCACTGAATGCTATCTCTGAATGCTATCTCTGAATGCTATCTCTGAATGCTATCTCTGAATGCTATCTCTGAATGATATCGCTGAATGCTATCTCTGAATGCTATCGCTGAATGCTATCACTGAATGCTAACAACATTAGAAACCCTCTTTCTATACTTAGTGACGTACTAACTGACTGCTGCTCATCGTTTCATTTACAGAGTCTGTACAGGTTTTCAAGCTAACCAGCGTAACCAGAGTTCCTCTGAAGACTATGTCATCCAGGCAGATGAGATTTAGCTGCTGTTAGCAGAATGAAATGACTGCATGTGACAGACTGAGCTGCAGGACGGTGCTGTCGTGAAGCTCCAGACTCCTGCAGGAGCCCTGACGCATTTAACCCTGTGAGACTTTGAAAGGACAATCCCAAGAATAAGAAGCTCACTGGTTCTAACTGGACTGGCTTCACCAGGAGAAATTTCATCAATTTTTCTGATTTGAACTGAACTAATTTTTTTTAATTGATGTAAATCAAATTAGCAAAACCTCCAGTCGTGCTGGATTTGTCCTTTAAACTGCACGTTGACCCACAGATAGATGAGGGGGGGGGCAGCTGCTGCACAGCTTTTCACTTGGTGTAATAATGTAATGGTGTAGTAATAATCTGTACAGCAGCTGCCCCCCCCTCACTCATTTGTCCGCCAACAGCCCATCAGAGAGCAGAACCCTTCTCTAACTGGCTCGCTGAGTCTCTTACCGGTCTTTGGGGTCCAGTGGGCTCTGATTCTCTCCGACGGGGGCGTCCTGATGGCAGCGAGTGACAGGGTGACTGAGCGGGGCTCCCTCCACTTCTCCTTGATGCCTCCTCCTCGGTCAGTGTTAGCATTCCTCGGCTGCCCTCCCTGTTGTGGGTTTTTGGACGAACCACCAGCTCACCTGCAGTTACAACAGATGCATGTTGGGAAGTTTAATGTCTAACCCCTAACCCTAACCCATAAAAGATGTAGATCTGGGGTCATTTGTTAATCAACAAAAAGCCCTTCGGGGCAGTCTTGAACTTCAATGACACAGACCTGACGTAGAACCATTTCATTAAATGCACCCATGGTAGAAGGCAATGAATGTGAACCTACCTGCAGCCCTGAGCCTCCTCCTCTCTTCCTGCTCCTCCAGGGGGCGGAGTTCCTCAGGCTCCTCGTCAGTTGTTCCCGACGTTGTTGGCTGGAAGTCTCGTAGCTCTGTCTCTTTGTCAATGATCACCCACTCTTTGCTGTCAAAGTCCTCCTCTTCAGCCAGAGGGACAGAGCGGATGAAAGCATTGCTGTGTGCCTCCTGGTCCACCGACGCCACCGACACCTCCTGACGGCCACTGACCTGACGGTCTCCGCGACACCCAGGATCTACAGACAGCATCTGAGCTGGCTGGGAGGAGTAGACGTGACGAGAGGGAGAGCCAAGGATGTCTATTCTGGACCTGGTCCACACAAGGAACAGAACGTTAGATTCAATCGTTTTGTCAAATGACGTCTCAAATGAATGAGTGCTGTTGGTATGTAGGGCGGGGGGGCCTGTCACGTCTAAAGCTGCTGAATGTCATCTCCTATGTGCATCATGTCTGTAAACCTCCTCCAGCCTTATGGTAGTGAAACATCACCTCTGTCCGTAGGCTTCAGCCCGGCCCTCAGCAGCAGACAGGCGGTCAGATTCTGGGCTGTTGACCCGGCGATAGCGTAAAGACCGACCCTGACCCGTCGGTGACTCTGGTGCTACACCTCGGACAGGCGACACAGGACATGCCCCCCGACCTGCCTCCTCCTCCTGAGCCCCCTGAGGAAGAGATTATGTTTGAAGACTTTGCACTGAAATGCATCTGAACTGAGATTAAAAGATTTTCTTCTATTTTTATTATCACATCTCCAATAAACAAGTTAATAGGAAATATAAAAAGCTGCACACAACAAAGACTCAACAAATACAGAACCAGATCCATCGGGCGAGTCCAGTTCACTTCAAACCTTGTTCAGACTGATCCTGAGTCTGTTGCGGTTGAAGTCCGTGTCCTCCCAGGCCTCCCCTTGTTCTCCAGCATGCTGCACGTCCCCCGTGTCCCCTGGGGGTCGACTGGGCGGGGCTGGAGGGGCGTTCTCCTGATCACTGAGATGTTCGTCTTGCAGAACGTCATCTGTGTTCTCCCGCTGAAGATCCCCAGGGACGGGTGTCACGATGGCTCTGTGGATGTATTTTACTTTAACCGACTCAGAACAGAGGAACAAAACAAGCAGAGAACAAAGCTGATTCAGCCTCTAGTGGCCACCAGTGGCACTGCACGTTAAAGTACTGAAGTGGTTTCGGTTCTTACCCCACCATGGCAGCAGTGGGTCGGGTGTTGTGCTGTGGTTGGGTGGAGGCACTGGTCGACAGCGTGACATCACTTCCTCCCTTCTCCCAGTCGAAAGGCTCGTTCTCCGTGATTATTCGCTCCTTCATGCTGTTCTCAAACACCGACATCAGCAGCTGGAAAGACAAAAACACAACACAGACGAATGAATGAGAGCGGACGTCCTGGTGTGAACGCTGACGTTCACAGTGTGTACCTGGTAGTCGGGTTTGGTGTAGTAATCCAGGGCCAGAACGTGGTCCAGGAAGATGTTAAACTCTGAAGGCATGTGTTTGAGCAGCATCCGATGGTCATAACGCTCCTTAATCTGACCAACTTGTTCCTGGAAAACAAACACGACTTAATAAGGAAGCACCTGCAGACTTCCCGCCCCCAGCTCCTGGTGCTGGAGGTGCTTGGATCTAGACCAGACCCTGGGACTGGCTTGGTGGAGAACAGGTTGAGGTGTGTAGGTAAAACCATCTGACCTTATCTTTTATCTTTCGCCATGGCAACTGTCCAACGGCAAACTCCACCAACATGTAAAACAATGACCACAGGTCGTCATGGCGACCCATTTCCTGAAAAAACATCCAGATGTCACCGATAGGTTCAAATGACAAATTAGCGATTTTCCGTTTGTCGGCACTGACCTTGTTTTTATGAGCGTTGACGGATGCGTAGCGGACCGTCCCCCGGAAACCTGCCACCGTCCTCGGCTGAACACAAGAGCACAGCAGAATTAGTCAGCCGTCACGTCAACAAGTCGGATCTTTAAATCGCACGTTTTACGTCACACTACAAATCAAATCTGAACTGCTGACAACAGCTGAAATTATCATGCGCAGCAAGTAAACAAAATACGCATCCAACTATTATACACAAATGATTAGTTACTCGGCTGCTGCTTCAGCATGTTGTAAATAACTGAATGAAATGAGAATGAAAAGTTTCTTAACACTAACATCTGTTCAGTGTTTCATCTTTGTTTGTGACCTCTCGTATGACCTCTCTACACAAGACGCAACCCAAACGATTCATATTCTGATTTACCGTTGTTTTCCCTCACCCCGACCGGTCGAGGCAGATGGCCGCCCATCCTCAGCCTGGTTTAAAGTTCAAAGTGTTAGCTACACGTGGTGTTCTGTTTACTTGCTGCAGTGGCACGTGCATGCAGCCATCTGCCGAACTGAAAGGGAGCGGGAACCACACGACTGTGATGGCGCTGCACGCTACGAGAGGGGAAACGACGCGTTCATGTTTGTTCTCACGAGAAAGCGCTGACGCAACAGTAACAACCCAAACATCTGTTTCTAGTTTCTATCACCTGCGTCTTCAGTCAGGGCGTAAAGAAAACAACCAATCAATGACACAAACTGAAGCATGAGCAGCACACACACACACACACACACAGGGTCAACACGTTTCCATGGTGACCTTTTGATCCTTGATGGTTTTCGATTGAAATAACCACTGAGACACGCATCAACTATTGCAGCTCTAGTTTTTTTTCTTAACTTCCTGGAAACATTCCTCTGATAATAAACTGATATTTAGCTGTGAATTTATCAGAATAACTGAGGAATTATGCTTACAAACTTATAGTGTGTTTTTGTTGAACCAAAGAAACTAAAACTACAGATGAGCATGAATATTATTAGACTCAACCTAATAAACACCAACCCTAAAGTGAAATGCCCGCGTACACTCACTGGTTGCTTCATTAGGTTCCAGCTCGCTCACTCGTTTTAAATAGGGCGACCAAAATACTAAAAACATCTGGAATATTAGATCAAAACGTTTCCCTGCTGATCCAAGGAGCACCTTCCCTCTGAGGGTTGGTTTTACTTCACGTCTGCCACCGACGGGCTCAGATTGTACAGGTGTACCTAATGAAGGGGTCAGTGAGTGTTTTCCAGCAGTTCTGTCCGTCTGACCGCTGGGTCGTTCGATATGCTGGTCTCTGTCTGGAGAAACATTTGTCATGAGGCATGACGTGACGCGTGTAACGGGTTTCCTGTCTTAAAGTAAGTACTGTCCTGTAAAACATCAGTCAATTCATAAAAGGGAAATTTTTGAATCATTTAATCGCTGAGTGTTGCCAGCACATGAAGTATCACTTCACTGGTTGGCTGGTGATGCAGCTGTGACTCCTCTGTCACCATAGAAACCACTCACATCCCTGGGGTAACCATGGAGATGATGGAGGCATGCACGCCAAAATCATAAGTCCAAAGGAACTGTAAGGAAAAACAAAAACAAAAAGAACACTGAAACGCAAAAAGATGAAAACAGGGAAAAAACAACAGAAACATCACAGAATTCAAAAACTGTAAACGATGAGTGGACGTCAAACAAACTGTCCCCCTGGAAACTCATTCAGAAATAAAAGTGTTGCATCAATCAGCACATGCGCAGAACGACCATGACGTCACAGGCAGTGATGGTCGTTCCTGGTCAGGCATCAAACTCTGCCGCTCTGTGACTCAAACCACGGGTCTGGATTCAGAAACACTGCAGTGAGAGGATGAGCTTCCACGTTGTTCAAGGGAAAATTCACTTCTCAGGAAAATGGACTTAAAATTGAAATATTCACTCTGTTTTCTGTGGAGACAAAAGACGGTGTCCTGAGCAGCGTGGAAGCAGCAGAGCGATTTATTCTGTGCAGATGACTTATTCATCAGAGCAGCTACACGCTAACAGCAGATCAGCTGGACCGAGGTGGCACCAACTCACTAACATGCCCAAGACGTTCTGTTGGTCTGACTCACTTTGACGTAAACACAGAGGGAGGACCTGAAATATTTCTGAATTAAAATAATAAATATAGAGACGGGGGGGTTGATGAAGCTCAGTACAGACAACCAGTGCTGTTCAGGATTTCAGTTCCTTTTGTTCTGTATAGTTTTGAGCTCTGGTAATAGCAGAGCATGAAATGTGTGAGGCGTTCAGGGACCGTCCAAATTGTAGGTCAAATTTGCAGAAAAGAAACTGGAGAAGAAAATACTTGGGAGTTTACACAAACTACTGCAAATGCAAAATCATTTTTAATGTTACATCTGAGTTTGTTTTAGTTTAATGACATTTACACAGAGCTGCAGAGAAACTCTCACCGTCTAAGTGAGAGCTGACAGAGAGGAAGCAGAGAGTTAGGACGGAGAGGTGGGGAGGTTAGAACAGTGTGGAGAGAAAGAGGCAATCCCCTGGATGGAGGCTGACTCAGCTGTAGAGAGACAACAGATGATGGGTGGAGAAGAGGAGCGAGAAAGACAGAGAGAGAGAGAGAGGCTGGCAGCCTAAGGTCTCTCGCCCACTGACGCATGTAAGAGCATCAAATATTCATCTCAGTGCTGCAACAGAAGCAACGTAGGACTGCAGAGGGAGGAGAGAGGAGAAGTGGAGGAGGATGAGAGGATGTGAGGAGGTAAGGAAATGCGAGAGAAAGAGAAGAGGAGAGGCGTAGAAAGGACAAGAGGACAGAGGGATGGAAGGAGGAGAGGAAGAGGAGGTTGGCAGGAAATGGAAGCAGCTCACGTATTCACTGATCTAAAAATAGCCGAGTCAGTCTGATCGAGAGACAGAAAATGAATGAAAAGACCAGCAGATCTGGGGCTATTTCAGGATTTTCACAATAAAAGTCATTTAATTCAGAAGATGTTCTAACGCCACATCAGGATTTTGTTACAACGCCGTCTATGATTTATCAGCTCATTGATAAAGATGTGATGATTTTTTTGGACCCTTTGACCACTGACACTGAACAGGACGTCTCTGACAGACAGACAGCCGGTGATCTATTAACCTAATGTGCTGCAGTGCAGTAAACACGCCTAGCCTGTCTGAGCAACTTTTATTAGTCAGCTTGTTTTTTCTCTACGCCTGCGCACGCTAACGCGTTAATTAATGGCCAGAATTATTTTAATGCGCTTATAATATTATTCATTTTATAATGGGTCTGAATACACACACAGACAAACAATATGTCACAGGAGGGGCGGGGCTTAGGTGAGCACTGGTTTTGGATTGGCAGCTTTCTGCAACAGAAGCGATGCAGCAAATCACCCAAACACTTAAAGGAATCATGACGTTCATCTTCTTCAGAGAACAAATCGGTTAAAAAGGAGGAGAAGAGACGGAGAAGGCTGCACGAGTTCATCCAGTTGTTCTTGTACTTCTGTTCATAGAGCAAACTACTGTAACAGATTAAAGAGTCAGGAGGGAAAGTTCTCCCATAAATAAAGTTCACCACGTGGAATATTAGATTCAGGATGTAAAGGGTTCAAACCATGTGCCACATATCAGGCATAAATACAAACGTAAATATGAACTAGAATATTCAGGCGTTTAGTTCAAGGAGACGGACGATCACGTACCGGTCGGACCTCTCCGGTGGTGTTGGTGTACTGTCGCGCCAGACCGAAGTCCAGCATGTAGCACTTCCTGTAGGTGGAGGGAAGTCGGCCCATCGCAAAGTTTGACTGTGGGAACAAGCAGAGAATCAGCTCGTTGCAGCAGAAGTACAGGTTTTATGGTTCAGTCAGATCAGTAACAGCTGCCAGCTCGTTACACTCATACTGGAGTTTCACTAACAACGAGGAAGTCCTCACAGAGCTGTGAGCTGTGAGTTCTTTAATACCGGTTTGATGTCGCGGTGCAGGAAGCCCACTGAGTGAATGGCTTCGATGGACTCTAGGATCTGCTTCCCGAGCCGCAGGGTGGTGCTCATGGTGAAGGTTCCCCTGGGCTGACTCCTCCGCAGGTCGGCTAGGTTACGCCCCTGCAACAACACAAAGGTTCAGCAGTCAACAACGCACGAACCACAAGCTGCCGCGCGGCCTCCAACGCCTCTGTGACTCACAACGAGTCACGTGTCTCTGTGTTGGGTCACAGTCAGTTAACGAGTCACGTATTTTATCCTTATCCAAACAAAGCCAGTGACGTTTTCAGAACCTACTGATGCCATGAGTCTTGTGGTCCAGACTCGGTCTGTGACTCACCTGAAGCTGCATGACCACGTAGTTGAACTTGTCGTTTCTCCCGCAGCCGATAAACTTACAGACGTGGTTTTTACCTGGAACAGAAAACAGCAGAGGTTCAGTTAGCTTCAAACATCCATCTGATGTTCGCTTAGGCCCCGCCCACAATCTACAAAGGGACGTTCATGTGTGGGCGGCCTCACCCTGCAGCTTCTTCAGCACCGCCACCTCCATCTTCAGCACCTGTTTGGGCTGCTGGGCCGACTCCACTTTCAGCGCCACGTTCTCCCGCGTCAGCAGGTCCAAGGCCTCGTAGATCTCCCCGAACCCGCCCCCGCCAATCTTCTTCAGCTGGGACACGGGACGCGGGACAGACTCTGGGTCAGTTTGGTCTGTTAATCTCAGTGCGGCAGCATTAAACTCGTTATCTTATGCTTTAGTTTTACTTTCTGCTGTTTCCTCCTTTTCATAACATTATAATAACTGTAGAAGACATTTTTGTCCATTTCATTTTCTGTCCTATCAGCAGCTGAATCCTGCAGCTCACTTGGTGCATGTGTGTTGTTGCATCGCTGCAGTTCAGCGGTGACTGAATAAATTGATCAGTGAAGTGCAAACAGCCTGCAGGCTCCGCGCTGCGATCTGATTGGCTGAGACAGGAGCTGCATTATGTAATTTCTTATTTCATAATAAGAAGCTCAGATGTTCGTACAGCTGCAGGTTTTATATGAATTAGTCACGTGTATTTAAATCATCAGGTTTGTTTCCTTTAATTCGTCCAGACTGACAGAAACACGAAGTCAAATTAACTTCACCAGATAATTATAGGTTATATATTTAGTCTGGTCAATCAGCGCTGACGTTCTGCTCTCACGGAGAAGCTGGAAACTCTGAGCAGGGCTGTGCGTTTTCATAAACCCAGTGTCTTTACGACCACAGTTAGATTTAGGAGGTGATGCTTTGGGGGGGTCAGGGTTCCCCACTCACCACTTTCCATCGGTCTTTGACCATGCAGTTTGGCGGCAGGATGTCGGCCTGCTCGGACGTCCCGTTCATGTTGGCGTTGTCCTGGAGGCCGGGGACTAGGCACTGCATCTGCCAGCCAGACAGAACTCGAGCAGCTCCCAGCTTGAAAGAGCCATTTATCTGCGAGGGGGGGGGGAGAGGGGAGAGGAAGTCAGAAACGTAACCCTGTGGCGCTCACAGTGGGGGGCTCCCAGTCTAACCACAGCACTGTGTTGGGACAGTCACAGCAGTCCAGTATCACAACAGGCATTAGAGGCGTCTGGCTGCCATCAGAAGCCATTCTCCAGGCTACAGGCCGATGAGGGGTGGGGGGTTAGGGTGGAGGGGGTGTGATGGTATTTGCAGTAACTGGAGCAAATATCATGAAAGCAGCCGGATGCTCCGCTCTCATCCTGATCCTGCACCAGCCCGACAGCCATCGCTACGACCGGGTCGTCAGAGCTCAGGACAGAATCTGGACTAACAACCGCCAGCATGGCACATAGCGCCTGGGTCTGACGTCATCATGAAGCGACGGGCAGCACGCGATTAGCTTAGCTTAGCATAAACACTGCAGACAGGGGGAAACTGCTAGCTGGTACCAAACTCTGTCAGCGAGGGGAGACATCAAACCATCGCTGCTCTTATACAGATCAACGACTCAGCGCTTTAATTCAGCAGCTTCCCGTTTCCAGTCCCAGCATTCAGCTAAGCTAACCAGCTGAGGTGTCCCTAAATGTCGAACTGTTCCTTTAAAATGCAACCAGGAATTTCAGGAACAAACACAATTACTGATACAAATGTACTAACTGTGGAAACCGGCACAGAGCTGGACTAGTTTCTCCTTGTGCTGAGTTCAAGGACCGGGGTTGAGCAGCTTGTTGACACCTGAATATTTATTGTTTAATATAACATATATTGTAATAGTTCATATCAGGTTAACTGCTGCATCGGCACGAGACTGATCCGATCAGTGTGGACCAGCCACGACGTTTGGTCGCCCTGTGAGAAACCTGAAACACTGAGCATCACTCTCACGGCGTCGGACTCTCCATTCAAGCGGCCTGACGTGAACTCGGGTACAACACATCTGCCATGAATGGTTATCAGTTTTCAATGGATTCGTGGGGGAGATCGTAAGTTCGGAGTGATGCATGTCAGTCCCCAAACCATGCTGTTCTGCATGCAATGCCGCGGGCCGTCATCAGTGCATGCAGAGCTCAGGCGGACTGCAGGTAGAATGGAGAGTGTCCACTGTGTTTCCCGGCAGCCCAGCTCTGCCGGAGGACTGGAAAGCCTGGGAAGGAGGAGGAGGGGTAGGGGGGGTTTCTGTGCACCTGCAGTGATACAGCTCAGATAAACAGCAGCGTCATCGTCAGCTGCACGGCGAGCAGCAGCCGGGAGTCACTGTAACACTGGAGATGTAGTGAAACCTGCTGCAGGACTCAACACGCTACTGAGCCGCGGATCACTACAGAAAACTGGACCGCAGAGTTTCCCCGAAAGCATCATCACGGTGGAGAGTAACCGGCCAATCAGAGAGCTGCTATTGCATGTAATGGTTTATTTAATACACAGTGTGGAGTCGTGTGGTTTATTATAGCATGTCTCTAGTGTATTAGTCTATAATACCGTGCAGCATTTATACTCTACATCACAGCAGTATCAGGTTAGTACTGTATAGTAGTATGTAGTACAACATACAGGTTGTTATATAACCATGAACTATGAAGTACACTGTATTTTTTACATTTAACATTATAGTACAGTTTAATAAAGTTCATTAAGTGTACACTTGCTTATATCAAATAAACAGTGTTGTATTACATCATTCATATATTATCATTTTACCTTATCTGCATATTATTATATCATCTAGAAGAAAACGTCCTTTATCATATTAAACTGCTGTACACTGTAGCATCTTACAGTGTACGTCATTTACATAGAGTCAGTTATTTTGCTTCAATAACTGTGTAGTATGATATTTCTATTTACATTTGTAACACTGAAAAATAAAAGAAAACACACTACCTGTACTAGTACATAGATAATATACTGTAGTAAAGCATATTAAAGTAAAACTGCAGCAGTGTACTGTGTATTATGTTGGACGTACTGTGTAGTACTGTGTAGTAAATAAGTAAAGTGATGATGTACTCTGCAGCAAAGTGAAAAACTCTGTGGCCCAGCAGCAGATCAGAGTGAAACAACCCTACAGACACTTTCTCTACCTTCAAACCTCCAGTTTTTCACCTACAGTTCTACTACTCTGTTACTGAGGGCGTGGGGGGGGGTGTTCTGCCAGAAGCCAGGTTTGCATCATTCCAGTTTGGATCTGAAGAAGTCAGCCAGAGCTCACCATAGTTCTGAGCTCCCGGAAAACCTGACGGCTTACAACAAATCCTGAGCGGGACAAAGCCCTTCCTGTTCCTGTGTTAGCCTACAAGCCAAAACAGAGGGCACAGTTAACCAGGGGCATGCCTGACCGTGAAGCCGTCCGTCCCGCACAGTAACAACATGGGGGGGACAGGCTTTCATACACCAGGTTAAAAAACACTTTGTCCACACAGTGAATCTGAACCTGAACAAATCTGGGTTTCTTCATTTACCTTCTCTGTGTGACGACGTCGCATTTTCTATTGGAGGGACGTGTCCCACGAGTTAAACTTACTGTGTGTGTTCTCGCTCCCAGAGGATGACACAGACTTAATTTAGGAACCTTGAAACATTTCCTGACAACAAAGAACCAATGCAATGTTGCAGAACAGAAGAACAGGGAAATGAAAAGTGCTACTCAGAAAATACTGCAAAGCGCAGGTTAGTTATTTACACAGAAAGCTGTTTGTGGGAGTAAAGTGATGAGTAGACGAGTTTTACACTAAGCTCAATGTGTTGTTACTGTTCCGGGGGAAATGGAGAATATTTAACAGCATCATCACACTAATCACTAGAGGGAAATAAAAGTAGTAAACAACAAAGACGTCATACACAAAACTTATGGTTTTACTTGTTAATATGACTTTTCTCCTTTAAGTCTCGTCAAGTATTATAAAAAAAAACTATTTATTTTTGGCACCAAATAGATTCCGTATACCAAATAACCATTTACATACTTGGACTCTGGAAAAAGCATTTAATCTCTAAAAATACATAATTGATAACAATTTTGTATGTTTAGCAACTGGTGACACCAAATAATAAACAATCACACTGATGCAAAACTTTTTGATTTTCTTTTTTGACTTGAGTGACAATTTCTGAATATTTGTCTTTTGATGTGGTCGTTAATTATTTTCCCTCTGTCATGACCAGAGTTTGGCACAAACTATATTAAATGAAAAGTTATTTTACTTTTCTCAGCATCCCTTAAATGTCTTTTTCATCAGATCAGATTTCCAATTTAGGTTTGACACAAAAGTTATTCTGTAGTTTGAGATGTTAAACTGGTGACAAGAATCTTTTTTACTCTGTATTTTATTATGTATATTTTATTTTCTGAAGCTAAGTAGATCATTATACTGTTATCATCATATGACCATTTCATAAATTAATTATGGCAGGTAAGTTATTCTGTATGCCGAATTATTATTTAACAAGTCACCTTTGTTCGACACATTAATGTAGTTGATTTATTAAAAAATATATTTTACATATTTTCATATATATATATATATATGTAAATTTTTGGCACAAATGTTATTCCATAGATGTCTCATGTGTAACGTGCTTCTTTTATAATATTGGAGTAAAATTTATTATTTTTGCACCAAGAAGTTTAAGTTTTTAAAAAACATATTGAATATTTCAGTAACACACTTCCGGTGTGGTCCAGTTTTACTCCTGCACCCCCCCTCCCCTGTGCATCACTATTACTGAAGTAATAGTGATGCGCTGCAGTGCACAGTCATGGGTCCTCTGTGCGCATGCGCACCGGCACATCCTGCCGATCAATAAATCTGGCCCGGACTGACCCGAGTTATGAATTAAAGACCATTAAAGGGTCGGTCCTGGTCTGAGCGACCATTAGGCCTGATGCTGATCGCAGTCTGACACGGATCCTTAGATTCACCTCGTCTCACTGGGGACACATACACCCACTGTCTGATCTATGGTCCGGACCAAAGCTGGTGTGGATCGGGCCTACCTGGCGCACCGTCCGCTCCTTTTCCGCCTTTTGGCAATCTTCATCTGGGATTTTATTTCGGCACAAAACGTCCTGGTCCAAAAAACCCACTGTTCCTCTAAACGGGGGGCACAAGTGTGGGCCTCAGACTCCCGCAGGACCAAACCACCATTTATTTCTCCTCCAACGGTCCCTGGTATCTGTCCTCAGACCGGCCGTCCGGCGCAGAGCATCCTGCGGGACCGGGGGTCCAGGGAGGAACAAAAGCCGGATTTATGTCCCCTCAGCGTCCAGGAGCGCGCACTGACACCCCGCTGCTGTCCGGGTCCTCCACGGGTCCTCCGCTGCTGCAGCTGACGAGGATACGGAGGATGCGGACTGGTGGTCCTTCTCCGGCGCGGCCCGGATCCAGGAGTCGGAACCGGGAGCAGAACCCTGGGAGAGAGCGAAGCGGCACGGCGCGCTGAGGCTGAGCCGGGCCGGCTATCAGAGGCGCTCTGTGGGTGTCAGGTTCTTGGACTCCAGCCTGTTTGTCCGCACTGCAGCGCTGCCTCCACCAGCGTCAAGTCTCCGTCACACAACCACAACATCCGGCCAATACTTTCAAAATAAAACGCCCTCGGAACAAAGGAAAGTTTCATGTCTGATACATTTTCAAGAGTTATTGTGGTTTAACTGTGTTTTATATGATCACTGTTAAACTGTTATTAGGTGTTTATTTATTTTATGTAAATATATTTAATAATAATTTGTTAACTTCTGTTATATTAGAATTTCTAAATTTCATTACTAAACTGACATTTATGTGAAAATTAGTCGTTTGCAGGAAACATTGACATTTTCCAGATTACATATTGATTTTTAGTTGAATCTATTTTTAGCCCAGTAATCGGATTCTAAAGAAAAGGTACATTGTACAGACATAGTTCCTATTTATAAGTTTCTATTTCACCTCTTTAAATTCTTGGTTTATTTATGGACAGAAGAGAAGAGAATAGTTCCGCACTGATTTATTGATTGTGCATGGTCCTAACCTCAGCCCTAGCAGGATCGGTCAGCTGGAGATTAATATTATTTTCTGATTAAGAGATCAGCCCGACCTCGTCTCTCAGTCTGGCTGGACCCTGGAGAACCTTTGGACTTTTGGATCGTATGTATATAAAGTAGTTTTGTCTAAGCAGCTGGAACCTTCTGATGCCAGGAGACGTTCTATGGGTTATAGGGAACAAACAGAATTTATATGATGGAGCACAAAAGACAGTTCATCAACATTGTTTCTCGTTAACATGATGGTGATTGTTCTGTTGTTCTATGACCATAATCACCATGACAACAAAGGTCAGAAGAAACCCAACAACAAAGGATTCTGTCCCGTCAATCTCACAGTGAAACATGTTTCGTTTACTATGCTATAAAACAGAGAAAAGCGTTAAATCGAATCCTGGAAGCAGAAGCTTGAAATAACTGTTTAAGAATTAAAAGAGATGTGAACAAACCTTCAAAGTAAAAGCATATAACGACGATGGATGTTGTACTGAACATAATGTTTGTTTTACTGACTGGTTTTTACGGTTTGAGGCAATTTTACCAGAACTTCTAGGAAACAATGTTCATAAGTTTCGGAGTTCATGTTTTCTCATTTCTAATAAAATGACTTTCCTCCCTTCTGTGAGCCACATGCAGACTCCTGGCATCTCTCATTTTTGTTTGATATAATTTTTTCTTCATATTTTGTCACACATGATTTTTCCCACAAACGTCATGAGATGAAATTAGACAGACTGTGACTCAAAGTACAAAGTAAAACCAGTTTCGAAGCACTAATCTGTTTATGCACTGGCTAGTGGAGCTCCACAAGGTTGTGCTCTGGGGCCACCTCTCAATTAGAAACACACACACTGCAATACATAGTTTGGATGTTTAACACCAGAGCAGGGCAACAATGAGATGCAGTAAAAGCTCAAGCCCATCATATCAATTCTAGGAGAAACTGAAGCAGAGTCCATTTATATCAAACATAACTAAATTAAATCCAAACACATCTCATCACGCAGGCTCCACATCCTGATTATTTACTGTTCGTGTGCATTGTGTGACAGAAATGACTTCTAAAAACAAGATGTCAGCAACACTGGTGCGGAACTGGGGAACAACCGTCCAGTTATAGCAGAGCATGCAAATAAACACCAGTACATGCACCACCAACGCTACAGGGCCCAGACATGATGACGTGCACCTGTAAAACCAGGGGGAGCTTTAAAATCTGTCTACTTTGCATAATCCAAATCCAATTGAGCAGAATACCTTGATTATCGTGATCACATAGTGTCTCTTGGTGCTTCCTTGACCACTATTAATGGCCTGATCATTACAAGCTGCCAAGTTCCACACATCTTCTGGCTCGGGTTTCACAGACGTGGGTAGTTTCGGGTTTGTGCTGCTGCTCACACAAAACAAGTCACTTCAGGCACGGGGAGACTTTTACTGGCACTTTCTCAGTTTGTCTACATTTTATCGACAGGCGAAATAATCGTTAATGAAAAGAATCATTAGTTGCAGCCCTAGCTCGTAGCAATTAGCTCAACCAGCAGGTAATGCAGTGATTGAGTGCTGGGTCGATGTGGTGGAAGCTGTCAGGGCAAAAATGAAAACCTGTCAGGGCAGCCACCTCAACGCAGCATGTGAGGGGGAACCTTTTTAATGTTTTATTTTTAATATTAGTGCTTGTTTTATCACAGGAGATCTGAACATGTTATAAACAAATCATTTTTATTGTTTCCCTCCTGACGCTCATTCTCCTTTATTAATTAAACAGCAGGTACTTAGTGGGACTGGCTGCTCTGTTCAGTCCCACCCTGTGAGCAGCACCTGAACGCCCCATCAGTCCGTGAATTTACCGTCAGGTCCTTTAATACCGTTACCGAACAGGAGGCTTTTATTTTGTAGTAATAATAAAAATAACAACAGAAGCGATCGACTGTGTTCGAATGAGATTCTTCTGAACCGACATAATGACCGTGGCCTCGGACCACACACACACACACACACACACACACGCGCGCGCCCGCGACTCCAGCATCACGTCGCTTCGCTTTCGCGTTCGATGTTCGCTTCGCTCGGCTGCTTCGCTTCGCTTGCTGCTTCTCATGCGGCTGTTTGTTAGTTTGTTAGTTTTTCTTACCTGTGCGTCGTTTTCCGTCCGGACGCCAGAAATCCGAGCAGGACCCACTCCCTCTGCTCCATCTCTCCAGCATCAGCACCACACACACGCACACACACTTCCTCTGTGTGTTCATGTCGAAGCTGCCGCTCCACAGCGACCCCTGCAGACCAGGAGTGTGTCACACGTACATAACGTCACGTTTCAACAGCAAACGTGCCAGTACTGTCAGCTTCATGTTAGTAGGTTGTGGTAAAGTTATCAGCGCAGTATTACTCTATATAATGCAACACAAATAAGTAGTGTAGTAGTAATAAGTACAGTAAAGTAGAGGTGTCTGGAGAAGGGGGCATACTGTAAACTGTTAGGGGCCTTCACAGCAGTTATGATGCTTAGTTCCCACTTTGTGAACATTGTCTTTGAATATCTGATCTCTTACAGGAGGTGAAGTCTGTGTTTTACACTGCTGAGTATAACGAACTTCATGTCCGAAAATCCTTTACTTTCCAGCTCTGCTGCACACGACCTGAGACTTTGCTTTGACTTTTCTAGTCTTGCTGTAGAGGACACTGCAGTACTTTTACTCGGTACATGTACACGGGAGCTGGCAGAGGTGAGATCAATGGTTGTCCTGTAGCTTCAGACTACATCTCACTTCATCAGCAGACTGAGCTCAGCTACCGTTAAACGCCATCATTCCCAGCTCCTCCAGGTTTTTCTGGTTTTCATTTGGAACAGCAGGTAAAATTCAGAGGTAACTAAAGTCCAGGACTAAAGGTCCAGGACTAAAATGCATGACTTCGAGAACAATCACGAAGACTCCCACTGGCCTCTGTGGGACTCTCAGCTCAGAAAAATAGTTCAAATAAAACAGGAACAAACGTTTCACAGTGTAAATATTCTTTATGAGAAAATACTGATTTACTTTGGTTTTCTACACAGAAACATAGAAAAGAGTCTTAGATTTCACGGTATAAACCTTTAACGTATCTATAAAATGACACAGAAATGATAGAATCCAGTTCCCTTCATATATGTTTGTACATGAGCGTCTACGCAGAGCTGAACGTCGGGTTTGGAAAGGCCCCGTTTGTCTGTTCAGGACTCTCGTTCTCTGCAAAGTCTTCAGGTTCGAGATCGGCCTCGAACATCCGCTGCAAAAAGGCATCGACCGTCCGATATCCTGCCAAAGAACAGCTGAGAATGAGCCACAAGCAATTAGGTGTGTTCGGCTTTTTTGGGTCCGGGTTCTGCAGAACACGCTCAGATAATCAACAAACTCTAAACAGATCAGACTGCGTTTGAGAATATTTTTCACTACCAGATGCTGACTCTATCAAAATAAAATCTCATCCATGCTCCACGTGTGCGTCTCTTACTTTTTGAAGCGATTTTAAACATCAGGGCAGGTCTGTTTGCTGATGGCGAGTTGGCGTTTCCCAGGTCGTTGTCAATAGTTTCCATGTTGTTCACCAAGTTATCCTCTAACTTCTCCCTAGAAGGCAACAGTAGGGAGAATAAAACCTGCAGAACCCCCCCGCTTTATGAAGATAATCATGTTCAAGTCATGTCAACGCACTGTGCCACAGCCAACTCCAGCTCCTCGATCCTCCTCTCCAGAGACGTCTGCAGGTCGCCTTTATCCACAGAGTACTCCACGTAGAACGCCTCAAGGACGAAAGACACGAAGATGCTGAAACACAAAGGAGATACCAGCAGCGCCCTCTGGTGGCGAATCTCACTGAATCTATGGACATACAGATGGTTTACCAAAGAAAAAACACCCATGCAGGCAGCGTTTATGTGTAGTGCATCATATCCGTCAGTGAACAAGCTCTAGCCGGATTAACTTCATGATTGTTCTGTGACTGATGATGCTGAAGCTGCCGTCACACAACCAGTCTTACTTGATGATGACGATGACGACAACGATGTGGAAGAAAACAAAGTAGATCCTCGCCGACATGTGGGTGACGATGGCAAAGCCGCTGCTGATCAGTGCGTAACGTTAAAGAGTCACGGTGGTGAAGGAGGATTAGTTTTAAATGTACAGTTTATTATAAGATACCAAAACACTGCTAATAATTTAATTCTGCCCTTTAACCATCTTTGGAATTCTATACTTCAGAGGACAATAGTAAGAATTGCCCTGAGATGTGGTGTTCCTCAGGGCACGATCCCTGGTGCCTTTTCTTTCCTTTGCAGAGGTGTTCTGATCTTTTTAGTGCCGGGTTTTATTACTAAAATCGACGCTTGGAACAGTGATGAGATACCTGACAAAAGTTTGTCGGTGAATCTGTACGACGCAGCAGCTACACAACATTAAACTCAACCAGCAGGTCTTTTGCTTCCAGTGAAGCGCCTGAGGCCTTACTGTGAAGGATATCATGCCACTGGTTGACCACGGTGAGCTCCACCAGCAGGATGAAGGAGGACACCACGTTGTTAAAGTTGTTCTTACAGTAGTTGGATTGAGCGAAGGCAGTTCCTTGTAGCAGAGGGTTTCCACAGTACGCCTTCGCTGGGTCGCTGGAGTTCTCCTCATAAAAGGTCACCTTTCCTTTGAACAGCTCCATACCCACCATGGCAAAGATGTAGTACACCACCTGAAGGAACCAGTCGGAGCATCACCGGGACCGTTTTAGACTTAAAACACGTTGAATTCAACAATCACAGCAACTTACAAGTATGAGCTGTCCAAACGTGAGGATTGCTGGTCCAATCCTGATCAGGGTGTTGATGATTATACGAAACCTAAAAGAAAATGTAGGCAACAGCTTAGAAATCCGGACCAAATAATTCAAAGTCCAGTCCTACAAACTCGGGTTACCCGCTGGTTAACCTACAACCATGTCTGAGGTCTACCTTTGGATGCTGTCCACCACTCGGATCAGTCTGAGGACCCGCAGGATGAAGACGATGTCCAGGATCTGCCGGCTGGTGTACCCCCCCACTTCAAGACAGAGAGAAATGTTCACAGAGACACGAAACCTTAATGCTTTCCTTTCGTGCGTTATGAAAACGGACCTGACTTCAGCGCCGAGTTGATGATGGTGGCGATGAGAGCACAAATGACGATGATGGTATCAAACCTGAAAACGGAAAACGAGCGTGAGAAAAAACACAACAAGGTTTGAGCTAAGCTTCTTCCTCACTGGCGGCGCTAAAAGCAAAACGTGCCGTGCTGTTTCTGTTCGTGTCGTCAATGCACAACATGGGAACAGAACTGGATACTGGGTCTTACCAGCTCCAGTCGGGTTACAGTGATCAGAACTTACTGCTCAGCCAGTCGTCTGCAGGACGAGCAGGGAGTGGACCAAATCATGAATCAGTGGTTTACTGTTCTTTGACTGACTGTGAGCAGTTTCACTCGTGGGACTCGGAGTCGTGTATGAGTCCGGTATCCAGTTCTGATAAAACCCTGTGACTGTAGCTGCAGCTGCAGAGCTCACCAGCAGGAGGCGCAGGGCTGTAAGAGAGCAAAGTGAACAGCTGCAGCAAAAGCGTTTGACTCAGTGTCCACTTCATTAGGAACACCTGGACAGTGTGTTCCTAATGAAGTGGACCCTAACACCAGGAAGTCTGGAGTTTGGTTTGTTTTTACTGTGACCTGAAGAAAACCCCGTAACACAGCTGTAGCCGTTTGTCTCAGTGAGCTGGTCCAAGCGGACGACTGAGGACAAAACAAGCAGCAGATGCTGTGAAGGAGCTGAAACGGGTCACGTACCTCGTACTTATTATCTGGGACGTAGATAAGCTGTGTGAGACAGAGCTCGGTGACGTTACATTTGTGAAACAACGTGATTTCATTATGAGCTTTGAGGCTAAGATAATATTAATGTGGACAACAGCAGCCCAGATGCTGTGACATCATCGCGCCGAGTCTTTCTATACGACCTGTAGAAGAAAGTCTTTGTGAATCTAATTAGAAGCTGAACATCTGAGCTGCTGTTAAAACAACAACATCATCCATCTGAGTCACAGAAACACTTCACCGACGTCCACGAGGTTGAGACGTGTGGAAACCTCCCAACGAGGACACGTAGAGAACGGCAGCTGTGGCTGTAACTACACGTCAAAGTCAGCAACATCTGCACCTGCTGCAGGTCTGTTGTGCTGTCCGTGTCTGAATAATAACGTCTGATAAGAGCTCAGCAGGAACCAGGGGTCATGTGCTGTCCGACCAGTTATTAGGTGCGAGAACCTGCACGGATCCACAGGAAACCCGGAGGAAAGTCAGGTCTGTCAGAAACAGTCTCAGTGACACGAGGTGAAGACGCTGCGACATGTTCTCACCAGTTCCAGAAGCTGTGTTTGGAGAAGAAGCTTCTGGGCTCGAACACGTAGAGCTTCAGCAGGATCTCCAGCAGGTAGAGAGCCAGGAAAAACCATTCCGAGTTGGAGATCATTGGATTCTCCTCATCCAGACCGATGAACACGGCGTTCACCAGGATGATGAGGTCGTACACGATCACGAAGGCCCTGATAGCACACACACACGCAGAGAGAGGGTGAGTGAGTGAGTGAGAGAGAGAGAGTGAGAGAGTGAAAGAGACACACACACACACACACACACACACACACGCAGAGAGAGGGTGAGTGAGTGAGTGAGTGAGTGAGTGTGAGAGAGAGACACACACACACACACACACACACGCAGAGAGAGGGTGAGTGAGTGAGTGAGTGAGTGAGTGTGAGAGAGAGAGAGAGAGTGAGAGAGACACACACACACACACACACACACGCAGAGAGGGAGAGACACACACGCAGAGAGAGGGTGAGTGAGTGAGTGAGAGTGTGAGAGAGAGAGAGACACACTGAGTTTAAGACACTGGACTGGAACAAAGTGCAACACCCCCCTCCCCCAGTCCCCCTCACCGGTGTTGGACCAGGAAGCAGAGCAGGCGGCTGGGCGCCGACAGGTAGAAGGCGGGACACAAACCCTGAAGAGGATGAGGCCTCGACTTGAGCGTGATCACCTCGATGTTCAGGAGGTCGGCGAGCTGGACGAACGCCAACTTACCTGCCGACAGTAAAACTAGTTCAGTCATTAAGGCCTTCACAGTCTGTCTGAAGCGTGTGTGTGTGTGTGTGTGTGTGGATCAGCGGCACAGAGTCGCTGCAGCCATGATGTTTCACAGCAGGCGACCTCTGACCTCCGCGTGTCTGTGAGAGGAAGCGTCTCTTCTGTGCACCGTCACGTCTTCTGCTCTGCTGCATCGAGTTTCTCTCAGCTCTCACGGGAACTCGAGGAGGAAGCAGAGTCCAACTTCCTCCGTGCTGCAGATGATTCTGAAGATAGTGACTCAGCAGGACGTCTGAAAGCGGCGCCGTGGTCGGAGGCTGTGACGGTGCAGAACCGACACTCTGCGTGTGTGTGTCTGTCTCTGTGTGTGTGTGTCTCCGTGTGTGTGTGTGTGTGTGTGT
>JAUMHF010000001.1:901762-918271 GCA_032359275.1 Microctenopoma steveboyesi
CCAAGACCAAGACCAAGACATTACTGAGGCCAAGACCAAGACCAAGACCAAGACATCACTGATGCCAAGACCAAGACATTACTGAGGCCAAGACCAAGACCAAGACATTACTGAGGCCAAGACAAAGACCAAGACCAGGACATTACTGAGGCAAAGACCAAGACCAAGACCAAGACCAAGACATTACTGAGGCCAAGACCAAGACCGAGACCAAGACATTACTGAGGCCAAGACCAAGAATAAAAGACTGAAAACAAACTAGGGCTCTTTTCATTTTGATGATTTTAAGTGGAAACTAAACAAATTCAGTATCTCAGAAAGTTAAAATATTGTGAAAAGGTTCAATATTAAAGTGTGTCTTGGTCTTGGTCCCGCTTTAGGCGGTCTGGACTACAACACTACCATCCTCACATAAACTACACTATTTCTACATCCACAAAGACACAGTGCAGCTCAATCTCCACCAACAACCTTCTTCATCCCTCTGTAGTTCCCACAGTTTACTTACTTTACTTTACTTGGCAGACGCTTTTATCCAAAGCGACTTACAAGGAGCTAGCGCTGGGTGTCTGGCTCAGAGACACACCTGGTAGAGGATGGATTTGGAGTCAGACGGGGTTTGAACCTGCAACCTTCTGCATCCCAGTCTGACGCTTAACCCATTGAGCTACCAGTCCGCCAGTTCTGCGTTATTGTTCAACGAAGCTTGTTGATCCTCATGAGGAAACATGCTGCATATATATGAGTGCTTTTCCAGGGGAATCTGGGAATCTAACCTCTTGCCATGTGGATTATGGACCCCCCCCCCCAGAAGGTTGTGGGTTCGAACCCCGTCTGACTACTAATCCCCTACCAGGTGTGTCCCTGAGCCCGACACCCAGCGCTAGCTCCCTGTAAGTCGCTTTGGATAAAAGCGTCTGCCAAGCAAAGTAAAGTAAAGTAAAGTAAAGTAAAGTAAAGTAAAGTAAAGTAAAGTAAAGGACGAACGAAGTTTGTTTGTGAAGAGAAGAACTAGAAACAGGACTCTCTGGTTTCACCCCCTCCTTCCAGCTCAGCGGGTGGAGGATGAGCTTTATTAATCTCTGCTGTGAACTGCCTCATTAAAGATGAGTAATTTGCAGCGTCATGTTACAGTGTGTTGTTTCCAGCGCGTGAGGGGTGAAACACGCCCCACTCGATGACGTCAACCCAACGCCAGACTGTCCATTTTGGTTGGGTCCTGTTGGAAACATTACTTTAGGTCATGGTTAAATCCCTGTGGGAGTTGTAGTCATGTAATCAGTGTATTGATCCAGGGTGGTCTCCTCCTGAACAGGAGCCGTTAGGTAACAACGCCATCAGCAGGACAATGGGGCAGAGAGGAATTCTTCTGCAGATCAGGTTGCATCACTGCACAGAAACCCAACCCTGCAGCAGCAGTTTGCAGGGGTGTGGCAGCGGGACCGGCGGGGCAAAAGTCTTGTTTCTACTACTTTACGTTGGGTCTTTTGAAGCTGATCCAGCTTTGTGATGTTGGACATGACATGAAATCAGTTTTTCACCATGTCTGACAGAAAAACTGTTTTAGACAGACATAAGATAACAGGTCAGGTCATCACGTCTCTCTACGTGAAGACTTCTCATCTCAGAACCCCCTCAATCAGAACTGCTCCACACATGTTCTGTTCTCCCTGAATAACTGTGATCATGTGTAAAGCAAAAGGAAATTCATCTTTATTTCATCCATGTGATGCAGCTTTTGCAGGAAACTCAAAACTTAAAATTTTACATTCTTGATTTTATTTTGCCTACTTTGAGTCGGGTCTATTAATATTCACATTATAAAGAGTTCTTCTGTCGTTTATATGATTAATAGCAAATGTTCTATGAATAAATTCTATAATTTATTTTATAATTCGCTCTTTAGTCCCGCTTCTTCCTTCACTGTTGGAGGTTTGAGGGTTTTCTTCTCTCCTTAGTAAAAAGGTTTTGATGTTTCACATTAATTTCTTCTTCTTCCACAGATCTTTTCTCATCATCTCATCAGTGTCTGTTCTTATAGCATGAAGGTACTGGACGTGTTTGACCTGTTGGAGTCCTGGTTCCAGTGTGGACGAGGTTTTGGGTGGCGTGACATGTCCGAGGAGGGCCGTCCCCATCACGCGCAGGTTTCCCCGGCAGGAGGAGATAAGGTAACAGCAGCAGGAAACCAGATCCAGTTCCCTGATTGTGTGAGGTGTTGGACTCAGTTCTGCTCGTTTCCATGGATCTGATGTTTACAGGGAAGGCTGCAGGCTCAGTAAGACCACTTCAGAGCAGGCAGACTGAATCAGAATGTAATGTCTGATGTGTGGTTGTTGCTCTGTTCATCAGTCCTGGAAAACTTCTTATCACCAATAAAAGAGCAAAACATCTCATGACTACGTAAAATCTCAAATCTGCTGCTGCTGCAGGTCGTGGTGCTGATACCTGAGTCACAGCTGATCCTCCATCACACTGAAATTCTTGCGGAGCTCAGCAGACCCCCCCCTCCTCCCGTGCGTGCGTCCCGCCGGGCGTGTCAGATGGAGGTACTGGTTTTTCCAGTCTGCTCTCACAGGTTTAAACCGCAGCGGCGCTGAGTCCAACTTCAGTCTCTGAAGCAGCAGCAGCAGCAGCAGCAGCACACGAAGCATGGCCACCAACACCGCCACCATGGGACACCTCCCCAGCGGCACCGGAATATGTACGACCCTCCCCGACATCTTATATCTGCCGGAGCTGGTAAGAAACAGCAGCAGCAGGTGTTTCTCACCTGAGCGCGCGGCGCAGCCACTTTTACGCAGCAACATTTCCCATAGTTTCATCTGTATTATTAAAGTTTTGTTTTTTAACTGTTGGAAAAGTAAATTATGTTTCTTTATCTGATCGTTTCTTTATTTTTGTTTAATAAAAACTAGCAAGAAAAGCAAAGATTAAAATGATAAGAACGTCTTCGTGTTCATAAAATCAGAGGTTTCATCCCACTGGATCTAAATCTACCTGATTCCTGTTTCCTGAAACAAGAGATACAGATCTGAGAATAAGTGGAATCTTTTTTTCTGCTGTTGTCTTCAGCTGAATGAACCTTACAGAGGCGTTAAGTTAATGTGACTCACACCCACCAAACCTGCAGGAACGTAGAGATTCAGTCTCTGTGATGGAAATAATGTGAAGTAACACAGAAGTAAAAACTAAAATCTAAAGTTTGAACTCATGAACAATGATCATTGATGAAAGTGAGTGAGTTTAAATAAACAGGATCATCGCTTTTGATGTGAGCACCGTGTTCTGGTCTGGTCTGGTCTGACTGGAGCCACCAGGTGCTCATGTAACAGGAGCTGATTCTCAGCCCACATTTGCACTAAACTAAAACCAAACCATGCAGCAGGACCTGGTCCAGGACTGGATCTGGGTAGTCTGAGACCAAACATGGACAAATCAGGATTACCTCATCCAAAGTGTCAGGGGTCAGAGGTCAAAGCAGCCCGACGCCATGCAGGAGCTGACACAGGAGCAACTGGAATGAAACAATGAGACGGGTTTTTATTGGCGCGAGGAAACGCCACACCCCAGCGGATCATCTCCGTCTGAACACAGAGGCAGCAGGTGGAGGAGGGTGGGACTCCATGAATAATGCAGCTATGACCTGCTGTGTGCTGCAGAGCACGCTGGGTAGACAAAATAATGGAGACAACAAAACGTAAGTCACAGGAGAAAAGACACAAAAGTTCTACAGAACTTTGAACAGAGTAGGTGACGTGTGTTTGGATCAGTGGCGGGTTCACGTTGAGCCTCGCTACTACCTCAGGTTGAATGGTTCTTGTTTGGAGGCCACAGGACAGTCAGGAAGACGAGAACAGAACCAGAGTGCTGTGACTCTGGGCTTCTGCACCATCGCCTGGTTTCTGTAAACTGATCAAGCTCTGCCTCCTCCCGCTGTTTCTGCAGATCTTCGGTGGCCTGGTGTGGATCCTGGTTGGGAGCACGTACGTGTTCCCACAGAACCCCCAGGGCTGGGTCATGGCCGTGTCCGTCTTCTGCTTCGTCATGACCTTCGTGTGGTTGGTGGTGTTCGCCTGCGGGGTCCATCAGAACAAAGCGAGCTGGGCTGCAGCAGTAAGTCGTCCACGCGCAGCGCGCAGCAGCTGTGTGGCTGCTCCGAGCGAGTTCTCATGTCCTGTTTCCTCTTCCTCCGTCAGGACTTCGTCTATCACCTACTGGCTACGACCTTCTACCTCAGTGCTTCCACGTCTCTGGCCTCGGTGACCCTGTTCTACAGCACAGCTGGTTCCGCCGCGTTCTTGTTTTACCAGCTGAACATCGCTGCAGTGGTGAGTTCACAAACATCACTCGTCAGGTTTCTGTAGCTCCGGTTTGAGTAGAACCTGACTCAGGACTCCAACGAGCCCCCCCCCCCACTCAGAGGACTGACCGTGTCCCTCTTTGCCTTCAGGTCTTTTCCTTCTTGGCGACTCTGCTCTACTTCATCCACACCATCCTGTCCGCCATGCGATGGAGATCCTTCTAGACGTTTCCTCATGAACCAGAACCGGGCTGATTTTTGTTTTGGAGCTGTGGCGCTGACATGAAGGGAGAGCTCCTGGTGCAGAACATCTGTCTGAGGTTCCGCCGGCAGCTCGGCCTGACGCTTTGTGTCGCAGAGCTCCTCCCTCACCCACACACCACATGATCACTGCTGATATTCAACCTGTCGCACGTACGGAGGCTGTAAACACTGACAGAACTCAGGTTCTGAGCAGGTGGACGGAGTAACAGAACAGTCCAGTTTGTTGAAGCTTAAGTTAAAAAAAAGAGTTATCCCGTCATAAAAACACTGAAACATGTTAAACACCATTAATTCAAAAATAAAACCTCAGCTTTTTTAATAGCAATATTTAATAATAATATTAAAGGAAACTGGAAACTTTACTACTGACTGTATCAACATTATTTAATTGTTATTAATATTTATATGTGGAGTTACATTATATTAAGTAAAGCGCAGAGTAAGGCCATAAAAATGATTAAATCACAGAGCTTCTTCAACCTGTTTTTTTTAACCACTGTTTCTATTATTTTGTCCACCCTCGCCTACTTATGCCTCCTGTCTGCTTTACTTCCTGTTTTTCCTTGAATGAATTAGTTTTGCTCTTTTATATTTTTATATAAGATCAAACAGCATAAAATGCAAAGTGATGACATCGTGTTCGTCGTATAAACCTTCACAGTCTGATTATGTTTGTTGTTAAACCACATTAATAAATCTGCTTCTTTTATCCTGGCGTTCGCTTCAGTTTGTTTCAAACGTGTTTTATATATAAATGATGTTGCGAACAAACCAAAAAGAAAATGCACTTTCTTTGTTCAGGTTTTGCCTCTAGGGGCCACCGTAGTTCCTTCATAAAACACGTCACAGAGTTTAAGCTGCTGTCAGTTATTAAACCTGAGTCAGGTGATCACCCCCCCCCCAGGTCTCTGTGCAGGTGACGGAGGCTGCAGAGAGGTGGTGTTTGTTTGTCTGGTTGTGTGTTTGTTTGTCTGGTCGTGTGTTTGTTTATCTGATCGCGTGTTTGTTTGTCTGATCGTGTGTTTGTTTATCTGATCGTGTATTTGTTTGTCTGGTTGTGTGTTTGTTTGTCTGATCGGACAGTAAACCGGGCCCAACACCTGTGGATCTCTGTGCTGCTGGATGCTGCTGGATGCTGCTGGACTGATGGATGGAGCTGGTGGTGTCACAGAGGCGAACGTCAGTAACAGGAGCTCGTTCTGTTCATGTTCAACCCTCTGCTGCAGGTTTTCAGTAAACGGACCGACAATCTCTCAGCAAAACATATTTAAAAAAGGTAAAACGTTGGTAATTTTTCGTAATTAAATCGTCATAACATGTTACGAGCGACTGAGAAAAACGTTTACACACATTTATGTTTTTTTATTTTCCTAGAATTCAACATTTGTACTTTCACAATACGAATAATTGTTGTTTGCAGAAAATAAACTATCACTTTATTCACCTCATTTTACAGCAGTTTGGGGCTGAACATGAAAATAAAATACATCCAATCAGTTTCTTGAGCAAATATAAAAATATAAGCACGTTAAAAAGAAAGTCTGTGCGTATTTATTAGTTTGTATTATTTCTCATGTTTAAACTAAAACTTTTACAAACATAAATATAAATGAATTTATGGTGTAGAAATGTAAAATCCACAAACAAATAACAGTGAATATTCATATAAGTCCAATTTAAAATGAATCGTTTGTGTAAATGTTTGTGCTGCAATGTTCTCAGATTATTAAATATATGTTGGTTCATCTTTAAAATCCAAGTCAAAGTATTCTGACGATTCACTGAGGATAAAACAGCGAGCGAAAAAGAAAAGTCACGTGTTAAATACGTAAAAGTATAAAGTTACAACGGATTTAATTCATTTTAAGGTTAAACTCGTTTTAAGGGACGTTTTCTCTAGTTTTATGTACATGTAGTTATATCTATACTTCTAACTTCGACTCACGACGGACCAGACCAGCTGAGTCCAGACCAGAACCCGGGCAGACCCACATGCTGGAGCGTGGGTTTGGGGATCAGGCCAGTTTGGTGATGGTGACGCTGCCTTTGATCCACAGCGTGTCGACGTCGCCCAGCGACGTCAGTCTGTGGGAAAAGTCGAACATCTGCTGCCCGTCGACCAGCACGCGGAACCGGCTGTGTTCACAGTGGAGCTCCACCTGCGGAGCGCGTTTGGACAGTTCTAGTGTCTCTTTGTTTAGGCGTCACTACATATATGATTAAAACGTTTGAATGGAACATAAGTCATGTGTTTATTTAGCTTTTTATGTTTCATAGAAAGATTTAGATTAAGATGTAATTCACTGGTTACCTTGAACGGCTGTGCCTTAATGAAGGGGAAGAAGGGGACGGTGTTCTCAGCGTCCCCCCAGGACCCGGACACGCAGGCCCTCCGCAGGACTTGGCGGTCCCTGAACCGAACACAGAGCTCCAGGGCCACATCAGGGGGGGGCTCCCTGGATGTTCCAGGGCCACACGTCAGGGCGATGTAGAACCTAACACGCGGACGGACACGACTCCCTGGACTTAATTCAGGGGACTGAGAATATACTTCACACCGTGTTTCTAAAGACGTGACGCAGATTCTGGCACCAAAGGAACAATTCACATAAAATGATCCGATTACTCTGAATACCTGAAGCTAAAATGATTTTTTACCTGTCGGGACACGAGTCCACAAAACCCACCACTACCACTTTCTTCCCGGGCCGCATCCCACCTGTGACGTGACCCCTGAAAGGAACTGACTGCACACACACACACACGCACACAGACACACACACACACACACACACACACACACAGACACACACACACACACACACACGCACACACACACACACACACACACACACACACAGTCAAAGTTAAAGAGCTGGAACAAAGGAAAACTAAAAACCTGCAGGTGGTGGAAGTAGAAAGATGATTATTGAGTTCCTGAGTTTCGAGGTCAGTTACCAGATTCTGGACGTCTCGTTCAGCAGGACGAGCGCTCGCTTTACTTTCCTCACTCACACGTTTCTGTGGAATACCCCACCTCTGAAAGTAGACAAACAGTTTTACTTCACTGGACTTTAATCATTTGTGTGTCACAGATTCTCTCTCCCTCATAGCGTCACGTCTCCTCCAGCCACTAGATGTCCCCGTCTCCTTCCACTTCTCCCAGTCTCTCACTGCTCTGTCTGACTCACTGTGCTCAGGGGGAAGAATTCCTTCACAGCACAGTTTCAGGTTTTCAGACGTAAAAGGTTAAAACGTTTAGTGATGTGTTAGATTTGCCTGGTGACCCTTTGAAGGGGATCAACCCTTAGGTTGAGAACCACCAGACTACGTTACCCAGGGTAAATGAACACAGTGATGTCACACTTTAACTAACAGGTCATTTTACTGCTTCACTTATACCCAGCTGTATGTAAAGTACTGCGTATTTTTATACTGTTGTACTTGTACTCGTACACAGGCTGAGTACTGCGCTCACCACAGGTAAAGATAAAGACTGTCTGCAGGCTGTCATGTCTCAGACCATGTGACCAGCTGCTGAACTACCTTCATAATAAAAGATAATCTTTGGTACTTCACCCTCAGTACTCAAACATTTTATTTCCTTTGCTGTATTTGTATAATTAGAACGTTTTAGAGTAACTAAATACATTTAGTTAAGTTTATAATATGAAATGTAACACATTTGATCAGTTATGTAATATTATTGATTAAAACGGTGGGTAACATAACAGACTTTTACTTTATACAACAAATATTTTTAAGTCTTAAATACAATGATGTGCTTGCACAATATGGGCTTTTATTTTGGTAAGTCTGACTGGAAGTGCTGCTGGTTGGGTCCAGTTTGACAATAGGTTGTCGCTGAACACAGTTTAACATAGTTTCATAAGCAAGAAAAACTCGTCGTGTGTCCGAGGAACAAACGTAAAGAGCAGAAAAGTAAAGTTTTTAAACTCACCTTCCTGCTCGGAGCTGCCGCCTGCTGAGGTTCAGCCATGTTCATGTGGAGGAAACAAACAAGCTGCAGGTCCAGTTTGTCTGCCTGTGTCCTGTGTGACGTAACCCCTCAACCTGGCTGGCTACACACACACACACACACACACACAAACACTGCTGATAATCAGCTGCTGCTCTCTCTCCGGAACAGACGACTTCATTGTTCTGCTCTAACTGCAGCTTCTAGAAGGATTTTAACACCTTCACTTTAGTCCAGAGTCCTGGGGGGGCGGTGTAAGAGCAAACAGACAGAACCCTTGTTGCGTCTGTACGTGTGGTAGCAGAGGTCAGAGTTCACGGTGAAGGAAACATCTGTAAAAAGCTCAGTGACGGTTCAGGGGCGGGGCCAAAGGGGCATTGGCCCCAGCTGAACTCTTATTGGCCCCCTGAGGTGCCCCCGTTGTGTCCTTTTGTCCTAGTGTCATTAGATGGGTGTAATTCCAAGGCCAAACACTAGTGATGCTAATGAGGCGAACAGGAAAATCAAGCGTCAATAAAGTTTACAAAAGATAAAAATTAAATAAAAAAATCAGTGAAACGCCGGATTTCCTCACATGCTGTGTGTTTGTGAGTAATTTATCTAAGAATGCACGTAACATTATGTAGAGTAGAGATTTTACCATGTATGTTTCTTTATGTTGCTGGACAAATACTCGATGATGTTAGGGCCCCTGACTCAGAGAAAAACACCTTCAGGCAGGCGTCCAGTGATACTCACCAACACGAGCGGCAGGACGTGTCTGAGCTCCGGAGAATCCCAACTGTGTTCTTCTGTTTCCAGTCAAGGAATGTCAGGAAACAGGAGGGAGGGGCCAAGCCGAAGGAAGAGGAAACACGGGCAGCTAACGCCGTGTTCATCCTGCTTCCGTTAGATCAGCTTCTCTGTTCACCACAGCATCAGACAAGACATAATCCCATCTGATCTAATGTAATCCATAACTAAACAGCTGTAAATGAAGACATGACACAGAACCACCAGAAAACAGAGGCAGTGTTGGACATTTTATTATGAAAGCAGTAAGAAAATAAATAAATAAAAACACCAAAACCCGGTGCAAAATACCACAAGTATATAAAAACACATTGTATAAAAACCCTGAAACTCAGAACTCGCACTAAAAGTTTAAGGAGGAGTTTAAAATGGACAGTATAAATATCATGATGAAATAATAAACAGAGCTGCTGTAATAATCCCGGCTCTTGTCCCTGCAGGTTCCTGTGCAGCCATCGTCCCTTTACTGTGACGTTTCCCTTAGAAAGACGAAAGCTGCTACACCAGCGGTCCCAGCAGGAAGGACACCGAGGCCCCCAGAGCCAGACCCAGGGCCAGAAAGAAGGTCATCAGAGAGCCGGCGGTCTCACAGTCCTTACACCGCACAAACCTGGAGCACAGACACACACAGGCACAGTTAGTCTGGTCTTCACAGGGACACGGACAGAGGCAAACGAACCCCACACTCACTGAGGAGCGTAGGCGAAGCACAGGCTCGCCAGATATCCGTTGGAGAAGGAGAACAGAGCCATGATGGTGACGAAGGCGGCGTCGTGGCTAAAGAAGGCGACTCTGGAGCCGCTGACGTTGCACATCATGAGCAGGGGGATGAAGAGCATGCGCGCCAGCACAGCAGCAGGAAAAAGCTTGCTCTCTCTGGACGGCTGCAGAAAAACAAGGGTTCAGCGCTTTCACAGCAGCAACACGTGAGTCGGCCTGGAACGTGACTCACCCACTGCACGAGGGACGGCGAGCTCCGGCCGACCACGTCCATGACGTTGAAAACCATGAAGCAGCAAACACAGGTGAAGACGTCACCTGCGGGACACAAAGCAGGGCTTAGAAAACATGCTGGTGGGGTTAGATGCTGGAGAACACCAGGACTGTGACTCACCCCAGGACTGGTTCTTGTAGACGGTCTGCACCCGTACTGTGACGGCAGGGAACACGGACAGGGTGACGGCGAACACGCAGGTTACGCACAGAGCCATGAGCCAGATCTGTGCAGCACAGGAAGCTGGTTTGAACCAAGCAGCTAAATCTCCTCTGATCGCTGAACATCGCACAGCAGACGTTCTCTTTCACACGTGTTAAGGAGAGAAATAAAGTCGTCACCTTTTTGAAAACAGCCAGAACAGACGAGCGCTCCGGACTCTCCTCCTGCTCCCTGAACATCTTCCCGTTGGCCTCCAGGTCTTTTCCACTGAGCACGTTTTTCTCTTCAGACGTAAAATGAAACAGAGTCAGTGAAACGAGCGGACCACAGACCAGCGGCACGTTTCTGAGCAGGACCTGAGGAACAGACCTGGGCTGCTGAGGAGCTCCCCCGGCGGCTGCACGTTGTCAGTTTGACCGTTCATGTAGAAACGAGCGAAATCCTGCAGAGGAGAAGAAACAGGGACGTGAACGCCTCCACTCTTCTACTGTACGTTTAGCTCCTCCCCCAGGTAAAAGTGGGATACGTTAAACCACAGATGAAAGGTGCTCCAGGTTTTTTATTTTCTATTAAACAGCATTTCTCCTCAGCAGGACGTAAACTGTTCCTTCCTTTCTCTATGTTAAACCTGTGTCTCTGTGTGGGGGGGTGTGGCCTCCTCACCAGGTGCGGCAGCAGCAGGTAGCACAGCAGAGCCACCAGCGTGGCCACGCACGGCGTGATGAAGTATCCCAGCGCGGCCGTCTTTTCGTCCGTGTCCTCCGTTTTACCTGCGACGTTAAAGTGGAACCCGCGAACATTGGAAGGTGCGAGTATGACGTTGTGTCATTGAAACACGTACTGAACAGCTGCATCTTCAGCACTTACATAAGATGGAGAAGAGCATGGCGATGGCAGCGAAGATCCCCGCCAGGCCCTGGCCGCTCATAAACAGAGTGCTGTAACGAGCCGGGAACAGCCCGACCACACCGAACAGACTGCCCTGCAGCACGGCGCTGAACACTGTGCACACACACACACACACACACACACGTTAGCTTTCAGCAGGCTGTAACCTTCTCCACTACCACCGCTCATCCATCTGTGGACAAACTCACTGTTGATGAACCAGATCGTTGCCATGGTGACAGAGAAGAAGGTGTCCGGGTGCATTTCGACCGGCACCAGCGCAGCGGTGAGGGAGAAGAGGAGGAAGATGATGATCATGCTGACGGCCACGCGGATGCGCTCGCTCACCCTGCATAGAGAGACCCAGGTACACTTACACTCTTTACCGACCCTGAACGCCTCACAACACAACTGGCCTAAACTCTGTACCAACGTACCACTGATACAGGAAGGAGTTGAGCAGGGTGAACAGCAGCAGCGGCAGCTGCGACAGAAAAACCATCCAGTTGTCATAGTTGTAGTTTTTAGCTGCGGTGCCTGACGTGGCGTTAGAGGTGGTGTTGGGAAGTACGAGGCGGTGGTTGAAATACTTTACCATGGAGAAACAGAAGAAAGAAAATCACATAATAACAAATGACTTTAAGTTCTGCTTTTATTATGATGTTATTAATTAATTATGAGGAATTCTTATTACATTTTAACAGGTAACAGAATCGCTATGTGGGAAATATTGAACTTATTCCGACAAAGCTAAAGGTTGTGTGTGATAAAAACCTGAGTCGCCGTCATGAAGAAGTTCCAGGGCAGCAGAGTTCCCAGACCGAGCACGAAGATGATGATGGCTACGCCCTGGCAGCTGTGGAGGCCAAACACCATCAGTCTGAACCAGGTCCACGGACTTTCACACGAACATGAAATGTACAAAACCTGGGACTCACCGATCCACGGGTCTCTTCTCGTTCTGCATACTGACGCTTCTGTCTGGATCCTGAAGTCCAGAGAATAAAGAAGAGTTTTAAATAAAAACTAAACCAATGAAATGTTCTCAACGACAGTCCCACTGTTCGGTTTCCACCATCAGACAGAGGAAAAAGTATGTGAACCGCTTCGGATCTGTTCGTTTGCTCACTAACGAAGGAACGATCAGTCTAGAATGTCGGCGGTGGGATTGTTTTGAGACGGAACAATACAAAAGTTTTAACCTCTGTCAGCAAGATTTCTGGCTCCAGCTCTTTGGCATCAACTGAACTCGGGTGTTTGGAGAAGCAGGAATGCTGCCTGTGACTCCAGGAACACCGAGGGGACGGGACGGCTGCAGGATAATTCTTTTACATTCATAATTCGTCACAAGCAGCCCACACATAGCGAAGAGAAATTAAAGATTTATGAAAATGAAAGAGTTCGGGTCTCAGGAGGTTCAAGCACGTTTGGTAAACAGATCAAATACTTATTCCATTCATACAGGTACAAATTAATTTATAACGTTTTAGTTCTGTCTCTGTTCAAACGAACCATCAAAATCATAGAGTGATCGTTTCTTTATCATCGTTACAAAATCAGCAGGGTTCAAATACTTTTTCCACTGACTGTCTTTGTCTGTGGACAGCACGCCTCAGCTCATCTGTTATTTATGAGAAATACTGGTTGCACTGGTTTCTAACTGTATTTTACCTGGAGCTGAACTGTATTTGTGCTCTTTATCTTTCTGTAAAAAAACTTATTTTAGGACCACGTGTTAGGAAAGAACTTAAGTAATAATATAATTCTCATGTAGGTTCACACTTACTGAGTCACTACTGCCTGTGACTCATCAGCACGCGGAGGCACATCTGTCTCCGTGAAATTATAAAAATATCTCGTTTTTTTATTTCCTTATACACTGAGAGGATATCACGTTAAAACACAGAGAAAACTGGAGATAAAATTACATGTGGGACGAAAATGTTTTTCACTATAAGAGTTAGAAATGAAGAAACAAAGAAATTACACCATATTTGGGCCGATTTACTAGTAAAATATGTTCGTAAAACACCAAAGATTAATTGTCCTTTTTTTTAGGTATTATTGAATTAATCTGGAACATTTAATTAACGCGCCTTCCTGCGGTAAAAGCGCGCTTCGCTCCGTTAACTCGGTAGCACGCGCCCTGTACAGTGAAACGTGGGAAACCGCTCACCTCACGCAGAATGACTCCTCTAAGAGCAGAACGGACACGGAACTCACCTGAGGTTCGGTTCTGGTCGCGGACGCTGCTGCTGGTTGTGTGGACGCGTTTGAATGAGTCGGTGAAGGCGGGACGGGAGAAGCACGCGGGGAGAATGTGAAAGTAAAACGTCACGTGACCAGAAGAAGCGTCAAGCAAGTGAACAAGGTGTCTGCACATTATTAGGACACATCCTCCCTGGTTTTCTTTTTTTCTGCACACCGTACAGTACTGGACACTCCTCGCCTGCGCACGTGCAGACAGTCGTGGACATTGCACATCTGCTCTTTGCACAAAACAGTCTATGGACTTTATGAACGAGTGTTTGTATGGTTTTACTTTGCTTGGCTGACGCTTTTTGATAATAGCTATTTGACAAATAATATTAAACGCAAACAACATGACCCAGCTAAAAATAATGAATGGAAAAAGCATGTTGTTATATTTCTAGTTCATTTGCAGTGTTCAGTTTTATTCACTAACGTTATAAGAATCAGAAAAATGAATCTGCACAGTGCAGCATTTTGTCCAGAACAGATATAAAAGCGCGGCGGTTCTGTTGTGGTTTCCACCCTTAAACAGCAGGTGGCGCTCGTAGGGAACAGCTGAACTTTATTCTCTCACATGTAAGAAGCAGCGAGGCAGGTGGAAGATTAATGAAGGTAAAGGAAACAATAAAAACAAATGTGACACATCATTCATCAGCAGGAAACATTTTCCAGGAGCTAAGATTAGTTTGAACTTGAACAGTCCTGCTGGTTCTTCCTGCTCTGTGTGCACACAGTCTGAAGATGGGCCGCTGGGCACAGAGAGGTCAAAGGTCGTCCACTGTTTACATGAGGATCACTGTTTGTCTCCTCTAGGTTACTTTGCGTGTCTTTGTGCTCATTTTGTGTCGTTTAACTGAACTCTGTGACCATCACATTAGAAACATTAACACTAACTTCATACAGAGGCTCTGAACCTCCAAAGTCTGATAATTCATCCATAGATGTCAAACACATTTGTCCACTGTGAATTAAACATCATGACAAAAGGTAGCAGCTGATGTTTAGAGGGGTAAGGGAGACAACGAGGGGGTGAGAGAGGGTGAGACATGTGGTATCGTGGAAGAATTATCACAATAAAACAGCAAATAAAATGAATCTGAAATCATTTCAGTTAAAGTAACATGAAGACTGTGACATTTTACTTCTGATTGTATTTTATTCTTCTTTACAGACGTCTGATTTGTTGATTTTCTGCTCCGTGAGTGTCTCTGTTTCCTCTTTTCTCCTCACACAGTTCACCGGATTCAGGTCAGACGCTGCTCTCAGCTGCTGCAGGATATTAAACCGTTCTGCCTCTGAAATAAGTGCTGCGTTCACTGTGCTTCTATCTGCACTGTGAACCACCGTCCAGGCGGTTATAAAAGCATGTGGCTAAACCTAAGCAGATGATTTTGCTCTAAACACAATTTCGAAGTTAAGTTTAGTGGAACCAGTTCCTTCAGCCCACATCATGACGCTGCCACCACCAGGCATCACAAAGGATGTGGTAGCTTCAGGTCACCTAAAAGCTCTTTCCAGGTTTATCCATCACATATGTGAATTGTGTAACTTAACCTAAAGTTATACCAACGATTTAGGTCAGTGAGGCCAAGAGAAGACATCTGGTTTCTGTTCCCTTCTTCCTGTTTGTGGATTTCCCTAATGTTCCTGTAAAAGGGGAACCGTGTCAACTTCAGAAATCTAAGGCCGTTCAATTGGAGCTGCAGCATTAACATAGATGACGCTGCAGCTTAAAATGTTCATCAGTGCTGTACTTTTTCTTATGTGCTGTACTAAAGTTTTGATTTTGAGGTCTTTGTTTGTTATTCAAGTATTTTAATTTGATATATAACTATAACTATATTAAAAGTTTTCAATCCAGCACATTCAGAAATTTCACCACCACAAATCTTTATGAATTGATCTTTTGATGCTGTGGTCACTTTAGTGTGGTGTGATCCTGATCCCAAGTTATTCTGGAGAATTTAGATGCACCTGCAACTTGAGTTAAAAAAAACACGAGTTTATCAAAACTACAGTGTCATCTAAATGTGTATTATTTTTTATTTATTATTTATTATGCCACAAAAATGTGCCTGTTATGAGTTTGAGTGTTTCTTTCACTGTGATTTGATTAGTTATATATATTTAATATTTGAAGAAATACAAAAATATTATATTTGATTTTCCCTGTGGATAGAAATTTACTCCTTTTATTTTGAAATGCGTACCGGAAGAAGGAAACGTTTCGCTGCGGTTGGTTCTAGTGCAGAAACGAAGTAGTGTTCTACCGATTAAAACTCTTTAAATCTACCGACAGAGACTCAGCTACGTGTCGCATTTTTGTCCACAGAGGTCGTTTGCACACTCGGTCACAGAAAAGGAAACGTTCAGGAGATTAAACTACTTTTATTCGAGCAGAAACTTCGGTAAGTTTGTTGTTTAAAAAGTAGTTTCTCTAGTTTCCAGCGTGGAAACGTTGCGTAAAATAACAAGCTAGCTAGTTAGCTAACACATAAATACTGTTTTAGTTATTAACTTTGGATTGAAACAAACAATGTAATAACATTATTATACCAACGCTTTCTAGTAGAGTATACTATATTTTCAGTTTGAACACCCAAAAGCTAACTAAAGGAACAACTTAACATTAGTTATTGTCCTAAAAAGCCATAAAATGAACCTATTTCTAACCTTGGAACTTTCCTTTGGATTTTATTGAACGTTTAAAGCAGCCTGTGATGTTGTATTATGTTCTAATTATGTGTGAATCTTTCACATTTTTGTAGGACTATTGTTAAATTCAAATGGTAATTTTGGCTTTTTACCCATTACAGGCTAATTATACACTATAATTGTAGCTTTAATAAATGCTTCTCTCTCTCTCTGTCTCTC
>JAUMHF010000001.1:920247-968198 GCA_032359275.1 Microctenopoma steveboyesi
CTCTCTCTCTCTCTCTTTCTATATATATATATATATATATATATATATGTATATATATATATATATATATATATATATACATATAAATAGTATAATACTCATAGTTCTCTGTTTCTATACTTGCTTTATAAGTAGAACTCATAAAGTGTAATTTAACTCTTTATTTGGATCATACTTGGACTTGAGTTCTTGTGTATATATGTATATATACATGTCTTATCGTGAGCAGGGCTCCAGCAGTGCTTGTGGTTGACGGGCCGGTCTGTCCGGGTCTCTGCAGCCCAGCTGGCCGCTTTTGTTTTGGTGACATGGAGTCATTAGTATGCACCATCGTACTGGAGCATCTGTCCCCGCAGATGCTGCTTTTGTTCTGGCTTATTGTTAAAACTTGAAGTTTGGCCTTTTTATTTGTCCAACTGTCCGCTCTTAATAAAAAGCTCACTGACACGTCAACCTGTCTCCACATGGAACAGCTGACCTGGAGAAAGTTTAGTGTGGGTGCTTTAAAGCAGAGCTGCTAAGGATAAGGACCGAAACCAGTTTCATAACATTACCACATGGTAAAGTGTTTAAGGAAATGTCAGAGGAAATGAAAAGCATTTGTGAAATGTAACGTTAACCCTTGAGGAAGCAGAGCAGAGGAACTGCGGTTCTCAGAGAACGTATAAAATGCATCTATTGTTCAGGTAAAAACAACTAAACAATAATTACACACTTTATTAAACCCTTTGGGGAAATTGTTGTTGGACAGCTTCCAGACAGTATCTGTCTGTGGACACCTCGACATGCAACCACGGACCGTGGGCTTTGACTGAGCTACTCTAGACACCAGACAAAGAGCAACTGTCATGATGCATCAGCCTCCACACAAAGAGCATGTCACCGCTTATGAATAACTCCAGTAATGCTGCTAAGGCTTCTTTTACCGGTGTGACTGTTTTGCAATGGTTGGAAATGAAACCTTTGTCAATTGCTTGGAAGAGCTATTCTCGCCACCACACCACCGTCACTACCGTCTGCCCCAGCTTGATATTTAAAATGCTAAAACTCTGTAATAAATAATGGAAAAAAGACCTTTTATCCTTTGTTTGGCTCTGTCACGACGCCAAGAGGAAACTGAGAACTGACGCTTCAGTCACTGCTTTTTATTTGATGCACTTCAATTCATAATGATGAGTACCACAGTCTCTTGAATGTGGAGCTGTGTCTTAATTGTGATGCTAACTCTTCTGAAATAATCTGTTTAATCACACGCTTCAACAATGGGGGAATTGTCTTAATCTGCCCATTATTGGACTATTAGTGCACATTTAAGTAAGACCCCCATCAGCCACGCATACACTCCTCTGTGTTGTGAAGCTGCTCACTGACCAGCCCGTTGCCATGGTGAACTGGGTTAGTTGTGCTTGTGGGCCTGGGGGTATTTGCCTGTCAGGGTCGACGTGCTTGTTGCTGCCCTCTTTCTGGGAACTGGTCTGTGTTTGGAACTAATATGAGTCAAACCCACACGATTTGTTCTTCTAGTACAATGAAACCTTATTTTAAGTCCATTGTGTTGGTTTTAGTTCTTTTAGATTTGTTAGTTTACTGAACAAGTGTAATAGTTTGACTGTTTTACATTTTCCAAACATATGTCCTGATGATTTATTTCTGGTTGAATATGTTTTATACTGAATCATATCTCAGCCTATTGAAGAGTTAACTCTTCAGGAGAGAGGCGTAGATCTGATGAACGCTTTGTTACTGACCAGTGTAAAACCGTGACGTTAAGCTGCTCCCAGTGGGACTGAATTCACCGCTGTGGCGGTTTTCCTCAAACTACAACAAAGAACAATGTTTGGAGAGCATTAACTCTCCAAACGTGGAGCATGGACTTCTCAGAACGATGAGTTCATGAACATGCGTTAGTTTTGGTTTCTCGTACATTTTAGGTTAAAATAGAAATGTAAATTTGTCTTGTGACCGAGGAGTCTCCTGGGTCAGGGTCATACTTGACAGATTTAAAAGGAGGCTGGTGGAGAATAGAAGCATGGGCAGCCAAATGCAAATCGGGTCTCTGGGAGACACACAGTGTGGTCGGACAGGTGGACAGGAGCTGGTGACTGAGGCTGAGGAGCCCAGAGTACTTTCCAGGCCTGGCACCAGTCTCTTCACTGGATGACAATGCTGGAACTGCGTCTTTCGTCAGCGTAAGTAGACGCTGACAAACTGTTTTTCAAACTAGGCTTTGTGTAAAGAGCTCTGACTCCAGAGGGCTTTGTGTTGTTCAGGGCCATCAGAAACCATGAGATCTGAGTCACAAGTAAGGGATAAAACCGGCGTTGAGCCTGTCTGTCAGACACGTCACTGTCACGCGAGGGAAGAGATGCACAAAGATCAGTTGTTTCAGAGAAGTGAAGTCACTTCAGAAGTCGTCCTCCAGTTACAGGCCGTGAATGTGTCCTGGTACCCTCAGAACCACAAAGATAAGCTCATGGTTGGCGGGTCAGAGGGCCTCTCTTTTTGTGATGCATCTATCTTCAAACCACTGAACTCGTACCACACTTAGCAGGGTTTCTCCAGGGAAGTTGGTTTGCAGGAGTCGTCGGCGTCAAGTTAAGGAAGTCCTGATCCAGTTCTTTTAGCCCCGTCCAAATCAGTCTAGTCCTTCAATACTGGGTATCTGCAGAGTTTGATTCCCTATGTATTTTGTTATAGCTCAAATAAGTGAGAACGTCCTACAGTAGCTACAGTCAGCGGCCGTAGTAGGAGCTGGCCCAGACTCATGGCCAAAGTATAAAGTGATGGAGAAACCGTGTGTGTGCTGCGAGGTTGTTTTCCCAGCTTCTCACGTCAAGCAAAGCCCTTAAACCGCAGACTCGTGGAACCTGTGTTGGTGCCACTAACCTAAAGGTCTTTCTACCTACAGCACTCGGTTATAAAATCCACCTCATCTGTTCACAATTCGTCACGTTGTGTCAGAGACCAATGATGTTGGACCTCAGAGCCAGGCTCCTGAATGAATGCTCGGCTTGTTTTGGTTTTGGATTATAAAATAAGTCGTGGTGTGCTGCGGAGTGAGTCATCCCCTCACAAACTCCAACAGGCCTGTTTTACACCTAACAACCCCTCAGTGTGCTGAAGTGAATACATCCACTGTACCCCCAGCTCGCGGCTACAAAGACACTGTGGGCGTATTGTTGTAATGAATAGTGTAGTGTTGAAGCCTTTGTGTGTGTTTGAACGAGGCTTTTTAAATTTCAAATTAAATATCCACAGTGACGCCATCTCTGACACAATGCTGAAATCTTACAAATAAACTTGGTGTGTGTCTTATGTGCAGGTGATGTATTGTTTACCTGTGCTGATGGAAACACTCTGAGGGCGACGGCGGGAAAGTCCTGACCCTCTGCTCTCTCAGAAGGCTGCACAGATGTTTTCGCTTGGTCAAGAAAACATCTCCACCTCCCCCGCCTCCACCAAAGGACTCGTCAAATATGGAGAGCTCATTGTTCTGGGGTAAGATGTTCACTCCTGAGATTTTCTGTGGTCAGAACTCCGCCGTCACTAAGGTGGAGCCTTACACCTGAAGAATTCCGTACGTGTTTAGATTGATACTAGCTTTGTTTATGATGAAAATCTCATTTCAGATAAGACATTGTCCCAAGGATTAGGAAGATTACCTCAGTGAATAATAGTGACCATGTTGGATGATGATCTCAGTGATCAGGTGTTGCTCTAAGGAAGCCACATACGCTGCTGCACACACAGCTTGCTAATTAACACACTTGACATGTAGCCTTGTGGGGCTGGGAATCGAACCGCTCAGCCCCGGGTTTAAACTGAACTGAACAGAGATTTTCAAACAAGTCCATCAAGCAGGTCTCAGCCAACGACTTTGAAAAAAACTTTACTGAGCCTCTCAACAATTAGTTCGTTTTCATGTCCAGGTTATGTCATCAACATGAACGTTAACAACACTCATTAACAATATATTGGAGTGGATACTGTTAATTTATTTATTTTATGAATTTAACAAAACAATTCTTTGATGCGAGGCGTAGCCCACTCACTAGAACAGCTGATGAAGCCCAGGGTCAGTGGTTTGATTCCTGGTTCCTCCAGGCTGCATGTCAGAGCCAATGTGTCGAGATTAACACGTTTTTATCCTTTACACCAGGCAAGTTTCCAGATGGAGCGCTGACTAGACAAGTCTTTTATTTTGAAAAACTGAAGATTCTTTATTTTGAATATGGTCTGTAAACTGTTTGTAAACATGCAAACTGTCTGTGGCCCGAATGACCCAGGGACTGGTGCCGGGGGTTGGTTCACACCTCTCTCCGCTGTTATTCCAGAACAACACAAGCATTTGTTAGGAAAGTTTTCTGGAGTGAGCTGTCGGCTCAAAACGCTAAGCACATGCTGTCAGTTTAAAGCTTGAATTTATGATATAGTCGTTGACTTTATCACGCGTGGAACAAGTCGAGCTACATCGAGTGACTCGGATACATGGCCCTCCTCTACCGTAGGTCACAACCGATCACAATCACAAAAACATGTCATTGGGATTAAAGGAAGAGCGCTGGGCTGGTCGTTCCTATCAGCAGACGTTAGTCACGGAGCTCCACAGGGTTAGTTTTACTTTTATATGGAGGTTTGTTACTTAACGCTGCTGCCTGCAGTGTTTTCTGTGCTGTTTGAAATCCAGCGGCGTAACTCGGTCTAAACGCCGTTAAAAGTGTTGAGAAACTCCACCACAGCAAAGAATGCAGCTGACTTCCTGCCTGGTTCAGGGAGGTCGACAGACGTCAGGAGAATTGTTGCCGAGCTGTGATTTAAGACCTTTTGTTTTCTCCTGTATCATAGAGTCCACGTGTGGAGCGGAGCCTGTCTCCGTCCATCACACGGGTCATTAGGTTTCATTTTAAAGAGTGGGGGAGTCAGTTTGTCTCAGAAAAGAGGTGACTGTTACTTTATCTGAAACGCAGGAAGTCTATTATCCAGTAAAAGAATGGTTCAACTCTTAACTGAACTCGAATGTTTACACGACCTGTGGCTGAGAGTCTGGATCCCAAGATAACCTACAGCTAACAGTCACTGACTTTACGTCCAAGCCCCCGAATCACTCAGGTTCAGGATTTTCTTTTCAGATTGACTCCAGGACCAGAAAACGCTCTTCATGGTGTCAGATGTATTTAACAGGCTCCTCGTGGTCTGGGTGGGTAAATCATAAACCACATAACCACAACATCCTGAGTTGAAACACTGTCAGCAGTTTTCTGCTTACTGGCAGCACAGAGATAAGCACCGGACGTGTTCGGCCTAGCTCAGCACAAACGGTCGAACTGAAAACCTCGTGCCATCTGTGCCCAACAGTCTGACTAACCTGGAGATTCTTGCCTGTGGGAGACGAGTGGAGCCCAGTGCCTGTTCCACACCGACACCGTGACAGGTGTCCACGGCCTGTCGTGGTTCCATCCACTGAGACCCTGTTTCTGAACTCTCTACTTTGATAATTCCAGGGACTTTACCTTCATATAGAAGGTGTGACGGTATGAAACCGTGGGCAACGCGTTCAGGCGAAGACCTCGGTGTACTACCACTGTAGGCTAAGTCAGGATTTATTGTTGTGAGCAAACATAAGTATTGGTTAAAATAAGCCAACGCTGTGTCTTCTGTTAGTTTTACACTCGCTGTTGACTCATTTAGGGACCTGTCCATGTTCAAGCAAGTAATGACACACTGGCAGTAATTATTAGGCACAAGCAGCTGTGAGAACAAACATCTGGATGTGACAGATGAACTGACCTACAGTCATGCATGAATAAACAGGTTTTAAGTGCAGCACAGTGACTGGAATCACGCGGTCCAACCCCTGATAGATGTTTTTGTTTGGAGGCAGCACAACTCAGCTTAAATCCATTTGAATACGTTGAGAAACCTCACCATGAAGAATGCAGCTGACTTCCAGACTGAGGTCGGGAGACGTCAGAAAGGTCGTGGCTGGAGCTGCGGGTTCAGAACTAAAATAAAACTATGTGGGTCACTGAGACAACAGAGCCGAACAGAATGTTAGAACAAAAAGTCCTGAGACTGCTTTTAGGTTCCAACCACAAACCGTCTGAAATGATGCTGCATGTTCATTCCGTGTGTTCAGGTGTAACGGCTCTCTGCCCAACGGGGACAAGGGGAGGCGGAAAAGCCGCTTCGCACTGTGTCGCCGGAACAAAGCCAACGGTGTGAAACCCAGCACGATCCACACGTCCTGCACACCTCAGGCTGCCAAGGTGAGGCCCAGCACGCGTTTCAGTAACACATGTCCACAAACCCTGCTCCACCCAACTCTCGCTGTGGGGGGGTGCACAGCTGTCTCGCCTCGTGGCTCCAGGGTTGTGTTTGTCACCTTAGGTGCGACAGGTCCCGGGTTCAAAACCCGAACGAGTCCTTGACTGTAACACTGAGTGTTTACTTTCCTTTACTGGTCAGATGCTTTTATCCAAAGCGACTTACAAGGAGAAGACTCCAGCAGTTACCATTCAGATTCTCGTAAACGCGGAGACACTACAACAAGGAACCCTGATAAGATCTAACTGCAGCAATGTAATACAGTGTCTATCACCAAAGGAAGCCAGGAGAACTAACTGATGCGGACTCGTCCTGAGGTCCAGCCGGGGCTCTGGGCGAGCATCTGACAATCCTGCATGTAACATTATTTAAATAGCTGAAGATACAGCACGTTGAATATTATACCAGGAGCTGTTTACCTGCAAGTCAAAGATGCCGGGTGAAGACCTTTCCGTCATCTGTGCTCTGTTTTCCTACAGGCCGTCAACAACAAGGAGCAGCACAGCATTTCATACACTCTGTCCCGCTCTCAGACGGTGGTGGTGGAGTACACGCACGACAGCAACACGGACATGTTCCAGGTCTGCTCATCAGTATTCTTCATTAATTAGCTCGGATTAAAGGCAATTTTTAAACACTCTATAGCGGACAAATAATTCATCAAGTCAATCCATGAGAATCTATGAGCTGTTTGCTGAGTCGGGAAAAAGAAAGGAGGCCCAGGTGAGGTTTGAACCCACGACCCTGGTTTACGAGACCAGTGCTAACCACTGAGCTACAGAGCCACTGATGTGTGTTCCCTCCGTATGAGCAGGTTCCTAACGCCGCGTGTTTCTGATTACAGATCGGCCGTTCCACTGAGAGTCCCATCGACTTCGTGGTGACAGACACGGTGCCCGGTGGTCAGGCCAACGCAGACAGTCAGACAGTTCAGAGCACCATCTCCCGTTTCGCCTGTCGCATCATCTGCCAGAGAAACCCTCCTTATTCAGCGCGTATCTGTGCTGCAGGGTTTGACTCCTCCAAGAACATCTTCCTCGGGGTAGACTTCAGCTCTGAGTAATGACTGAGGACGAGTGTTTCGTTTTTGGGGAGAGAGGAAACGTTAAATCTCGATGTCTCCACAGGAGAAGGCAGCGAAGTGGAGGACGCAGGACGGTCAGATGGATGCTCTGACCACCAACGGTGTTCTGGTGATGCACCCGCTGCACGGCTTTAACCAGGACTCTAAACCCGGCCTGTGGAGGGAAATCTCAGTCTGCGGCAATGTCTTCACCCTGAGGGAGACCAGATCAGCTCAGCAGAGAGGCAAGATGGTGAGTGACGAGCACGCCGAGCATGTGCTGGACACACACTGACCTCAGGATGCATTAACGTTGCTCATGCTCAGTGTTTCCTTCATGACCACAGTTTAGACGTTGCATAACAAAGTGGACGGTTACTAGGAAATTAAACGATGCTTCTTTTCCACGTGTTGTCCAGGTGGACTGCGAGTCCAACGAGCTGGTGGACGGCTCGCTCATCGACCTGTGCGGTGCCACGCTGCTGTGGCGGACAGCCGAGGGCCTGACTCACACTCCCACCCTCAAACATCTGGAGGTGCTGCGCCAGGAGCTGAATGCTGGGCGGCCGCAGTGTCCCGTGGGCTTCAACACGCTGGCCTTCCCCAGCCTGCGCCGCAAGGATGTCCTAGACGAGAAGCAGCCGTGGGCCTACCTGCGCTGCGGCCACGTCCACGGCTACCACGCCTGGGGGGGGCGCCGCAACCCCGAAGTGGAGGCAGAGGGCCAGGAAAGAGAGTGCCCCATGTGCCGGGCGAGGGGGCCCTACGTCCCCCTGTGGCTGGGCTGCGAGGCTGCCTTCTATGTGGATGCAGAGCCCCCCACACACGCCTTTTCCCCCTGCGGACACGTTTGCTCAGACAAGACGGCGGCGTACTGGAGTCAGATCCTGCTGCCGCACGGCACACACGCCTTCCACGCCGCCTGCCCCTTCTGCATCCTGTCGCTCAGTGAAGAGTCCGGCTGCGTCAGACTCATCTTCCAAAGCCCGCTGGACTGAAACCCACACTGAGGCCGTGACGGAGCAACTCTGGGGAGTTTTCATAGTGTGACTGTCACTGAAGTTCCTCTGTGACGTCAGAACTCCAGGAATCATGACGCCTTTAACTTTATTTTTTATCACGTGTTTGACTCACATTATTTATTCTTTTACCTCTTCCCTGTATGTGTTTTGCAGACATGTTTCTGGTCATCATCAGTTTGCTTTGTTCCATTTTAGACCATATGTTGATTTGGGAGATTTTTTTCAGTGGATTTTTTTGCAGGAAAGTGTTAAAACTATGACACAGACTTTATCTGATCCACAATAAACCTGTGTTTTTGAATTGCTTGTCTAAAGTCGGGTCTCTGAAGACAGAATCATGTAATAATTAACTGTTGTACCATAACGTAGCACAAAAACGGAAGCTGTCAATTCACTTTAATAGTAGCAAGAAGGAAGATGCAGTAATGTCCCAGAGGACAAGGATATTCTTCACATCTCCAGCGCCATCATGAGGCCAAACCTCCCACCTGCATTCAAGAAAAATCTAAATTTAGTAGTTAATGTAGTTTCCCTTTGTCGTCTGAGAAGTTTTGGAAAAATATTTTGGAAAACTTGCAGATTCGAGTCAATAAAGGGCTTTTGTGAGTTTTACAGTCAAACGTCAGCTGCTCTCGGTGCGACTCCACGTGTGAATGTGGCACTAAACTGGTGTGTTGCACACATTCAACACAGTGAGTGGAATAAAAACACACCGCTGAGGTTTTGTGTCTGTCACTGAAAATCAAACTCAAGAAATGCTCAATAATCCAGGTAAGGAAATCCTAGAAGTCTGATTCTGTTCATCGAGTTTTTTAGGGGGAGAAATATTGTATGTTCTTTAAATGTGTATTTTTTATTTGATAGATAATAATGATAAGGACGTTTTCTTGTGCAGTTGTCAATCTTGACTTTGCTTGACAGACACTTTTATCCAAAGCTAGTGCTGAGTGTCTTGCTCAAGGACACACCCGGTATGGGGGGTGGGCTTTGAGTGTAGCCTGGGATTTGATCCTGCAACCATGCCAGTCTATTTGATGTCCCTTTGAGCTTTCTAAAAGTGTCATTATTTCACCCCAACAGTGAGAACAAAATCTCCTCACTGTTGGGGTTAAAGAATGAAGTCAAGTCTGGGGGACAAGACTACTGACTCACAAAAATACAAGTACGTGTGACTTGCTCTCATTATTAGGAGGGACAAACAGGAGGACGGGGGGGACAGGGGCAATAAGTCTGACCAGACACAAACAGGACGATTGGTGGTGCAATAAATAATCCAACTGATGTGCAATAATACAATATTTATTGATTTCTGATGTTAATAGCACCACGCCAGCTAGAATATCACACCACGTATCTACTTCTATCTATCCATCATAAACACACACTGATATCCACGTTATAGCCATATGCAGCTTTCTATTCATCTGTCCGTGCATTTCCCATGGGGAGGTTACATTATCAGGAATAAATAGCAGCTCTGACCTCCAGCACCAAACCAAAAAAAGTGTATAGTTAATGTGCAGCATGTTTGCTAATGCTAAGCTAACAATTTAGCCTTACAGCAGGTAGCATGTTTGGCTACGTTAAAGTAACCACATACTTTGAGATAAAAAAAAACAGCCACTAACTATTCTACTCACCACTGTCTTATCTCCTTTACTCTTCTTTCTGTTTTAGCTTCCAGAAGGATAGTTTCTTGTCATTCTCGCTGCGCATGTCTGTTTACTTCCGGTCAGCCGGCACCGAGAGGGGGGGGGGCGTAAAGGGGGTTTGTGAGAGCTGCTGTCAATGACACGTTTTCACAGTCTCACTACAGCTGTTCTGATGCGGTTCAAACTGTGTCGGGCCTCTGCGGCCCCCTGCCTGTCCGCTTGCGGCGCCTCTGGTCCTAAGACCCACACAGTCTGGGATCCAGTAATCCGACCATGGAGCAGGGGCTCAGTCTGCCGGGCCGGCCTGTCGCGGCCGGTAGGTGGCAGACTGTGTGCGGTCTTACAGGTCGAGGTCAGAGTTGGGATTAAGAGGTGGCAGCAGCGAGCTCTGTGGACAGAGACGAGAAAATAGCCCCGAAGAAGCCGCCGCGGCTCCGCCCCCTGTAGGTGCATGATGGTCGGCGTACCGGTGAGAGCTTCTGCCCTCTTTTTGCTCCCGGTGCCGCTAGTGTTCCTGTGATGGTAAAAGGGATTTACGCCGACTGCTGTGCTTCGTTTGACAGGTAGGGAGGCGACTGAAGCCCCGCTGTCACTGAATCTTCGTAGAGCGAGAGGTAGTTAGCGGGCTAGCTGTTAGCATTAGCCAGTCTACGTGTAATAAACCCGCTGGACTCAGACACAACATTAGCTTCAACGCTAGCCTGAGCTTTAGCTAGAGACAGAGGCCGCAGTTATTCTGCGCGTTGACAACCCTGTGCTCGCAGGTAAGTAGTTTGTGTGTCTTCTGTCAACATTTAGTCAGCGTTTACTTCACTGTCAGCTGGTTGAATTAATGATAAACACCCCCAGGCTAACCGATGCTTCAGGGACAAGCTAAAGCTAGTTAGCAGGCTAGCGTCTGTCACAGCTGCCCGCTCCGATGAGAGACGTTTACAACAGGTCAAACATACTATACCTGTTTGAAAGTTCACTTGTAAACCATGAGATCTGTGTAGTAAAATGTGACACCAGGACACGATAACGAGAAGAGGTAAATTACACCTTACTTAAGGAAGGACTCCAGTAGTGCTCTGGAGCAGGGCACTAATATGGGATCAGTTAAAGTAGATTATCTTATTGACCTCTAGATTTCTGTCCCTTTCTAACCCTAACCCTTTTTTTAACTATTAACAAACCCGAAGCAATGTTAACGTTCAAGTTTAGATTTTAAAGTTTGAAAAGTTCTACTAAATGATAAAACCGCCTTTTCCCCTGAGATCATGGGTCTCAGGTCTGGTTTTAGCTCTGTGGTTCAGATCCAAGCGGTCACATGTGATGATATATTGTAAGAGATAACAGACCGTTAACGTGGTTAACCTTTGACCTTTGGGGCTGCTGGAGCTTGATTGAGGGTCATGCAGGTTGTTGCGTGGTGGATCTTTCTCTCTGGTGTTTGATTGTAGAGGCTTTGCAGGACTAAAACTTGCTCAGCTGAAGGCACCGTCAGCCACATGTCAGAAGTATGATTACTGTGCACAGCAGGATCAAGTCTGGGCACTTTTTCATAATCCACCTGTCATTTGCTGATCAAGTGCTTTGTCTGAAAAGTTAATTGGTGTTCGAGCTCCACCTTTTTTCTCTGCAGAGAACATATTTAGCTACGTGGTGATGAAAACAAACGGCACATTTCCAGACGTAACGATGAGTGTGAACAACATCCACTGATTCTACGAAGGATCACATGCAGCTAAAAATAAAATCAACCGTTTGTTTCTATTTTTACCTCACGCACAGTGGGGGGGGGCTGGAACGGGCAGTGAGGCTGTGTGTGATTTGTTTTAATTAGTGAAAGAAGAAGTTTGATTATAGTAGCAGTAGTGAGGCATCAGTGTGAGGGAATCATAGCGCCGGCCTGGCCCTGTTGTGTATAATATACGTTTATATATAACAAATATCCTGGTGATGAAGGAGCAGGTTTGGAAATCTGGCATTTTGTTGATGATAAATGTGAAACCTTGTGCAGGAGTTTGACTTGTACATTCCGATAGATTTGGCTACTTGTACTGACGCTTGTATCTAACGCCAGCTCTCTCTCACAGCTAGCCTCCACGGAGGCAAGTCTCAATGCCATGGCCTCCAGTCACAGCTCCCCCCCAGTGCCTCGTCCTGGCGCCAGAGGCCGAGATAGGTTCTACCGCAAGGAGCGGGATCCCTCCCCCCCGCGCTGCAGACCCGTCCGATCCTTGCCTGACGTCTGCCCCAAGGAGCCCATGGGTAAGACCTGCTGCAGCTGATGTGATTCGCTCTGTGCACCGTTGATTAGTACATGTGATGTCATAATGTTTCTAAAAAGCCATGACAGTGGAAATGATCAGATGGACGTCACCAGGACGTCAATGTTGGTAAGTTGTTGCTGTTTCTGTGGCGGTCCTGTAGGTGAGGGGCGTGGCCTGTGCAATGGCCCGTCCGTGGTGGCAGAGCACGACCGGTGGACGGTGTACAGCTCGAAGGTCAACCTTCCCGCCGCGCTTAATGACCCGCGTCTCGCCAAACGGGAGTCGGACTTCTTCACCAAAACGTGGGGCCTGGACTTCACTGAGACAGAAGTGATGCCCTCCTTCTACCTCCCCAACATCACCAGGGAACACTTCGGGCCCTACCTGCAGGACATGGCTCAGGTAACGCCTGAATTATTCAGCGCCAGTCTAATAGGCGGAGCCCACACGCAGCGTGGATTAGTGAGGGGGGGACTGTTGCTGGTAGCTCAATGGGTTAAGCGTCAGACTGGGATGTAGAAGGTTGCAGGTTCAAACCCCGTCTGACTCCTAATCCACCCCCTACCAGGTGTGTCCCTGAGTCAGGCACGGAGCGCTAGCTCCTTGTAAGTCGCTTTGGATAAAAGCGTCTGCAAAGTAAAGTAAAGTAAAGCTTCTTCGTACCATGTGTCATGTGTTCTGGGTGTGTCAGGAATCCTGCCGAGGCAGTTTGATTGGCTTATGTGTGTTGAACCCTAACCCTAAGCCCGTGAATATGTATGATTATAACGTAAAACCCGGAATTCCGAGGAATAAAATGGAAAATTACGGAGAAATTAAGATGGATTTCATATGTCTCTAAACTACATGTATTAGCCCACACAGTCGAATAAGATGCTGGTGGCTGAGTGGATTTAAACCAAATCCTTTCTACACACACTGTAACTTATTTTCCTTTTTCTCTCCCAGTGTTTCATCGTAAAGTGACAGTTACCGGTTGTTGTATTGTTCCCCTTCTCCCCACAGGCTGTATATGAATAATAATCATTTACCTAACATCTGTTGAGCTGCTCACACCCCATGAGTCTGAGGAACAGGAACAGCTCACTGCGATGTTTTCTCTGACTAATAGAACCAGTTGTCTGTACGTACGTCTGCAGGTTAAACTCACGTAGAATCCTTTTTGTTTTATTCTCAGAGCGAAAGAATCCATGAGCGCTGCAAGACGATCTGTCCCAACAAAGATGACGTGGACGCCGTCTCCAGTATCGCCACCAACCAGGGTATGAATTATTAATGGCTCCCAGTTCGCTTCCTTCAGACACAGGTGCAGGGCACAGTGGACCACCGCTGCAACGCACCTCGTTGCGCAGAGTTCTGGTTGATTCTGGCCTGGTTTTGGTATTGGGGGGGGTTTGTGTAATGCAGCTGACAGAGCTCACTCTTCTTCTCACTCACACTCGAAATACAAGAAATGTTGAGTTTGTATTTACGTGGTTCACTGTCTTCAGAACCATCAAACAATCCGTTTTTTTTCCAGACAAATCCAGAGCTGAGCTGGAACAAGTCCCAAAGGTAAATCCATCGACTTACTCAGGTTCCACCACTCGCTAGTTAGATTCTCTGGTGTGAAGCATCCGACGTTTCTCATGGCGATCTGTCGCGATGTCCTGTTCTTTTTTAGATCTTCATGAAGCCCGACTTCGCTCTCGAGGACCCGGCTACTTTCAATGCCGTCCTGCCCTGGTCTCACTTCAACAGCGCCGGAGGGAAGAGCAGCCGCGATGTGGCCTCCTCCAAACTGCTGCAGGAGAAGGTGACGTCACACGAACATCAGACCCGATGGATCCAGAACAAGAATCTGGGCAGTTTCTCTTTCACTCACTTAAACATCCCGTGACTCACCTGTCCCTCGTCTCTTCTTCTGTCCAGCTCAGTCACTACCTGGACGTGGTGGAGGTGAGCATCGCCCGGCAGATCTCCCTGCGCTCCGAGGCGTTCTTTCACGCCATGTCCTCGCAGCACGAGCTGCAGGACCAGCTGCAGGAGACGCAGCGGGCCGTCGCCGTGCTGCGCGGCCGGACCGCTGCCATGGACCGCGTCATGTGCCAAGGGCCTCTACAGGCGCTCCGCACCGCTCTGACACGCAACAACTGCGTGAAGCTGCACAACAAGCTGAAGCTGATGGCGGCGGTGCATCAGACGCAGCCCACCGTGCAGCTGCTGCTCTCCACCTCCGAGTTTGTCGGAGCGCTGGAGCTCATCGCCACCACCAAGGAGGTGCTGCAGCAGGAGCTGCAGGGAGTCCACAGCTTCAGGTGAGCAGAGGCAGGAGCCTGTGAGTGGTGGCGGAGTGGACGTCACTCTGATGCAGGTTCAGTTCAAATGTCTTCAAGTTGTTCTGGACAGCGCAAGCGTTTGATGGGACCTGCAGCTGTCTGACCGTGTGCGCTTGTGTTGCTCAGACATCTGGGATCGCAGCTGTGCGAGCTGGAGAAGCTGATCGATAAGATGATGGTGGAGGACTTCAGCATGTACGCCCGCAGCGACCTGAACCGCAGCCTGAGGGACGAACCACCGGTCCTGGAGAAGGTCCGATCACGACAAACTGAAGCGTTTATTCATCTTCAGATAGATCAAACCAATCTACAGATAGATAGATAAATAAATATATGGATAAAAATATATATAGATATATAAATAGATATGTAGATAAATATTTAGATGGATTTGAATCCAAACAACAAAACAAACACAAAGAGACAAACGTGTGTGTTAAGGTTTCTTCCCTTTTGCGTTTGTGTTGTACGACAGAAAGGAGGAATTGAGATTTTTATTTTGTTTGGAGTTTGTGTGGAATGAAAGTAAAACGAGGAAGAAAACCAGAAACTTTCTCATGATGTGCTCACCACAGGTCCACAAACCAAACACTGAGTCAGAGAAGGTGGGAGACGAGCAGAGACACACACACACACACACACGCTCTCGCTCTCCTCAAACGCCGCTTCCTCTCCCAGTTGTTGATGTGGGATCAATCAAGTGTGGCTGAGACATAATCGATGGCCGTTTGTTTTATTGTGCTTGCTGTGCCGGGTGGGTGGAGTTAACTTACATTAGGATGATGAAGGAGCTGCTGGGTTCAAGAAAATGAGGTGCAGATTTCTGTTGGTGTCTGAATGACCTGATTGTGTGAATGTGTATGAATCTAACACATTAATTACACAACAATCATCGTGCTTTTAGTTTGTGGAAAGATTTGTTGGATAATTTGAAGTAGACTCGGTGGTGAGTCAACTCTCTGTTGTAGGCAAACGGCCTGACTCTGTGTGTGTGTGTGTTTCAGGAGCGCCTGGAGTCGCTGGTGTTCGGTCTGCTGCGGCAGAGGAAGTTGGACTTTCTGGAGATTTACAGTGATGAGATGATCTTTGTTGCCAAGTCCATCGTTGCTCAGGTATAAAAGTCAGAGTGAGACCTCTCCTATCTGCTCCAAATGAAAATGAATGAATCCCCCTGACGTGTCTGTGTCTTCTTCTGCGTGCAGTGCGTGGCTGAAAGTGTTCTGCACATCGACGAAATTGACACTGAAGTCATCACTAAGTAAGTAGCGTGTTTAGACGCGTCGCGTCCTGAAACGTCGCGTAGCATTTGTGTGTTTCTAACGCTGTGTGCGCTGTCGGCGTGTTCTGGAAGGCTCGTGGACCAGATGAGGCTGATGACGTTCCCTCAGTGGTTTGAGCTGCTGAAAACTGTCTTCGAGACTTTTCTCCTGTTCCTACAGAGGATAAAGGTGAGTCGCAGGTTCAGACCAGAGACCTCGCCGATGAAAGGGTTCTGAGGGTTCTGTCTGCTGTGTCCTCCAGGCCACGCTGAACGTCATCAGAAACGTGGTTCTGGAAGTTCTGGACTCCAACCAGAAGAATCGGATCCTGGAGGAAGCAGCTTCAGAGCCTCCGGGTCCTGAGTCCTCACACGGCTCGGCCCATCTGCAGGGGGAGGCAGAGCTGGCCTACCTCACCCACGAGGGCCTGTTCATCAGCGACGCCCTGCACGAGGCCCAGCATCAGGTCCACGATCAGAGCTCCGTGCTGGCTTCTAGGACCCAGCCGAGTCGGACGGAGGCCGCCGGCAGCGACTTTGCCTCTGAGAGCACAGAGACCTTGGCGGGCGGGGACCAGAACCTGTACGTGTTCCATTTAATACACGAAGCGTCTGTGTCACAAAGTAAAGTCAGAATCAGAAACCGTAACGTCTGGTTCCTGTGTTCGGGTTAAACCCGCGTCCTGCAGCTGTGGATTAACCAGAACTGCTTCAGCTCAGACACAGTCTTAGGTCCCGTCTGTCGGCGTGTGAGCAGGTGGTGCTGACTTCCTGTGTGTGTCCTCAGATCTGGTGAGAACATGATGCCCACGGACCTCGAGCTGAACCGTGTGATCAGCAGCATCCAGGACGTGCTGTACACGGCCTCCAACGTGAGCCACGACCGCTGCGTCAAAGTGCTCACAGCCAGAGCCAAGGTCAGACTCCGCCCCCCTCGCAGTTCTGTCATGTCAGGAATGTCTAGAAAACGAGCGGCTGAAGACTTTTGTCCTTGTCCCCACCAGGACGGGTCCCTGGAGCGCCTCAGCTCCGCAGAGTTCGTGTGTCTCTCGCAGGCGGTGGAGGGATTCGTCAGGGACACGGAGGAGCTGTGCGGCCGGCACAGCGTCTCCCTGCGGGGGGCGCTGCAGAGCCAGGCCAACCGCTTTGTCCACCGCTTCCACGAAGAGCGCAAGACCAAGCTGAGGTAATGCGCAGCGAGTCGTCGGTAAAGCTTTAGTCACGTGACGGATTCATTGGTCAGACCCGAGTGGCGGTCGGCGCGCGGCACCGGCTGAATGCTGTGATGTTGTTCCTGCAGCCTCCTCCTGGACAACGAGCGCTGGAAACAGGCTGAGGTTCCTGCTGAGTTCCAGGATCTGGTGAACTCCATCGCCGGCGGCAGAATAACACTCCCAGAACGCAAAACCCCCGGTACGAGCTGCCCAGAAGCGCCCGTCTGCTCCTGCTCTCAGAACGAACACCGGTAACCTCCAGCTGTTTGCTGTTCCTGCAGGTCCAGATGACAGGAAGCCCGCGGAGTTCCTGCTGGTCGGCGGGCAGAGATACGCCGTCGTCGGGTAGGTGTCCTGCACGAACCGCACACAGTCGCCACAGACAAGAAAGCAAACCTCGTCTCTCTGTGTCTTCAGGACCGTCCTGCTGCTGATCCGGATCTTTCTGGAGTACTGTCAGTGCGTCAATGACATCCCATCCATCACCACCGACATGCTGACGCGTCTGTCCGACCTCCTCAAGGTGCGTCCAACGGTCAGACACCAGCTGCTTGTTCTATGAGATCCGGGACACGCGTTGGCTTCAGCTGTGGTGAGGCGTTCAGGAACAGGGGTGTAATATGTTTTTATCTCATCTGTACCTTTCTTTCTCGTGTCTCTGCAGCACTTCAACTCGCGGAGCTGCCAGCTGGTTCTGGGAGCCGGAGCTCTGCAGGTCGTCGGCCTCAAGACCATCACCACCAAAAACCTGGGTACGTCCCAACAGGACCGTCAGAAACGTGGTGACACAAATCACTGTACAGTTAAATGGGTGAGGACTCATCCAAAAACACGTGTGTGCTCGTGTGTGTTCGCAGCGTTAGCCTCCCGCTGCCTGCAGCTGGTCGTTCACTACATTCCCGTCATCAGAGCTCACTTCGAGACCAAGCTGCAGCCGAGACAGTTCAGCGTCCTCAGACACTTCGACCACATCACGAAGGTAACGCAGAGAAACCATCTGAGCGCGTGTGTGAAGGAAGACTCGCGTGAAACGTGCCGTTTGTTACTTTACAGGACTACAACGACCACATAGCAGAGGTCTCTGCTAAGCTGGTCGCCATCATGGACAGTCTGTTTGAGAAGGTCTTATCAAAGGTAGGGACGCGCTCTGGGCTGTACACCAACATGTTGGTTCCTATCTAAAGGTGTTGTTGTGATGATGATGATGTTTCCTCAGTATGAAGTCAAGGCTCCGATGCCCTCGGCCTGTTTCAGAAACGTCTGTAAACAGAAGGCAAAGATGCACGAAGCCATTTCTGAGCTTCTGCCTGAAGAACAGACGCAGGTGAGAATCAGCACAGCTTCAGCTCGATGTGGCGAATCGTGTCCGTCTGACGTGTCCAACGCTTCCTCTGCAGATGCTCTTTCTACGGATCAACGGCAGTTTCAAGATGCACCTGAAGCGGCAGCTGGCGCGGCTCGGGGTCGTTAATGACGGGGGGCCGCAGCACGGGTAACAACGTTACATTAAGTCTTAACTCTCACCACATGTGGACACTCGGGTCCAGCCGTCCTGTTAACCCACCCGTCTCCTGCAGGTTGGTGATGGTCGACGTCGCCTTCTACACGGAGAACGTCCTGGCGCTGAAGAGCCTCGAGCGACTGGACCTGAACATGGCTGAGATCTGGGAGCAGAAGAGGTGACGGGTGGACGGCGTCCGGGACGTCCAGGAACGACGCTGTCTGTGACCGCGCCTCCTCACTGTGCACTAGTAACTTATTGGACTATGGTCGTGGGGGCGGGGTAATTTATTTGTCTCTCTACACTGTGGCGGACGCTCACCCCAGCAGGCTGCGGCGCTGCTCCTGAGGGAACCACAGACGCACACTGGACCCGCTTTAGATTCTTCTGGCTGGAAGAGATGACATTTTCTGCTTCTCCTTCCTGGTGTCATGGAGACCGTTTGAGACCCCGAGGAACCCTGACGGAGCAGAAATGTGTCGCTGAGGAGTCGGTTCCCTGATTATTTAACTCTCAGCTACATCCTGTCCTCACCAAAGTTGGAGAAATAAACTCTTCAGCTTCACTTTTTTTGTTTTTAGATTTAAACAGTCAAATAATAGATTCATTCCCGTTCGTGATGATCCACAGACCAGGGTGAGGATAATTCCTTTTTTTATACGTGTAGTTAAAGTGAGGAGGAGAGAACAACGCCTGAGAATCAGCAGATACCTTTTCTTCCTTCTATTGTTTCATTTACTCTGCGTGAGACAGAAGGGAGCAGAAAGTCTGGGTCAAAGAGGAACGTCCGGATGTTTCCTCCTGCGTAAGAAGATCTAAGCTGCACACTAAACTTTTACTGTCAAGTTTCTTCAGAATAAAACTGTGCATCTCGTTTGTTCATGACTTTTTAAACCACGACGCATCGAGTTGGTGTCTGGTTCAGCTCGTGGATTCTGCAGGTGTTACTTCCAGTGAATGGGTCGACTGTGTGACAGTTTACAGTTCACTCCACTTCCTCCTTTAAAGTGAGATTTTCTGTTCCTGTGTCGCTCTGAGCTCAAAACAAATAAAACACCTGTCCTGCTGCGGCCAAATCACCTTCAGTGGGACCAAACTCTAAGTCACATACCACCTGAGGCTGGTTTACAGAAACTCAACCCGGAGATGAAACCAGCTGCTGGTTTCTCAGTCATCCCGGGACGAGAGCAGCTGATCCTGAACGTCGTGATGCAGCCGCAGCTCCGACAGATCATCGTGTGTCTGCTCCAGTGCCTACTTTTGATCGACTGTCAGAGACGACACATCTGAGCTCTCCACTACAGCGTGCCTACCATACCACTGTGTGTGTGCGTGTATGTGTGCGAGCGAGTGCATGAGTCAAATCCAAACTGTCTTGACTGAATAAAACGGGACGATAAAGCGACTTGTTTCCACTTTATTTTGTGCAGCTGTGGTTTACCTGTCACTTCCTGCGTGATGCAGCAGTGACGCCTGGAACCACGTTCGCACCTGCGACGTTTGGACAGTATGAAAACCGATGTTTGTTGTTTCTGTCACAGACGCTCTTCAAGAAATCAAACTCGCTTTCTAACCTTTCAACTTGAAGTTAAATCCATTTTTTAATAAACACGGAGCTCAGTTGACCCACGTAGCACTTTTTTTATTGAGTAAATTAAACGGCTCAAACTTTGCAGTAGCAGCGAGTTTCTTTGTGATGAGCTGAGCATCGTGCATGAGGAGGAGGACGTTGACCTTTGACCCCTTCAGGTGGACTTCACATTGATTTGAAACGGACGTGATTGCGTAGCAGCCGTGCCGCTCCCCCGCGGAGAGGAGGCGATCCTCCCTCTGAGGTGCAAACGGCTTTGTTCGGTTTTCCAGAAGGCCTCAGTGGTCGAGGATCCGCAGGTTTCCTGAGACGATCTTGTTCTCCAGCATCGCTCCGGCAGGAATATCGATGCGGTCGCCGTGATTCGCTATGATGATGACAGTTCCCTGGAGAGTTTAAAGTAAGAAGAGAGAGGGGCAAACAATGCTCCCATGTGACTGCGACGCTAAAACGTGTTCACCTCACACTGCAGCTCATTTAAGATCCCTTCATTCACATACATAGAGAAGCTTCCCCTTAAAGCTGCAGGTTTTACCTTCAGGGAGACGTTCTTTCCAAAGGTGACGTCTCCGGACACGGTGAGGTGATCGAGCTCCAACATGTCCGGGATGTTTTCAAACCTGGTCAGAAAGTCCTGAACCTGCAGAACAAACAATCCGGGGTCGGGTTTTCTGCACATTACAGAAGACAACTACAGATCTGATATATTTTGAAATATAAATATTTATAAATTAACAAAATATCCAAAGATCATGTTCTGACCTTTAATTAAAAACCGCTCAGCACAGTCAGTTTAGTAAAGACTAAACTATTCTGTTCATCTCCTTTAATTATTACTTTCACGGGTTCTTTTGGCTTCCATACGTTTTAATCAAACGTGACCTCGTAGGACAGACGTGTTTTTCCAGGTACTGACTTTGGTGAAGGAGCTGCCCAGTTTGACGTGCGGCGTGGTGGGGAACTCCCTCTTCTTGCTCATGGTGAGCGACCCGGCGTCCAGGCTGTACAGGTTGGACATCACCAGCAGCAGGTCGGACGACGTCTTCACAGGCAGGAAGCGGCTGCGCGGGACGTTCACACCCATGGCGTTTTTGAAGCTCTTGATGGCGGCGCCAACGGCCGTCTCCAGCTGGATGACGTTTAGACCGCCGTCCAACGTCTGCAGAGAGATTGAGGTTAACTGAACTTTGAAGACGTCTTAGCACGACTGGGAAAATAAAAACATTAAAGTGTGTTGAAGAAAACTATTGTGTTCTTTAGTGATTAACTCAAACCAAATCTTCCATCCTGCACCACGAACATGCTGCATCCTCTCTTCATTAGCTGCCCTGTATTGCCTCCTTGTGGACAGAGCTAGATCAGCTCCACAGGTTGGTATAGTCAGAGCCTGGATTTAAACCTCGTGGCTGTAAAGACCTGAAGAAGAAACGATTGTCACCTTTGGGTTGACGATGATCTCCAGGTCCATGTTGTTGTTGTCGTGCAGCCTCTTGATTGCAGGCAGAGAGATCCACAGGTTGTTGGTGTTGAAGATCTTGAACTTGGAGACGGACTTGAACTCGTCGACGTGGGCCTTCGGAACCTGAGCGATCTCCAGCAGCCTGAGGTGGTCCTCGTACTGGATCAGAGTACCACCCTGCAGAGAGGACGGGGGAAGCTCTGAGAGACGTCACCTCCTCACACTGGGGAAATTCATGAAACCACCTAGGGGATAGCTCTGACCTTGACGTCGGCTCTGGTCTTGTCTGTGACCTCCATGACGAACTCGCAGCGCCTGTCGGTGGGCTGACTCATCAGATGATGGAGGATAAACAGGTCCACGGTGGCTCCCAAGTTGTCGATGTTGGACACGAAGATGTACTCCTTCCCCTCTGCGATGAGCTTGTCCAGCAGCCCGGAATTGTTGAAACTGGCGTAAATGTCTCCGTGACCCGGCGGGTACCAGGCGTCCGAGTTATCGCCGCTCATCCCCATGTTCTTGGCGATGGGCAGCAGCGACTCCCTGTTGATCCGCGGATACCTGCAAGGGGGAAATGTGTCGCATCAGTTGCTGTATGAGACAAAATTTTCTTTCAGAAAACAGGAAAGTACAAAAAAGGTGAAAACCTATTTCAGCTACTGAACAACTTAGTTCCACTTCTGCATCAACAGCTTTGGCTGCTGCAGTTAGTAACAAGCAGGAGTCTCTGAAGCAACTAATGTGATCAAGATCACACTGAGCTTCCGGGTTGGGGTCCTCTACCTGCTCTGGTTGAAGGTGTGGATGTTGACCTGGTGGTGTTTGTACTTCTGCAGGATCTTCTTCGTGTCTTCGTCTGTGTTGAAGGAGTTCATGAGGACGAGCGGCACGGTGGTGTTAAAGGTTTTGTTCAGATGCTGAAAAACAGAGAAAGCGTCCTCAGAGGTTCAGTTCTCTGAGCGGCTTGTTGCTGTGTTTTTGAGCGTCTCTACCTCGATCTGCTGCACCGTCAGGTCCAGGAAAGTGTTCTCGTTGCGGACGCTGATCAGACTCTTGGGACCCTTGCAGCCCATGCTGGTTCCCAAACCACCGTTCAGTTTGACCACGGCGAGCTTGTTGAGGCTGGCAGTGATGTTGTCAGGGAGACCCTTCGCCTTGATCCTGTCATACGGCTGGATCTGATCAGAACACGGGATTAAAGGCACCATGAGTCTGGTTTCTCTGGGTAATGAAACCGATTCTTTACTCAACATCCAATGTTTTAAAACACACAAGTGTTACTAACTGTGGAGAAACCTTCTGCAGCCACGTGTGGATTAAACATCTGCTGTGCTGCAGCTTTTTTACGCTCCTTATAGATCAGGAGATCTAGAGCAGTCTAACTAAACTGATCAGCCTGACACATTGTTTTCAACATGTGAACACACACCGGGCAGAAACTAAACCTCAGTGACTTATTAGTGTTCTGACACTTAGAATTAATCTAGAGTTCCTTCATTGATCCACTACAGACTCTTTAATCTCAGTTAATCAATGTTAATGAGACAAAGATCAACATACAGGAAGATGTTTAGTGAACGCAGCTCTTTCCAAGGCCAACCATGTATTTTGTTCTGTGGCTTTTGGATCAATACTGTTGCTCTGGGTCAGAGGTCGTCCTGTGTGCAGACTTAAAGGACGCTCTGAGGCTTCCTCGGATTTTACGTGTGATGCAATAATAAGACCAGACTGTAGAAATACGTAATACTCGGACTGAAGAATTTAATGAAGAGAAGTTGATTCTCAAAACGAGCCCTGTGATGCACTGGTTCTGGACCTCTCTGTGCACTGGACAGTAATGTGACCAGCGTACAAAAGCTGGGACTGCACCTTCAAATCAATAACAGCATGCTACATAGACAAGCTAACAAAACCAGGGCCCAGCTCTTTGTCATGGAAAACCAAATGATCCGGAGTGTGGATCATCATGGGACCAGTTCTAACACCAGTCAAAGGAAACTGGTCGTCGTCATTTTAGCTCCTTACTCTTTGGATAACTTCATCCTGGATGAACGGATCTGCCAGCTTTCTAAGAACCAATGAACTGGATGGATAATCCAGGATTATTTCAGACATACATCGACACGTTAGCCTGAATTATTTGAGTTATGCTTAAAGAACAAGGCTCAGACCTGAGGACAGAGGGAAATAAATCTGTAACCATGGTGTCAGTGTACAGGAGGCGTGTTGGACAGGTGTCCCTTTGACCTTTGAATCTCACCAGCAGCACATGACAGTGGTCAGGGACACTTATAAATGGACACTCAGAGGTCATGAGATTATCACAACAGTCCAACAATTACACACAGTGTTTGTGTTGCAGTAAAATGTAAGGTTGGTCAGGAGGAGGTAGCCACACCCCCTCCTGACCACACCTCCCCCTGGCCACACCTCCTGCAGACTTCAGCTCCAGCGTAAACCAGCTCTTCAAACATCAGACGTGGATGAAACAGCCACGCGTGATATGAGGTTTTACATCCTGACGGGAACGACGTCCTGTGGCATTGGGCTCAAACGTTGCTGCTAAGGTCATCTTCTGCAATAGCTGGGACGGGGTGGGTGGGGCGGCTGGAGGTGTGGGTATGAAGACGAGCAGCTGCACAGTCCAGAATCACACTGGAGACAAATGTCAGCGTGCACCCCACCTCATCGCCCCAAACCTGCCTGTCGAATGCTGCAGCGGTCAGACTATTCTTAGCGGCGGTATTCTGGGAGCAGGCCCGTGTGTGTGAAATGTCAACCTGCTGACATCCAGTTCAGCCTGAATGTTCTCCGTCCTCAGATCTGGTTTCTAGACATGACGTTCACTTCCATCCAGTAGCTGCAGACTCGTTTAAAGGAAGACAGTCCGACTGTCTGTACATTTCCCATCAGACCACCAGAGCAGGTAAAGGTCTAGTCCAGAACCAGAACTTTAATTCAAATCTTTGTGTACTAGAACTAAGACCCACTGAGCAGCACTCGGTCAGGGGCTGGATCACTGTGACCAACAACGTTAATCAGTATCATTTATCATCCGTGGCTTTATCTAGCTAACTTCAGGCTAATCTTTAGTTAGCAAGCTAACGTTAAAGGCTAACATTGCGTACAGGGATGAGCTTCCTGCTTACTAATGCATGTGTGTGGATATATTCATCGCGTCATCTCTGTCATCCGTCTCATATTTCTTGGCGCACCTGCATCAAATAAAACTGACCCTTGGATTTCAGCGCAGAGGTTTGCTGCATGATAAACAGCATTGCTGGTGTGACGCGGGGGACAGTGCGTGGTTCTTACCGTGTCCTCCGGCGGACGGTTGATCTTGGCCCAGTCGACCGAGGGACCTTTGACCTGTAGGAATCTGTGGAAGAGCTTCTTGAAGCCATCGAAATCTTTTCTGGAGATCTGAACCAGAACAAATCAAATCACGCATCAGAAACTAAACCACAAACTAAAATGTGTTCCATCTGTTAACAGAAGGACAGTGATCAAAAGAAAAGCCTAAAATATAAAAAGACATTTATAAACGAGTCCGTGTTTGAACTGGATTCACTGCAGCAGCTTGAGTGTGTGTTGCTCTGAGAGACCTCGGGGTTGTTCACCTCATGTCCCACCACCGTGAGTTTGACCTAACGGACACTGAGCCTGCAACGTTCAAATATTTGTCCCACATATGTAATAGATTCCAAATGTGCTACTTTTTCACATCAGATCCTTCCAGACAAATTTCCCTCATTTGTTCTCGCTAGCATTAAGTCCCATACAGCGAGCTGCGGTTCTTCCCACCTCTGCTTCGGCCTTGTTGGCTGTGGTGAGCAGCGCCTCTAGCTCGCGGTGCATCGACTCCTCGTGCTGCTGACGGAGCTTCTCCTGGAACTCCGTCATCACTCCTCTGCTCAGGTCTGCAAACACACACACACACACACACACAGATCTTTATCTCATCCCATTTGGTTTTACTGCTCATCCACGTTTTTATATTCTTAATTTAAAAATAATTTTTACTTATAAAGATCGCATTTTTTTTTTTAACCAAATCCAAATCAATAAATATAAATAGTGGCTGCAGTGTTTTTAGTCCAAACTCAAAGACTCCCTGAAACTCAGTCTAGAAATTGTGACGCCCACCTCGACCTTCAGCTCTGGTTGGCTGAAGAAAGGTTTTAACTTCGTTAAGACGTTAATAAACTAAATATTTCCATTAGTCTAATAGTTAGTCACCAACACTCCACCACTAAAAGTCACAATAATGACAGAAACAACAAACTCTTTCTGAAAGAGAAGAGGACTCATTTAAATACAGCAAAAAGTTTCTCATTTGTTGGCAGGACTTTTGTACCAAGTAGTAAAAGAAGCATCAGGGACTGAACCTCCAGATATGAGACGTTTGTGAAGAGAATAGAAAATGACTTCTCAACATTTAGGAAAGAACAAACCTCACTGGTCATAAAGACGTGAACTCACCAGCTACAAGAAGAGACATTTCACCACAGTCTGCTCAAAACAAGAAACGACAGAGACTAGATTTACAGAAAGGTCTTGGTAAAAAATGGTCCCACACAAAAACCCAAACTCAGCAGGCGTCAGAGAACACACGTCCTCGTCATCCTCAGCTCAGAGGAAGCTCACAGTCCTGCAGCTCCAACCCTGACCTCCACACAAGGCCCGCCCACACACACACGGGGTGGGCGGGGAGGTTGGTGCTGCTGCTGTCCTGCCCCCCTAAGTCCCCCACAGTCCCCAAACACTTCCTAGTTCGATCTGCTCAGTCTGTAGCATTTTTCTTCCCGGTCGAGGCAGATGGCCGCCCACCCTGAGCCTGGTTCTGTTTCCTCTCAACGGTCGCCTAGTGCTGCTCAGTGGGACTGTTATACAGTCCTTTATACACACCTAGATCCTAGACCTGCTCAGTGGGTGGAGCCGTCGTCTTTCAACCGCAGGGTCAGAGGTTTGATTCTCCGTCTCCACAAAGCTACATGTGGAGGTGTCCTTGGACGAGACACCGCTTCCCCGTACTAGCGCAGACACAGGTCTAGCAGCTGTCCAAACAACAATTTCTCCAAAAATCATTAAAGTATTCGTCATTAAAGAGACTTGAGGTGACTTTTATTCCGATGTGGTGCTACACAGATAAAGGTGAATTGAATTTGTCCTGATTCATTGTAAATGGGGATTTTGGACGGTTGACTGGACCAAACGGCCTTAATGAGAATATCAGCTTGAGTTTGATGAAATGCAGAACTTTACCCTCAAACCCTTTACCTTATTATCACATAAGACGTGTGAAGCAACATCTACTAGTCGCTCTGTCACGTTCAAAAGGATAAACTAAATGTTTTGTCTAAAGTGAGACATGACAAAGTCTTTTCTTAGGCGCGGCTGAAATCAGATATTTGTCTTTGTTTCACAGTTTTTGGTTGAAAAGTAACAAATCTATATTTTTAAAGTGATAAATCTATATTTGGCTTGCAGTTAGGTTTATGGGAGGCCGCTGAAGTTGGCATCAGATTCGAAAGTTAAGGGGAAAGTTGAGGGGAAAGTTTAGGGTAGTTTCAGCATAATGTAATTTTAAAGCAGCTCTTGTTCTGAATCTTGATCTGGTCTGGGTAGATTGGGGGTTATGTTAGAGGGTTTGTGTCTTTGTGGTAACGTAGTGCAGATTTGACTCTAACAGTACTGGTTTCAGACTTGGACTTGGTCTGAGGTGGTCTAGGTGGATACATAGAATAAAAGATTAAAAAACTCTAACATTTAGTCTGTCTGTGATTAAAATAGTTCACGTGACAAAAGTGGTTTCTGGTCTGGACCTGGTGCTGAGAGACCAGGTCCCATGCGGTCTGGGTGTGAAACGGGGTTTAACAGCTTTACAGCCATAAAAACGTGGAAAATACCGAGAAACTCTGAGCAGAGACGAAGCTTCCCTTAAGTTTCCCCTTAGTGCTGATCATTGGAGGGGGAAGGTGACCGGCGACACAGCAGCAGAACGGAGCAGGTTCTGACGGTTCGGAGCTTTGACGTCTCAACAGAAAAGTGCGAACACGGGTTATTTCTGACGAGCGTTTCGTGCACACGCAGCCACAGGTTGAAGCTGTTACCTACCTGAACCCAAAAGTACCGGGAGACCCTCAACAACACCAGCCTCAGGCCGGGAGACTGCAGCGGAGACCCGGAGCCGAACACTGGACTGGAAGCGGTTCTGACCCGCTGCAGCGTCATTCTCCCCTCAGCATGTCGCCGACAGTCAGCCTAACCTGCTGCCGCGTGACGTCACGAGCAGATCCTAACCGGAGGCTGGTGATTGGTCGAAGGCGCGCGCCAATCACCGCCTCGCGCGGTGGCCTCACCTGGGACCTCAGACAGGTAATCCAGGACCATGTTTCTATTTTTAGAGTTAACACTTATTAGTTCAAGGACACATATTTAACTTGAAATGTTTAAGTGATCCTTAAAATGTATTTTGCAAATTCAACCAGTGAATCAGTTTTAAATTTTAAAGTGAGACGTGATGGAAAGTTTGGCCGCAGAATGAAACACGATTCAAAGACAGAGTTTCTGACTAAATAGAACAATTGAAGAAAAGACGTTTTTATAGTCAGTCTGGACCTCTGCTGCCACCACGTGGTTAATGCCAGTAACTACAGGCGTCTGTATGTTGGTGGAAATAGATCAGGCATCTGCTAAACCAGTGAAACAACACGTCTGGTCAGTTTGTTCTGTCAGGTTGTTTTATTGGTGATCACATGTTCTGTTACAGGTTCTGGACAGCTACTGTGCGTCAGCATCTACAGAGACGATCTCTGCCTCGTGCACACGGAGGAGGCCAGGTTGTGGTCATTAAACAGGCTTTCTGGAAACCTGAGGAGGAGGCCCTGGTGACACGCGCTCACAAACGCACTCACTCACTCACACACACACAGAGGTGACACACAGGCTGAGACGGTTCACAACACTGGAGGGCTTCGACGTCTCTACAGCCGCGAGCAGCGAGAGCTGGGGGGATCTAAGAGCTGCTGCTGGCCGCCTGACACCGACAGTCACTGGGACAGGAAGTCCACGGCGGTGTCTCGCTCCTCCACCAGCTCAGCCGCCGTGGCGTCCATCTTGGCTCGGGAGAAGTCGTTGATGGGGAGTCCGTCAACGATCTTCCAGGTCTTGTTCTGTGAGCAGAGGTCGAGGTTAAAGCCTGTCACTGAGTTCTGTCTCAGACCTACAGGTTTACGGTTTGATTATTAAGGCAAATGATTAAATAATGATGTTGAAATTGTACAAAAATAGATTTTTCCGGAGAAAATAAAACTAAACAAAACAGTCACATTTAAAGTGAAGTGGCGACCGATCAGTGGAACTGACCTTGATCTGGACGGGGAACGAGTAGATGAGGTCGTCTGGGACGCCGTAGGAGTTTCCAGCAGCATACACACCCATGGAAATGAACTCCCCCTGTCACAGGAAACACACAACTCATGAGTCTGTGTCAAAGCGAGCAGCTTTCCAGGACCAGAGACCGTCGCCAACATGTTAGCTGACACCGTGACACCGGCTCGTCCTCGCTCACCTCCTTGGTGCCGAACCAGATGTCCCTCATGTGGTCGCAGATGGCTTTGGCAGCAGACATGGCGCTGGACAGCTTCCTGGCCTTGATGACAGCCGCGCCGCGCAGCTGCACCGTCTGGGGGAAAGACAAGCACCAAAAACGATGTTGGAAAAGGGTTCAAACTGAAGCCCAGCAGAAAAGCACGGAGCACTCACTGAGATGAATTCCCCACGGAGCCACGCGTCGTCCTTGATGGCGTCGTAGGCGGCCACCTCGGAGCCGCGGAGGTCAACCTTGGCGTGGTGGACGTCGGGGTACTGGGTGGAGGAGTGGTTTCCCCAGATGATGACGTTCTTCACGTGGTCGGAGGAGACGCTGCAGCGCATCGCCACCTGCAGGTGGGGGGGGCAGTAATAATCTGTGTTAAACACTGAAAGCCGGTGGGGGTGGGGGGGGTGTCTGCCGACACTACCCGAGAGCTGCGTTTACCTGGGAGGAGGCTCTGTTGTGGTCCAGTCGAGTCAGGCAGGAGAAGTTCTCTTTGGGGATGGATGGAGCGGACTTGGAGGCGATCAGACAGTTGGTGTTTGCTGGATTTCCAACCACCAGAACCTGACGGAGGCAAACACAACAACACATCCACCATCAAACCAACGCAGAGGCCCACATGTGCGAACAGGACTGTTCCCATGAATAACCAGCAGCGCCCCCCTCAGGCCGAGCGTGACCAGTGTCTCAGAGTGTGTTGTTGAAGAGACGTTTCCCTGCTGAAGCGGAGACCGTCTAAACTATAGTTTCAGGTGTTGCCTCAAATGAAGATTTGTTTCCTGTGTCAGATTAAAAGCTCAGACAGAAGCTGGTTTGTGTAAAGTGAAGCCTTCCTTCGTTTTGGGGAGAATTTTGAGATGAATGATCAGAAAGTTTGATCCACTTCATGTGAAACAGGATGTTTTCACAGGTTCTCTGCACGTGAAGCTCTGACCTTTGACCTCAGAGACCCGACTTCTCTTGTCACACTGACGTCACTGGGAGGAACATGCCCCCCCCCAGCTTTGATCAGAGCAGTGAGTCAGACTCGGCCTTTTAGAAAAGGACAAAATTGTCTCGGGACAAAAGACGCAGTGGACGCACTTTCACTTCCCAGCGTCTCCCAGAGTCTTTAAAAGCAGCCATGTGAAACCAAAACGAGACGTTACCTTCACGGTCTTCTTGGCGAACTTGTCCAGCGCAGCTCCCTGTGTCTTGAAGATGGCCACGTTGGCCTTCAGCAGGTCCTTCCTCTCCATGCCCTCCTTCCTGGGCATGGAGCCCACCAAGATGGCGGCGTCGATGTCCTTGAAGCCCACCTCCACCTTGTCGGTTGGGATGACCTCTGTGTGAGGGGGAGATGGAGGAGTCACTGTAGTTCTGCATCACGACCATTAACCACTTCACACGTGCAGGATTCTAACTGTTATACTTTTAATGGGTTTAGCTGAGACTCGTTTAGTGGCCAACATGCGTAAAGTAATCAGCGGATGTTTGTTTATCAGTATCAGCTGCAGCACGTGTTCTCCGTGTATCGACGTATTGATAAGGATAAACCAAACAAACATCTCCTCTCTGGATCGAACCAGTCTAAACGTCAGATCATCGGAGTCTCACAGATTAATTCCTGCTGCTGCGACTGATCCTGATGATAAGTTTTTGTCTGGTTGTCGCTATCAGACCGAACTTCAGTCAAGGTTCACTTCTCTGTTCTTTGTTGTCCCACCGCTTTTCTCATTGGTTACTGTGGCTGCTTCACCTCCAGCCAACCAGAAACCTCAACTCAGACACTCCCCCCCCCCCGCAGCAGCAGCTGAGAGGAGGTTCTGAAGGACAAACACACTCACAGTTCAGACAGCTGCCGCGAATCATCACGAGACACTAAAACTCAGACTAGACAAATCTAACTTATTTACAGCCCAGGTTCATGTTATCATTTATCTCAGCGTCTCTGTGGCAACACTCGTCTGCACATCCCCAGCACGGAGCTCGTACCTACAGGAGGCGACTTCTGAGGCCAACAGTCCACACGCTGCTGCCGTGACGCGAGCCGCGAGTTACAGTTGAGAACAGTCTCTCTCTCTCTCTCTCTCACACACACACGCACGCACGCACGGGCGCTGTCGACTCACCCCTCAGCAGTGGGAGGGCACAGTCCTGCAGCTCCATGACAACTCCCTCCAGCACGGGCAGCATGGGGGGGATGTCGAGCAGGATCAAGACGATGGGCTGATGAGAAGAGAGAAGAAGAGACTTTGAAAGTCTCCTCAGCAAAGGTGACGTTTCCAACGGTGTCTACGCAACACAAACTCCATCGGAGTTGGATGTGAAACCAAAACGTTGTAATCGAAATCGAAATCCTCAACAGATTATTTCACAACTTTTCCTTTGTTTCTATTTGAAAACCTTTAGAAATGTCACTGGGCTGAAATTTAAAGCAACGTTACACTCAAACCGTGTAAGAGAAAGAAAATAGTCTCTTTATTCATGAGGAGTCCGTTATGCAACGGTCACATTGTGACAGGTTCAGGGACCGGGCTCTGCTGCTGCTGCACGTTACGTAATCAACGCTCCGGTCCAGTCTTACCTGGTCCTTCCCAAACACATCTCCCTTGGCGATGCTGTACAGCAGGGAGTAGGCGATCTGTCCGGCAGCTCCGGTGACCACGACACGGATTGGTTCAGCCTGGAGGAACACAAAGACACGAGAGTCATTCTAACTGCCAAGAATAATACAGGAGGTTCCAGTATGGCTCCGGAACCGGTTGGATCAGTCTGTTTGGTAAATGTCTAATGGTATTCTTTATGTCACAGGCATGATGGAGGTTTATCACCAAACTCCACTAAGAAAGCCTCCAACGTTAGACAGTGGATGCGGGAGCTTTTTAACTTAGTTTAGACTTAATCTGTAAGATTTTGCGTCACGTTTTAATCCTGCGGAAAATAAATTAATTACTCATGACCCAGAAACTCTGCACCGCCCTTCAGGCTGCGCCGGGACCGCACAGCAGCACATTCACGGCTGGATTTAACGGAGAAACGGGACGTGAAGTGATTTAGACACAAGCCGAAGTCAAACAAGTTCGTGGTTCCTCCTGGAACTGGTTCGTGTTTTATGTGGACCCGCTGCAGATCGTCGGAGCAGCAGGAAACCGCTTCACTCGTCGTGTCTGTGAGCGGAGGTTCGGGACTGACGGAGCTTCGGCCGTGATTGGTCGAAGACGGGGCCGATGATGTAACGTGACGCGGGCGCCACGCCACAGTCTGCCCTCGTCAACATGGAGGCAGATGTACGGATGCACAGAGGAGGGCGACCGTTGTTCACACGGCGGAGACGAACGGAAACTCTGCCGCAGATGCCAACTTCACATCTGCGGGTTGTTTGTTCGACCTCCGCCGCCGAAGTGCGCATCGTAACTGCGCAGCAAACTGCGTATGTCCGCCCGTCCTCCGTTCTTTCAGCGCGGTTCCGGCGCAGAGAGAACTCCGCTTAAAACCAGAAAATAACATTATATAAAGTGACGTTAATTAATTTTAGCGCTTCCGCGTCGGTAGGCGACACAAACACGTAACCAACCACACGCTCACTTCAGCGCGCGGACACAGCGGGTTTGGTTTTCCCGTAGTTCGCTGCTTAAATCTGGAGTTTTTACCGTCTTACCATTTCGGTAGCGGTGAAGATGCTTCCTGCCTGTTCTCCTGCTCTGAGTCGGACTGGACGGAGGGGTCACCTCTATCCGCGTACTGTGCTGTCAGGCGGGGAAACGGCTCGTCCCGAGCTCACTGCGGGACTTGTAGTCATTGTCACATCGCAATGCTGACGTCTTAGATCAAACTGGCCACAAATAGAACACAGTCGCCCATAATGCACCGCTCCGGTCGAACCGCGCCCACCGGCGCCAAATGAGGCAGGTGATTTTCCGAAAAAAATCTTTTTTTTAACTGAGGGACGAAAACTACGTTGGCGACACCTCGTGGCCATGAGCGGAAATGCACATATTTATCTGCAGATTTCAGTTTTTTTACTTTGAAGTACTCGTACTTTAATCGAATATATCCTTTTATACGAAGTTTTACTCTTCTCCCATCATAACGAGCGTCTGCTGCACTCTGAGGCAATATTTTAAAGCAAAATTAAATATCAATTTATTCCTTATTAAATAAACATAAATGTAAAGATGCTTAGACATAAAAGTAATGTAAAGAAAGTAAATATATAATAATACACTTAGGTATTTGGGACTTAACTTATTGACCTGAGTAGGAGTTTACCTTAAAATATTACACACAAATCACACGCATGAGTTTGTCAGATTTAGATTTTGACACAACTCAGACAACACACCTTTACATTTGAATGGTTCTGGAAATTCCTGGTAAGTTGGAGAAGGCAGGTGAATCAACATTTGACCATGTTTTTTAAAAAACTGGAGCACAAATAACGAACTCTGTGAACAACACACAATCACAGAATGATTGATAAGTTTTCCAATCAGGTCAAAGGTGAAAAGTCACTGGAGAGTTAAGTTCAGTCCCCTCAGACGACAAGAAGTCGTCGGGTTGTTAAGTTGATCTGTGGCGCAGAGGGAGGTAAATCTGTGCAGAGCCGAGCCGTCTGATCTGATGGCATTTATAGAGCAGGAGAGTAGAAAGTTCAGACACAAACGTTTAGAAGGTCAAAGGTGATTTGAATCTTCAAATGCTAGTTTCCAACGTTAGCTTAAACACTAAAATGTGGTTAATCCGACGGTGTGATCGACAATCAACATGCCTCCGTGCACAAACATGTTTGACCTGCATACAGCAGAGAAATGCACCATTTATCAGGTGTGTGCTCAATCCGAACATTTTATATACCAGTTTAATTCTTTTGATACCTTTTCATATTTTCAAACTTAACCTTCATCAGGTCACAGATCTCCCTCAAACACCTCACTGTGAGCTCGGGTTTGAATGAAGGTTGGGTAAGATGTTCACGGCTGGAGAGGCCCGGCGTCCACAGACTATTGGCGGTTCATATTTAACCAGGTGAGGTTCAGCTTCCTCTCAGTGCTGTTTCCTGCTGGTTCAGTTTCTCTTAACTAATCTGGAGATGAAACAGTTCAGTGCTGGAGCTGACCGCGGTGCTGATAATCTGCTGCAGCAAGGCTGCGAGCAAAGCGTCAAACAGCGCCGGAAGCCCAGAAAGCCGGCTTCAAAATAAGAGCACAAACGAGGGCTTCTCGGATTCACTTTATTTATTTTTGTCTATCTCTACAAACACGTGATAATTTTGTGTCTCTTTATCGTTGTGTTACATCATCTGCGATATTTTCTTCGATTATAAGTGGCCTGTTCAGTAATGTTCCTATGACTATAGCTGACAATTGTTTTTTTTATTATAATACTACTAAAAATACATCTCTTCAGAAATTATCAGCATTTTAAAGTTTTACTTCATATTTGTTTACTTTCTTAAATCTCTGCTGCGTGGATTGTTGTTGTTTACAGAACACAAACTCATTACTCAAGTACAAAATTTGTTTAGAAAAATACTCCACTACAAGTAAAAGTACAAAGTACACGAGTATGCTTAGGATTATACTCTAAGAAAAGAGTAAGCAGGATAATGTAGTTTATATCAAAATAAAACGAAACAAAACCCTTCGTTTAAACCCGGAGCTCTTACTTTGAAGGCTCTGACCGGATGTCGTGCGCGCGTTCTTCTTGGCTTCACTGTGGCGCGGAAAACTTGCCAACAAGAGACGACTCTCACTGAATTAAAGACGACGGGGTCACAAAGAGACGCAACCTGCGCGGTGTCTTCACCCACAACAAGGTGGTGTCGGGTTTCCGGCGGCCATTTCCACACCCGAGGCCCGGGTGGAAAACGGAACCGTTTCCTGTCCGAGTTACGGCTCAGTCCACGGCTGCCGCTAAATAAACGACGCGTGTGTGTGTGTGTGTGTGTGTGTGAAGCTTGTTCATTCACTACCTCCGCCTGTGCGGTGAAGTTTGCTCCATCGTTTACCGCTAATACTGCGTTCAAGGTCGCACGGTCCGCCCCGTCCCCGCGGGGACCGAGCGCGCTGCGCCCACTCACCTGCGAGGACACCGCCCGCACCACCAGGTACATGGAGGTCAGCAGCGTCAGCATGGTCCCGCCGGCGGTTCCTGGTCCTGTTCACCGACACCTCGACGTCCTCTGGAGCAGAAATGGCGACTCGATCCGAAAGGAGGGAGAGAGATAGAGAGGGAGAGAGAGACGGGGAGAGACAGGTAGACACCCAGAGAGAGAGAGAGAGAGAGAGAGGCCACGTTAACCAGGCTGCAGCGACTTTCACGGCTTCTTGTGTCTCGGATCCCCGGGACTCCTTCACACCTCCACCCCTCACCTACACACACACACACACACACTGCTGCAGTCAGTCTAGTCCCTTAATAAGATTTTGAAGACGTAAATAGCGACTGCTAAAGCTCCTCATGTGTGGGCATCACAGGGGTAAATTCACAGTAATAACGGAAACAGAAACTCAGCAGGGTGACGTCACTGCAGGTCCTGCGTGTTTTTGGTTCTGGTGTAGAGACGTACACGGGAGTTCTGTGGGAGCTATCCATGCCTGGACAGGTAATGCTCTGTAGTGTCTCTGAGGGACAGGTCACCTGAGCGCGATACTTCAGGAAGATACCAGAAGCACTCGCTCTACATATCACATTGGTAAATTTATACATGGCAGAAGTTTAAACCTAAGGTTTCTTTAACATTTTCACATCTTAGAAAGTTACGGAAACGAAACATCTGAGACGTTTAGAAAGAAAACTATTTCTGGGTTTCTATCCTTTTAAGTAGCTTTTACAGTCAGCTTCGTTTCAGTGCCATTCGTCCATAAAACGACGCTCTGCTGTAGTTTGTTTTTGTCTCGCTGACTAATCATGTAACCGCCCTTCTCCTGTGTCCAATTATCGTCTATATAATCTATACAGACGATAAAGCGTTCGACTCCATCCATCAGTGTTCTTGAGCTTAGAGGTTTGACTGAAAATTCCCAGATAGAAAATAATAAAAATGCTGAAAAGTAAACAGAATTAAAACGTCTCAAATCTTCCGTTTTGATCATCAGTGTAGAAAATCCTTGTAAATCCCTGTGTGAAGTGTTGGCAGACACAGAGCTCATATCTGGGGTCATTAGTTCGAATACCTGAGACTCTGCAGCTCAGCACGATAGCGTCATATGTGCTCACTGAGGTCACGGCTGAAGACACTTTCAGTCCCACACTGACTGTTCCACTTGTGCAAAGTGTCTCTTAGCTCATGTCCAAGTCACTGTGAGGTGAAATACAGAAGATATCTGAGCTGTCGTAACGTCCGTTTACAGTCAGCACAGCGCAGACAGTAGTTACAAGTCACTCACATCATCATCAGGTCGCTGACGTCAAACACGAGTCGCTGACATCATATACAAGTCGAGTCTCTGGGGTCAAACACAGGTCACTGTGCGTTAACATGAACCTCAGCTGCACCGCGGACTCTGTGGACCCTTTGTTCTGTGGGTTTCTGGCAGGCAGCCTCCTGTTCCACATCAAAATATTGGCGGGATGCAGGATGTGGGGATCTTCTGCTATCAAACCCACTCTGTGAAATCTACCAGGCTGAATTAGTAACGGTGATGAAAGTGTGATACGGTCGGACGTGATGTGGGCTCTGAGGTCAGTCCAGCACAAATCTTCTGTTGTATTTTATCAGTGTTAAAATCTGATTTCATGACAGAAAACACAACGTTGTGATGTTTTGACTCCGGTTAAAAGGTCAGGTGACAAATCTATAAAATAAAAAAACATATTTTGCATTTAGCAAACTGGGAGAAGAAAAAGTCCCTCAGCTAAATATTTTAACCATTTATTCTGTAATTTTAAATATACTTTATATTGTATACACATCAACTTCTCTGCGGCTCTCAGACATCACATCATCGGCAGCAAAACGTGTGAATCTCAGACATCTCGCACAAGCATGCGGTGAAAAATGGACGCAGCAGGTCACAAGCAGTCACGGACGAGGTGCGAGAAGAGGTGACATAAATGTATGTGGGTATATGTGTGCATGTACACACTGATCACAACGGCTCTACAGCTGTTTCTAATTAGTACCACTCAGGGTTATTTCTTTAGTGAAGTGGATCCTGTTGTTCTGCATAACTCCACAAGTGAAGTCCCTCTTTTCTGATTGTCTGAGGGAATACAGTTGCTGCCTTTTGCCACCAGAGGGCGCCACACACGAGAAAAGAGGGCTGGGCAAAGGCCAGAGGTTTAAAGTGTGGAGGAATTCAGCTGCCATGTGACAGTTTAAGTTTCGATGTCACATTTCAGTCAGTGTTGCTAGCCTGTAGCCTCGTTAGTGGTGTAAAAAAGGTCAACAGTGTTTTAGTTCGTCTCGGAGCCCGGCAGAACACAGAACAGAAAGGTTGTGGTTTAAAAGTGAACGAACTTCTCTGCTAGCTAGGACATTTCATCATCAAATAAAGATCAAGATTAGGGGTGAAACGAACAGCATCAGTTTGGTCTCAGAACCGTGTGATGCCAACCAACCAACATCTTCTCCTGAATGAGAGGTCAGGTCCCCTCTCACTGGACCTGTGAGGTGAAGGTGTTCAAGCACTGGAGGAGGAGAGGCACCGCGGCCCGTAAAATGTTCTGCCGCTGTGTGATGTAGGCTGTCCGACCAACGACACCAGACAACATCCGTCTGTAGGCTGAGAGGTTGATGCTTATTCAAATCCCACAGAAGGAAAAGATTCCAATCAGGGTGATCCGGGAAGCTCAGGAGGCCACAGCCATGTGTTTTTACATGACTGCTTGTCACATGTTAGAAATATTAATCATAAGCTTATTTCCACTTCAGCCCCTCTCCATGTTTGACAGGTGATGAGTAAAAAGAAAGCGCCGCGGCGTGTCGTGTTAGCTGCGCGGCATGGCCGAGCCTGCTCAGCACATCTCTGATTACTCTGCCCGCCGCTTTAGCTGTCAGTCAGCGGCAGACGCCCGGGGACGGGGATGGCTGCCCGCGCTGCCAAACATCTCCACACGCACACGTTTATGACGAAAGACGTGGGTTCAAAACACTTCCACGCAGTAACATGACGAAACTCAACGTGCGCTTAAGAGACAATGAGCAAAACGATGAATAAAAACAACACAGGACCTCCGTGTCTGCAGGAGACTCGTTGTGTCTCCATCGACCTGCTTTCTTATGAACGTGACAATGAACCAATGAACTGATTAGACGTCAGGGGCCACGTCAGGTTTGTGTCGTCAGTGTGAGGTCTGTATCAGTAAACTATTGAATTGAGTTATTATGAAAGACTGATTATTAAATTCCCTTTTATAGGTTACAGATTATCAGTACTGTTTAAAAAATGTCACCTCATTTACCAGTTTCTCATAAAACACAAAAACGTAAAAGAGGTATTCTTGGAGTATATGTAGTATTCTTTACCTAGTAATTATACACGTGTTAATGTACTTCTAGTAAACAGTTTCAATACTTATTAGGACCTAATCTTCCCACTAAATATTAGTACAGTAATAAATGAATATTTTCACATGTATCAAACACAACTATCAAAGACCTTTATATAAACTAAACAGTTTTCATAGTCTCACTTTACAGGTGACCATAAATCAAGAAAAAAACTTATTGACTGTTCAGCCAGAAGATCGGTGGTTCGATTCCAGTGAGTGTGTGTGAAGCGCTTTGAGAACCAGTCTAGGTATATGATTTACCTTCTTTCTTATTTTTTATGTAATCGTTTCACATAATTAATCTGTTAATCAGCATGTTACACAACAACTTATTACATTAAAACATCAATAATTTCTTTCATAAAATTATTTCCCAGGTAAATCACTGAAATGCATGTTGGGTATTTGTTTGCGTGTCTAGTATATCTATAAAAGTACATAGTCCTACACAGAGTGAACTAAAAGTGTTCGTGGTTACTTCAGGAACGCTCTGGTGATTAGAATACGGGAAGCAGCAACAGTCCAACAACGTTGGACCACGATTCACAGAAATGTAAAGTACCCTGAGAATCAGATCAAAATCCAAAACCTCTAAACTTTGAGTCTCGTAGAAACTACACCAGAGATGATTAGTGAGAGCAGACAGTTATTTCTCATGTTTCATAAGTTCACAGACTTTATGAGTAAATCACTCTTTGTCTGCCAGAATGGAACCAAAGACGTCGCGCTTATTATGGGCGAGCACTGACATGCTTGATTTGGGGAAGTAGTTAATGATAATAATATTTAATAAGATGATATTTTCCATGAGTGCGCCGTGGCAGTAATTACAGCCCTGAGCGAAGCAGCCTCTCAGCGCTCAGGCTGTCAGATGCTGGAGGAATGTGGAGAATGCAGTTTGCTGGATTTGAGCTGAAGCTGTCATCGCCCCTCCGCTGAATTCACGGCGCCAAACAAGTCCGTTGGTCGGCCTGAGCCCACTGTGGGACGTCAGTGCCGTAGCTCGTCGCCTGTTTGTTATGTCCTGTGCAGCAGTGTGGGGATTACGAATATTTCGGAGCCCTGTTGATGCCACAACAGCAGAGAGATTGCATCGAATCGCCGCTTTTATTGGTGGCTGCTGTGTTCTGTGGAAACAAAGGTTGATGTGGGAGCGTCTCCTGACCTCGGGCTGAACCCGGCGTTGGCGGTGAGGTTATCTTCTCGTGTCTCCACAACGCTACCGTCTCCCCCCTCGCCCCTATAAACCCAACCCGTCTGCCATTTTGGTGCATCTCCGGGCAGTTGTGCTGCACCTGGGTCTCCAAACCTGAAGGCTTTGTTCTGGAGGCTGCATCAGTCGATCGTATCTCAGCCGGGCTGATGTGCACGCCGTCACATTCCAGTGGGGATTTGCAGAGTGGATCGGAGAAACCCATTTAAACTGAGGATTAAAAGTCCGAGCCTGCCCAGATGCTCTGATAGCAACCGTCAGCTGCTTCCCTCCGCTGCCCCGTGTTTCATGGGAACGACACATTAGTCATTTACACGCTGGTGCGTTTGACCTCCTGAAACCGAAGTCATCCACGAGCTGCTCCGTGGAGGCAGGAACTCGTCACTTGAGTCTAAACATCGTCAGAGTGCCAACACTTGGCGAGACTTTGGGATAATTAAGACGGATCACACCCCACAACGTTAGATCTTCTCCCCCCACTCCTTCATACTGTATCCCCTCTGTCGCCGCTTCTTCCACTTCTCCCGCCAATCACGCTCAACCAGCCGTCTGCCTGGAATGGCGCTGATAGGAAACGCCCTACAGTGCTGGTGCGAGGCCAGAGCCGCCTGCCTGTGCGCTGATCAATGGCTGAAAGCGTAACAGCGATCTGAGGTGACACACCTTCAGTGTGTCACCTCAGATCACATGTGTCCGTGTGGGTCAGAGAGCGGCAGCGCCGCGTTTCCATGCACAGACCCGACAGCTCGTTTCATGATGTGGATCGATTTCCTGCTGAAGAACAGACCTCACAGACTGATTCCCGTAGCTCACCTGTAATGAACGAGGGTTCCAGCTGGACACTGCTGACCAAACATTTTTGTGAACTGATCAGAACAGGAAAGTTTATTTATTCTCTATGTAAAACCCATTAAGCGCTGGAGACTTGAACCAACACTCATTGATGTGGATCTCCCAGCAGTCGAACTGCAGCTTGTCATGTTTGCAGTGCGTCTAAATCTTCCGCTGTAAAGAAAACGTGATCGTTTACATAGTTCCAACTCAAATGCGTGAAACGTAAACGTCTCGGTTTACGCTGTAAAACACTCACTTTTTTAGCGCCTATTATTTGTCCTCTGTCACCTTAGACCGGGATAATCCTGCCCCCACCCCGCGTTCTGTCTTCGTGTCAGATTTTTGCATGACTGCCTCGCTCACCTTTCTTCTTACCTACAGCTGAACTTTTCAACCCTTCAACTCTGCCCTCGTCCTCGGGGACAGGAGTCCTGAAGGGCTTTGTGTCTGTTTCTGTGTGTGACCTTTTTGATGTCTGTCATCCCTCGTACGCGCACCGACCCGCCCACGCCGTCGTGCCACCTCTTGCCCGTGCGCGAGTCCTGCGGCCACGTTGGATCCACCTCGACATATGAGGGGACGGACGGACGCGTTCAGCCGTCTGTTGATTAAAAACACACATTCCAGGCACGTGCACGGACATGACGTCTGTCGTCCTGCACACACGAACTGTGCAGCATCTAACTGATATTTCCTGCTTCCTCTTCACATCAGAATAACATCCGGTGCTCAAACGCTGATCGTTGTGGAACTAATTAAGCAGATGAGATTTTATCTTTCAGGAGCATCTTTACTACACGATGACGACGTGCACTTTTACTTTGACTGACTGTGGGAGTGTGATGTTAGCGGCGTCTTGCAGGTAAAACATCAGACTTGATGTGTGAGCTGTTAGAGGAGCGCAGCGTCGGGCTGCAGCTGGGCGGAGTCGCTGAAAAGACGCAGCACTATCTGCAGTGACCTGGACACTAAGCATGTCCCACAAGCGTCTGTTGTGTTAAGGACAAAGTGCAGCAGCATCCGTCCCGACATACCAGGACTTTCACCTGACATGTCACATGTCTCAGTCTTTCTCTCCGGGAATCTGAGGACATCTTCTGATGGTGTGTGGCGGTGGCGCGGGCCTGGCGCCGCTCTGTCCGCCCAACACCACGTCGCCTCCTCTGGGCTCCTCGCTCCTTTATGTTCACCTTTCTTCTCCACGAGAAATGAGCCAAAACCCCGAGGGCCAAAAACAGAGAGTGAGAGCGAGAGGACAAGAGGAAAAGACTGACGAGGAGAAATAAGAGATAATAAGAGAGAGAGAGAGGAAAGAAAGGTGTAATTCAAAACTTGGAATTAGTGTGACGCAAACTGGGGTAAGGTTTCAGGAGAGCAAAAACACAGCCGCCAGCAGGAACATTTATAGTCCCTCTGTTTACAGAGATTTCCTGCAGGGTCTGGTGGGTCATAAAGAGATGCCACAGGACACATACACGCTGCTGTGTTCGGTGACACCACAGGATGTACATGTGCTTCTGTGGTGCACGTGTACAGTGTTGGTGGTTCGGCTCACGAATGTTACTGATGTCAGAACGGTTCTGTTTCTAACTCCGTGGCCTGGAACCTGCCACGTACACTCAATTCACAGAGAAGGGAACACAAAAGACTGGGTACAAGCTCGTGTGAGGATCCACCGCTGTTGTTATTGTCTGACAGTAGAGGGCGCTGTGACCCGGCGCTGCAGAGAGAAGAAGAACACGCAGCGTCTAAACTCGGAGTTTCTGCAGGCAAATGCTTTGCTAGTTTCCTGGACCAGAACAGTGATCCAATAAGGTGACACAAAAAGCATCGCAGGTTTCAGACATCGCGTGGGAATCTGTGCAGCCTGCTGCAAGAGTCGCGCTGCAGGCCTCATGACCTCGCTGCCAAGAATAAGACAACAGGGTCATGTGGCAGTAGCAAAGCAAACTTCAGCATTTAGACAGGCGGAGGAACAGTCCAGCAGCTACATCAGCACACAGTAAGACACTGACATAGTCTCACATCTGTGCACGTCCTCTGCCTGCACAATCAGAAAACAGATTACCAGGATGAAATTAAGCTCATTTAATGGAAGCCAGACAGATGGATCAAAAGAAGAGGAGAAGAAAGGAAGAGGTGGAGGCATGTATGATCTCACCGCTCATCCTAATGAATACATAACGACGTCTTTTGGAGCCCTCGGTGTCCCACCAGAGCTGAGGCATTATGGCAGCGGCGGCGCTGCACCTTTGTTCTATCCGGCAGACGGGCGACACTGAAAGCAATCTGTCCTGTAGCGGAGCTGCATCCAGCAGCCGAGTCCTGATAAGGAGACCCCCTGCCCTCCCCGCTAGTCTCTGGTTCAGCGGGCTAAGCTTCGCCTTTCTAATCCCCACTAGAGGAAAAGAAATCTGTGATTATTTGCTGACCAATAAAGCCCAAACTGAGAGCAGAGGTGCCGTTTGTTTCAGGGGGTGTAGAGAAAGGTGGAGGCCTTGATTGGCACATTTATTGGATGCGTTTATCATTTCTGGTGATCTGTCCGACTGCCTAATAACGTTCGCAGGATCAAGTGCAAGGGGGGCGGGTGCTTTTTGTTGAGCAGTCTTTCTTTCCCTTTCTCTTTCTTCTCTTTTATCGGCGTAAAAACAACTACTTAGACGATGGAGGCACTCTGAAAGAAGCTAATCTCGCAGCGCGAAAGGCCTCGTTCAAAGGGCTACAAGACAGGACGGCAGGTACGCTGGTCCAGTCCAGCTCTCAACCACAAAGTGCCCAATAATGCCCCTGACAACCCCCCTCCAAGCCACGTAGGACTGGACGAGATAGTGCCCGCGCTTTAAGCTATGCAAAAATATTCACAACTCCAAGCTGGAGAATGAAGAGGAACATAATAAGATATGAAAAGTAGGAGGAAAGAATTCCTACATTTGGCTTTGCTGGCTGTATATTTAGGCTGTCTGGAGTGTGCTGGGGATTTGTTACCGTCTAGCACCTTCTCCTCCCTCCTCCCCTGCATCATCTTCCTCTAATTAAAGTGTTTGTTGTCACCCTCAGATCCAGGGTGTGAAATCAAGTTAGCAGTTTATGTAAGAGCCGTGGTGAAAATCAAACACTTTGTTCATCAGAAAGACAGGGGCTTCAATCACTTCGAGCTGGGATATATGTTCCCATTGTTGACTTTGCTATCTGCATGCTAAGCCAATTTTCTACTTAAGTCTCCCAGCTTTTAAAAAATGTTATTTGGTTCCCTATGTGGTCTTAATTCTTACCCCTCGCTGATAAGCAAAGTCGCAGCTGGCCGAGAAAATATAGGCCCAATTATAGAGGGGAGAGGAAAAAAACATTTTAATGAAAAAGTAGAGGAGGAGATGTGTCTCGAGGTCTGATGGTCCATTTCACACGCCGAGCTTTCCCTCAGGCCCAGCCGCCCGGCGAGGTTAGACGCTTCCAGGGCGAGTGTTCGGGTAAAAGTGTTTAAAACTTGAACCTGAAAAAGAGCTGATGTTCAGATAACTGACTCTTCTCCCCCAAGATTTCCTGATATTTATTTTTAGCTGCACACATGTGAATCCCACATGACATTAGCAACGTTTCTGTTGGGTAATGAACCGGACACACATCAGTTTGATGGGTTTTAAAAGGTTAAAAGTCTTAAAAGTCCATCTCCCACACCTGGTGGGAGTCAGACAAGGTTTTGCAGCCCAGTCCGACGCTTAACCCATCGAGCTACCAGGCCGCCTAATGTTGCAGCTAAGCTACGAGTTTTACCTACCTTAAGTGTAGGTGTATTCGTCAGTGGGGGAAATTATGTCACCAGGTCCGACCAGTAAGATTCTTGTGTGTGCAGCATGATCTCTGATGTCCTTTACCCAGGATGCCGCGCACACTGCACATTATTTTCACACAGCAAGTTCTCCGCTGTTCCTCCATTGTGGCGCCAGCTGCGGTTGCTAGGAGATTTGTGATGAAGCTCTAAAGCCTCTATTGATATCAGTCAGCAGTGTTACTGTCCAGCTGGGTGGAGGCCCAGCCAGGTGTTGCATCCTGTGAAGATAAATAAGCCGGCGTAGTGCGGGGAAGACCTCGGCAGGTCCACAGACTCAGCCCCCCGGCTGGGTGCAGCTGCTGCCAACACACACAGAGCCTGGTTTTGCGGGGACAGGTGTGGCCTGATGTGGGCCTGCTAAGGTTGCGTGGTGACATGGATGGCAGAGAGCTAACCCCATCGTACCACCTGCCTCGACTCCATCACTGCTAACCGACACCCCTCCCTCAAAACCCTCAGGGGTGAAACAGGATCTGGTCCAAAGGGATAACAGAAGAGGAAGAGAATCCAATTCCTTATCCAGTCTGGCAACTGACTTAATTCCACTTTTGGCAGCCAGCAAGCAGACTGCTGCTGCTCCATCGCCTGCAGCCTCCCTGGGCTGAGGAAAAGACTAAAACAAGGGAAGAAAGAATGGAGGAAGTAAAGCAAAACTGTCTTTTCCTTGGTAATACCTATGTATTTACCTGATAAAAGGCGGAGTTTCGAATGAAGATGATAGTTCATGGATGTAGCTCAGCGGGTGGCGAGCAGTCATCCTAAAACCTAAGGGTGAGCGAGTCGAATCCCGGCTGGACAAGATGCCGCAATCCTGTACCAGCACCAACACGTGCTGTCCAAGCCCAATATGATCATTAAGTATCAGGTATTATCTCTATCATTATAAGTTCTTTGTCCTCTCGCTCCAACCGGTCGAGGCAAATGCCCGCTTAACCTGAGGAGAGTTTTTCCTCCACTGCTGCTGATATATTCTGTAAGGTCTTAAACCTTAAACACTGCAATAAAAAAAACACTGGATCAACAAGTCAACATGGGAGTGAAGAAAGTGGGATAATTCAAAATGAGATATTTAGCTTCTTCTTTGGACTCATCTTATAGAAACAGTGGAAGCTCAGTGACGAAGAGAAAGGAGACGACCACAAGCTGCAGGAAATGGAAAAAAGAAAGAGAGGGTGAAGGAAAGGAAAGATGGAGGAACTGAAGGAAGGAAGGAGACACCTCTTAAGCCCCCCCACACATACACACACACACAGAGGGAGCAGCAACAGTTCCAGTCCGTTCGTCCTGTAAGAGTCGACTGCTGAGCCGAGCAGATTGAAAAGGAGGAGCTGAGGCCGCGGAGCATGAAAGAGGATAGAAGAAGAAGAAGACAACAGAAGAAGAGAGACTAAAAGGAAGGGGGGGGGGCACAAAACAAGAGCGGTGGGTCAATCTTCAAACAACCCCTCCTCCTCCTCCCTCCTCCCCATCACTTAAGAGACACTTTGGGGGTCAAATTATTAACACTCCTACGGCCACTTTAAAGATGACAAAGGAGGGGGGGGGAGGGGCACTGACATTTCACCCAGTTGGTCACTCTCTACTTTAATTAGTCAGTAAATTAACCCACCCCCACAATGGCGCGGGGGGGTTGTTCTTGGATTCCTGGAAGCAAATTGTATTTCAGCAGAAATTCTTATGGAATTGAATTTTAGTTTCATTTCTTGACAGATTATTGTGAATATTTAACTGAACACGTGTATCTTCTATGTGTATCCCCTCCCATTGTTCCCATGACACGTTAGAAGCTGCAGAAGCAACATCTCTCTGTTGTGGGGTCGAGACGTCCTCACACTTCACTAAATTGATTCGCTGAGATCCTCATCTAGATGAGGATCTCGCAACTTAATTCTTTGTTTAATAATTTGCTCCTAATCGCCTAAGATTAGTGCAAATCCCGTGTTACATTAGTGAATAAGGCGAGTTCTATCAGATCTTCCGATCTGCTACCGTCCATTCATCCATCCACCTATTCATCCATCCATCAATTCATTCGTCCACCCATTCATCACCCTTTCATCCACCTCTGGGCAGTCTGACTGTAACTGTAGAATGATGCATTTGTGCTCCAATGATTTTCATGGTCGGAGGCTTCAAGTGTGTCTGAACGGCCCAAAATCAAAGGAATGCCCTGAGGGAATTTCACTCTGCATCAAAGATGAACTGATTAAATTTTGGTGACCAAAGGTCAAAGGTCACCGTATGTCCCGTTCATTTCATTACACTTAACAGTTAAAATATTGGATCCGATTAGACGGAGTCTGGACAGGTGTGCGTGTAAAATGTCAGGTCAGTGTCAGCACACTATGGTTACTCCAGTTATAATATGCGGTACATATGTTGAGTCTACGACTTACACGGTCTGCACTGTTTTGGTGTGTCGGCTGCGCGCATCATCTAAAGTGAGTCGCCGTCCCACAGACAACAGGTGGAACTCAACAAACACTTCGTCACCATGACAGCAGTTTGTGTTGAAACTACACGACGACACTCACTGTTCACGTTACACCTGTAGAGTCTAATTCAGTTTGTAATGTTTTCCAGCCTCTAACGTGAAGCTCTGTGTTAAGACTCCGCCGCCCACCGTGACCTCAAAAAGAATGAACATATTTCTGACAAATTAAAACCTTATTTAAGCATAGTTTTGTATCAGACTGTAATAAAGTGCCCAGTCTTTAACATGAATCGCTGTTGCCATGGCGACAGTAAACCTGCTGGCAAAACCGGAAAAACTACACACGGAGTTTCATTAACGAAGCGAAGTGTCAGTAAGTTTTTCCTCGCTCAGAGCTGCAGTGAAGTAATCCTGGAGTCTGAAGTCACTCAGGAGTCTTTCCCACTGCTGTGCTTTCAAAAGTTCGTGTTTGTTTACGCTCGGCTAACTCTAATCCGGGTCTTTCTTGTGTTGGACAGGCCTGTCAGTCAAAGCGGTGACAGCAGCACCGAAGGGCACCTCTAACAGCCTGCGCCCAAACACATGCACCGACTTGTTACCGAAACACCACAAACAAACCCGGCCTGCGTGGAGCTCAATTAGCCAAACACCTTCAGAGCGATCAGATAACTGTTGGTGGATCCTAAAGTTTGTGTTAGAGTGATGTGATTTCTAAAACCTCGGGGTAAGAGTCTTCTCTGTCGTGAAAGTACAAGTGTGAAGTGTTCCACGAAGGAAACTGAGTATTTTCAGTTGTATGGTTGAATTATTTTACACATGTTACTGCTCTGTGATGGAAAATTATTATTCAGACACTATAAGTATAATGAAAACCTTGATGTTCTGTGAAGGATGTTTTCTTCCT